>WWNC01000170.1:0-692220 GCA_011125475.1 Melanerpes aurifrons
ATTCACAGTATCACACAGTATCACAGTATCACTTAGGTTGGAAAGGACCTCGGGGATCATCGAGTCCAACCTATCAACACAGACCCCATGCCTCAGACCATGGCACCAAGTGCCACGTCCAATCTCCCCTTGAACGCTCCAGGTCGATGACTCAACCACCTCCCTGGGCAACCTGCTCCAATGCCGAATGACTCGCTCGTGAAGAACTTCCTCCTCACCTCGAGTCTGAACCTCCTGGCGCAGCTTGAGACTGTGTCCCCTCGTTCTGGTGCTGGTTGCCTGGGAGAAGAGGCCAACCCTCCTGGCTACAACCACCCTTCAGGTAGTTGTAGAGGCAATGAGGTCACCCCTGAGCCTCCTCTTCTCCAGGCTAAACAATCCCAGCCTCAGCCTCTCCTCATAGGGCTTGTGTTCAAGGCCTCTCACCAGCCTTGTTGCCCTTCTCTGGACACGCTCAAGTGTTTCGATGTCCTTCTTAAACTGAGGGGCCCAGAACTGGACACAGGACTCAAGGTGCGGCCTAACCAAAGCAGAGTACAGGGGCACTATGACCTCCCTGCTCCTGCTGGCCACACTATTCCTAATGCAGGCCAGGATGCTATTGGCCCTCCTGGCCACCTGGGCACACTGCTGGCTCATATTCAGGCAGTTGTCGATCAGCACCCCTAGGTCCCTCTCTGTTTGGGAGCTCTCCAGCCACTCTGACTCCACCCTGTAGCTCTGCATGGGATTGCTGTAGCCAAAGTGCAGCACCCGGCACTTGGATTTGTTGAATGCCATCCCATTGGATTCTGGCCATCTGTCCAGTCGGTTGAGGTCCCTCTGCAGAGCCTTTCTACCCTCTAACTGACTAACATCTGCCCCTAACTTTGTGTCATCTGAAAGTGTGATGACTATTGCAGCTTTCTCCTCAATTTTTCATTTTTTTTAAAAAATGTGGATTAAAGCAATTGTAAGCAACAACTCCACCTCCACTGATTCACTATGCATTATGGAGTGCTAACTCACAAGATGGCCCTGGCACCTCTCTGCAGTTGCCTCAGGAAGCCTTGAGGAGGGATGCAGGCTTCAGGCCCCTGGCAAAGAGCACTCAGAGTGTGTCAGAACCTTTTGACAGTAAATCTCAGCCAGGCATTTGCTACAGCTCATCAGATGCTGAGAAAAATCAGAAGAGACAAGAACTCACTGTTCCCTAACCTAAGAGAGTAACAATTTACTGTGCCATAAATTCTTAATGTATTACCCAATTCTTCTTCCAAGTCCAAGGTAGTGAGAGGCTTCACCAAGCAAGTGACACCTGCTGTCCCCAGAACAGTTTCCAAAAAGGCACAACCAATAGGTTCAGTGACTTCAATTCACATTAAATGGCAATGTCAGTAAGAACCCAACTGTCCACTCGTATTTTCCTGCATCTCAGCAGCTGTGTACTGCACAAGTGTCAGTGAAGTGAAATGAAAAAAACCTGATCTTCACCTATTTTTTTGTTTTTAAACTTTTGCCTGACTATTGTAACAGAAAGAAACTAACCAACCAATCACCCCACTCTCTGCATTAATTCTGCTCAGTTTCCCAGTCTGGTTCATAACAAACCCCACAAACACCTGTGTCAGACTTTGAAACAAATCGCTGCAGCAGAACTGATTCTTTCAGTTGCAATGCTAAAATACTATCAGCTTCAAATGTTTACAAAACTCTAACTTCAGAAATATTTTTCTTAATACCTTATGCTATGAGGAAGCTATGAAATACTAATTTTCATAGCCACAGAATCATAGAATCACTAAAGCTACAAAAGACCATCAAGATCATCTAATCTGAATGTAATGCAACTACCATGACCACTAAATCATGTCCTGAAGTGCCACACCTACAGGCTTCTTGAATACCACCAGGGATGGCAACTCCACCACCTCCCTTGGATAACCTGTTCCAATGTCTCACCACTCTCTCAGTAAAGAAGTTATCCCTAATGTCCAATCTAAACCTCCCCTAGCATAACTTAAAATCACCATCTTTCATCCTATTGCTAGTTACTTGGGAGAAGAGACCAGCACCAGCCTCACTATAACCTCCTTTCAAGTAGTTGCAGAGTGCAAGGAGATCTCCCCTTAGCTTTCTCTTCCCTAAACGAAACAACCTCAGCTCTCTCAGCTGCTCTTCGTGTGACATGCCCTCCATGTTGTTCTCTGGACATGCTCCAGGACCTCAATATCTTTCCTATACCGTGGCACCCAGAACTGAACACAGTACTCAAGATGTGGCCTCAGCCTCACCAGGGCTGAATACAGGGGCACAATCACTTCCCTACTGGACACACTGTTTTTGATACATGCCAGGATGCCCTTGGCTGCCTGGGCACACTGCCGGCTCGTGTTCAGCTGGCCATACACCAACAGCTCCAGATCCACCATGCTTCTTTCCAGCCACTCTTACCCAAGCCTGTAGCATTGCTTGAGATTGTTGTGACCAAAGTGCAAGAGATGGCACTTGGTCTTGTTAAACCTCATTCCATTGACCTCATTCCATTGATTTAACCTGTCCAGATGTCTCTGCAGCGCTTTCCTACTCTCAAGCAGATGAACACTCCTGTTCAATTTAGTGTCATCTGCAAATATGCTGATTTTTCATTCTCTGCCAGATGCTACGGAAACAGGAAAATACTCACATTAGTGACTCTTAGGTGACATGCACAGCCTCACAATGTGTGAGCCAAAACAGTCAGCTCTTACAGGGTTTATAAGTCCAATAGGTAAGGATGAAGTCTACACCTGAAAACTCTTGACTACTGTGGTTTATTTTTATTTTTTAAATACACCTCTTGCACTAGTACCTGGTTATTTCAACTATAAATGCTCACATGAATTTTTAAAAAAGGGTAGTAATAAAATTGGAATGAAAGTGTATTTTGGGGTTTTTGCTACTCCTGGTACACTGCAGGCTATGCCAGATGCCTAATAATATTCACTATGACAATGGGAGAGAACTTAGAGTAGGAGAAGATGCAATGCCGGATTAGCAAAAACATGAAGGTGCCGTGGTTTTTAGAGCGTTTATTTTTTTCAATTTTTGGGGCTCTGGTTTACAGATATTGTTTCGGTTTGATTCTGGATTACTTGGGTAAATATTTGGTGCGGACAATTTATTTGTGGTTTATGTATAGAGTAAGACAATGGAATGGAAAATGTGTTGATTTCTTGTGGCCAGCGAGATACAGGAATGTCACCTCTAGCACTCTCCCGATTGAGATAAAAGGCTTTAAGATTCCAGTGGAGGAAAGAATAACTTTAAGTGATGGCTGGGATCCAAAGGTGATTTATTTAATGTGTATAATTCTGCTGCTGGTGATAACTAATGTGTATTCACTGTATTCCTGGCGTCGGGAGAGAAAGGTGTCCAGACCGAGTTTTGTTATAAAAACTAGATCAAAAAGGAAGCAACGTGGCTCTAAGTCAGTCCCCGAGACGTCTAGTGATGAGGAGTGTGGAGAATCTGTGGCAGTTAATAAGACAGCTAAAAAGTTAATTGGAAAGGCAGCCTTGAACGGTTTCGATACTGATTCTGGCAAGCTGCCAGGGGTGGCGGCAGATGCCAATATGGCGCCTGCTCCTTCTCCATCTCCTTCTCCGTCAGCCATTAACGGAGCAACGTCAGTTCCGCCCACTCTCACGGTGGGACCAGAAGTCACTGCCCCAGCAGTTGATTTATCTCAAGACCTGTCAGCTTCTGTTAAGGTGGCTGTAAATTCAAACATAGCTCCAGTTAAGGAAGTAGCTATTTTAAAGACTAGAAGTGGAAAGACCAAAGAGGATCCAGGAGCTAATGGAAGAGAAGAGCAGGAGACTGATCCTGGTGAGGGACCCTCTACTAGAAAAGATCCTGCTGAGGAGGAAGAGAAGATTTGTTTTAAAGATCTAGCTGACCTAGTGAGAGAAAAAAACAGGATAGAGATGCAGCTAAGACAGGAGCTGGCAGAGGTGGTTCTCAGCCTTACAGAGATCCTTGAGAAAATGGCAGCAGGATTACTAGGACAACAAGTTGAGGAAGAAGAGGATGATATTACCGAATGTTCTTCACCACGTGAGGAATTACGAAATGTCAGTAAAGATTTCACCAGGGCAGATAAGGAGCCAGTTCTAACTTGGCTTAGTAGGTGTTATGATACAGGTGCTCCAGCTCTAATAGTTGGAGACAAGTCAGCAGCTCAGTTAGGAACTCTCTCGAAGGATAATGGAATAGATAGACATCTAGGCAGGGTTCTCGGTAAGGTTAATCTGTGGATACCCCTTTTAATGACGATCGCCCTGAGATACCCTTCCTGAGATGATCTTCCATGGAATCCTAAACCCTGGACTACCACAGATGAGGGAATTAAGCGCTTGAGAGAATTTGCTGTTAGAGAGCTACTCTATGGTGAACATGAAACTCTGAATCCTGATGACATTCCTGTGGGTATTGGTCTTGCTAAAAAGATCATCAAACTTGCTCCTTCTAATTATGCAAACATTCTGGCGAGCAGAATTGTGTCAAGAAATTATGGTGGAGCTCATCCTATGGTCGGCCAATTCAGTGATCAAATGAGACAATTGGAGGATAGCATGACACGTGTTTCTTTGGTTTCGGCCATTAAAACTATGTCTGGTGATATACAGAATTGCATAAGAGAGTTAAAGGATGAATTTAAAAATTCCATATCCTAATTGGCACAAAGGGATAATTCTAATTCTTCCTCCAGGTGGATACAAGTTTCATCTGTGAGGAATAAACATCCTCCAAGGAGGTCATTCCAAAACAGATCAAATCAAACCAGACCACCAAGGCAATCAAGTAGGACTATTTTGATAACTCTGCGTGATCAGTTTGGTGAGAACATGAACCGCTGGGATGGCCAACCAACTTCTAATCTTTTCAGGAGACTGAGGGAACTGCAAAGTGGCAGAACCCGAGGTAGCAATACCAGAAAGGTAGCTGTTACTTCCACAGTTCCCCATACCAACACTAGTAGCTCCAACAGTGGCTCCGGTTATAACATGCAAAGCTATAACACAGCAAACTGTGTGCAATGCACATGTGGGCATGCTCCTCATAACTAGGGGTGCCCTGCCTCCCGCGAGGGGGAGGAGAGGGATAACAGAGATAATAGAATTTACTGGGATGTGTACATCCAGTGGCCTGGTACTTCACAATTTCGGAAGTACAGGGCCTTGGTTGACACAGGAGCTCAGTGCACCATAATACCATCAAATTATCAGGGATCAGAGCCTATAACTATTCTGGGAGTCACTGGTGGATCTGTGTTGGGTTGAGGCAGCCCCCTTCCCCACCACTGGCAACAATAAACACTCAGACAAACGGATTGCAAAAGTGATGGAAAGTTTAAATAGAAAGTAGTGAACTTTTACAGAAAACCAAAAGCGCAGTGACAAAGACAGATCCCAAAGCAGACCCAGAGAGATCCCATCCCCACCTGAGGGTACACCCGAGACCCCCAGGGCTCCTTCTTCCCCCTCCCACTGCTAGGCTAGTCTCAGCTGGCCAGGTCTGAGACTGCCCATCCCCCCATGGCCTTGGGCCTAGCCAGGCCCAAAGCCAGGAGACATCTCCCCCAGTTACCGGTTGACGGAGGAGGAAGAAAAGTGAGCGTGCTAGACTCCGCACTGCATCTTATAGAGGTGCAAAGAATTGTGGTAGGAAATACTACATAATTTCCTTGTCCACCCCTCTGGGCTGGACTTCTGGACACAGGAAGTAAACATTGCAGGGGGACACCCAGCTCAAACTGCAACAGGATCTCAAGAGTTAAGTAAGGTGGAGGTTAATATAAGTTTAACTGGTAAACAATGGAGGAAGCATACAGTTGTGACCGGACCTGACGCACCTTGTATTTTGAGAATTGATTTTCTGAGAGAAGGGCGTTTCAAAGACCCTAGAGGTTATAAATGGGCTTTTGGAGTAGCTTCTGTAGAAATTGATGGACAAAAATTAAAGCTGTCTGCTAGGCCTGAGCTTTCTGATGAATCTGCAGTTGTGGGACAACATAAGATAAAGGACATTAAATTGCCGGTTGCTTCTCAGACTGTGCATCACAGACAATACAGAACCAACCGTGACTCTTTGTTGCCCATTCAGAATCTGATTCGTCAGTTGGAGAGTCAGAAAGTCGTCAGCAAAACTCATTCATCATTCAACAGTCCAGTGTGGCCTGTGCGGAAGCAGAATGGAGACTGGCGTCTGACGGTCGAGTACCGAGCCCTAAATGAAGTAACACCACCTATGAGTGCAGCAGTACCAGACACGATGGAGCTACAGTATGAGCTGGAATCCAAAGAGGCCAAATGGTATGCTACCATAGACATTGCTAATGCATTTTTCTCTATTCCCATAGCAGAGGAATGCAGGCCTCAGTTTGCTTTCACTTGGAGAGGAATCCAGTACACTTTCAACAGACTGCCAATGGGCTGGATCCACAGCTCAAGAATCTGTCATGCAGTAATCCACGATGCTCTGGAGAAAGGTGGTGCTCCAGAACACATCCAGTTCATCGATGATATCATCGTCTGGGGGAAAACTGCTGAGGAAGTCTTCGAGAAAGGTAACAAAATCATTGACATTCTTCTGAATGCAGGTTTTGCCATCAAGCGAGACAAGGTGAAAGGACCCACCACAGAAATTCAGTTTCTGGGAGTGCGGTGGCAGGATGGACGCTGACACATTCCAGTGGATGTGGTAAATAGAGTCTCTACCATGGCAAGTCCCACAAACAAGCAAGAGACCCTACGTTTCTTGGGGATAGTGGGATTTTGGAGACTGCACATTCCTGGATACAGTCAGATTGTGAAACCTCTGTATGATGTGACTCGAAAGAGAAAGAGTTTCCACTGGGGACCTGAACAACAAGCAGCCTTTGACCAGATAAAGCAAGAGGTAGTTCAGGCAGTGGGTCTGGGACCTGTCCGAGATGGTCCAGACATTAAGAACATTTTGTACACGGCTGCAAGAGACAATGGTCCAACCTGGTGCTTGTGGCAAAAAGCTCCAGGTGAGACACGTGGATGACCTCTTGGTTTCTGGAGTCGAGGTTACAGAGGTTCAGAGGCTAATTATACTCCAACAGAGAAAGAAATTTTAGCTGCCTATGAAGGAGTAAAAGCATCTTCTGAAGTAATTGGAACTGAATCACAACTCCTCTTAGCTCCCAGATTACCAGTTTTGAATTGGATGTTCAAAGGCAAAGGCTCCACACCACATCATGCCACAGACTCAACCTGGTCTAAGTGGATGGCTCTAATAACACAGAGAGCTCGAATGGGAAATCTTGAAAGACCTGGTCTAGTGGAGGTGATCTCAAGTTGGCCTAAAGGTACCAACTGTGCTAAACCTCCAGAGGAGAAAGTAACTCGTGCTGAGGAAGCTCCTCCTTACAATGACCTTTCTGATGATGAAAAGAAATATGCTTTGTTCACAGACGGTTCCTGTCGTCTTGTTGGAAACAAGCAAAGGTGGAAGTCTGCAGTGTGGAGTCCAACAAGCCGAGTTGCAGAGGTGAAGGATGGAGAAGGAGAATCCAGTCAGTTCGCAGAAGTAAAAGCTGTGCAGCTAGCTCTCGACGTAGCTGAACGGGAGAGGTGGCCAAAGCTTTATCTCTACACCGACTCATGGAGGGTAGCCAATGCTCTATGGGGTTGGCTAAAGAACTGGAAGAAGAGTGGTTGGCAGAGAAAAGGAAAACCCATTTGGGCTGCCAACCTGTGGCAGGACATTGCTGATCGAATCGAGAGAATTCCAATGAAGGGGAGACACATCGATGCTCACATTCCTAAGAGCAAAGCTACTGAGGAACAGCAACACAACCATCAGGCAGACTAGCTGCAAGAGTTTCTCAAGTAGGCATGGACTCTAATCTTGATCTCGACTGGAAACACCGAGGTGAGATATTCTTAGCTCAGTGGGCTCATGATTCGTCAGGACATCAAGGCAGAGATGCAACATACCAATGGGCTCGTGACAGATCCATAGACATTTCCATGGATGCTATCACGCAAGTCATCCATGACTGTGACATTTGTACTGCTATTAAGCAGGCAAAACGAATTAAGCCCTTGTGGTATGGTGACAGATGGTCCAAGTACAAGTATGGTGAAGCTTGGCAGATTGACTAGATCACTCTACCACGTTCTCGTTCTGGTAAGCAATACGTGCTTACTATGGTAGAGGCAAACACTGGATGGTTGGAAACTTATCCAGTTCCACATGCAACTGCACACAACACCATTCTCGGTCTGGAGAGACAAATCCTGTGGAGACATAGAACTCCAGAGAGGATTGAGTCAGACAATGGAACTCATTTCAAGAACAACCTTGTAAAGAACTGGGCCAAAGAGCTTGGTATTGAGTGGATATTCCATATTCCCTACTACGCACCAGCTTCAGGGAAAATTGAACGCTACAATGGTTTGCTGAAGACCACTCTTAAAGCCATGGGGGGTGGATCTTTGAATAACTGGGAAAAACATTTAGCACAAGCAACCTGGCTGGTGAATAGTAGAGTGTCGAGGGTAGAGGGGAAGGCCGGGCCTTCTCCCCCCCCTGTAAAGTGAAGGGAAGAAAATTGAAAGAAAAAAAAAATGCACAGCCGGATTAGCAAAGGAAAGTGCTGTATTTACAAAGCAGTTTACAGTATGCAGGGAAATATATACAGAATTTACAGTATTTACAATATATATAGAAATATGCAACAAAGTGACACAGAAATGAGATTTCCCTTCTCTGCTGAGGAGGGTTCCCCACCCCTGTATCCCCCTTCTCTCTCCTTTTCCCCAGCGAGGGTTAGAAAGAGAGCAAATGTTAATTAAAAGCAGTTAGGTGGTTATGTGTTAGAAGAGGCCTTATCTCTTCGGTCAGTCTGGCCAAAAGCCCAGAAAGCTGTGAGCTGCCGCAAGGAAGAAAAAGAAGTGCAGGACTGCCCAGAATACTCTGCTGTACTCGCAAGTTGAAAGGTGTTTTCTACCAATCTACCAATGAAATTAGTTTAGATCTGTCTTTCCTTTATAAACATTCAGCCATAATGTCCCCTTTCTTAAAGGGACAGTATCAAACGGTCACACAGAGGTTCAGTGAACCGAGCTGGACCTGCACTTTCAGATCTGCTACAGAAAGTAGAAGGCGATAGAGTTCCTGTTGTTAGAGAAAAGAATATGTTAGGTAAAACTGTTTGGGTATTTTCTCCCTCAGGAGAGGCTAAACCTGTCCGAGGGGTGGTTTCAGCTGAAGGTCCGGGTCACACTTATTGGGTAATGCAAGAGAATGGTGAAATTCAGTGTATTCCACAAAGAAATTTAACTTTAGCTGAAAGAGTTTAATTTCAACCTGTTATACAGTTACATCGTGTCCAATGGAAGAATCAATGAGGAATCTACGGTGCACGAACCCTGAGATCCCTGAGAGCCCTGAGTCAACTAAGAAACCCTGAGATTCCCTGTTTCCCTTTTCTTCGCTTCGTCAGCGAAGAAAATAAACTGTTTTCCATTTTTCTCATTTTCTGATTTTTCTTGGACTTTTGAATCATCTGCATCTGAGTATAGGCAGGATGGACTATGAACTTTACTTACGAACTGTAAATATTGTTTTGGATTGGATGGACGGTGTGAACAGCCAATGAAATTGTTTAGAAGGGGTGGGCTGTGACCGTTTGAGGCTGTCCCTTTAAGAAAGGGGACATTGTGGCTGAATGTTTATAAACAAAAGACAGAGCTAAACAAATTTCATTGGTAGATTGGTAGAAAGCACCTTTGAACTTGGAGTTTAGCAGAGACTTGTGGGCAGTCTTGCATTTTCTCCCCTTCCTTGCGCAGCTCACAGCTTCTGGGATTTCGGTCAGACTGACCTTGGAAAAAGATAAGGCCTCTGCTAACACATTTGCTCTAACCATATAACTGCTTTTAATTAACAATTGCTCTTTTTCTCTCTTTCTAACCCTCTCTGGGGAAAAGGGGGAGAGAAGGGGGTATAGGGGTGGGGAACCCTCCTCAGCAGGGGAGGGAATCTCATTCCTGTGTCATTTTATTGTATATTTTCTGTATATATATTGTAAATACTGTAAATTCTCTATATATTTCCCTGTGTCTCCTAAACTGCTTTGTAAATATAGCACACAATCCCTTTGCTAATCCGGCTGCGTTTTTTTTCCCTTTCAATTTTCTTCCCTTTACTTACGGAGGGGGAAGAAGGCTTTGCGGCCTTCCCCTTCAAACCTCGACAAACAGCCTTCAGAAAATTAAAGACAGCAACAATGTTCAAGGTTCAAGGGCTCCAGAAACAGAGAAAAAGAAAATAAAAACCTCTTCCAAACTTTGGATTTGTTTTCCCACAGTTGCTGTTTTTAATAGCCAGAAGATAGTGGTCTTCTAATTACAAAAAGGTTTACTAATTCTGTTCTACTGCAGAAACTGTATTGTAATGTCAAGG
The DNA here is from genome assembly GCA_011125475.1 of Melanerpes aurifrons. Classification (NCBI taxonomy): domain Eukaryota; kingdom Metazoa; phylum Chordata; class Aves; order Piciformes; family Picidae; genus Melanerpes; species Melanerpes aurifrons. Next base: position 10,462 of record WWNC01000170.1, read on the forward strand.
TGCATCTGAATAGCTCATAAAAGTTATGGATACTGTCACTGATGTAATGTTTGTGTTTGTTGTAGACAGGGCTCTTCCCTCACATCATACACACAAGGCACTGTTGCATTGCAAAATTCTAAACATAAGAATTCACCACAACTGACTACACCAGCCACCATTTAACTGGATACTCAAAACAGTCTCAAAGCAAGAGAGGGCAGACACAAATAGCTCTTACCAGTAAATAATCAAAAGAGAAGATTGCATCTGTAGTAATCTCAACATATGCATTAGAAAATGTTTTTTTAAAGAAACTAATCTCTAAATAATCTCAGTACAAAGCATAGTTGCTCCAAGAAGGCTTACTCATTGCAACTTACATTTTAAAGAAAATGATCCACTATTTTAACATGAAAGAAAATATTTAGGAACATGGAAAGAAAAACCTTTAACAGCTGCTCTGTGTGACCGTTTGAGGCGGTACCTTTAACAAAGGGACACCATGGCAGAATGTTTTATAAACAAGACAGGTCTAAACTAATTTCATTGGTGGAGAAGCAGAGCACTGCCTTAAGCTTTGATTCCCAGTGAGACTGGTCTCACTCAGTCTTGCACTTTTCTCCCCCTCCTTCTGCAGCTCACAGCTTCTGGGCTTTCGGCCAGACTGACCTTGAACAGATAAGGCCTCCACTAACACATTTGCTCTAACCATATTCTGCTTTAATTAACAATTATTCCTTTTCTCTCTTTCTAACCCTCTCTGGGGAAAAGGGGGAGAGAAGGGGGTATGGGGGGAAAACCCTTCCTCCTGGTGGGGGAAGGGAATCTCATTCCTGTGTTACTTTGTTGTATATTTCTGTGTATATATTGTAAATATTGTAAATTCTTGTAATGGGTTGAACTGAGGTGGAGTTAATTCTCCTCACAGCATCGTTTTAGTGCTGTGGTTTTTTGCAGCAGCAGTTGATAACACAGCAGTGTTTTGGCTACAGCTGAATTCGGTATCTGAGCTGTGTCCTTTCAACATTTCCCTGCCCCAGGAGTACATTGAGGGGTGGGCAGGATCTTGGGAGGGGACACAACTGAGCCAGCTGACTCAGGCTGGCCAAAGAGGTATTCCATACCATATGACGTCAGCTCAGGTATAAGAAGGACGTGAAAGAAGGAAGTGTTGGGGATTCGTCCATGGCGTTTATCCTCCCAAGGAACCACCAAGCTTAGAGAGCCCTGCTTCCCGAGACCGACCACCGTCCTGCTGATGGGAAATAGAGACTAACATCTCTCTCTCTGCTTTCTTTGCTTCCGCGCGGTCTATTTGCTGTTTGCTTATTAGTGTTATTAAATTGCTCCTATCTTATCCCCGGCTTCTGTTATATTTTCTTTCCCTTCTTCCCCTGTTCACTTAAGAGGGGGAGTGATAGAGCGGCTTGGTGGGTATCTGGCCTCCAGGCCAGAGCCAAACCACCACAGTCCTTTTTGGTGCGTTGGCCGGGAAACGAACCCGGGTCAACTGCTTGGAAGGCAGCTATGCTCACCACTATACCACTTGAGCTGCGGTGGCGGCGGGACCGGCCGTGCGCTCGGAGCGGCGACGGCGGTCCTGGCCGTGCACTCGGGCTGCGGCGGTGGTGAGCGCAGCCGTGCGCTCGGAGCGGCGGCGGCGGTGAGCACAGCCGTGCGCTTGGAGCGCGGCGGGGCCGGCCCTAGTCTCTTCCCCAACTTTTTCGGACGAGTTCCGAAAATGGCGCCGAGCACCTGGCTCCACCTCCCTTCTTCTCACTAGGTTGTGGTGCAGCCCCTCCCTCCGCCAGGGGAGGGTTAAGTTGTTGGATGCTGTCACGTTTTGGTACGCGAACGCCTAGCGGGAAGGCGGTGTACCGTGACATGCATCTGTAGAGCCTCGGGCCGCGGCTGGAAGCGGTCAGCACTGGGCTTGGGATAGGTCCGTGCAGGGTTGTGAAAGGCTCAGCGTGCTGTTTTCCTGGAGGGGTGGAGAAGCAGTTAGAGCCTGATTGTTCTGACTGGCTTGCCCCAGGGGTGGAAACATGCCGCTGAGTAAATAGAGATGGGAATAAAGGTTGGTTGAGAAGTTGTGAGGTTCCTTCCAGGTGACCAGGATGTCCAACGGATCCATGAAGAGCTTGCACCGCAGAAGAGTGAACTCTGCATCGCTGAGAGGTTCTACTAGATGAGGGAAGAAGAACTGGAATGGACTGACATTAGAGCCTGAATGAGAGACTGTTTGGGTGGACGCCCAGATGAAGATATGGACTTCGCCGAACATGTCAGCAGAAGATTTCTGATTTAATGATATGTTTGGGTGCAAAGATTATGGTATAGAAATAAGGGGTGGCGTGTTACAGTTTGAGCTGGGTGCCCCCCTGCAATGTTTACTTCCTGTGTCCAGAAATCCAGCCCAGGGGTGGACACAGGAAATTATGTAGTATTTCATACCACAATCCTTTGCACCACTATAAGATGCAGTGCGGAGTCTAGCACTATCTCTTTTCTTCCTCCTCCGTCAGCCGGTAACTGGGGGAGATGTCTCCTGGCTTTGGGCCTGGCTAGGCCCAAGGCCACGGGGGGATGGGCAGTCTCAAATCTGGCCAGCTGAGACTAGCCTAGCAGTGGGAGGGGGAAGAAGGAGCCCTGGGGGTCTCGGGTGTACCCTCAGGTAGGGATGGGATCTCTCTGGGTCTGCTTTGGGATTTTTCTTTATCACTGTGCTTCTGCTTTTCTGTAAAAGTTCACTGCTTTCTATTTAAACTTTCCATCACTTTTGCAATCCGTTTGTCTGAGTGTTTATTGTTGCCAGGGGTGGGGAAGGGGGCTGCCTCAACCCAGCACAATTCTGTATATTCCCCTGCATTTCCTAAACTGCTTTGTAAATACAGCACACGATCCTTTGCTAATCCGGCTGTGTTTTTTTTTTCTTTCAATTTTCTTCCCTTTACTTACAGGAGGGGGCAGAAGGCTTGAGGCCTTCCCCTCAACCCTCTACACTCTGATAAAACAATCTTTCATTTTCATATGCTCAATAATCTCCAAGAACTGTCTACAATTACTCTTGGGAGAATCGCAAATCTACAGAAGTCTACATTTCCTAATCTACAGAAGTCTCCTCTGTTAGATTAAATAAAACTGCATACACAATGTTGGCATTTTGAGTAGTTAATTTCTAAAGAATAATAACAAGGATATACTTTGCAAATTATGTTGCTGCACATATTTAAGATTCAAAAAAATAACAGAAAAGGATTTTCCAACTATAGTTGGGAAAATGACAATCTACAGGTGGTACATTTCAACATATTTTCAGCAATACAATGACTTCCCAAAATGAAACTGCTCTATAATAAATGGCCCTCCAAGGCCTTCTGAATATAGAAGTTCAGGGTTATTAAAATTGGTAAAGTGAAAATCAGTAATGCATTTCTGACAACTCAGCTTCCTGCGACCGAGATCAGAGCAATTTTATTGTTTAAGGGCCACTTACATCTATTTAAGAAATTATCGATGTTCTTGTTTTTCCTCAGTGCTGGATAATCCAGATCAAGTACCAAAGAATTCAAGCCATCCTGGAAAAAAAAAAAAAAAGAAGAAAAAAAAAAAGAAGTTAATTAAGTTTTAAAATCTTAATCAACAACTTACTTAATCAGTCTCAGTGTAGTAGTTTTATCTATCATTCCAGCTCTGAAATCTCCAGCATAAGACAGACATGTTTCCTTGGGTTTTTGAGCCTTGACAGAGCAACACAGAGACTTAAGTCAGAGACCACATCATGTTTATTAAGAGGTAGTCAGTAGAAATAGACAATTTATCAGTCTTCTCAGTAACTGAGGCTATAGCTAAGAACCTGATATTATTTTTTTCTTAATATATCAGGGGAAGACTAAGTTCTTGCAAGCCAGCACCAGAACAAGAGGACACAGTCTCAAGCTGTGCCAGGGGAGGTTCAGACTGGATGTTAGGAAGAAATTCTACACAGAGAGAGTGATTGCCCATTGGAATGGGCTGCCTGGGTAGGTGGTGGAGTCACCATCACTGGAGGTGTTCAGGAGGAGACTTGATGGGGTGCATGGTGCCATGGGTTAGTTGTTTAGGTGGTGTTGGATGATGGGTTGGATGTGATGATCTTGAAGGTCTCTTCCAACCTGGTCTGGTCTATTCTACTCTACTCTACTCTATCATTACAATTATGATGTTCATTCTAATAATACAGCTACCTGGATAGAGTTAAAGGCAAGGTCAAAGATTATTAAACACATTTGGAATGCCAGACTGAGCTAAATATACACATAACCAAGTAAGACTGTGGAGATGTAGAGATGTCACTCTTCACCACAAAACACATTAATGATTAAGCACATTTTCAAAATTAAGAGATTTGACTGCAATTTATTTATTGCTTTTTACCTTCTAACAAATCAAAGTGTCTTGGGAAGTGTCATATACAAGGTGACAAATTACGGGGTAGACAAATGATAAGGATTAAAAACTAGCTGAAAGACCAGGCCCAGGAAATTGTGATCACTAAGTCCAGTTGGATGTCACTCATCAGTAGTGTACTCCCGCACTCAACATAGGCCAGTACTGTTTAACATCTTCATTGCCTTCATTACACCTGCTAGACCCTGCAGTCAATACAAAAGTGGGGGTGTGGTTGACGTACCAGATGTTTGTGCTGTCTTTCAAAGGAACCTTGACAAACTGAAGAACTGTGTAGCAAGGACTATCAAAAATTTTGACAAGGGGAAATGCCAAGTCCTTTATCTGGGGTCGAATAACACCAAGCACAGGTACAGGCAGGCCTTGACAAGCTAGAAGGTAGCTCTGCAAAGAAGAACCTGAGAGTTCTGGTGGACAAGTGGACTGACCCAGAAATTCAGCCTCACAGTAAAAAATGGGCAATAACATCCTGGGCTGCATTTGGGAAATGAGTGTCAGAAGGGTAATGAAGGTGATCTTGCCTCTCTACTCAGTACTGGTGAGGTGACACCTGGAGTGCACTGTCCACTCTCAGGCTCCCCAAACCAATAAAGGCAGGGACTTACTGGAGCGAGTCCATTAAAAGTCCATTATGAAGAATAAGGCACTGAAGCATTTCTCCTAAGAGGAAAGGCTCAAGGCAGCTAGGACTATTCAGGCTGGAGAAGAAAAGACTCAGGGCAGTGAATCTCATCAATGTGTACAACTACCCGATGGGAGCGAATGAAGGAAAGATAGTGCTCACTGATAGTAGAAGAGACAAGGGGCTCAAGGCAAAATACATGACATTTTATCTGAACACAACATTAATTTTTTTCTTGTGAGGGTGATCAAGCACTGGAACAGGTTTGCGAGATAGGTTGTGGAGTCTCCATCAGTGGAGATACTAAAAACCTGACTAGATGCACGCCTGAGAAGCTGACTTTGCATTGAGCAGAGTGCTGGACTGGATACTCTCCACAGGTCTTTGCCAACCTCAACCACTGATATAACACTCAAAACTATTTTCACTGACACACAGAGAAATGGTGGAATTTTGCTATTCTGTTTAATCTGTGTTATGAAGGTCTTACCCATCACAGAAACATACACAGTGTCAACAAGCAAGGCCAATGAAGAAGACAGAGTATCAGTCTTGGTTACTTTATGAACAATATTTATAGGCCATATTTCAGCCTTTGACCATAATTGTTCCTACCAGACCCATGAAGGCTGATGAAGTGATGAATTAGGACAATATATTTATCTTTAGTAGGGAGAGAAGATTTACTATCTATTCTTAAATTTGATAACATTTTAATTAAAAAATACTTTAAAATCAAGTTAAAATAATCAAATTGATACTTATGGATTAGTCCCTGCATGAGCTGCACAGGAACTGTCCATTAATCTGGACAAATTCAAAAGAAAGTACTGATTTGAGGTGACTTCCTGCAAAATAACATAACAGGATCTGTAACACCAAACTCAATTTAGCAAACACTGCCTGCAAAAAGGATATCTCATTCTCTAGCACTGTGTCAGCAGAAAAGGACCATATGAAATGTCATGACGGAGAACTGGGCCATCTTTTGTGATTTTACCTAGCACGAGGAAGTCTGAATTTCAATTAGCTGGTATTTGACACACAGCAACTATGTCAAACATTAAACACAACTTGAATTTACACTTTCACTAGTATATTTGCAGTGTAACTGCATCAATATATGCCTGTAGTTTACAGTATAAAATTACTGAATCAATGTCAGAGTCTTTCTTACTCCTCAGCATCTTTTCATGCAGTTAGTTTTACTGTGTCCTGAACATAACTTTTCTGAATAATAAGAGTTCTTGTTTCTACTGCACAGATGGAAAAAAAAATAGTTCTCTAGAGCTCTGAGCACCTTCTTACCCTACTTTCCTCTCCACAATCTAATACATTAATTTCACTCTTTTTACATTTGGCTTTCATTGCTACTGAAACATTAACAACTGGGTAGACCAAGATGTAAATGCACTCTGCTAGCACAAAGCAGTTGAGCATACTATTATTCTCCCTGTTTTGGGGGGAGAGAGATGAGGTCACCTGGTATTTTAACCTTTTTCACACTGAGAGATATTTTAGAGGGGAAAAAGTACTTTAGAGGGGAAAATATTCACAGCATTTCTTACTTTTATCTTATGCACTGTTGCAGTTTGAGCTGGGTGCCCCCCTGCAATGTTTACTTCCTGTGTCCAGAAGTCCAGCCCAGAGGGGTGGACACAGGAAATTATGTAGTATTTCCTACCACAATTCCTTGCACCATTATAAGATCCAGTGTGGAGTCTAGCACTTTCTCTTTTCTTCCTCCTCCGTCAGCCGGTAACTGGGGGAGATGTCTCCTGGCTTTGGGCCTGGCTAGGCCCAAGGCCATGGGGGGATGGGCAGTCTCAGACCTGGCCAGCTGAGACTAGCCTAGCAGTGGGAGGGGGAAGAAGGAGCCCTGGGGGTCTTGGGTGTACCCTCAGGTGGGGATGGGATCTCTCTGGGTCTGTTTTGGGATCTTTCTTTGTCACTGCGCTTTTGGTTTTCTGTAAAAGTTCACTGCTTTCCATCACTTTTGCAATCCGTTTGAGTGTTTATTGTTGCCAGTGGTGGGGAAGGGGGCTGCCTCAACACAGCACATGCACAAAGTCAGGGAAAAGAATACATTTATCATCCCAAACAGACGTTTTAGTACTAAAGTTGAATTTAAAGGTCCAAAACAACTCTAACTCCCAAATTAAATGAGCTGTATATTATTATTTCAGATGACACTGTTTTTCCCTTGGGTCAACCTGATTCCACAGCTTTTTGTGGGCTATAAAAACTGACAACCATATTTGCAGCTAATTGTTTTATTAGCCCTGCTTCCTTTTCATGAACTTCTGGTAACAATTTTCACAAGTAATTATTAATGAATTGAAATTTGAGAACAGCACAACTGCTTACCCTTAACTATTTGGAACTGTCCTAACTCTTGAGGACAGTCATCTACAGATGGCAGTAAAAAGAGGTTATTAATATCAACATCATGAGGAACAGAAAAAGGGTCAAGGGATTTCAAGTTCATCTCACAGGCAGTTTATGAAAGACCCGCCTTGCACATTACCATTGTGTCAAAGGTGTTTCCTTAAAGCCTTACATTTTCACTAAAATACCTACTTTACATTACTTAAAACAAAAATTGCACTACAAAAAGCTGGGACAAAAGATTACACAGCAAAATAGTCTATTCAAGAAGTAGTAGTAATCCAGGAAATGACATCTCCTCTGTCTAGGCCTCACAGATAAGTCACTTCAACCAGGAAATGTGTTATTAAAGTGATTTCACTGTTCACTTCCCCTTTCTGCTATTACAAAAGGCTCAGAAGCTGGCAGGCCAAAAATAGCAGCTTCCAAACAAACGTGCTGTTGGCAAGGAACAGTTCTGCCCCCATCAAAAGTCTCTTGCTCATGGCAAACCTGCTAAAATGTTTTCCACAGATTGTTTTCCAACAGAAAAGTCCAAAATTGGTATTTCTTCACCCTCCTACACTAGGAGAAGAGTTCCTGGCTACTCTGGCAGTGATAATCGCAACCTCTAGGGACAACATGGAGCCTGGCTATAGCAACAAGCAGTTTGAACTGTTGCAGGTCTGAATGAACTGAAGAAAAAATAAACAAAAAAAGTTCAGGAGATACAGGAACCAGATGTTTATGATGTTCTCTGACAAAAGGAGCAGTAATAGACAACAAATAGTAGTAGCTTCTAAATAATGAGCTCAATGTTAATTCCAGAGAACCCCACAGTAGCCCTCACCAAAAGAAACCATTCTGTACTGATACCAATTCCCATGGAAAAATAAACTCCACAGGGTGTCACAATAACTTTAGCTACTTTGATTTATTCCTCACTTCCATGATAAGAAAAAAAAGCAAAACTCAAGGCCAAAAAGTGAGACAACTGAACAGAAGTGGTATTACAGATCGCATCAGGTTAGAAGGGACTCTCAAAGGTCACCTTGTCCAACCCCTCTGCAGTGAGCAGGCTCCCAGGGCCACATCAAGTCTGATCTTGAATGCCTCCAGGGATCGGGCCTCAAACACACCCCTGGGTTATTTAGTTCCTTCAGGAGACATTTCATAATCCTGCAACAGCTGGAAAACTTTACAAGCCTGACCTAGTGAATGTCCCTGCCCCTGGCAGAAGGGTTGGACTAAATGATACTTTAAAAAAACCTTTAAACCTTTATTAGAATAAACCAAACCAGGTTGGAAGAGACCTTCAAGATCATCGTGTCCAACCCATCAACCAATCCAACCCACCCAAGCAGCTAATCCATGGCACCAAGCACCCCATCAAGTCTCCTTCTGAACACCTTCAATGACGGCGACTCCACCACCTCCCTGGGCAGCACATTCCAATGACGAATGACTCACTCAGTGAAGAACTTTCTCCTCACCTTGAGTCTAAACCTCCCCTGGTGCAGCTTGAGACTGTGTCCCCTTGTTCTGGAGCTGGTTGCCTGGGAGAAGAGGCCAACCCCTTCCCGGCTACAACCACCTTTCAGGTAGTTGTAGAGGGCAATGAGGTCTCCCCTGAGCCTTCTCTCCAGGCTAAACAATCCCAGCTCCCTCAGCCTCTCCTCATAGGGCTTGTGTTCAAGGCCTCTCACCAGCCTTGTTGCCCTTCTCTAGACATGTTCAAGTGTTTCGATGTCCTTCTTAAACTGAGGGGCCCAGAACTGGACACAGTACTCAAGCTGCGGCCTAACCAATGCAGAGTACAGGGGCACAATGACTTCCCTGCTCCTGCTGGCCACACTATTCCTAATGCAGGCCAGTGTCATAGTTTGGGCTGGGTGCCCTCTGCTACAGGGGTGTTTCCTGTGTCCAGAAGTCCAGCCAAGTGGGTGGACACAGGAAATTAGGTTATTTCGTACCATGATTCCTTGCACCATTATAAGTTTTACGGCGGGGTCTGGCACTTCCTCTTTCCTTCCTCTCCGCCACCCAGTAACTGGGGGAGAGATCTCCCGGCCATGGGCCTGGCTAGGACCAAGGCCACGGTGGGATGGGCAGTCTCAGATCTGGACAGCTGAGACTAGCCTAGCAGTGGGGGGGGAAGGAGGAGCCCTGGGGGTTTTGGGTGCACCCTCAGGTGGGGATGGGATCTTTCTGGGTCTGTTTTGGGGTTCTTCCCACTGTGTTTCTAGCTCTCTGCACGCACTCACTGTTCTCTATTTAAATTTTCCATCACTTTTGCAATCTGTTTGCCTGAGTCGTTATTTCTGCATGTGGTGGGGAGGGGGTTTGCCCCAACCCATTACAGCCAGGATGCCATTGGCCCTCTTGGCCACCTGGGCACACTGCTGGCTCATATTCAGGTGGTTGTCGTTCAGTACACCCAGGTCCCTCTCTGTTTTTGAGCTCTCCAGCCACTCCGACCCCAGCCTATAGCTCTGCATGGGATTGCTGTAGCCAAAATGCAACACTCGGCACTTGGACTTGTTAAATGCCATCCCATTGGATTCTGCCCATCTGTCCAGTCGGTTGAGGTCCCTCTGCAGCGCCTTTCTACCCTCTAACTGACTAACATCTGCCCCTAACTTGGTGTCATCTGCAAACTTGCTGATGACTGACTCTACCCCTTCATCCAGATCATCAATGAAGATGTTGAAGAGGACGGGGCCCAGCACTGATCCCTGGGGGACGCCATGGTTGACTGGCCGCCAGCTGGATGTGGCACCATTCACCACCACTCTCTGGGCTCGGCCCTCCAGCCAGTTCCTAACCCAGCACAGAGTGTTGTGGTCCAAGCCACGAGCTGACAGCTTAGACAGCAGCTTGCTGTGGGGGACGGTGTCAAAGGCCTTGCTGAAGTCCAGGTAGACCACATCCACAGGCCTCCCCACGTCCACCAGACGGGTCACCTGATCATAAAAGGAGATCAGGTTGGAGAGGCAGGACCTGCCCTTCCTAAATCCATGTTGGCTGGACCTGAGCCCTTGGCCATCCTTCAGGTGCGCAGTTATTGCCACCAGGATAATCTGCTCCATCACTTTCCCTGGCACTGAGGTCAGGCTGACTGGCCTGTAGTTTCCAGGTTCCTCCATCCGACCCTTCTTGTGGATGGGGACCACGTTGGCCAGTTTCCAATCATCTGGGACCTCACCTGTGAGCCAGGACTGGAGGAAAATGATGGAGAGCGGCTTGGCCAGCTCATCTGCCAGCTCTCTCAGCACCCTAGGATGGATCCCATCCGGTCCCATGGACTTGTGAGTGTCCAAGTGGCTCAGCAGGTCCCGAACTAATTCCTCATGGATTACCGGGGCACTACACTGCTCCCCGACCCCATCGCCCAGCTCAGGAGGCCACTCGTCCTGAACTCCTGCCTTGCTGTTAAAAACAAAGGCAAAGAAGGTGTTCAGGACCTCAGCCTTTTCCTCATCTTCGGTCACCATGTTCCCCTCCAGGTCCAATAAGGAGTGGAGGTTCTTCCTGCCCTTCTTCTTATTGTTAATATATTTGTAAAAATGTTTTTTATTGTCTTTGACTGAGGTGGCCAGCTTGAGTTCGAACTGGGCCTTTGCCTCCCTAATTTTATTCCTACATAATCTAACAACTTCCTTGAATATACCTCGAGAAGCCTTCCCCTCCTTGCAAAGGTGATACAGCCTCTTTTTTCCCCTTAAATCCTCCAGGAGCTGCTTGCTCATCCAGGCTGGTCGCCTTCCTCTCCGGCTTCTCTTTCAGCACGTGGGAACTGCCAGTTCCTGTGCCTTCAAGAGCTACTGTTTGAAGTAGGTCCAACCCTCCTGGACCCCTTGGTTCATGAGGGCTGGTACCCAGGGGACTTTACAAATAAGTTTCTTAAACAGGCTGAAGTTTGCCCTCCGGAAGTCCAAGGTGAAGGTTTTATTGGTAGTCCTCCCTATCTCCCTGCATATTGAAAACTTCACTATCTCGTGGTCACTGCACCCTAGGCAGCCTCCCACGATCACGTCTCCCACCAGCCCTTCCCTATTGGAGAAGAATCACATGAATCTGGATTAGAAGGGAGCTTAAAGTATCATTTAGTCCAACCCTTCTGCCAGGGGCAGGGACATTCACTAGGTCAGGCTTGTAAAGTTTTCCAGCTGTTGCAGGATTATGAAATGTCTCCTGAAGGAACTAAATAACCCAGGGGTGTGTTTGAGGCCCGATCCCTGGAGGCATTCAAGATCAGACTTGATGTGGCCCTGGGAGCCTGCTCACTGCAGAGGGGTTGGACAAGGTGACCTTTGAGAGTCCCTTCTAACCTGATGCGATCTGTAATACCACTTCTGTTCAGTTGTCTCACTTTTTGGCCTTGAGTTTTGCTTTTTTTTCTTATCATGGAAGTGAGGAATAAATCAAAGTAGCTAAAGTTATTGTGACACCCTGTGGAGTTTATTTTTCCATGGGAATTGGTATCAGTACAGAATGGTTTCTTTTGGTGAGGGCTACTGTGGGGTTCTCTGGAATTAACATTGAGTTCATTATTTAGAAGCTAAGCCAGTCAGATCCTGGGCTGCATCAGGAGAAGTGTGGCCAGCAGGTCGAGGGAGGTGATCCTCCCCCTCTACTCAGCTCTGGTGAGACCCCACCTGGAGTACTGCATCCAGTTCTGGAGGCCCTATTACAAGAGGGATATGGACGTGCTGAAACATGTCCAGAGAAGGGCCACAAGGATGATCAGAGGGCTGGAGCACCTCTCCTATGAGGACAGAATGAAGGAGTTGGGGCTGTTCAGTCTGCAGAAGAGAAGGCTCCGAGGTGACCTAATTGTGGCCTTCCAGTATCTGAAGGGGGCCTATAGGAAGGATGGGGAAGGACTTCTCAGGATCTTAGGTAGTGATAGAACTAGGGGAAATGGAATGAAGCTGGAGGCGGGGAGATTCAGGCTAGATGTGAGGAGGAGGTTCTTCACCATGAGAGTGGTGAAACCCTGGAATGTGTTGTCCAGGGAGATGGTTGGGGCCCCATCCCTGGAGGTGTTTAAGAGCAGGCTGGATGAGGCTCTGTCCAGCCTGATCTAGTGTGGGGTGTCCCTGCCCATGGCAGGGGGGTTGGAAGTAGATGATCCTTGTGGTCCCTTCCAACCCTGACTCATACTATGATACTATGATACTATGAAGCTACTACTATTTGTTGTCTATTACTGCTCCTTTTGTCAGAGAGCATCATAAACATCTGGTTCCTGTATCTCCTGAACTTCAGTTCAGTCTAGGATGCATAAACAGGAGGTGCATTGTGTAAGAGCTTACAGAGAGCTAAGGTTCTCTTGTAAATATAGATCAGAAATCATTTGATGATACTGTTATAGGCCAAGCCAGAATGTTGTGTCCAGCTTTGTGGGGACTGCAAAAGACAAGCTGCAAAAGCAATGAAGTTAACAAAAGCAGAGAAGTGATATGCAATTTGTGCTAGGGAAGACTGTCAAGACCAAAGACTTTGGTCTTAAAAAAGGTTAGCCTATGAGGAGACAAGACGAATTCTCTCAGAACATAAAAAGCTGATATGAGCGATGGTGATGGCCATTTCCTCACATCCCTAGAAACAGCCCAAAACATTATCTGAAAGAAGAGTGACAATTTAGGTCACAGAATAGGAAAAAAAACCAAACAAACCACGAAAAAACCAAAAAAAAAAAAAAAACCCCACCCAAACAATCCTCTAAATAACATTACTGAAGAAATTACATAATGTATCTACTCAATGCAGCTGAGATCCCACCTTCACAAGAGAGTCATACGTTAGAAAACAGTAGAACCAGTTATGGATCCTACTGCTGTGCAGATGACTTAACTAGTGATCTCTCAAATTCCTTCCAAGCCTGCCTGCAAACTCTTATATATTAGTTGAAGAAACACACAAAACTAGTAAAATAAGGCAAAGAGAGAGGACTCAGAAAGAGGAGAAGGCCAGTAGCTGTGAATATACAACTTACATTTCTGAATTACTAGTCACTTCAAAAAACACCTGCGTATTAACATTTAAGCATGACAAAAATGCCTATTTTCTCCTCCAAAGTAGTGGCTGTTTTGTTCTCCCTAAACCTCAATAAAATAAAACTGGTCTTGCCTGTCTTGCTGGTTATCACTGTAGCCATGGAAATCCAGTAATTGAGCATAATCACACTTCATCTCAAGTCACTGTATATTTCCAGGTTGTTTAGCATAAACTAGAACACTGGAGATTTCACTTCAACTGAAGGAAAAACTTTGAGAGTGACAGAGCACTTGAAAAGGGTGCCCAGAGAGGCTGTAGAATCTCCTTCTCTAGAGACTTTCAAAACCTGCCTGGACACATTCCTGAGCAACCTGATTCAGATGAGTACAATCTGAATTAATACAGAACTTCTCTGTTATTAAAGAAAAAGAGCATACAATTTGAAAAACACAGTTTTATGGGATACATTTGTAGAAATGTTTTTACAGGGCTTTTTTTTTAAGTAGAACACTGTGTCCGCATAACCTAATTCTCATTTCATACATAATATTAATTTGGAGTTTCCAATAAGCACATTGTGACACACTTTTCCACCTTCTACATTATTAATCAGTTTGCAAAAGCTTTTAATGCTAATTGCAAATCATATCAGAGGGAAATGCATTTAAAATTAAGCTGTTACATAATACTAGACACCCAAGAAAAAATTCCAAACTATTGCAGCTTGAACAGACAAACCATAATGAATATTTTGTGTTAATACACAGCAATTCAATTTTGTTTCAACAAAGGAAAAAACATCACCTTATCAATGTTTCTGAGATATTCAAATGTCCTGCAACACCATAATAAAATAAGTGTATGATGCCACTTAGGTTATAGAATAGAATAGAATTAACCAGGTTAGAAAAGACCATTGATATCATTGAGTCCAAACTATCATCCAACACTATCTAATCAACTAAACCATGGCACCAAGCACCCCATCCAGTCTCCTAAACACCTCCAGCGATGGTGACTCCACCACCTCCCTGGGCAGCCCATTCCAATGGCCAATCACTCTTTCTATGAAGAACTTCTTCCTAACATCCAGCCTAAACTTCCCCTAGCACAACATCCTATGCCAAGCATAGAAGAGCAGTTGTTTCTCTTAAACAGAGAAGCATTTAGAATTACACTGGCCCTAGAAAACCAGAATACACAGTTACATCTTCACACACAAGGACAGGTTCAGATCCTGCCAAAGAAAGGGTATGAAGGACATGAAGAAGGCTTCTATGAATAAATCGGTGGCAAAAGAAAACAAATTGATCACACACACACACGGATTGCAAAAGTGATGGAAAGTTTAAATAGAAAGTAGTGAACTTTTACAGAAAGCCAAAAGCATAGTGATAAAGAAAGATCCCATCCCCACCTGAGGGTACACCCAAGACCCCCAGGGCTCCTTCTTCCCCCTCCCACTGCTAGGCTAGTCTCAGCTGGCTAGGTCTGAGACTGCCCATTCTCCCATGGCCTTGGGCCTAGCCAGGGTCAAATCCAGGAGACATCTCCCCCAGTTACCAGCTGATGGAGGAGGAAGAAAAGAGAAAGTGCTAGACTCCGCACTGGATCTTATAGTGGTGCAAAGGATTGTGGTAGGAAATACTACATAACTTCCTGTGTCCACCCCTCTGGGCTGGACTTCTGGACACAGGAAGTAAACATTGCAGGGAGGCACCCAGCTCAAACTGCAACAATAGGGTACAGGACAAACAAACAAAAAACCCCCCTGCAACTTTTTAAGTTATATCTTCTGCCAAGATGATAAGAAGAATCAGTCCTGATTTCAGAATCACAAGAGCCCCAAGTTCACAGAGAAGGGAACTTTACAACCCAGAGAAATCTTCCCCAGTGAAAATACCCAAGACAGTGACTGTACATGCCCATGACTATTTCAGAGCTGTATCAGCAGCAAAGATTACACCCATAGCCTTATTGCTGCACTGCCAATGAAAAAGCAGGTGATCTCAACAGCTGTTACTAGCACTTTCCATTGTAAACTGAAACATAGCAGATGTCGAGAGTTCTGTCTGGTGTAGGTGCACAACACTGCAAAATTACTGATGGACTTCCTTTCTCCTCCCTCTTAATAATTTTCACTCTTAACAGTGTCATACTTCATACCTCACCCAAGCTGCAAACTCAACACTCAGGTAAGCAACTCGCTTTGTTGGAAAACTGGATCAGTTTAACAAAAATGCTGCATTTCCATTCCTTTATTAACCAAAACCAGCAAGAGCATGTACACTGTGAATGACAGGCAAATGGCCTCAAGATCAAAGGTAAGTTTGTGAGGTGTCATAAATTAAAACAAGACAATTTTTACCAGAATCATCCATTATTAAAAAAATAATTTACATATGCAATGAAACAACTAGAGCAGCTTAGTACAATCATTTTCTGTTCTATCTCCTGCTTCTTTCCACATTGGCACAAGTTTCTAGAGTTCAAGGGTTACTCAACACTTAGAAACCTTGTACTTACTTAAGTGTTGCATGTCTATAGTTGTGTAAATGCATTTGTGGTCCACCATTATTCAGAACTGCACAACATGACACTATTACTGAGGGTCAGCGGATCAAAATTCTAGAGATAGTTATTTGTCTTTAAAAAACACAAATCACTTGGACCAAATACACAAAATATACTACATCCAAATACATATTTAAGAGATCTATTGCTTTTACCCTACTCAAACACTTTAAAACAACAGCCATTCTGTAGCAGAAGCATTATCTCACAGCAGCAGCACCCTGTTCCTCGCAGCCAGCTGAGACTGTCTGACACACAGAGCAGTGCTGAAAGCAGAGCAGGAATGGTAGCCATGACAGGGCACAGTTGCTTTGGTCCTGTTCTCCCACACCTACAGGTGTGGTCAGTTACATGGGCTTTATGTCCCGTTACACATTCAGAAGAACCAGAATTCCTCTGCTGTGACAAGAAGCCTTCAGAGTTGCTCCCCTGACAGTATTTGCAGACTCTTCCTCTCCACCTCATAGCAGTATCTGTCTGTCTGCAAATTGCAAAAAGGAAGAAATCCACAGACAATCATTTTCCAAACTAGGAGACTATCCTGCCTGGGGAGGTGGTGGAGTCGCCGTCACTGGAGGTGTTCAGGAGGAGACTTGACAGGGTGCTTGGATAGATGGGTTAGTTGATTAGGTGGTGTTGGGTGATAGGTTGGACGTGATGATCTTGAAGGTCTCTTCCAACCTGGTTTATTCTATTCTATTCTATTCTATTCTATCCTTGAGTTACACGACAGTAAACACTGCCCTTAAGAGCAGAAGCCTTGTCCTTATCTCTGATATAAGAGTTCTCTCTAATTAAGCATTCTTCACCGAAGTTGAAGAATCAGAAATCAGGGTTGTTTGCTAGGATGCGTTACATTTATAGTTGTGCTATTCAATTAACAAGAATGCTAATAAAGGTATTAACTCACTCACTTTGTCATGAAGAAATATTTCAAATAGGAAAGGGCTAGATAAAGATCTACTATGAGAAAATTAGCAAAAATATGACACTTGCCCAAGCCACAAATTCACAATCCCATCTCTGTAACATACATAGAAACCTGCAACAATGCTTTTATATATATATATTAATTTCTACCCCCTCAGTTGCTGCAATTAAGATGATATGTGCAAAGTTGACAATATGACTTTACATCTTTCAAAAAGCTTAGGTAATTGCAATCATACTTCATTTTAAAAATATCTTCCACTCCCTACAGGAAGCAGTTGAACAAAGGCAGAACAGGGCACCTGCCCATTCCTATGAACAGCTGCTCAAATACTACACTCTAGTAAATAGATGATTAGATGGGATAATTATTTAATTTCCTCATATGCTTCAACTTTAAGGTGCTGAATAGCACAGAGCCACGTGCATCAGATACTGTGTGAGTGTCTGGGTGAAAAGCAGGAATTTCAACAATAGGCTGACTCCTAGTTTATTGATGCATCTATCAAACAAAGAGTCAGACTCTGATACCAGACGTTTGTTGTACTTTGACATTCACAATAAAAAGTGAAACCACACTCAATGAAGCTGTGTCAATATAAATCACAATGCTCTATGCAAACACACTTTCTGACTACATAATTACTGTAATTAAGTATAGTCTTCCATGTAGCCATGATGCTTGTAAACCAACTCCCTCCTTTTAAATTTTCTCAAGTCAAAAATAAGGAAGCATTCAGAGATCTTCAACAACCTCTCCAAAAGTCCTTTGACATAGCCACCTCCCAGCTGCACAACCTTCCTGATGGCACCCCATGTCCCACTTGTGGTGGGTTTGAGAGAAAGGCCCAGCCTTCTCCCCACACAAAGAGAGAAAGAAATAAAAAACACAGCTAGCCAGCCGGAGGAGCAACAGGGAAATGCTATATTTGCAAGCAGTTTTTAGGGAATGCAGGATATATACACTATTTACACTATTTACAATATATACACAGAAATATACAGCAAAGTAAAAAGAAAAACAATAGCACAGGAATGAAATTCCCTCCTCTGCAGGAGGGTTCCCGCCCTGTACCCCCTTCTCTCCCCTTTTTCCCCAAAAAGGGTTAGAAAGAGAGAAAAAGAGCAGTTGTTAATTAAAGCAACATATGTTAGTAGGCCTCAGATTGCTTATCTATCAAAGGTCAATCTGGAAGGGACCCCAGAAGCGGACAAGCTGGAAAGGAGAAAAGAAAGGAGCGAACTGCGGAAAGTCCCAGCTGCACCTAAGCTTAAAACTACATTTTTACCAATCCACCAATGAAATTAGTTTAGAATATCTGGTTGTTTTCATTAACATTCCAAAACATTCAGCCAGAGTGCCCCAGCACTGTCTCTTCTCTTAAAGGCACAGTCTCAAATGGTCCAGCCCTTCTAAACAATTTCATTGGTTGTTCATACTGTCCATCCAACCCAAAACAATATTTACAGTTCGTAAGTAAAGTTCATAATCCCTTCTGGCTATACTCAGATGTAGATGATTCAAAAGTCCAAGAAAATCAGGAAATGAGAAAAATGGAAAACAGTTTATCTCTTCGCCGATGAAGCGAAGAAAAGGAAAACAGGGATTCTCAGGGTCTCTTAGTTCACTCAGGGCTCTCAGGGATCTCAGGGTTCATGCACCATAGATTCCTCGTAGATTCTTCCTTTGGACGCGATGTAGCTGTACAACAGATTGAAATTAAACTCTTTCTGCTAAAGTCCTTAAAAACAAAGGGGTCCAGGAGAGCTGGACCTACTTCAATGAAGAATTGCTGAAGGCTCAGGGACAGGCTGTGCCAATGTGCCGGAAGATGAGCCGCCGGGGCAGACGGCCAGCCTGGAAGAGCCAATGGAAGAGAGGGGAGGCAACCCACAGAATGTTTAAGGATGTTGCTAGGTCTTGTAGGAAGAAAATAAGGGAAGCAAAAGCACACTTGGAGCTTAAACTGGCATCTACTGTGAAGGACAACAAAAAGTCCTTCTATAAATACATTAATAGTAAGAGGAAGGGAAAGGACAACCTCCACTCCTTGGTGGACACGGAGGGGAACATTGTAACAAAGGATGAGGAAAAGGCAGAGATACTTAACACCTTCTTTGCCTCAATTTTTACTAGCAGGACAGAACATCTTCCTGACAGCTGGCCTCCAGAGCTGGCAGAAGGAGCCAGGGAGCTGCACAGTTTCCCTATGTTCCATGAGGAGGCGGTTGGAACTCTCCTTAGCAGCTTGGATCCCCACAAGTCCATGGGACCAGATGGGATTCATCCTAGGGTGCTGAGAGAGCTGGCAGACGAGCTGGCCAAGCCACTCTCCATAATTTTCCAGCAGTCCTGGCTCACTGGCGAGGTCCCAGAGGACTGCGAGTCCTCAGCGGAGTCCCTCAGGGATCAGTCCTGGGACCTGTCTTGTTCAACATCTTTGTGGGTGACATGGACAGTGGCATTGAGTGCAACCTCAGCAAGTTTGCTGATGACACCAAGCTGTGTGGTGCAGCAGACACGCTGGAGGGAAGGGAGGCCATCCAGAGGGACCTTGACAGGCTGGAGAGGTGGGCACAAGCCAACCTCATGAAGTTCAATAAGAGTAAGTGCAGGGTCCTGCATCTGGGTCGAGGCAATCCCAGGCACAAATCCAGGCTGGACAGTGACTGGCTGGAAAGTAGCCCTGAGGAGAGAGACTTGGGGGTACTGGTGGACAAAAAGCTCAACATGAGCTCTCAATGTGCACTTGCAGCCCGCAAGGCCAATCAGATCCTGGGCTGCATCAGGAGAAGTGTGGCTAGCAGGTCGAGGGAGGTGATCCTCCCCCTCTACTCAGCCCTGGTGAGACCCCATCTGGAGTACTGTGTCCAGTTCTGGAGTCCCTATTACAAGAGGGATGTGGAGGTGCTGGAACGTGTCCAGAGAAGGGCCACGAGGATGATCAGAGGGCTGGAGCACCTCTCCTATGAGGACAGAATGAAGGAGTTGGGGCTGTTCAGTCTGCAGAAGAGAAGGCTCCGAGGTGACCTAATTGTGGCCTTCCAGTATCTGAAGGGGGCCTACAGGAAGGCTGGGGAAGGACTTCTCAGGATGTCAGGTAGTGATAGGACTAGGGGGAATGGAATGAAGCTGGAGGTGGGGAGATTCAGGCTAGGTGTGAGGAGGAGGTTCTTCACCATGAGAGTGGTGAGACCCTGGAATGGGTTGTCCAGGGAGGTGGTCGAGGCCCCGTCCCTGGGGGTGTTTAAGAGCAGGCTGGATGAGGCTCTGTCCAGCCTGATCTAGTGTGGGGTTTCCCTGCCCATGGCAGGGGGGTTTGAGCTGGATGATCCTTGTGGTCCCTTCCAACCCTGAATGAAACTATGAAACTATGAGACTGGAAGCTGGCCAACGTGGTGCCCATCCACAAGAAGGGCCAGTTGGATGAGCCAGGGAATTACAGGCCTGTCAGCCTGACCTCAGTACCAGGCAAGATCATGGAACAGGTCATCCTTAGTGCAATAACACAGCACTTAGAGGATGGCCAAGGGATCAGGCCTAGCCAGCATGGATTTAGGAAGGGCAGGTCCTGCCTGACCAACCTGATCTCCTTCTACGAGCAGGTGACCCGCCTGGTGGATGTGGGGAGGACTGTTGATGTAGTCTACATGGACCTCAGCAAGGCCTTTGACACCGTCCCCCATAGCAACCTGCTGGCCAAGCTGTCAGCCCATGGCTTGGACGGGAGCACACTGCGATGGGTTAGGAACTGGCTGGATGGCCGAGCCCAGAGAGTGGTGGTGAATGGTGCCACATCCAGCTGGCAGCCAGTCACTAGTGGTGTGCCCCAAGGATCAGTGTTGGGCCCTGTGCTCTTTAACATCTTTATTGATGATCTGGATGAGGGCATTGAGTCCATCATCAGTAAATTTGCTGACGACACCAAGCTGGGGGCAAGAGTTGATCTGCTGGAGGGTAGAGAGGCTCTGCAGAGGGACCTCGACAGGCTGGACAGATAGGCAGAATCCAACGGCATGAGATTTAACACATCCAAGTGCCGGGTTCTGCACATTGGCCACAACAACCCCATGCAGTGCTACAGGCTGGGGTCAGAGTGGCTGGAGAGCAGCCAGGCAGAGAGGGACCTGGGGGTACTGGTGGATGGTAGGCTGAACATGAGCCTGCAGTGTGCCCAGGCAGCCAAGAGGGCCAATGGCATCCTGGCCTGCATCAAGAACAGTGTGGCCAGCAGGAGCAGGGAGGTCATTCTGCCCCTGTATACTGCACTGGTTAGGCCACACCTCGAGTACTGTGTCCAGTTCTGGGCCCCTCAGAAGGAAGGATGTTGACTTGCTGGAACGAGTCCAGAAAAGAGCAACAAACTTGGTGAGGGGTTTGGAACACAAGCCCTATGAGGAAAGACTGAGGGATCTGGTGTTGCTCAGCCTGGAGAAGAGGAGACTCAGGGGTGACCTTATCACTCTCTACAACTACCTGAAGGGAGGTTGTAGACAGGTGGATGATGGTCTCTTCTCCCAGGCACCCAGTACCAGAACAAGGGGACACAGTCTCAGGCTGCACCAGGGGAGGTTCAGGTTGGATGTTAGGAAGAAGTTCTATACAGAAAGAGTGATTGCGCTATGGAATGGGTTGCCCAGGGAGGTGGTGGAGTCGCCGTCATTGAAGGTGTTCAGGAGGAGACTTGATGGGTTGCTTAGTGCCATGGGTTAGCTGTTTGGGTGGGTTGGATTGGTTGATGGGTTGGACACGATGATCTTGAAGGTCTCTTCCAACCTGGTTTGGTTTATTCTAATAAAGGTTTAGTCTAATAAAGTTAAATTTCTTTGTGGAGTACACTGAATTTCACCATTCCCTTGCAGTACCCAATAAGTGTGACTCAGACCTTCAGCTGAAACCACCCCTCGGATAGGTTTAGCCACTCCTGAGAGCAAGAATACCCAAACACTTTTACCTAACAGATTCCTTTCTCTAACAACAGGAACTCTATCACCTTCTAATTTCTGTAGCAGTTCTGAATGTGCCGGTCCAGTTCGGTTCACTGAACCTCTACTATTTACTAGCCAGGTTGCTTGTGCTAAATGTTTATCCCACTTTATCAAAGATATATTTTCAAAGAAATAATGCATATTTCTGTATATATTGTAAATACTGTAAATTCTGTATATATTTCCCTGCGTACTCTAAACTGCTTTGTAAATACAGCACATGCCTTTGCTAATCCGGCTGTGCATTTTTTTTTTCTTTCAATTTTCTTCCCTTCACTTTACAGGCGGGGGAGAAGGCCCAGCCTTCCCCTCTACCCTCGACACTCTACTATTCACCAGCCAGGTTGCTTGTGCTAAATGTTTTTCCCAGTTATTCAAAGATCCACCCCCCAAGGCTTTAAGAGTGGTCTTCAACAAACCGTTGTAGCGTTCAATCTTCCCTCCAGCTGGTGCATAGTAAGGAATATGGAATATCCACTCAATACCGTGCTCTTTCGCCCAGTTCTTTACAAGGTTGTTCTTGAAATGAGTTCCGTTGTCTGACTCAATCCTCTCTGGAGTTCCGTGTCTCCACAGGATCTGTCTCTCCAGACCGAGAATGGTGTTGCATGCAGTTGCATGTGGAACTGGATAAGTTTCCAACCATCCAGTGTTTGTCTCTACCATAATAAGCACGTATTGCTTACCAGAACGAGAACGTGGTAGAGTGATGTAGTCAATCTGCCAAGCTTCACTATACTTGTACTTGGACCATCTGTTGCCATACCACAAGGGCTTAATTCGTTTTGCCTGCTTAATAGCAGCACAAATGTCACAGTCATGGAAGACTTGCGCGATAGCATCCATGGAAATGTCTATGGATCTGTCACGAGCCCATTGGTATGTTGCATCTCTGCCTTGATGTCCTGACGAATCATGAACCCACCAAGCTAAGAATATCTCACCTCGGTGTTTCCAGTCGAGATCAAGATTAGAGTCCATGTCTACTTGAGAAACTCTTGCAGCTAGATCTGCCTGATGGTTGTGTTGCTGTTCCTCAGTAGCTTTGCTCTTAGGAATGTGAGCATCGATGTGTCTCACTTTCACTGGAATTCTCTCTACTCGATCAGCAATGTCCTGCCACAGTTCAGCTGCCCAAATGGGTTTTCCTTTCCTCTGCCAACCATTCTTCTTCCAGTTCTTTAGCCAACCCCATAGAGCATTGGCTACCCTCCATGAGTCGGTGTAGAGATAAAGCTTTGGCCATCTCTCACGTTCAGCTAGGTCGAGAACTAGCTGCACAGCTTTTACCTCTGCGAACTGACTGGATTCGCCTTATCCATCCTTTGCCTCTGCAACTCGGCGTGTTGGACTCCACACTGCAGACTTCCACCTTCGCTTGTTTCCAACAAGACGACAGGAACCGTCTGTGAAGAAAGCATATTTCTTTTCATCATCAGAAAGGTCATTGTAAGGAGGAGCTTCCTCAGCACGAGTTACTTTCTCCTCTGGAGGTTTAGCACAGTTGGTACCTTCAGGCCAACTTGAGATCACCTCCACCCGACCAGGTCTTTCAAGATTTCCCATTCGAGCTCTCTGTGTTATCAGAGCCATCCACTTAGACCATGTTGAGTCTGTAGCATGATGTGGTGTGGAGCCTTTGCCTTTGAACATCCAATCCAAAACTGGTAATCTGGGAGCTAAGAGAAGTTGTGATTCAGTTACAATTACTTCAGAAGATGTTTTTACTCCTTCATAGCCAGCTAGAATCTCTTTCTCGGTTGGGGTATAATTAGCCTCTGAACCTCTGTAACCTCTACTCCAGAAACCAAGAGGTCGTCCACGTGTCTCACCTGGAGCGTTTTGCCACAAGCACCAGGTTGGACCATTGGAGCAAAAGGGAAATGCTATATTTACAAGCAATTTTTAGGGAATGCAGGATATATACACAATGTACACTATTTACAACATATACACAGAAATATACAGCAAAGTAAAAAGAAAAACAATAGTACAGGAATGAAATTCCCTCCTCTGGAGGAGCGTTCCCCCCCTGTACCCCCTTCTCTCCCCTTTTTCCCCAAAAAGGGTTAGAAAGAGAGAAAAAGAGCGGTTGTTAATTAAAGCAACATATGTTAGTAGGCCTTAGTTTGATTATCTGTCCATGGTCAATCTGGAAGGGACCCCAGATGCAGACAAGCAGGAAAGGAGAAAAGAAAGGAGCGAACTGCGGAAAGTCCCAGGTGCACCTAAGCTTAAAACTGCATTTTTACCAATCCACCAATGAAATTAGTTTAGAATATCTGGTTGTTTTCATTAACATTCCAAAACATTCAGCCATAGTGTCCCAGCACTCTCTCTTCTCTTAAAGGCACAACCTCAAACGGTCACACCCACTGAAAGATCTAGGGCCTTCCTTGGACAGAAATAGACTGAATGCACATTTCCAACTCAGAAGCACGGAAAACAATGGAAATTTATGCTGGGATATTTTCTTCGGGTAAGCCAGAAGAACATGAAGTACTGTCCCCGTAAATGCAGAGGTAAGCTATTCTGTGCAGCAGGCAAGCCAAGTTCCAGAAGCTCTTTATGCTACAGAAAAAAAGAGGAAAAGCTAAAAATGCCTTATTACTTCATGCTACAATAAGGCACTTCAGTCAAGATTCACTTTATTTCTATTAAAGCCATCAGAACAGTCTTTGATATTTATGGCTTTTTAAAAAGTAGTGCTGTAATTGTGTCAGTAATGCAATAAACCAAACCAAACCAGGTTGGAAGAGACCTTCAAGATCATCGTGTCCAACCCATCAACCAATCCAACCCATCCAAACAGCTAACCCATGGCACCAAGCACCCTGCCAAGTCTCCTTCTGAACACCTTCAATGACGGTGACTCCACCACCTCCCTGGGCAACCCATTCCATAGCGCAATCACTCTTTCTCTATAGAACTTCTTCCTGACATCCAACCTGAACCTCCTCTGGCGCAGCCTGAGACTGTGTCCTCTTGTTCTGGTACTGGGTGCCTGGGAGAAGAGACCATCATCCACCTGTCTACAACCTCCCTTCAGGTAGTTGCAGAGAGCAATAAGGTCACCCCTGAGTCTCCTCTTCTCCAGGCTGAGCAACCCCAGCTCCCTCAGTCTTTCCTCATAGGGCTTGTGTTCCACACCCCTCACCAACTTTGTTGCTCTTCTCTGGACTCGCTCCAGCAAGTCAACATCCTTCCTAAACTGAGGGGCCCAGAACTGGACACAGTACTCGAGGTGTGGCCTAACCAGTGCAGTATACAGGGGCAGAATGACCTCCCTGCTCCTGCTGGCCACACTGTTCTTGATGCAGGCCAGGATGCCATTGGCCCTCTTGGCTGCCTGGGCACACTGCAGGCTCATGTTCAGCCTACCATCAACCAGCACCCCCAGGTCCCTCTCTGCCTGGCTGCTCTCCAGCCACTCTGACCCCAGCCTGTAGCACTGCATGGGGTTGTTGTGGCCAATGTGCAGAACCCGGCACTTGGATGAGTTAAATCTCATGCCGTTGGATTCTGCCCATCTGTCCAGCCTGTCGAGGTCCCTCTGCAGAGCCTCTCTACCCTCCAGCAGATCAACTCTTGCCCCCAGCTTGGTGTCGTCAGCAAATTTACTGATGATGGACTCAATGCCCTCATCCAGATCATCAATAAAGATGTTAAAGAGCACAGGGCCCAACACTGATCCTTGGGGCACACCACTAGTGACTGGCTGCCAGCTGGATGTGGCACCATTCACCACCACTCTCTGGGCTTGGCCATCCAGCCAGTTCCTAACCCGTCACAGTGTGCTCCCGTCCAAGCCATGGGCTGACAGCTTGGCCAGCAGGTTGCTATGGGGGACGGTGTCAAAGGCCTTGCTGAGGTCCATGTAGGCTACATCAACAGGCCTCCCCACATCTACCAGGCGGGTCACCTGAACATAGAAGGAGATCAGGTTGGTCAGGCAGGACCTGCCCTTCCTAAATCCATGCTGGCTAGGCCTGATCCCTTGGCCATCCTCTAAGTGCTGTGTTTTTGCACTCAGGATGACCTGTTCCATGATCTTGCCTGGCACTGAGGTCAGGCTGACAGGCCTATAATTCCCTGGCTCATCCAACCGGCCCTTCTTATAGATGGGCACCACGTTGGCCAGCTTCCAGTCCTCTGGGACCTCGCCAGTGAGCCAGGACTGCTGGAAAATTATGGAGAGTGGCTTGGCCAGCTTGTCTGCCAGCTCTCTCAGCACCCTAGAATAGAATAGAATAGAATAAACCAGGTTGGAAGAGACCTTCAAGATCATCACGTCCAACCTATCACCCAACACCACCTAATCAAACTAACCCATGTAACCAAGTACCCTGTCAAGTCTCCTCCTGAACACCTCCAGTGACGGCGACTCCACCACCTCCCCAGGCAGCCCATTCCAATGGGCAATCACTCTCTCCGTGTAAAACTTCCTCCTGACCTCCAGCCTGAACTTCCCCTGGCGCAGCCTGAGACTGTGTCCTCTTGTTCTGGTGCTGGCTGCCTGGGAGAAGAGACCAACCTCTGCCTGTTTACAACCCCCCTTCAGGTAGTTGTAGAGAGTAATGAGGTCACCCCTGAGTCTCCCCCCTCCAGGCTAAGCAGCCCCAGCTCCCTCAGTCTCTCCTCATAGGGCTTGTGTTCCAAGCCCCTCACTAACTTCGTTGCCCTTCTCTGGACTCGTTCCAGCAAGTCAACATCCTTCCTAAACTGAGGAGCCCAGAACTGGACACAGTACTCGAGGTGTGGCCTAACCAGTGCAGTGTACAGGGGCAGAATGACCTCCCTGCTCCTGCTGGCCACACTGTTCTTAATGCAGGCCAGGATGCCATTGGCCCTCTTGGCTGCCTGGGCACACTGCAGGCTCATGTTCAGCCTACCATCAACCAGCACTCCCAGGTCCCTCTCTGCCTGGCTGCTCTCCAGCCACTCTGACCCCAGCCTGTAGCACTGCATGGGGTTGTTGTGGCCAATGTGCAGAACCCGGCACTTGGATGCATTAAATTTCATGCCGTTGGACTCTGCCCATCTGTCCAGCCTGTCGAGGTCTCTCTGCAAAGCCTCTCTACCCTCTAGCAGATCAACTCCTGTCCCCAGCTTGGTGTCATCTGCAAATTTACTGATGATAGACTCAATGCCCTCATCCAGATCATCAACAAAGATGTTAAAGAGGATGGGGCCCAGCACTGATCCCTGGGGGACTCCACTACTGACTGGCCGCCAGCCGGATGTGACACCATTCACCACCACTCTCTGGGTTCGGCCATCCAGCCAGTTCCTAACCCAGCTCAGAGTGCTGCTGTCCAAGCCATGGGCTGACAGCTTGGCCAGGAGTTTGCTATGGGGGACGGTGTCAAAGGCCTTGCTGAGGTCCAGGTAAACTACATCCACAGGCCTCCCCACATCCACCAGGCGGGTCACCTGATCATAGAAGGAGATCAGGTTGGTCAGGCAGGACCTGCCCTTCCTAAATCCATGTTGGCTGAGCCTGATCCCTTGGCCATCCTCTAAGTGCTGTGTTAATGCACTCAGGATGACCTGTTCCATGATCTTGCCTGGCACTGAAGTCAGGCTGACAGGCCTGTAATTCCCTGGCTCATCCAACCGGCCCTTCTTATGGATGGGCACCACGTTGGCCAGCTTCCAGTCCTCTGGGACCTCGCCAGTGAGCCAGGACTGCTGAAAAATGATGGAGAGCGGTTTGGCCAGCTCCTCTGACAGCTCCCTCAGCACCCTAGGATGGATCCCATCTGGTCCCATGGACTTGTGGGGATCCAGGCGGCTGAGCAGATCACCAATTGCCCCATTTTGGAACAGTGGAAAACTATGCTGCTCCCTGGCTCCTTCTGCCAGCTCTGGAGGCCAGCTGTCTGGAAGACATTCTGTCCTGCTAGTAAAAATTGAGGCAAAGAAGGTGTTAAGTATCTCTGCCTTTTCCTCATCCCTTGATACAATGTTCCCCTCCGTGTCCACCAAGGAGTGGAGGTTGTCCTTTCCCTTCCTCTTACTATTAATGTATTTATAGAAGGACTTTTTGTTGTCCTTCACAACAGAGGCCAGACTAAGCTCCAAATGCGCTTTTGCCTCCTAATTTTCTTCCTGCAAGACCTAGCAACATCCTTAAATTTTCACGGGTTGCCTCCTCTCTTCCAAAGGTGATACACCCTTTTTTTTTCCCTTAGTTCCATTAAAAGTTCTTTAACCATCCAGGCTGGCCGTCTGCCCCGGCGGCTCATCTTCCGGCACATTGGCACAGCCTGTCCCTGAGCCTTCAACAGTTCTTCCTTAAAGTAGGACCAGCTCTCCTGGACCCCTTTGTTTTTAAGGGCTTTATCCCAAGGAACCCTCTGAATTAGTTCCTTGAGTAGCCTGAAGTCCGCCCTCCGGAAATCCAGAGTGGAGGTCTTCTTGCTACCCCTCTTAGCTTGACCAAATAATGAGAATTCAATTATCTCGTGGTCACTGGCCCCTAAGCACCCTCCGACCACCACATCACCCACCAACCCTTCCCTATTGGTGAAGAGGAGGTCAAGCATAGCCTTGCCCTGGTAGGCTCTCGCAGCACCTGGGATAAGAAGCTGTCCTCCATGCATTCTAAGAACCTCCTAGATTGCCACTTCTCTGCTATGTTAAGATCCCAGCAGATATCAGGCAAGTTGAAGTCGCCCATGAGAACAAGGTCAGACGATCTTGAGACAGCCTTAAGCTGCCTATAGAATGACTCATCAACATCCTCCTCCTGGTTGGGTGGTCTGTAACAGACTCCAACCAGGATGTCAGCCCTGTTGGCCTTCCCTCTAATTCTTACCCACAGGCACTCAACCCGATCGTCCCTAATCTCCGTCTCAATGGCATCTAGTGCCTCCCTGACGTACAGGGCCACCCCTCCACCCCTTCTTCCTTGTCTCTCTCTCCTGAAGAGCCTGTAGCCATCAATTGCAGCGCTCTAGTCATGTGAGTCATCCCACCACGTTTCTGTGATGGCAACTACATCATAACTTTCCTGCCGCAGCAAGGCTTCCAGCTCCTCTTGTTTGTTGCCCATGCTTCGTGCATTAGTGTACATGCACTTCAGCCGGGCTGCTGGTTTCACCTCTTGCTCTGGCTTATCACCCCCAGACCCCAGCCTGGGGGGACTGGTTTCAACCCCTTCCCCCTTCGAAACTAGTTTAAAGCCCTATCTATGAGACCTGCCAATTCCCTCCCCAGAATCTTTTTCCCTTTGAGGGATAGGCCATTCTCATACACTCTGATCTTACCCCTCCTCTGGGACAGATGTGCTCCATCTGTTGCCAGCTGGCCTGGTGCAGCAGAAAGTTTTTCAAGATCAAAAAACCCAAAATTCTTTTGCCTGCACCAGCCTCTAAGCCACTTGTTGACTTCAGCTGCTGACCTGTTCCTTATGGTATTCCCACCTGCAACTAAGGGTATAGATGAAAAAATTATTTGTGCCCCTGATCCCTCAACCAGATCTCCCAGGGCCCTGAAGTCATCTTTGATAGCCCTGGGAGTTCTGGTTGCAACATCATCATTCCCTAACTGCATAACTATCAAGGGATAATAGTCAGAGGGCTGCACCATACCAGGCAGTCTTGTGGTAACATCTCCAACCACGGCTCCTGGAAGGGAACAAACCTCCCTGTGAGTAGGGTCTGGCCGACATATGGGGCCCTCTGTTCCTCTCAGGAGGAATCACCAATAACAATTACCCTCCTCTTTTTTTAAGGAGCAAGTCCTGATGCCAGGGGAAGGCTGTTTAAGCTTAGGCTGTTTCACCTTAGGTCGTTTCACCTTAGGCTGTTTTGCCACAGGGAAAACCCCAGATGGCGTGCCCTCTGATATCAGAATCACCTCACCCTCAACCTCCAATGCCCCGTACTTGTTTTCCAAGGGCAGTGGGGGGGGTGAGGGGGGGCAAGGAGGTTTAACCTTGCATCTTTTGATAGGAACCTGCATCCATTGCCCTCTTCTTTTTGGATGACTGGCCTCTGCTGGGGGGGCCTGCAGAGCCTGGTTACTCAGGTTCGTCACCCTTCTGCAATTGCATACATCTCTAAATCTAGCAACCTTATCCTTCAGTCCAGCCACCAGGCTAAGCAGACAGTCAATCTGCTCACACCTAAAGCAGGAGCCGTCCCCTCTACCCTGCATCTCAAGTGCCAGGTTCCAGCACTGTCTGCAGCTAGATGCCTGGACACCTACCTCTTGCTTATGACACCTGCTTATCTGCTTATATTCCCCCTCAGTCTGGGTCGAGACTGACTTTTTAAAGGAGTTATTGCGGCGAGTTACCACCATGGCCAGCCCTGCCCACGGAACCTACTGGAGAATGGTTTTTTTTTTTAAAAAAGTGTGGCGGCGCGCGCGTCCGAGCGAGAAGAGGGGGTGAAATGGAACCGCCCACGAGCTGCCGCGGGCTTTGAAACTGCCGCGGCACGCAGGGACCCGAACGATCCCGAACACGTGGAGAATCGGTGCCGATTCCTGCCAGCGCAGAGGCTGTGTGCGGGTCCTTCTGGTCAAAAACAGCAGCAGTCCGTGCTTTTCCGAGGCCCCTGGTCGATGTGTGTCCCGAAGGAGCTCACCGCTGAAATGGAAACTGCCGCAAGCTGCCGCGGGCTTTGAAACTGCCGCGCACGCAGGGACCCGAGCGATCCCGAACACGTGGAGAATCGGTGGCCGATTCCTGCCGAGCGCAGAGGCTGTGTGCGGGTCCTTCTGGTCAAAAACAGCAGCAGTCCGTGCTTTTCCGAGGCCCCTGGTCGATGTGTGTCCCCGAAGGAGCTCACCGCTGAAATGGAAACTGCCGCAAGCTGCCGCGGGCTTTGATGAATCCCATCTGATCCCATGGACTTGTGGGGATCCAAGCTGCTAAGGAGAGTTCCAACCACCTCCTCATGGAACATAGGGAAACTGTGCAGCTCCCTGGCTCCTTCTGCCAGCTCTGCAGGCCAGATGTCAGGAAGACGTTCTGTCCTTCTAGTAAAAATTGAGGCAAAGAAGGTGTTAAGTATCTCTGCCTTTTCCTCATCCTTTGCTACAATGTTCCCCTCCGTGTCCACCAAGGAGTGGAGGTTGTCCTTTCCCTTCCTCTTACTATTAATGTATTTATAGAAGGACTTTTGTTGTCCTTCACAGTAGATGCCAGTTTAAGCTCCAAGTGTGCTTTTGCCTCCCTAATTTTCTTCCTACAAGACCTAGCAACATCCTTAAACATTCTGTGGGTTGCCTCCCCTCTCTTCCAAAGATGATACACCCTCTTTTTTTCCCTCAGTTCCATTAAAAGTTCATGAACCATCCATGCTGGCCGTCTGCCCCGGCGGCTCATCTTCCGGCACATTGGCACAGCCTGTCCCTGAGCCTTCAACAATTCTTCATTGAAGTAGGTCCAGCTCTCCTGGACCCCTTTGTTTTTAAGGGCTTTATCCCAAGGAACCCTCTGAATTAGTTCCTTGAGTAACCCGAAGTCTGCCCTCCGGAAGTCCAGAGTGGAGGTCTTCTTGTCGCCCCTCTTGGCTTGACCAAAAACCGAGAATTCAATTATCTCGTGGTCACTGGGCCCCAAACACCCTCCAACCACCACATCGCCCACCAGTCCTTCCCTGTTGGTGAAGAGGAGGTCAAGCATAGCCTTGCCCCTGGTAGGCTCTCGCAGCACTTGGGATAAGAAGCTGTCCTCCATGCATTCTAAGAACCTCCTAGACTGTCTCCTCTCTGCCGTGTTGAGTTCCCAGCAGATGTCAGGCAGGTTGAAGTTGCCCATGAGAACAAGGTCCGGAGATCTTGAGACAGCCCTAAGCTGCCTGTAGAATGCTTCGTCAACATCTTCCTCCTGGTTGGGTGGTCTATAACAGACTCCAACCAGGGTGTCTGCCCTGCCAGTCTTCCCTCTAATTCTTATCCACAAGCACTCAACCCGATCGTCCCTAATCTCCATCTCAATGGCATCTAGTGCCATCTAATGTCAGGAGTAGTTACTTAAAGATATGTTCCTGTTCCTTGTCTCTTGCTTTTTTCTTCATGTGTTTTCTTTCCTTGCTATAGCTCCATGTTGGCTTGGTTTCAAGACAAAATTTCATTCTCTGAAAACTGACCTTGCATTATTTCCATAATTTGTCATTAACTATCTTAACATGAAATGTTTGATTACAGTCAAATATCTTCCTCAGAGTCACAATGTGTTACTCAGCCAGCATATTTACCACTTTTTTAACTTCTCCATACAGTAGAGGTAGCCATGCCGTTTTTCCCTACATTTTTTTTAATTCATTACATGTAAAGAAGTCTGCTGTATTAACAGTGCATGCTACTTTTCTCATCAGATCACTCAGTAAAAGACCCTTGCAAATCTTCAGATTGAAAGGACCATGACCTTTTGAAGACTAGAGACGTTCTGCGAAACTCAAGCTTTTAAACAGTAATTTTCAGGATTCTTCTCTTTATATCACAGCAAGTTCAGCTAGTCTCTAAACCTCTGAAGGTTTTGTGCTTTTTGGTCTACTTAGTGACAAAAAGCTACTTCAAGCCTACTTCACAGACATACAGTGGCACTCTACTAATTTCACAAAAGCTGAGAAATTCTAAATAACAACTATTAATAAACATTTAGAGGGGTGTTCTGGATGTCTGCTGCATGAAATTATACCATCTCAGCATTTTCTGTGAAAGTATTACACTTACTGCACAATTTTAATTAAGTTGTAGATTTTTTAATATGTATGTAACTTCCATATGCTTCAAAGAGAATTGAGTTAACTGGACTACACAATAAAATGAAACCGAAGTTATCCAAGGTAAATGAAAAAAAAACATTATTAAATTACCAAATGTTTTATAGAAATATTATTTAAGACCACTTCAAAAACTTGACTGAGGAGCAAGAGTATCTAGCCTGGCACCATCTCCTAAGGAGACACATGTCACTGCATAAACCACTGGGGTTTTAGAATACCAACACTGCCGGAGAGCCTGGGTGGCCATATAAAGTTGCAGATACACATTTGTACTATTCATTTTCCACAGTTTCTTGGAAAGCAGTTCCTTGTTTAACAGAAGTCATTCCAATCTTGAAGTTCTGGCTGTGTGATGTCATTTAATCTCTAACTGAAGATGCGGCTGTCAGTCGATGTGGTGAAGGCACATTATGCCCAAATATTGAATCTTGTCCCAGCATGTGGACAAGTTCCCCCTCCTCCAGGAGGAAGACAAAGGCCAAGGCATTAGCCAGGCTTGCACGCACCCAGCGCATGCAGTGCTCGTGCAAACACCAAGTATGGTCAGAATTCTAGCTTCACACTTTCTATAGGCTGAAGCCAGTTGTTTATGAGAATGCCCATTGGTCAAACCCAGCCTTGAGGAATCTATAAGTACCACCCCAGTTGGTAAACAAGTTGCCCCCTCTTTCACTTTGTCTCTGTGCTTGCTTGAGAGAGCAACTCTCGAGCTGCAGCTTCTGCCATTGAACTTGTTGTTAGCTTCTGTTATACGTGCACGCATACTGAAAGCCTCTGCATCGTGAGAAGCAGTTGTGAGGATCATCTCCACAGAGGGAGGACCTTCGCTGAGCCCGAGAAGCCCAGCGTCGCCACAGCCAGTCGTACCGACCGGGAGAGCCCACTGTGCCACCGGAGGACTGGACCAACCCCCGAGGGTAAGATCTGCCCAGTTGCCAGGGAGAAGGGACTCGATCGATACTGAGTCCACATATGCCTAGCCCCACCATAGCGGGAGAGGGGCTGCCACCTGTGCTGCTCTGAGCCCTGTAAACCTCAGGGAAGACTAAAGCATTGTTCGTGCCTATACTGCACCAAACCCAGGACCACTCCGAGTGTCCTGCTATTCCTTTAAGCTCAGTAAACGAGAATGCGTCGCGTAGTGCAGCCGCATTCTCTCCCCAAGGCTGTTTACATCAGCCCCGAGAATCGCCGGAGCTGGGCCGACACCGTAGCCTTTGCCTGCTGCTGTGTCCTCCGAGCCTGCCTACCGGCAACCGTCGCCCCGCCCTGTCGTGCGAGTCGACTCCCGAGGGCCAACCCCACGGGCCGACCCTGACCAGGACCGATCCCTGTTGTCTGGAGGGAATTGACTGAGTCCTGAAGGGAACCTGCTTCCGTGCTAAGCCCAGGTTCCATTATTCCCTCTTCACTGCTGTGAAGAGAGGAGACAGTAACCCAACACCGCCGTCCAACTCAACTAGGAACCAGTCCAGTGACAGCAGCCTGATGGACCTCCACCTTGCTACAAACAACAGCTACAGAGTATCTGCTATCTGAAGCAGGTACAAGAAGTAACTTGCATATCAAGGTGACAAGAAAAAAAAATAAATAATAGAATTTACACAATCATTAGCAACAATCACCAAAGCCATGACCCTCTGGACTCAATCAACCTCATGTCTAATTCTGGGCCCATAATTGTATTTACTAGAAAGTTTTAAGATAAACATACATGCTAAGTGCTTGTAAAAATGCGCCCTAATAATATTTCTGAGAAACATTACCCCTGCCCCAAAATGCCTTTCAAAAGACCTTCAGGAATCCATCTTTCTAGGATCCATTTCACTTTCATGATTTATTTTTTTAAAAAAACCCTAATCTAGGTATCTAATCTGTTTATCTGGGGGAAAGGAATTTCTAATAAAAGAGATATGAGAGAATGTACAAACAACCAAAGAAGCTCCCAACTGTGACAGAGAAACTCGTTTCACCCTTTTTTTATGAAAAGTTGGTAACTTCACATTTTGAGAACATCTGAACAGTACAGTAATACAGATTTTGGATTTGCTTTTTTTGATTGTTCACATCAGTGTTGTCAAAAAAAAAAGACCTTTCATGAAAATAACTGACTAATACCATCCCCTGGGATAGACTTCTCTGAAATAGAATTTTCTTTAGGACTTCTGACTTGGAGATCCAAGATTATCTACTGAAAGTGGTGCTGTCAGTTTCTGCACTCTAATGGTGAAAAACTATTTTTTTAATCCATGTTCTGTGGAACCTTCAAAATAGTTTTATCTTCAATAAACAAAATTACCACTTCATTAATAACTTAGCAGTAACCCTCTTTTCTTTGAACTTAAACAATTGACTCAACATAACACTATGGATGTAGCTGATCATGTTGCCCAGATGTGAGAATGTTAAGTGTAAAGTCATAATAGAGTCAGGTATGAAAGCAGACTGCACTGATACCAATTTACTTTGTGCTAGTGTAACATGAAGTACCTTGAGTACTGTGTCAAATTCTAGGCCCCTCAATTTGAGAGGGACGCTGCGATACTTGAGCGTGTCCAGGGAGGGGCAGCGAGGCTGGTGGGAGGCCTGGAGCATAAGCCCTACGGGGGTAGGCTGAGGGAGCTGAGATTGTTTAGCCTGGAGAAGAGGAGGCTCAGGTGAGACCTTGTTGCTGTCTGCAACTGCCTGAGGGGTGGTTGTAGCCTGGGGGGTTGTCTCTTCTCCCAGGCAACCAGTGCCAGGGCCAGAGGACACAGTCTCAGGCTGTGCCAGGGGAGGTTTGGGCTCAGGGTGAGGAGAAGGTTCTTCACTGAGAGTGTTGTTGACCATTGGAGTGGGCTTCCCAGGGAGGTGGTGGAGTCGCTGTCCCTGGAGGTGTTCGGGAGGGGATTGGACATGGCACTTGGTGCCATGGTCTAGTGGGCATGGGGTCTTGGATGACAGGTTGGATTTCATGATCTTTAAGGTCTTTTCCAACCTTGTCGATTCTATGATTCTACCTACTGGAAATGAAGCAGTATTAACACAGCACTAAGAGTAACTTCCAAATAAGCACTGGCAGCTAAGACCTCAAATTAGTTATTTTGGCATTTTGTGTGTTGATGGATTCCACTATTTTCAGCTATGTTTCTGAAGAAAATATGAGCCAGTATTCATCTTTATGCCAAGTTTGTTTACACACACAATGCTGGTTTTTTCCTAAAACAGAGGGGAAGAAACAACAGATTAAAGCAACAGGCTACAATACAAAAAAATAGGTTTAAGTTACTTGAATCTAGACATAAACAAGTACCAACATGAAATGGCCTTTCAAATGTTTCTTTTTAGAAATAGACCTTTGTAGCTTCTACAATTTTCTCTGTACATCAGCTGTGCATCAGCCAGTGTGCTATTACTCCATTACCTTCTTACACAGGTCTGAATATGACAGTAGAAT
The DNA here is from genome assembly GCA_011125475.1 of Melanerpes aurifrons. Taxonomy (NCBI): domain Eukaryota; kingdom Metazoa; phylum Chordata; class Aves; order Piciformes; family Picidae; genus Melanerpes; species Melanerpes aurifrons. The sequence goes on from WWNC01000170.1 coordinate 46,559, forward strand.
TTATTTCACTCTTTTTCTAATTTGCTTTTCTTCTAAGTTTATATTAACAGATTCTATCCAAATTGGAGTTCTCTGCAATTTTGAAAGCAACTAGTGTCTGCACAGCAGTACACATAAGGCTTGTGTTCCAAACCCGTCACCAACTTTGTTGCTTTTCTCTGGACACATTCCAGCAAGTCAACATCTTTCCTAAACTGAGGGGCTCAGAACTGGACACAGTGCTCAAGGTGTAGCCTAACCAGTGCAGTGTAAAACTAAAAACATTGCAAGAAATTCAGGACTAAGTGAATATTGTAAGTTACTTCGGAAAACCAAAGTAAAATAGCAAATTTCAAGTTCAACAAGGAAAATAGTTTTCACATAGATAATAATTTGACATTTCCTAAAATCTCCTTAAACTTTGACAACAAGTGATTCTGATGGTCAAATACTGTTCCACCTTTCCCACAGGCCTGAGATCAACTGCAATAGGAGCGAACTGAATCATCTGTTTTCTCAAGGAATATTTTTTTAATATATTTTTAAGGAAAAACTCCTTTGCATTAACATCACAAGCACCTGAAGAGCTGTATTCACTTGGCTAAATGTTGTAAGGGAGAAGAAAATTTACATATGACTCTTTTAAGAGCACTGCAGCATGCATCTGGTATGCATATACACTACAGAGGACAGACCAAATAAACTTACTGAAACAGGACAGCCACACCAGTGCTGCACTACCCTACAGCAAGCAGAGATTGTTAGTAGTTACTAAAGCAGCATTAAAATCCAAGGAAACAAAATCTTTACATCAACAAAAAACAGTGTGTCAGCTTTACTGCACATCATTTAGGTGATGTTTCAGGTTATTCCAAAGTTGTGTCCCTAATTGACTTGGGTTTCTTGTCATTCCTTAATACCCTACAATTAGCTATAAGCACCTCATTGTGCAAGGGCGTCCAAAAATACCAAAAAATTGAATTACGAAATGGGGCTACATCCATTGACTCACAAACCAGCATTTTCAGAAAGTAAATACAGGAATAAGAGATGCATTATTGTGGTGGGTTGAGAGAGAAGGCCTAGCTCTCCCTCCCCCACAAAAGAAAGAAACCACAGCCAGCTCAGTCAGAGAAGCGAAGGAATGCTATATTTACAAGCAAAAATGAAATGCCGGTTGTATATACACAATATATACAGTATTTACAATATATATATATAAAAATATACAGCAAAGAAAAATACAGGAACAAAATTCCCCCCTACAGACAGAGGAGGGTTCCCCCCCCCCCATACCCTGCTCTCTCCCCCTACCTCCCTTTTTTCCCAAAAAGGGTTAGAGAGAGAAAAGGCAGTTATTAAGGAAGAAAAGTCTTATTATGCCTTCAAGCGCATGCAGGATTAATGCTTATCTAGTATTCAAGGTCAGAACTCCAGCTAGTTGCCCAGAAGCAGACAAGCTGGAAAGGGTGAACAGAGAGGAACTGAACAAGATTCCAACTGCACTAAAACTTAAAGCTGCATTCTACCAATCTACCAATGAAATTCGTTTAAACCTGTCTTTGTTTACAAAATATTCAGCCAGAGTGTCCCAGTACTGTCCCTTTCTTAAAGGCACAGCCTCAAATGGTCACAATTATTTTAAAGATCACCTGCTACAACCTCTCACTGTGTTGCAAAAATGGTAATAGCGAATTTCACCAGTCTTTCTTAGCCTGTTCTGTCACGTTGTATCTAATCTAGCAATTAAGTCAAAACCAGCAGAATAACTAGCAATCTATGCTTCAAATTAACCTTGACAGTGCACAGAGTGAATGATGGATTCCAAACCAATATCTGTAGCAGCAAGTGAAACAGCTGTACCTGAGCCTCTCTGGGAGACCTCTATTCACCATGCTGTAATCAAGGCATGCATTTGGACAGCCACAGTCTAAAAGCTTAAAACTAGGTACAGAGCAATACTGTGTCAGCTAAAGCACAGCAGGACCCTCATACTATTGTAGATACAGACTTACAGCACTATTTTACTTTCATTACTTATTTTAATGCAAACACAAACAAAAAAGCCCCATAACTATCTTCTCATGATCTGCGTGTACTTTAAGCATCATTGACCATATGATATTACAGTAAATATGTTTCTTTCACTCCCACCCCCTTCCATTTTAGAAGATGACTAACCAAATAGGTGTAGAATTTCATGTATTAGAGAATAAATCAAGACATGACATCAGTAAAACAATATCAATTCCACAATTCAGAAAACTACTCTGTGTAAAACCAATAGCAATTCTCATGTGCCAAGAAAGGAATCCAATCACACTGTAGCCTCTTCTGATAATTATGTTACAGAAACTCAGTTTTGAATCAAAATGTAACTACAAGTGTGGCCGGTTGACGTTGCCCCCTTAAGAAAGGGAATATGGTGGACGGAAGTTGGTAAACGGAAGGAATAGTCTAAACTAATTTCATTGGTGAAGTGGGAGGAAGCACCTTCTGAACTGGGAGATATCCTGGGCACTCCGGGAACTTCTCGGTCAGTCTTGCTTCCGCCTCTCCTTCGTGCTGCAGCTCTTTCTCTGCTGCACTTTCTGCCAAGACTTCGGCCTTGAAACCGATAAGATAGAAGGCCTGTATTGACTCCTTTCCAATTAACACAAAACTGCTTTTAACTTCTTTCTTTCTTCTTTCTCCCTCTTTCTAACCTATTCTGGGGAAAGGGGGGGAGAGAGGGGAGAGCAGAGGTGGGGAACCCCCTCTGCCGAGGGGGGTTACTCTCATTCCTGTGCTACCTTATTGTATATCTTTGTATATATTGTAGATATTGTAAATTTGTAAATATTCCCCTGCACATCCTACATTGCTTTGTAAATATAGCTCCACTGCTTTGCTAATTCAGCTTGTGAGTTTTTTTTTCCTTTCCCTTCAATTTTTCTTTCCCTTTACTTACAGGGGGGAGGGAAGAGGCTTCTTGGTCTTACCCCTTCCAACCCACCACAACAAGGTTTTAGGATTAAACCCTGTTTAAGACTTTTCTTGTATCTTGCTTTCTATGTACTACAGAAAGTCAAAGCATCTTACATGCAATGACATTCCTTTCTCCCCTCACATTCAGCATCCATTTGATGTAACATGTTGATAAACAGAAACGACATCACTGTACATTGCTTGGTTTGGAATTAATAAAAATGTTCTTGGATTGCAAGCATACAGAAACTTCACTAATGTACATCTAAGTCTGAAAGACACACTGTACATCTTCCCCCATAAGTTTACACAGCATGATGTTCAAAATATGTATACCCTCTTAACAAACATGCATTCAGCCATATAATCTACCTAAAACACACCACAATGAATAGAAAACTTCAATTCTGTGCTTAGGCTCAGCATTGTCTCTGGCTTTCTGATTCAGTGATACCCTGCAGTACAGTCATATAAAATAGGGGGGGTTAATAATAAACAATGCTATACATTACAGAATTGATTTTAAAGTTACATTTTCAATTTTTAATATGCCAAATTTTGGCAAAGATGTTTTCAGACATAGAGAGGGGACACTTGGGACTTTGGCCATTTGAGAAACACTGCAGGGCACACATGGGAAAAACACTGGCATTTCTTCTGAAAAAAATTAATCACACTGAAATAGTTTATTTTGGCACAAACTGATGTTCTTCAGAAGCAGTCAACCATTAAAATATGTAAAGTGATTCACATCTCATGGTGCTACTGTTTCAGTCTTCTACATATATGAACCATTCTTCATAATGCTGTCCGTACTAGGAGGCTTTTGTTTCAATCCTAACAGAAAATTTCAAAACACAGAACGAGCAGGATGTTTTTCAAGAGATGCCACTTCTGAGGAGATGCAGCTTCTACCAGTATATTATATATTTATCTTCTAATTCTAGCTTAAAATATTTCCAAAACAGAACAAATGTGCACACACAAAACTGTATTTCTGCTACTTATTTGCTGCTACATTCGTGTTTTGCCACCAGAATTCTAACATCTGGAGTTCTGCTGCTCCCCACCCTCACTTTCATAAGCATTTTCAGAGTCAAGACAAGCACTTTAATTCTGGGGAGATGAACAGTGGGGAAACCCATAGAGATGGGCATTAAAGAAAGTGAATAAAATTACAAAGAAACACATTTCATAAAACTCAAGTAATTTATTCATAGCAATGCCAAACAGTGAACCTGACAGCAATTAAAAAGCCAAAGGCTTTACAAAATGTTACAATTTAGTAATAGGAATACTTTATCTTGAAAGCACAGTTATTTTTAGCTTTCCTTACCAGATCTGTATCTTAGTGCAGGTGCTTATAATGGCAGCATGGATGCAGATCTTAAGTTCAACAAAATTATTGACTACTTTGTGCTTAGAATGACAATTAAATTAATAGCAGTAGCTGGAATACAATAATGAACTGTCATTACCTCCTTGCCACATGAGTAATTCAAGTGGTTGAATTCCACGTGAAAATACAAAAAGAACTGGAAAATACTTCACAGTACTTTAGGCTTATATACCCTAAAGAGGTCATTACATTCAATAGACCAAGAAATAAAAACTATGGTTTAATGCCTGTGTGGGCTGACTTTTACTGTTGGAGGAAGAGGTCCTGAAATGCTCAGTAACAGAAACAGACCAAGCATACATGCAGCTGGCATTAGAAAGGTTTTCATTATCCACTAAACCAACAGCTTCCAACACAGTATTATTTCATGCTCTTTTCCATTTTCTGTTTTCTTGCACTATTAGAGGGAATAGTTCTATTCCTAAAGAAAGAGATTTCATGGTTGTTGTATTACAACAGTTTAAATATTCCATAAAAAAAAAAGAATTCACAAGTTAAGGGTCATTATAAAATTGTGTAAGGGGTGAAAACAATATTAAGTAATGCCATAAAATCTGGTATCTACTTACAAAATCTTGTTCCAACAGACTTTAGCTGCTCATATTAGAATTCTACCACAACATTCACTTCCTTGTATACCAGATGATGCTAGAAGTAATTTACAAAGAAAAAAATCTGTCCCCTGTACATGCAACAAACAGAAGGTTTGTCTCCCTGATCTTGTACTCAATTATTGCAGTTTGAGCTGGGTGCCCCCTGCTGTGTTTACTTCCTGTGTCCATGTGACCGTTTGAGGCTGTGCCTTTAAGAAAGGGACACTATGGCTGAATGTTTGTAAACAAAGGACAGGTCTAAACTAATTTCATTGGTGGATTGGTAGAATGCAGCTTTAAGTTTTGAGTCCAGCTGAGACTTTCCTCAGTTCACTTTCCCTCCTCCCTTTTCGCAGCTTCTCCGCTTCTAGGCTCTCTGCCAGACTCACCTTGGACTGATAAGCGTGAGGCCTGCAAACCTACTAACATTTTGCTCTAATTTATAACTGCTTTTAATTAACAACTGCTCCTTTTCTCTCTTTCTAACCCTCTCTGGGGAAAAAGGGGAGAGAAGGGGGTACAGGGAGGGGAACCTTCCTCCAGCAGGGGGAGGGGAATTTCGTTCCTGTATAACTTTGCTGTATATTTCTGTGTATATATTGTAAATACTGTAAATTGTACATATATACCCTGCAGTCCCTAAAACTGCTTGTAAATACAGCGTTCCTTTGCTCATCCGGCTGTGGTTAGATGTGGTCATTTTTTTCCTTCACTTTGTGGGGGTAGAAGGCTGGGCCTTTATCCCAAACCCACGACATTTTTTCTTGGCTTCCCAACATGCGGCAGATAATTAGTTTGATTTATTGCTCTATTGCTTTATTGCTTTATTGCTTGCTCTAGCCAGACTAGCAAACATGAAGGTGTCTTGGATTTTGCAGCATATGTTTTTCTCAATTTTTGGGGTTCTGGTCTACAAGTATTGTCTGGGCCTCCTTATCGATCATCTGGGTAAATATTTGATGCACAAAATTTATTTGTGGTTTATGTACAGGGTCAGGCTCCTGTATGGACGCTGCATGGATTTTTTCTGGCCAGCGAGATACAGGAATGTGACCTCTAGCACTCTCCCAATTGAGATAAAGGAGTTTAAGATCCCAGTAGGGGAAAGAGTAACTTTAAGTGATGGCTGGGATCCAAAGGTGATTTATTTGATGTGTCTGAATCTGCTGCTGGTGATAGTGATTCCATATTTGCTATTTTTCTTCCGTCAGGAGAGAAAGATGTCCAGAGCATGTTTTATTACTAAGCCTAGATCAAAGAAAAGGCGGCGTACCTCTGGGTCAGTCCCAGAGACATCTAGTGATGAGGAGTGTGGAGAATCTGTGTCAGTTAAAGATAAAGTTAAAAAGTCTTTTGGAAAAGCTGCTTTGAACAGTTTTGCTGCTCATTCTGGCAAGCTGCCAGGGGCAGCGGCAACTGCCAAGATGGCGCCTCCTCCTTCTTCTCCTCCTTCTTGTTCTTGGGCCATTAACGGAGCAAAGTCATTTCCACCTTCTTGCACAGCGGGACCGGAAGCCACTCCCACAGCAGTTGATCTGTCTCAGAACCTGTCAGATTCTGTTAAGGTGGCTGTATATTCAAACACAGCTCCAGTTAAGGAAGTAGCTGTTTTAAAGACTAGAAGTGGAAAGACCAAAGAGGATCCAGGAGCTAATGGAGGAGAAGAGCAGGAGACTGATCCTGGTGAGGGACCCTCTACTAGAAAAGATCCTGCTGAGGAGGAAGAGAAGGTTTGTTTTAAAGATCTAGCTGAGTTAGTGACATCAAAAAAGGATAAAGACGCAGCTAGGACAAGAGCTAGCAGAGGAGGTTCTCAGCTAAAAGAGATCCTTAAGAGAGTGGTAGTAGGATTATTTGGACAACAAGTTGAGGAAGAGGAGGCAAAAGAGGATGCAGATCATATTTCCGACTGTTCTTTGCCAAGGGAAGAGTTAAGAAATGTCCGTAAAGATTTCACCAGGGCAGATAAGGAGCCAGTTCTAGGTATGCTTAGTAGATGTTATGATACAGGTGCTCCAGCTCTAATAGTTGGAGACAAGTCAGCAGCTCAGTTAGGAACTCTCTCAAGGGATAATGGAATAGATAGACATCTAGGAAGGGCTCTCAGTAAGGTTAATCTGTGGATACGCCTTTTAATGGTGGTTGCCCTGAGATACCCTTCCCGAGATGATCTTCCTTGGAATCCCAAACCCTGGACTACCATAGATGAGGGAATTAAGCACTTGAGAGAATTTGCTGTTAGAGAGATACTTTATGGTGAACATGAAACTCTGAATCCTGATGACATTCCTGTAGGAACAGGTCGTGCTAAAAAGCTCATCAAACTTGCTCCTTCTAATTATGCAAACATTCTGGCGAGCAGAATTGTGTCAAGAAATTATGGTGGAGCTCCTCCTATGGTTGGCCAATTCAGTGATCAAATGAGACAATTGGAGGATAGCATGACACGTGTTTCTTTGGTTTCAGCCATTGAAACTCCATCTGGAAAAAGTGAGAATTGCATGAAAGAGCTGAAGGATTCCATATACCAATTGGCACAAAGAGATAATTCTAATTCTTCCTCCAGGTGGATACAAGTTTCATCTGTGAGGAATACACGTCCCCCAAGGAGGTCATTCCAAAACAGATCAAATCAAAACAGACCACCAAGGCAGTCACGTAGGACTATTTGGATAACTCTGCGTGATCAGTTTGGTGAGAACATGAACCGCTGGGATGGCCAACCAACTTCTAATCTTTTCAGGAGACTGAGGGAACTGCAAAGTGGCAGAACCTGAGGTAGCAATACCAGAAGGGTAGCTGTTACTTCCACAGTTCCCCAGAACAACTCTAGTAGCTCCAACAGTGGCTCCAGTTCAAACACTGCACACTGTGCTCAAAGCACATGTGGGCATGTTCCCCATAGCTAGGGGTGCCCTGCCTCCCACCAGGGGGAGGAGAAGGATAATAGAGATAACAGAATCTATTGGGATGTATCCATCCAGTGGCCTGGCACTTCACAATTTCGGAAGTACAGGGCCTTGGTTAACACAGGAGCTCAGTGCACCATAATGCCATCAAATTATCAGGGATCAGAGTCTATAACTATTCTGGGAGTCACTGGAAGACCTCAAGAGTTAAGTAAGGTGGAGGTTAATATAAGTTTAACTGGTAAACAATGGAGGAAGCATACAGTTGTGACCGGACCTGATGCACCTTGTATTTTGGGAATTGATTTTCTGAGAGAAGGGCGTTTCAAAGACCCTAGAGGTTACAAATGGGCTTTTGGAGTAGCTTCTGTAGAAATTGATGGACAAAAATTGAAGCTCTCTGCTAGACCTGAGCTTTCTGATGAATCTGCAGTTGTGGCACAACACAAGATACAGGACATTAAATTGCCGGTTGCTTCTCAGACTGTGCATCACAGACCATACAGAACCAACCGTGACTCTTTATTGCCCATTCAGAATCTGATTCGTCAGTTGGAGAGTCAGAAAGTCGTCAGCAAAACTCATTCCCTTTCAACAGTCCAGTCTGGACTGTGCGGAAGCAGAATGGAGACTGGCGTCTGACGGTCGAGTACCAAGCCCTAAATGAAGTAACACCACCCATGAGTGCAGCAGTACCAGACATGATGGAACTCCAGCATGAGCTGGAATCCAAAGAGGCCAAATGGTATGCAACCATCGATATTGCTAATGCATTTTTCTCTATTCCCATAGCAGGAATGCAGGCCCCAGTTTGCTTTCACCTGGTGAGGAATCCAGCACACTTTCAACAGACTGCCAATGGGCTGGATCCACAGCTCAAGCGTCTGTCATGCAGTAATCCACGATGCTCTGGAGAGAGGTGGTGCTCCAGAACACATCCAGTTCATCGATGATATCATCATCTGGGGTAAAATTGCTGAGGAAGTCATTGAGAAAGGTAACAAAATCATTGACATTCTTCTGAATGCAGGTTTTGCCCTTCGGCGAGACAAGGTGAAAGGACCTACCACAGAAATTCAGTGTCTGGGAGTGCGGTGGCAGGATGGACGCCGACACATTCCAGTGGATGTGATAAATAGAGTCTCTACCATGGCAAATCCCACCAACAAGCAAGAAACCTTACGTTTCTTGGGGATAGTGGGATTTTGGAGACTGCACATTCCTGGATACAGTCAGATTGTGAAACCTCTGTATAATGTGACTCGAAAGAGAAACCATTTCCACTGGGGACCTGAACAACAAGCAGCCTTTGACCAGATAAAGCAAGAGGTGATTCAAGCAATGGGTCTGGGACCTGTCCGAGATGGTCCAGACATTAAGAACATTTTGTACACGGCTGTAAGTGACAATGGTCCAACCTGGTGCTTGTGGCAAAAAGCTCCAGGTGAGACACATAGACGACCTCTTGGTTTCTGGAGTCGAGGTTACAGAGGTTCAGAGGCAAATTATACCCCAACAGAGAAAGAAATTCTAGATGCCTGTGAAGGAGTAAAAGCAGCTTCTGAAGGGATTGGAACTGAATCACAACTTCTCTTAGCTCTCAGATTACCAGTTTTGAATTGGATGTTCAAAGGCAAAGGCTCCACACCACATCATGCCACAGACTCAACCTGTTCTAAGTGGATGGCTCTGATAACATAGAGAGCTTGAATGGGAAATCCTGAAAGACCTGGTCTAGTGGAGGTGATCTCAAGTTGGCCTGAAGGTACCAACTGTGCTAAACCTCCAGAGGAGAAAGTAACTCGTGCTGAGGAAGCTCCTCCTTACAATGATCTTTCTGATGATGAAAAGAAATATGCTTTGTTCACAGACGGTTCCTGTCATCTTGTTGGAAACAAGCGAAGGTGGAAGTCTGCAGTGTGGAGTCCAACATGCCAAGTTGCAGAGGCGAAGGATGGAGAAGCAGAATCCAGTCAGTTCGCAGAGGTAAAAGCTGTCCAGCTAGCTCTCGACGTGGCTGAACGTGAGAGATGGCCAAAGCTTTATCTCTACACCAACTCATGGATGGTAGCCAATGCTGTATGGGGTTGGCTAAAGAACTGGAAAAAGAGTGGTTGGCAGAGGAAAGGAAAACCCATTTGGGCAGCCAACCTGTGGCAGGACATTGCTGATCGAATCAAGAGAATTCCAGTGAAAGTGAGACACATTGATGCTCACATTCCTAAGAGCAAAGCTACTGAGGAACAGCAACACAACCATCAGGCAGATCTAGCTGCAAGAGTTTCTCAAGTAGATATGGACTCTAATCTTGATCTCGACTGGAAACACCGAGGTGAGATATTCTTAGCTCGGTGGGCTCATGATTCTTCAGGACATCAAGGCAGAGCTGCAACATACCAATGGGCTCGTGACAGATCCATAGACATTTCCATGGATGCTATCACACAAGTCATCCATGACTGTGACATTTGTGCTGCTATTAAGCAGGCAAAGCGAATTAAGCCCTTGTGGTATGGTGACAGATGGTCCAAGTACAAGTATGGTGAAGCTTGGCAGATTGACTACATCACTCTACCACGTTCTCGTTCTGGTAAGCAATACGTGCTTACTATGGTAGAGGCAAACACTGGATGGTTGGAAACTTATCCAGTTCCACATGCAACTGCACGCAACACCATTCTCGGTCTGGGGAGACAAATCCTGTGGAGACACGGAACTCCAGAGAGGATTGAGTCAGACAACGGAACTCATTTCAAGAACAACCTTGTAAAGAACTGGGCAAAAGAGCACGGTATTGAGTGGATATTCCATATTCCCTACTATGCACCAGCTTCAGGGAAGATTGAACGCTACAACGGTTTGTTGAAGACCACTCTTAAAGCCAAGGGGGGTGGATCTTTGAAAAACTGTGAAAAACATTTAGCACAAGCAACCTGGCTGGTAAATAGCAGTGGTTTAGTGAACCGAGCTGGACCGGCACATTCAGATCTGCTACAGAAAGTAGGTGGCGATAGAGTTCCTGTTGTTAGAGAAAAGAATCTGTTAGGTAAAACTGTTTGGGTATTTTCACCCTCAGGAGAAGCTAAACCTCTCCAAGGGGTGGTTTCAGGTGAAGGTCCGGGTCACACTTATTGGGTAATGCAAGAGAATGGTGAAATTCAGTGTATTCCACTAAGAAATTTAACTTTAGCTGAAAGAGTTTAATTTCACACTGTTGTACAGCTACATTGCGTCCAAAGGAAGAATCTACGAGGAATCTACGGTGCACGAACGCTGCGAAATCCTGAGAGCCCTGAGTCAACTAAGAGACCCTGAGAATCCCTGTTTCCCTTTTCTTTGCTTCATCAGCGAAGAGATAAACTGTTTTCCATTTTTCTCATTTCCTGATTTTCTTGGACTTTTTGAATCATCTACATCTGAGTATAGCCGGAATGGACTATGAACTTTACTTACAAACTGTAAATATTGTCTTAGATTTGATGGACAGTATGAACAGCCAATGAAATTTTTTAGAAGGGGTGAACTGTGACCGTTTGAGGCTGTGCCTTTAAGAAAGGGACACTATGGCTGAATGTTTGTAAACAAAGGACAGGTCTAAACTAATTTCATTGGTGGATTGGTAGAATGCAGCTTTAAGTTTTGAGTCCAGCTGAGACTTTCCTCAGTTCACTTTCCCTCCTCCCTTTTCGCAGCTTCTCCGCTTCTAGGCTCTCTGCCAGACTCACCTTGGACTGATAAGCGTGAGGCCTGCAAACCTACTAACATTTTGCTCTAATTTATAACTGCTTTTAATTAACAACTGCTCCTTTCCTCTCTTTCTAACCCTCTCTGGGGAAAAAGGGGAGAGAAGGGGGTACAGGGAGGGGAACCTTCCTCCAGCAGGGGGAGGGGAATTTCGTTCCTGTATAACTTTGCTGTATATTTCTGTGTATATATTGTAAATACTGTAAATTGTATATATATACCCTGCAGTCCCTAAAACTGCTTGTAAATACAACGTTCCTTTGCTCATCCGGCTGTGGTTAGCTGTGGTCATTTTCTTCCTTCACTTTGTGGGGGGAGAAGGCTGGGCCTTTATCCCAAACCCACAACAGTCCAGAAGTCCAGCCCAGAGGAGTGGACACAGGAAGTTATGTATTTCTTAACACAATTCTTTCAACCACTGTAAGATCCAGTACGGAGTCTAGCACTTCCTCTTTTCTTCCTCCTCCGTCAGACAGTATCTGGGGGAGATGGCTCCTGGTGTTGGGCCTGGCTAGGCCCAAGGCCACGGAGGTATGGGCAGTCTCAGAACTGGCCAGCTGAGAGTAGCCTAGCAGTGGGAGGGGGAAGAACGAGCCCTGGGGGTCTTGGCTGTACCCTCAGGTGGGGATGAGAAGGTTCTGAGTCTATTTTGGGATCTTTCTTTGTCACTGCGCTTTTGGCCTTCTGTAAACATTCACTGCTATTTAAACTTTCCATCACTTTTGCAATCCGTTTTGTCTGAGTTGTTTATTTCTACCTGGGATGGGGTGGGGGCTGCCTCAACCCAGCACATCAATGTAATCAGAGTTAAACTGAAAATGCAGACCAGAACAAACCAGTTCCAGAAACCACAGGGAAAACCAGTTTAAAACTTGTTTCCATATGAAATAGAACATTTTCATAGTATAGGCAAGCCAAATGATTGTATACCCCTTGACCACAGCCTGCTGTATTTACAGTTTTTTGAGCACCTCTATGACATATACAAACACAGCACGCTTCATTTTGAACAAAGGGAAAATATAGAGGGTCAATCAAGCTGGACAGTAGCAATAAACACAAATATATTAAGTTTTCCAAGTTCACAGCTCATTCAATAAAAAGTAATTTGCAAGGAACACTTGAAGCTATTTCTTATCGGCGACAGAGATTGGAATCAATACGGCTGACCAATATGATCAAGAAGCCTCTTCCCTCCCCCCCTGTAAAGTAAAGGGAAAAGAAAAATTGAAGGGAAAGGAAAAAAAAACTCACAAGCTGAATTAGCAAAGCAGTGGAGCTGTATATTTACAAAGCAATGTAGGATTTGCAGGGGAATATATATAAATTTACAATATTTACAATATATACAAAGATATACAATAAAGTAACACAGAAATGAGGGTTCCCCCCTCTGCTGAGGGAGGGTTTCCCACCTCTGCTCTCCCCTCTCTCCCCCTTTCCCCAGAATGGGATAGAAAGAGAAAGAAAAGAGAAAGAGGAAAAAAAAAGTTAGAATCAGTTTGTGTTAATTGGAAGGGAGTTAATACAGGCCTTATCAGGTTTGTCAGTTTGGAGGCCGGAGCCTTGGCAGAAAGCCCAGCACAGAGCGAGCTGCTGCACGAAGAAGAGGCGGAAGCAAGACTAAAGATAGAGTGCCAGGGAGTGCCCAGGATAGTCCTCCTGCACTCTCAGTTCAGAAGGTGCTTCCTCCCACTTCACCAATGAAATTAGTTTAGATTATTCTTTCCGTTTACCAAATTCCGTCCACCATATTCCCTTTCTTAAGGGGACAGCCTCAGCTGGTGACAGTCCACCCCTTCTAAACAATTTCATTGGCTGTCCACACTGTCCATCCAATCCAAAACGATATTTACAGTTCGTGAGTAAAGTTCATAGTCCATTCCGGCTATGCTCACATGTAGATGATTCAAAAGTCCAAGAAAATCAGAAAATGAGAAAAATGGAAAACAGTTCATTTCTTCGCCGACGAAGCGAAGAAAAGGGAAACAGGGAAATCTCAGGGTCTCTTAGTTGACTCAGGGCTCTCAGGGATCTCAGGATTCGTGCACCGTAGATTCCTCGTAGATTCTTCCTTTGGACGCAATGTAGCTGTACAACAGTCTGAAATTAAACTCTTTCAGCTAAAGTTAAATTTCTTTGTGGAATACACTGAATTTCACCATTCTATTGCATTACCCAATAAGTGTGACCCGGACCTTCAGCTGAAACCACCCCTCGGACAGGTTTAGCCTCTCCTGAGGGTGAAAATACCCAAACAGTTTTACCTAACAGATTCTTTTCTCTAACAACAGGAACTCTATCACCTTCTACTTTCCGTAGCAAATCTGAATGTGCAGGTCCAGCTCGGTTCACTGAACCTCTACTATTTACCAGCCAGCTTGCTTGTGCTAAATGTTTTTCACAGTTTTTCAAAGATCCACCTCCCATGGCTTTAAGAGTGGTCTTCAACAAACCGTTGTAGCGTTCAATCTTCCCTGAAGCTGGTGCATAGTAGGGAATGTGGAATATCCACTCAATACCGTGCTCTTTTGCCCAGTTCTTTACAAGGTTGTTCTTGAAATGAGTTCCGTTGTCTGACTCAATCCTCTCTGGAGTTCCGTGTCTCCACAGGATTTGTCTCCCCAGACCGAGAATGGTGTTGCGTGCAGTTGCATGTGGAACTGGATAAGTTTCCAACCATCCAGTGTTTGCCTCTACCATAGTAAGCACGTATTGCTTACCAGAACGAGAACGTGGTAGAGTGATGTAGTCAATCTGCCAAGCTTCACCATATTTGTACTTGGACCATCTGTCACTATACCACAAGGGCTTCAGTCGTTTTGCCTGCTTAATAACACTCCTGATATTATGGAAGTCAAAGCCAGGGACAGGAAGGAAGAACTGCCCATTGTCAGTGCAGATCAGGTTCGTGATCACCTGAAGAACCTGAAAGTGTTCAAGTCCATGGGACCCGACGGGATACACCCACGGGTACTGAGAGAACTGGCAGATGAGGTTGCTAAACCCCTCTCTATTATATTACAAAAGTCATGGCAATCTGGTGAAGTCCCCACGGACTGGAAAAGGGGAAACATTGCCCCCATCTTCAAAAAGGGTAAGAAGGAGGAACCAGGGAACTACAGGCCAGTCAGTCTCACCTCTCTGCCTGGAAAGGGCAAATCCTGCCTGACCAACCTGGTGGCCTTCTATGAGCAGGTGACAAAATTAATAGATGAGGGGCGAGCAACTGATGTCATTTACCTGGACCTGAGCAAAGCCTTCGACACTGTCCCACACCACATCCTGGTCTCCAAACTGGTGACACATGGGTTTGATGGGTGGACCACTAGATGGATAAGGAACTGGCTTGATGGCCGCACCCAAAGAGTGGCTGTCAATGGGTCCATGTCCCAGTGGAGGCCAGTGACAAGCGGAGTCCCTCAGGGATCAGTCCTGGGACCTGTCTTGTTCAACATCTTTGTGGGTGACATGGACAGTGGCATTGAGTGCACCCTCAGCAAGTTTGCTGATGACACCAAGCTGTGTGGTGCAGCAGACACGCTGGAGGGAAGGGAGGCCATCCAGAGGGACCTTGACAGGCTGGAGAGGTGGGCACAAGCCAACCTCATGAAGTTCAATAAGAGCAAGTGCAGGGTCCTGCATCTGGGTCGAGGCAATCCCAGGCACAAATCCAGGCTGGGCAGTGACTGGCTGGAAAGCAGCCCTGAGGAGAGAGACTTGGGGGTGCTGGTGGACAAAAAGCTCAACATGAGCTCTCAATGTGCACTTGCAGCCCGCAAGGCCAATCAGATCCTGGGCTGCATCAGGAGAAGTGTGGCTAGCAGGTCGAGGGAGGTGATCCTCCCCTCTACTCAGCCCTGGTGAGACCCCACCTGGAGTACTGTGTCCAGTTCTGGAGCCCCTATTACAAGAGGGATGTGGAGGTGCTGGAACGTGTCCAGAGAAGGGCCACAAGGATGATCAGAGGGCTGGAGCACCTCTCCTATGAGGACAGACTGAAGGAGTTGGGGCTGTTCAGTCTGCAGAGGAGAAGGCTCCGAGGTGACCTAATTGTGGCCTTCCAGTATCTGAAGGGGGCCTACAGGAAGGCTGGGGAAGGACTTCTCAGGATCTCAGGTAGTGATAGAACTAGGGGGAATGGAATGAAGCTGGAGGTGGGGAGATTCAGGCTAGATGTGAGGAGGAGGTTCTTCACCATGAGAGTGGTGAGACCCTGGAATGGGTTGTCCAGGGAGGTGGTCGAGGCCCCGTCCCTGGGGGTGTTTAAGAGCAGGCTGGATGAGGCTCTGTCCAGCCTGATCTAGTGTGGGGTTTCCCTGCCCATGGCAGGGGGGTTGGAACTAGATGATCCTTGTGGTCCCTTCCAACCCTGAATGAAACTATGAAACTATGAATAGCAGAACAAATGTCACAGTCATGGATGACTTGTGTGATAGCATCCATGGAAATGTCTATGGATCTGTCACGAGCCCATTGGTATGTTGCATCTCTGCCTTGATGTCCTGACGAATCATGAGCCCACCGAGCTAAGAATATCTCACCTCGGTGTTTCCAGTCGAGATCAAGATTAGAGTCCATGTCTACTTGAGAAACTCTTGCAGCTAGATCTGCCTGATGGTTGTGTTGCTGTTCCTCAGTAGCTTTGCTCTTAGGAATGTGAGCATCGATGTGTCTCACTTTCACTGGAATTCTCTCGATTCAATCAGCAATGTCGTGCCATAGGTTGGCTGCCCAAATGGGTTTTCCTTTCCTCTGCCAACCACTCTTTTTCCAGTTCTTTAGCCAACCCCATACAGCATTGGCTACCATCCATGAGTCGGTGTAGAGATAAAGCTTTGGCCATCTCTCACGTTCAGCTACGTCGAGAGCTAGCTGGACAGCTTTTACCTCTGCGAACTGACTGGATTCTCCTTCTCCATCTTTCGCCTCTGCAACTCGGCGTGTTGGACTCCACACTGCAGACTTCCACCTTCGCTTGTTTCCAACAAGGCGACAGGAACCATCTGTGAACAAAGCATATTTCTTTTCATCATCAGAAAGGTCATTGTAAGGAGGAGCTTCCTCAGCACGAGTTACTTTCACCTCTGGAGGTTTAGCTCAGCTGATTCCTTCAGGCCAACTTGAGATCACCTCCACTAGACCAGGTCTTTCAAGATTTCCCATTCAAGCTCTCTGTGTTAACAGAGCCATCCACTTAGACCAGGTTGAGTCTGTGGCATGATGTGGTGTGGAGCCTTTGCCTTTGAACATCCAATTCAAAACTGGTAATCTGGGAGCTAAGAGAAGTTGTGATTCAGTTCCAATCACTTCAGAAGATGCTTTTACTCCTTCATAGGCAGCTAGAATTTCTTTCTCTGTTGGAGTATAATTAGCCTCTGAACCTCTGTAACCTCAACTCCAGAATCCAAGAGGTCGTCCACGTGTTTCACCTGGAGCTTTTTGCCACAAGCACCAGGTTGGACCATTGTCACTTGCAGCCGTGTACAAAATGTTCTTAATGTCTGGACCATCTCGGACTGGTCCCAGACCCATTGCTTGAATCACCTCTTGCTTTATCTGGTCAAAGGCTGCTTGTTGTTCAGGTCCCCAGTGGAAATGGTTTCTCTTTCGAGTCACATCATACAAAGGTTTCACAATCTGACTGTATCCAGGAATGTGCAGTCTCCAAAATCCCACTATCCCCAAGAAACGTAGGGTCTCTTGCTTGTTGGTGGGATTTGCCATGGTAGAGACTCTATTTACCACATCCACTGGAATGTGTCGGCGTCCATCCTGCCACCGCACTCCCAGAAACTGAATCTCTGTGGTAGGTCCTTTCACCTTGTCTCGCTTGATGGCAAAACCTGCATTCAGAAGAATGTCAATGATTTTGTTACCTTTCTCGAAGACTTCCTCAGCAGTTTTACCCCAGACGATGATGTCATCGATGAACTGGATGTGTTCTGGAGCACCACCTTTCTCCAGAGCATCGTGGATCACTGCATGACAGATGCTTGAGCTGTGGATCCAGCCCATTGGCAGTCTGTTGAAAGTGTACTGGATTCCTCTCCAGGTGAAAGCAAACTGAGGCCTGCATTCCTCTGCTATGGGAATAGAGAAAAATGCATTAGCAATGTCTATGGTAGCATACCATTTGGCCTCTTTGGATTCCAGCTCATACTGTAGCTCCATCATGTCTGGTACTGCTGCACTCATAGGTGGTGTCACTTCATTTAGGGCTCGGTAGTCTACCGTCAGACGCCAGTCTCCAGTCTGCTTCCGCACAGGCCACACTGGACTGTTGAAAGGGGAATGAGTTTTGCTGACGACTTTCTGACTTTCCAACTGACGAATCAGATTCTGAATGGGCAACAAAGAGTCACGGTTGGTTCTGTATTGTCTGTGATGCACAATCTGAGAAGCAACCGGCAATTTAATGTCCTGTATCTTATGTTGTCCCACAACTGCAGATTCATCAGAAAGTTCAGGTCTAGCAGATAGCTTCAATTTCTGTCCATCAATTTCTATTGAAGCTACTCCAAAAGCCTATGTGTAACCTCTAGGGTCTTTGAAACGCCCTTCTCTTAGAAAATCAATTCCCAAAATACAAGGTGCATCAGGTCCGGTCACAACTGTATGCTTCTTCCATTGTTTACCAGTTAAACTTATACTAACCTCTACCTTACTTAACTCTTGAGATCCACCAGTGACTCCCAGAATAGTTATAGACTCTGATCCCTGACAATTTGATGGTATTTTGGTGCACTGTGCTCCTGTGTCAACCAAGGCCCTGTACTTCCGAAATTGTGAAGTGCCAGGCCACTGGATGTACACATCCCAATAGATTCTATTATCTCTGTTATCCCTCTCCTCCCCCTGGCGGGAGGCAGGGCACCCCTAGTTATGGGGAACATGCGCACATGTGCATTGCACATAGTTTGCAGGGTTATAACTTTGCATGTTATAACTGGAGCCACTGTTGGAACCATAAGAGTCGTTCTGGGGAACTGTGGAAGTAACAGCTACCCTTCTGGTATTGCTACCTTGGGTTCTGTCACTTTGCAATTCCCTCAGTCTCCTGAAAAGATTAGAAGTTGGTTGGCCATCCCAGCGGTTCATGTTCTCACCAAACTGATCACGCAGAGTTATCCAAATAGTTCTACATGATTGCCTTGGTGGTCTGTTTTGGAATGATTTGTTTTGGAATGACCTGTTTTGGAATGACCTCCTTGGAGGACGTGTATTCCTCACAGATGAAACTTGCATCCACCTGGAGGAAGAATTAGAATTATCTCTTTGTGCCAATTGGTATATGGAATCCTTCAGATCCTTCATGCAATTCTCAATCTTTCCAGACAGAGTTTCAATGGCTGAAACCAAAGAACCACGTGTCATGCTATCCTCCAATTGTCTCATTTGATCACTGAATTGGCCAACCGTAGGAGAAGCTCCACCATAACTTCTTGACACAATTCTGCTTGCCAGAATGTTTGCATAATTGGAAGGAGCAAGTTTGATGATCTTTTTAGCAAGACCAATACCCACAGGAATGTCATCAGGATTCAGAGTTTCATGTTCATCATAGAGTAGCTCTCTAACAGCAAATTCTCTCAAGCGCTTAATTCCCTCATCTATGGTAGTCCAGGGTTTAGGATTCCATGGAAGATCATCTCGGGAAGGGTATCTCAGGGCAACCGCCATTAAAAGGCGTATCCACAGATTAACCTTACCGAGAGCCCTGCCTAGATGTCTATCTATTCCATTATCCCTTGAGAGAGTTCCTAACTGAGCTGCTGACTTGTCTCCAACTGTTAGAGCTGGAGCACCTGTATCATAACACCTACTAAGCCAAGCTAGGACTGGCTCCTTATCCGCCCTGGTGAAATCTTTACGGACATTTCTCAATTCCTCGCGGGGAGGAGAACACTCTGAAATATCATCTTCGTCTTCGTCTCCCTGAATTCTTTGTCCATATAATCCTGCTGTCATTCTCCTAAGGATCTCTTTAAGCTGAGAACCACCTTTGCCAGCTGCTTTCCTAACTTCATCTGTATCCTGCTTTGATCTCACTAGGTTAGCTAGATCTTTAAAACAAACCTTCTCTTCCTCCTCAGCAGGATCTTTTAGAGTAGAGGGCCCCTCACCAGGATCAGTCTCCAGCTCTTCTTCTCCATCTTTGGCCTTTCCACTTCTAGTCTTTAAAGTAGTCACCTTAACTGGAGCTGTGTTTGAATTTACAGCCACCTTAATGGAAGCTGACAGGTCCTGAGATAAATCAGCTGCTGGGGCAGTGACTTCCGGTCCCACCGAGGGAGTGGGTGGAAGTGACGTTGCTCCGTTAATGGCCGATAGAGAAGAAGAAGGAGGAGAAGGAGTAGGCGCCATGTTGATACCAGCCGATGCCCTTGACTGCTTGCCAGAATCAGCAAAGTCATTTAGAGCTGCTTTAACAATTAACTTTTTAGCCTTCTTTTTAACTGACACGGGTTCTGCACATTCCTCATCACTAGATGACTCTGGGACTGATCTCGAGCCACGGCGTTTTCTTTTTGATCTAGTTTTAATAACAAAACAAGCTCTGGATATCTTTCTCTCTCGCCGCAGAGAGAACAGTAAATATGCAATCACCATCACC
The DNA here is from genome assembly GCA_011125475.1 of Melanerpes aurifrons. NCBI lineage: Eukaryota > Metazoa > Chordata > Aves > Piciformes > Picidae > Melanerpes > Melanerpes aurifrons. The sequence continues at coordinate 66,767 of WWNC01000170.1, forward strand.
AGCAACAGATTTATACACATCAAATAAATCACTTTTGGGTCCCAGGCATCACCTAAAGTTACTCTCTCCTCAGGCGGAATCTTAAAACCCTTTATCTCAATTGGGAGAGTGGTGGAGGTAACATTCCTGTATCTCGCTGGCCATAATAAATTAATACATTTTCCATACCATAATTTAACTCTATACATAACCCACATATAAATTGTCCGCACCAAATATTTACCCAGGTAATCCAAAAGCAAACCCAAACAATATCTGTGAACCAGAGCCCCAAAAATTGAAAAGAATAATCGCTCCACAAACCACAACACCTTCATGTCTGCTAATTCAGCTGGAAAACACTAAATCAATCAAGTAATAAATTAAACTAATTATCTGCCTCACGTTGGGTACGCCAAAAAAAAAAATGTGGCGGGTTTGGAAGGGTAAGGCCAAGAAGCCTCTTCCCTCCCCCCCTGTAAAGTAAAGGGAAAAGAAACATTGAAGGGAAAGGAAAAAAAAACTCACAAGCTGAATTAGCAAAGCAGTGGAGCTGTATATTTACAAAGCAATGTAGGATTTGCAGGGGAATATATACAAATTTACAATATTTACAATATATACAAAGATATACAATAAAGTAACACAGAAATGAGGGTTCCCCCCTCTGCTGAGGGAGGGTTTCCCACCTCCGCTCTCCCCTCTCTCCCCCTTTCCCCAGAGTGGGATAGAAAGAGAAAGAAAAGAGAAAGAGGATAAAAAAAGTTAGAAGCAGTTTGTGTTAATTGGAAGGGAGTTAATACAGGCCTTATCAGGTTTGTCAGTTTGGAGGCCGGAGCCTTGGCAGAAAGCCCAGCACAGAGAGAGCTGCTGCACGAAGAAGAGGCGGAAGCAAGACTAAAGATAGAGTGCCGGAGTGCCCAAGATAGTCCTCCTGCACTCTCAGTTCAGAAGGTGCTTCCTCCCACTTCACCAATGAAATTAGTTTAGATTATTCTTTCCGTTTACCAACTTCCGTCCACCATATTCCCTTTCTTAAGGGGACAGCCTCAGCTGGTGACAACTGTTTTGCTACACTGCTAGCTGGCTCTGCATTTATGCTGAGCATGGCCTACCACCATGTCAGGCTCTAGGCCTGCACTGCCAGATTGCTCACACTGCTCGTTGCTGGCATTGCCACAAATCCCCCTTTTTGTTTTTGTGAGCAATCTGGTCATGGGAGTTGTTCTCATCCCATACAAGATGCTACTGCAACACAGAAGCAAGCAAGGTAAAGCTAAGCTGTATAGCAAACGCAAGAGTTCTGTAGTGCAGCATGTCTAACAGACTGGTGTAACCCTTACAAGGTACAAAGCTTAAGTTGAACTAGTTACAATGCTCTATCGAGTTGCCATAATACCTGGTCAAAGACAACAAACATTGTAAAGAAGAACTTAGATCTTAATAGTTCCGATCTTTATATTTCACTCCTCTTATTGACAGAGAAGACTTGATTATGCCTGAACGCATTGCACACAGAGATTGAGGCACAAATGCAATCCTTAGCACTTAGGATTATGTTGCATCTTTATTTTCTCTAGGATGGTCAAAAATCATGAATTGCTTAATGGTAGCAAGATTTCTTTAATCTGTAAAGGTAAATCTGGCCAGGCTCTAGCTTCACAGACAGAAAACTTGCAGGCAAGCAGCAAGAGCAAAAAGAGCTTCATTGCTTTGCCCAATATAGAATTACACATGATAATGTGTTTTTGCTCATCCTAGTAATTCTGATCTCTTAATGTTCATACAACAGTTAAGCAGTCACGACACTCAGTTAGAAGTTAGATACTTTCTGTTGACATCTTGCTTTATCGTGACAGTCGTTGAGGTCAGTGCTAAGCTGGTTTGCTGATTGTCATTTTCATGACACTTGTGCCGTGTTCGTGCTGTCTTTTGGTGAGAGGGTTACAGTACTTTGCAAAGTTGATGTTTCTAGGGTTACAGCATTTCTAGGGTTGCCATGAGCTAATTTTTTGCTATGGGGTATTCTCTTTTCCCCCTTTTTTTTTTAACATAATCTCTACTAAGCAAAATGTAAAGATGAAACTGTATCCTCTAGGATGTCTACATTCAGAGGCACACTTAGTTAACAAGAGAGAATATAAAGTTATCAAGCAACCACAATATTCAGTCCTAATTCACATGATGCTGTGATACATTCTTCCAAGTGATGCTGTTTGATCTCGATTATCATAGCAGTTGTTGTGATCGATGTTCGACTGCATGGGAAATGCTGCTTCCTCATGTTCTTGATTCTTCCGCCGTTGTTTATTGTGATGATTGCAGTTAGCAGAAAAGAAGGCTCGAGGTGACCTGATCGTGGCCATCTATTATCTGAAGAGAGCCTACAAGAATGCTGGGGAGGGACATCCTAGCATGTCAGGAAATTACAGGACTAGGGAGAATGGAACAAGGCTGGGGATGGGAAGATTCAGGCTGGATGTGAGGAAGAAATTCTTCACCGTGAAAGTGGTGAAGCCCTGGAATGGGTTGCCCAGGGAGGTGGCCGAGGCCCCATGCCTGGAAGTGTTTAAGACAAGGCTAGACGAGGCTCTAGCCTGCCTGATCCAGTGTGAGGTGTCCCTGCCCATGGCAGTGGTTGGAACTAAATGATCCTTATGGTCCTTTCCAACCCTGACTCATTCCACGAGTCTATGATTCCAGAGCCTCTGATATCAGGCTAGATGTGAGGAGGAGGTTCTTCACCATGAGAGTGGTGAGACCCTGGAATGGGTTGTCCAGGGAGGTGGTCGAGGCCCTGTCCCTGGGAGTGTTTAAGAGCAGGCTGGATGAGGCTCTGCCCAGCCTGATCTAGTGTGGGGTGTCCCTGCCCGTGGCAGGGGGGTTGGAACTAGATGATCCTTGTGGTCCCTTCCAACCCTGAATGAAACTATGAAACTATATTTTGTAAATAATTTTGACTGGTTTTTTTTTGTTTGTTCATAATGTGAGCTATTTTAAAATTTTTAATTAATTTTGTTTCATTTCTTAATATTTTGGAATCTACTTTCAATAAATCTATATAATTTTTGTTTGATTTCATTATATGGATATTTATATTTGTTTTTTTAAGTTAATTTTCTTTTTACATGTTAGCAACTGTTTTTAATTTTGTAATTTCACTTCATTTTTCGTAAATTATTTTTATATTTTTTCTTTTTAATTCTAATTTGAGTAGTTTCATATTTTGTTTTTAATGTATTTATTATTTATTTTGTTTCTTTTTTATTTTATTTCATTTTTAGTTATTATTTTCTATTCTGAATTTATTATTTTTAAATGTTTAATATTTTTTCTTTTAATCTAGTTCTTTTGTTTAACCTTTAACTCATTTTAATTTTTGTTTTTAAACTATTTTTATACTGTTTTAATGTGGCTTTTTTTCTTAATTTCATTTTATTATTTTTTTAACTGCACTTTTTAATTATTTTTGTTACCTTTTTTGTTAGATTAAAATTAACATAATTTGTTTCAATTAATTTTTGCTATTTTGCATTTTAATTTTTCTGTTATTTAATTTTTTTTTAACTTTCTTCGTGTCCTTTAAATTGTATTTCTTTTTTACCTTCTTGATAATCAATTTTATTTTGTTATTGCAATTTTTTAATCTGTATTTAAATTTGTTATTCTAATCAATTATTGATTATCAATTTCTTTTATTTATTTTTTTGTAATTTCTATTGTAATTTCTATTTTTCCTTTTTATCTAATGTTTAATGTTCTTTTTTTAATCCGGTATTCTTTATTGTATTTATTTTTTATTTAACCTTCTTAACTATATTACATGGAGCTCCTTTGAAATGCCTAGGCACACAACTAAGAAGGTTCGAACCAAAAGAAACTTTTACAATGTGAACTCATTACTAAGTACTTACACCTTACTACAATTACGATGTATTAGGTATCTGTAACTACCAAATGCTTACCATTCATTATGCTTACCAGGAAAACTTAGCAAAACTCTAAATAACAAATCTCTTAAGGACATTGCAATCAGAAATGAAGAAATTAGCACTGTAACTTTAAATCAGAGCAGAGCTTTGGTTGGCAAGAGTCATACCAGAAAATCCTCCCTTTTCTGGGGGGTGGGGGTAGGGGTGGATTGAGGGTGGCTAGCAAGGTGTACTCTAGTTGCTATTGTTTCTGTATTAGGGTCTTAACGACTTGCAGCCTATGGTGTCTGAACGACCACTGTTCCACCCATACTGGATTATGTGTTTTCCATTTTAATTTGAGGGTTGGTTGCTGATCAGTAGCCGCTACAGAGAAGGAGCAGTAACGAGTTTTGCGCCTAGCTGACTTAAGGCATCTCAGCCCAATAGAGCAACTGGAAGGGCTAACACGTACGGTCTTACAGTGATTGATTTGCTGTAGTTAAAAGCTAATTGCACTGGCTCTTTGCTAACCCAGGTTGTTTGGATACCTTTTAAACACATGACTTCAACATTTGCCATGAGCAATGGCTAGTGACCATTCCATTTATGACTAGGTATAATGATGACATCGTCTCCAGTATCCACAATAATTGAAAATTGTATAATTTGTCCACAAGGGTGTCTGACAGTTACAATCTGTTCCAGTTTTCCCTTTTGGATTTCTAGGGCTAATAAGGTATTAGGCATATTGGTGGAACCCGAACCTTCTTGCCCTTGGATCCTGTTAGAAGTTTTAGGCACTCGGGACTCAGATGGTATTAGCTGAGCAATTTCTGTCCCAACAAGAGTGCTAACAGGAGGGGCAATGGTATAGAGCATAATTTTCATAGCCCAGTCATAATCAGAATGTATTGAACCAGGAATTATAAGGATGCCCTGTCCAGAGGTAGACAATCTGCCAATTAACAGAGCACAGGGTCTGTGACCCAAAGGACCATGCCAGTTGAGCTCGACAACACCTTGTGGATTTAAAAGTGATATGCGGCCGTTGTCAGGTCCACTATACGCTGGGGGCGGGGGGGAGGGAGGGGGGCGCGGTCCAAGCACCCTGGTTTGGTGCCGTCGCACAGGGTATATTCACGCTGCGGGAGCAGCTTCCCTGCCTGCCACAGTCTGGAGTAAAATGATTAGGTCTGTGACACTTTCAAGTCTCTCCAGCAGTCAGGCACTTTGATTTAAGGTACCTAGGTTTCTCAGAAGCACGATGATTTCCACCCAGGTTGTTTCCTTTGTGCGGTGGTCGTACTGGTGGTTTCAAGACTGCTTCTATGGCCGTGGCTAGATACATTGCTGCTTGTTGATGCCTTCATTCCTTGTGGCATCCTGCAGTCATGAGACAGTGGCACCTGTCGATAAAATGCTGAGAACCCGTTTAGTTTCTTCATTAGCATTGTCAAATGCCAAAATATCCAGCATTTTTACCTTCATATCGTGAGTCAGGTCTGAATGTATTGAATGCCCTATGTAAGGGATGGTATTGACAAAGGAACCAAGTGTCCCTGTTAGACCCTGCTGAGTAGTGAAAAGCACAGGGTCAGAGTTAGTGTCCTGGATTCTGGACCACTCTTTGATCACTAAATCCTGACTTAATTGCAAAGCCTTCTCAGGAAGCTGCAATTGCTGATAAGATCTGGCAAAGATCTCGCCCCAACGAGATGGTTAGTGGTGACACCTTGTAAAGAGTCTGCTGGCTGCCGGGGCGTGGCTTCCCAGGCATTTGCAAGTGAATTGCCACTTAATTGAAAAGTTGCAAGGTCTAAGGGGGTGTGACTTTGAAGTCTCTGCTTGCTGACAGGGGCTGAAACTCAGAGAGCACTGTTTACGATGTAACTTTTTTTGTTGCAATCAGAATATCATCCATAGATTTATAGATGTGAAAGCCACAATGAGTCTATCTGAGTGGGAAGAGAGTGCCTTGAGGCTACCCATTGATATTGGTGGGTGGAGTCTGCCTTAATCGATGACTCAGTAGATGCAGACTTTGTTGAATCCTCTGGGTGTAAGCAAATTGTAAAGAAAACGATCCTTCAAATGAATAATAATCAGGTCCCAATTTGTGGGGACTGGGAGTTGGGAGGCCAGGTTGTAAGGCACCCACCTCCTCCATGATCGCTCTCAGACCACGTAATAAACACCATTTGCTGACACGCGTGTGTCAAAAGGGATTAACAAATGTGTTGAAAACAACTGATAGATTACAGCATTTGTGTATCCTGACTGTAGCTTCCTTTAACATTTCTCAGTCCAGAGATTGCCATAGTCATTGGTAACTTTCTACAGATTCTCCATCTATGACTACATTTCCCACAATACCTTTCCACCAGCACAGCGGGACAGCTCCCTGTCACTCCCACCTCCCGATCGTCCCATCGGGACTCAATTGAAATCTCCGTCAGTGTGCTATACTCTGCTGATAACGTCTGGAATGTAGGAGGCGGGGGGGGTGTGGCGCAGCTGAAACCGCTGGGGGGAAGGGGCCGCTAGGGTGCCATGAGGGTGGCTGCAGCCGGGGCCGCTGCCGGTGTCAGTGCTGGTATCGGCGGTGCGTCGGTCAATGCTGCTTGATCGGAGCTGCTGGTACTCGCGGGGGCTATGGGGGGTTGCGGGAGGAGTCGCCAGGAGAGCTGCCGGGGTGCAGGGTGCCGTTGGTGTGGGCGCCACCGGGCTCAGCACTGCTGGGGTTGCGGGGGCCACCATCGGGGCGGCCGGGGCTCGCAAGAATGCTGCCATCGCGAGTCTCCAAGCACTCCATTTTTTTTTCCTAAGAGGAGTTGCAGGGCAGAGTTTGCACTGTCTGGCTTCCCAGCGTCCGTCCTCTCGTCTTCCAAGTCCAAGCCGTCGCTGGTGGTATCAAAGGAAGATGTTCATGAAGGGGATCAAAAACACTGAGCCACAGGTTTCGCCGCCTTTTTTTTTGTTTGTTTTTTGTTTTAATGGGTTTCTCTGCTGGGTACGGACGGCTGTGGTGGCGTCTTAATAAACACGGTGTGCTTGCCAAGATGGCGGAGGTGGCGTCTTCTTTGTCCAATTCCTAATGCGTAGCAACCTCCATTTTGATTTCGCGCACCATATCAGTTCGATCAGGATTCGCTTCTGTCGCTATTGACGTGGCAGGAGCAGATTTTTCCACGCAAAAGGACGGTAATAAGAGAACTGCGATTCATGTAGAAGGAGTAGCGGGCAATTGAAATTGTGAGGAGGATGCTGACGGAGCAGCAGACGATGTGCAGGGGGAGAGGAGGGGGGCGGAGGGCGGGGGGTGCCTTCCGAGTCTCGGTTAGAACGAAACACCGCAGCAGCTGAATCGGGAGTAGACTGCTCTGCTTTTTTCGATTGCAACGTACATGACGATCCGTCATACTGTGCTATAGCGAAAAGCTCCTCTTTTAAGTATGTAGCACCTCATCCCACAGTCGGGCTGCAAATTTGTCCTGTGCTTCGGAAGTAAAAGCTTATTGCCGTGGGGATGACTCAGGGCTCAGATGAATAGCCCTTTTAAGATCCCAGAATCGCCAGTAATACCTCTCATGGAGAGGATAGGTGGAGGGCGTTTAGCACAGCCTCTTCTGTTTCGTGGTGTGCTTCCCCTTGCCCGTCCCCGGTCGCTCACCAGGCCAGGGTGAGATTCACTTCCTTTTTGAGCACGCACTGCTAATTTTTCCAGCACCGGGGCAGTGCTATTCGACCGGCTTTCCGTACCGCTCGGAAGTACCTCTTTATGCTGAGTCAATCAGTATCGTAGTCCGAGGATCCCTTGCCCACGAGTTCAGGTGTATTCAGGCACCAGATATGGGCGACGGAGATTAGAATCAATACAGCTGACCAATATGATCGAGTATTGTTCCTTTATTGTTCCAATGTTGCAGGCCTATGGTGCGGGCCTGTGGTGCAGGCCTGTAGAGCAAGTATAGCACAGTAAAGTAAAGTGTAGAAGAAAGAGAGACAGGAAAGGCAGAAGTGCGTAGCAAGGCAACTGCTACAACTTATATAAACTCGCAGTGCCTTGTTGGCATGGCTTCATTGGTTCCCATCGCACTATTACAGTCCAACTACTAATGACACAACGAGGTTGTTGATGCAGGTGCATGTCCTGTTGTTCCAAGATAACTGTCCATGTTTATAGCTACCAGTGCCTTGTTTTAGTTACATGCTGCAGGCACAGCACTGTTTTGCTACACTGCTAGCTGGCTCTGCATTTATGCTGAGCATGGCCTACCACCATGTCAGGCTCTAGGCCTGCACTGCCAGATTGCTCACACTGCTCGTCGCTGGCATTGCCACAATTTCTCTACATCATCCCAGAGTCAATCAACACTGTTGAGACAGCAATGTCTGATATTTAATCAACTAACGTACAGACTTTGGATAACTCCTTATAACACAAGTGACAAACATGGACAAAGAACAGCTGAGGCACCAGAGCCTTTAAAGAGTAATCAAGATTTTAGTTAAACTTTAAATACCATTTGGAAGAACAAAATGGAACTTCAGCATATTTTCCTTCTATTTATTTATTTATTTGGTAATAATAAAAGTCAATACTATTCATTTTGAGATTAAAAATAATAGAAAGAATATTTGGTAAAGATTATCAGGAGCAGGGAAGTCATTGTGCCCCTGTACTCTGCATTGGTTAGGCCACAACTTGAGTACTGTGTCCAGTTCTGGGCCCCTCAGTTTAGGAAGGACATCGAAACACTTGAACGTGTCCAGAGAAGGGCAACAAGGCTGGTGAGAGGCCTTGAGCACAAGCCCTATGAGAGGCTGAGGGAGCTGGGATTGTTTAGCCTGGAGAAGAGGAGGCTCAGGGGTGACCTCATTGCCCTCTACAACTACCTGAAAGGTGGTTGGAGTCAGGAAGGGTTTGGTCTCTTCTCCCAGGCAACCAGCACCAGAACAAGGGGACACAGTCTCAATCTGCGCCAAGGGAGGTTTAGACTCAAGGTGAGGAGAAAGTTCTTCACCGAGCAAGTTGTTCGTCATTGGAATGTGCTGCCCAGGGAGGTGGTGGAGTCACCATCCCTGGAGGTGTTCAAGAGGAGATTGGACGTGGCACTTGGTGCCATGGTCTAGTCATGAGGTCTGTGTTGACAGGTGCCTATAGCTCTGCATGGGATTGCCGTAGCCAAAGTGCAGCACTCGGCACTTGGACTTGTTGAATGCCATCCCATTGGACTCTGCCCATCTGTCCAGTCGGTCGAGGTCCCTCTGCAGAGCCTTTCTACCCTCTAACTGACTAACATCTGCCCCTAACTTGGTGTCATCTGCAAACTTGCTGATGACTGACTCTACCCCTTCATCCAGATCATCAATGAATATGTTGAAGAGGACAGGGCCCAGCACTGATCCCTGGGGGACGCCACGGTTGACTGGCCGCCAGCTGGATGTGGCACCGTTCACTACCACTCTCTGGGCCCGGCCCTCCAGCCAGTTCCTAACCCAGCACAGAGTGTAATGGTCCAATCCACGGGCTGACAGCTTAGTCAGCAGTTTGCTGTGGGGGACGGTGTCAAAGGCCTTGCTGAAGTCCAGGTAGACCACATCCACAGGCCTCCCCACATCCACCAGGCGGGTCACCAGATCATAGAAAGAGATCAGGTTGGAGAGGCAGGATCTGCCCTTCCTGAATCCATGTAGGCTGGACCTGAGCCCTTGGTCATCCTTCAGGTGCGCAGTTATTGCCGCCAGGATAATCTGCTCCATCACTTTCCCTGGCACTGAGGTCAGGCTGACTGGCCTGTAGTTTCCAGGTTCCTCCATCTGACCCTTCTTGTGGATGGGGACCACGTTGGCCAGTTTCCAATCATCTGGGACCTCACCTGTGAGCCAGGACTGGAGGAAAATGATGGAGAGTGGCCTAGCTAGCACATCTGCCAACTCTCTCAGCACCCTAGGATGGATCCCATCCGGTCCCATGGACTTGTGAATATCCAAGTGGCTCAGCAGGTCCCGAACTAACTCCTCATGGATTTCCGGGGCATTACACTGCTCCCCGACCCCATCGCCCAGCTCCAGAGGCCACTTGTCCTGAACTCCTGCCCTGCTGTTAAAAATTGAGGCAAAGAAGGTGTTCAGGACCTCAGCTTTCTCCTCATCCTCAGTCACCGTGTTCCCCTCCAGGTCCACTAGGGAGTGCAGGTTCTTCCTGCCCCTCTTCTTATTGTTAATATATTTATAAAAATGCTTTTTATTGTCTTTGACAGAGGTGGCCAGCTTCAATTCCAGCTGGACCTTAGCCTCCCTAATTTTATTCCTACAGAGGCAGAGATTGAACAGGGGGGATGTTTCACAAGCCAGTGAAGAAATCTGCATCCATCCTTTCGTGTGAAACAAAACAACAAAAGAAAATTAAAGTGACTCTTTTAATAGCTGTATCAATAGCAGATGAACAGCGAAAAAAAATCCCAACCAAACCAGAAAAAGCTACGTCCACACCACATAAGCATCTGTTACTGTTTGAGATGATCCAACCCACTGAAATTTGGATAAAATTATCAGAATCACAACCTTCCAAACCTCTGTACATTAGGGAGTGTCCAAGTCACTGTTTAAACCATATGGTCTTAGAACACTGTTAGCAGGGAATTACTATAAGATTACAAGTGATGCTTCACCTGCTCTAAAGAAGCTGAACTGTCACTGGCTGTGAAGACACTGCTTCTGGCAATGCAGGGAGTGTTTTGACATTTCACTATTGTAGCAGCAAAAGCTTCTCGCACAGTAAATATGGTTTCAGAACCGAGCACTACATTCAGTGTTCTGTTTACATAGCGAAAGACTCATTAAAATAAGTTTATTACTAGCAAAGACTGCCAATATAAACATAGTATTCTTGTTCTTAACCAATGGGATGTACCAAGAAAAAAAGTATTGAAAATAAATTTGGTAACAGAAACATTTGTTGCTTTTCAGTATAACTGTTTAGAACGACCTTGGAACAAAACATAGCATTCTCCCATCAAAAAACCAAACATCCTTCCTTATGGATTATTGAAAAATATTTTATTCTTCTTTTACATCTGTATTCTTTATGTAAAGCTCTACTACCAAGTTTCAGCAACTTTCATCCTTAAAAGCAAAGGTCAGCTACTTTGGGGCAGTGATATAATTCCAGTCATATTTTGTAAATCAAACACTGGCAAGAAATCATCAACTCATAGCTGCAGAGATTGGTTACTGTGCTAGTATTTTTAAATTAGGCAGCTTTTGTTATGGATTGCATTACTAGGCAAATAGCCAAATACTTTGGCATGGCCCTTCTATTAAAAACTGAAATGTACTTAAAAACTCATGTTTTAATCAGCACTGGCACACATTCTCCTACTGACACTGAGACTACTAATATTTGGAAAAGCGAAGAGTTCCCAATTTTTTATTTCACCATGTATAAAGCAGAAGAGAACTGTGTTAATTTGATACTATTGCTGTCTGGATTTCCCCCTTGAGTTGTTACAGAAACTGAACAACTAAAGGATACTAATGACCCACTCTCATATGATCCATACAGATGAAATACTGGGAGTGAACATTCTTGTGAATGTACATGCAAAAGCCAAACACATCTCACATGTGGCAGTAATAGCATTGAAGCTGAGCAAACTGTCTTTTTTCCTTTCTTAAATAAGTGAAATGCTTTAATCCTAGTGTGGAATGAACTAGAATACAAGAACACCTAAACCTGTCAGAAAATAGAACTGTCCTTTTCTAGTTAACTATATTGCTATATATAAATCCATCACATGAGAATAATGAATGAAAGACAATCCTGTTTCTTTAAAAATCATCTTTTTCATCTCTGCACTAGTTCTGAAATTACAGACAAAAATAGAAAATTTACAGAAATAATCAGAATCTAAGAGAAATAACAGCAAAATAACTATAAAAAAATAAGAAAAATATTTCTGCAAGAACAGAGAATCACTTGACTTTTGGATTACTCACTGGGCAACAAATATCAGATCAGATCCTGCTAACTGCTATTTTTTCAGTTCTCTGTGCTTACTGACTCAAATTAACACAGCAAATTGTTCTTACTGGTTCAAATCATGTGGCAATAAATTTAGAAAAATAAGACAGCTTTCATATGAAATATTCAACAGGTTGAAAGCTCAAAGTCCTGCAAAGGGATATATGTGTGTCAGCCATGATGACCTGGAGACCCTGTATTAACCGAGCTCAACCTAGTGATCTGCTAAATTAACACTCTTGGTATAAAGTTGCCATCAACCAGTTGAGGACATTGCTATGGACAGATGCACCTACTGAAAGAATAAGAGTCACAGCAGTATCTGCAACCCACTTTTCATTAGGAATAAAATTCTAAGATCTCAATTACAATGATCAGCTATGTATGTCTATGTATGTTCAAACCAGTATCAATACAGTTTGCCTGTCAACTTTATTCTAACAAATAAATAGTAAATTAGTTCAGTTTTGGTGTCTTAAGAACTCTCCTAATAATCACCCCTCCATTCTTAGTCTGCCATGAATGTGTTCCCAGTGTAGCCCAGCACTGAGCTCACAATTTCACTGCTGCACTACCTAATTAGCAGTTTTAAGAACTCCTTTCAAAGACTGACACAACCATAGCTGAGCAGGCAGCAGATACTTAACACTTTGAATCTCTAGTGTAACGTCAAGGTTTAACCTTAACACTAAAATCTTAGGCTTGCACTGAACAAAACCAAGGGCAGAGCACCAGTTACTTTCTCTATGCAACTGTACTCAACTGCAGCTCCAGCAGAACAAGGCAGACAAGTGCAGAGAGGAGAATGGTAAGATTTATCAGAGCTGTTAGTCACCACCATAAAAGTCAAGTTGGGTTCAGCATGTGCTGAAGTGATACAATTACTTAAGGCAAAGAAGTGTAGACCTGAATTAGTTTTACGCAGTCGACACTAATCTATCTGCTATAGTTTTCAAACACATGAAGCATTCTGCTAACACCTAGAATGTGTATTTAATACTACATAAAATAACTCAGTTAATACTGTCTATAGAGCATATATGCAAAAGAATAAATATACATATGTATTTAAGAACCCTTAAGCTCTTCTTATATGTAGCTGTCAACTAGGAACTATTTGGTAGGAATGTATTTATAGAAGGGTTTCTTATAGATCACTGAAGGTCAAATACCTGTGTACATGCAGTATACTTAAAAATGTCACTTCATTAAAGTAGTGAATGATACAAACCTTCAGAAGAGTAAATAATAAGAATAAAGTAGTTTTGCAAAGTGATCTGCACGATCTAAATGTAATGTACAAAACAGGTTTTCAGAACCACTAATGCAATGTTACATGACCAAAAAGAGCAAGAGATCGTATCACAGAAAGCTGTGACAAATAAAAAAGTTATTTATCTTGGCATAGGAGGAGACTTGACAGGGTGCTTGGTTACATGGGTTAGTTGATTAGGTGGTGTTGGGTGATAGGTTGGACGTGATGATCTTGAAGGTCTCTTCCAACCTGGTTTATTCTATTCTATTCTATAGGCAACGTAACACAGGCTTTCAACATTATACAATGAGAAAAAGAGGAAAAAAAAAAACCCACTCAGTGGATGCCTAAAGGAGGTTGCAAAAACCACTTCCCTTTGTAGATGTCTTTTCTGAAACCTACCATGGAACAGTGTATACTGTTCTAGCATTCCCATTTTAATCTTTGTCCAACCAACCCCAGAAGAAATCCATCAAGTACAGGCTATGCATTTGAACCATGCTAATGAGTAGAAGCCCTCTGATGTTGTTAAATTCAGCAGAAAAAGGAAAGTGATAATCATGTCACACATTTCAATTTGCATTTTTACACCATTTTCCTTTATTTTCTCTTAATAACTAACTACCAGGACAAATTAAGTGGCAAGTTCTCCATCTCATAATGCCTCTGAATTGAGACTGCATGTCTTTTTCAAAGATATATTTTAATCAAACACAAATGATCATGCTCAACACAGGCATAAACAGACAAGTGTTAGAGCATACAATACATCAAAAAAATCACACCAGAATATTATAACAATCTCTCTTGAGCCCCAATGGGGGATGGGAGGAGAATACCAATGTATTTGTCTTCATGGTGAAGAAACAGATGGATATGGTCAGCCATCCTGTGGTCAGGTAGGTACACAAAAAAAAAAAAATATCTTCACTTAAAGCCACTAAATAAATTGTCTCATTAGGCAGTGGAACTTGGTATCTAGAGAAAGACAGTTTATTATCTCAGCTCTTCAAATCTTTCAAATTTGTACCATGTGTTGCAGATTAACAGTTAGTTTTTTCACTTTTTATGGTTTCCCAAAAATAAAGCATGCACACAAAATGCAGAACAGCAGCTGTTTATGACTTTTTACAGTGTAAGGAAATTAATTCTATTTTGAATTCCATTCCACATTTTTAGTTTTGGTTATGTTATTTTTGGAGGATGAAATAGTGGCATTCCAGCTAGCCTTTTTCAGATGTTTTCCTTGACTATTAGTTTCTGCGACTGTATTTTTACTTTTAAGTGAAAATATATTTCAATTTATGATACTATAGACTCAAAGTGAGCTGTTTAGTAAACAAGTAAATTTTGCAATTTGAAAATTAAGTTTTCATACTCAGACTGTCTAGCAGAATGCCAATACAAAATCATAGCAATCAGCATAATGCAAAAATACTGAAGTCCAAAAGAAAAGGCTTTCACAGCATATCTGTTGCAAATTTCCTAAACAAGAATAATACATAAACTTCAAATAGTTCTTTATTTCATACACAGAAATGCTGAATCCATGTTTGTGTATCCGGAAAATAGGCTATTGGATTGATTAGCATCATATTTTACTTGCAGTCAATGTTTACACAATATTCACAAAGTGCAAAAAAACAAAGTGATGGCCTTTACTATTAAAAAAAAAAAAGGCATTTACAATCCCGATAACACCGTGGTTTGACAACTTATCCAACACATTACATGAAGTGGCCTACACCATAAACAAAACATTTAAAACAAACATGGCAATCTGGTGAAGTCCCCACGGACTGGAAAAGGGGAAACATTGCCCCCATCTTCAAAAAGGGTAAGAAGGAGGAACCAGGGAACTACAGGCCAGTCAGTCTCACCTCTGTGCCTGGAAAGATCATGGAGCAGATCCTCCTGGAGTCACTACTTGCTCAAAAGAATAGTGAAGAGGTAATTGGGAACAGGCAGCATGGCTTTGCCAAGGGCAAATCCTGCCTGACCAACCTGGTGGCCTTCTATGAGCAGGTGACAACATTAATAGATGAGGGGCGAGCAACTGATGTCATTTACCTAGACCTGAGCAAAGCCTTTGACACTGTCCCGCACCACATCCTGGTCTCCAAACTGGTGACACATGGGTTTGATGGGTGGACCACTAGATGGATAAGGAACTGGCTTGATGGCCGCACCCAAAGAGTGGCTGTCAATGGGTCCATGTCCCAGTGGAGGCCAGTGACAAGCGGAGTCCCTCAGGGATCAGTCCTGGGACCTGTCTTGTTCAACATCTTTGTGGGTGACATGGACAGTGGCATTGAGTGCACCCTCAGCAAGTTTGCTGATGACACCAAGCTGTGTGGTGCAGCAGACACACTGGAGGGAAGGGAGGCCATCCAGAGGGACCTTGACAGGCTGGAGAGGTGGGCACAAGCCAACCTCATGAAGTTCAATAAGAGCAAGTGCAGGGTCCTGCATCTGGGTTGAGGCAATCCCAGGCACAAATACAGGCTGGGCAGTGACTGGCTGGAAAGTAGCCCTGAGGAGAGAGACTTGGGGGTGCTGGTGGACAAAAAGCTCAACATGAGCTCCCAATGTGCACTTGCAGCCCGCAAGGCCAATCAGATCCTGGGCTGCATCAGGAGAAGTGTGGATAGCAGGTCGAGGGAGGTGATCCTCCCCCTCTACTCAGCCCTGGTGAGACCCCACCTGGAGTACTGTGTCCAGTTCTGGAGCCCCTATTACAAGAGGGATGTGGAGGTGCTGGAACGTGTCCAGAGAAGGGCCACAAGGATGATCAGAGGGCTGGAGCACCTCTCCTATGAGAGCAGACTGAAGGAGTTGGGGCAGTTCAGTCTGCAGAAGAGAAGGCTCCGAGGTGACCTAATTGTGGCCTTCCAGTATCTGAAGGGGGCCTACAGGAAGGCTGGGGAGGGACTGCTCAGGATGTCAGGTAGTGATAGGACTAGGGGGAATGGAATGAAGCTGGAGGTGGGGAGATTCAGGCTAGATGTGAGGAGGAGGTTCTTCACCATGAGAGTGGTGAGACCCTGGAATGGGTTGTCCAGGGAGGTGGTGAGGCCCCGTCCCTGGGGGTGTTTAAGAGCAGGCTGGATGAGGCTCTGTCCAGCCTGATCTAGTGTGGGGTGTCCCTGCCCATGGCAGGGGGGTTGGAACTAGATGATCCTTGTGGTCCCTTCCAACCCTGAATGAAACTATGAAACTATGAAACAACCAACAACAACAATCACAAAAAATGAAATGTCAGGCAACCTAATCTTAATATTGCAATAAGAATTTTTCTCCATAAACATAAACAGCTTTTAGTGTATCTAATCTATGTACAAGGCAGAGGAAGCAAGAGAATAAAAGAAACACACTGGTGAGCAAAAAAGCAGAGAGTGTGAAGAAGTCTAATGGGGTGTAATGGATTGGGGCAAACCCCCTCCCCACCACACGCAGAAATGACGACTCAGATTGCAAAAGTGATGGAAAGTTTAAATAGAGAACAGTGAGTGCGTGCAAAGAACTAGAAACACAGTGACAAGAAGAAACCCCAAAACAGACTCAGAGAGATCCCATCCCCACCTGAGGGTGCACCCAAAACCCCCAGGGCTCCTCCTTCCCCCCCCCACTGCTAGGCTAGTCTCAGCTGGCCAGATCTGAGACTGCCCATCCCCCTGTGGCCTTGGGCCTAACCAGGCCCATGGCCGGGAGATCTCTCCCCCAGTTACCGGGTGGTGAAGAGGAAGGAAAGAGGAAGTGCCAGACCCCACCGTAAAACTTATAGTGGTGCAAGGGATCATGGTAGGAAATAACCTAATTTCCTGTGTCCACCCCTTTGGGCTGGACTTCTGGACACAGGAAACACCCCTGTAGCAGAGGGCACCCAGCCCAAACTACGACAGGAGCCACCCCTTATTTCATACCATAATCCCTGCACCCAAACACATCATCAAATCAGAAAACTTCAGATGACATGTCCGGCAAAGTCCTTATCTTCATCTGGGCATCCACCCAAACAGTCTCTCATTCAGGCTCAAGTGTCTATCCATTCCAGTTCTTCTTCCTTCATCCAATGGAACCTCCCACGATGCAGAGCTCATTCTCCTGCAGTGCAAGTTCTCCATGGACTCGTTAGACATCCTGGTCACCTGGAAAAGCCTCACAACTTCTCAGCCAAGCCTTTATTCTCACCTATGTTCACTCAGCAGCATATTTTCCACCCCTGGGGCAGGCCAGTCGAAACAATCCAACTCCACGACTGCCTTTTTCAATCCATCCAGGGTGCCGCAACCAACCGCTTCCATCCGCGGTCCAAAACTACACAGATGCATGTCCAAGGCACTCCACCCCCCTACTAGGCGCACCGAGGCATGACAGCATCCAGCTGCACACACCCCCCCCCCGAAAAGGGAGGGGTTGCACCACAGCTCACTGAGAAGAAGGGAGGTGGAACCAGGCGCTCGGCGCCACTTTCGGAACTCATCCAAAAATCGGGGAAAGAGATTGGAGCCGGCCCTACGGCAGCCCGAGTGCACGGCCGGGGCCACCGCTGCCGCTCCTCCGAGCGCACGGCCGGGCCCCGCCCACCTCTACCGCCGCGGCACAGAATCAAAATTACCTCCACCCCTCGGACACTCAAACGGCTTCTCCAGCGAAAGCCATACACGCGTTCTCAGAGCCCTTGAAAACGGCTTTCCAGCTGGAGTCCCCGTCCGCCCCCCAGGGTTTTGGGAGCTGGCTCGCCCGCTCGCAGCAGCTGGCTCTATCCCCACAGCGAGAACGGACCTGACTCTGATCTGCTCGCCGCTGCCCCTCCCCCACTACGCTTCCCGCCGCGGAGGAAGGGCAGGTTCCGCGTTCTCAAGCGGTACCCTGATGCCGATGGTCGAGAACCACCCCTGCTTGAAATAGCAGGAGAAGGTCCGTGCCACCGGCAGCGCACCAGTTATCCCCCCACAATCCACAAGAACTCACACAATTGCCCCGGCAACATCACTTGAGCCCCCAACTGCCAAACCCAAACTGACGCCCAGAACTAAATTTAAACTCTCCATCCTTTGCAATCGATCTGCAGAGTGGGCACAACAGCCAGCCCCACGTTGGGTGCCAAAATGTAATGGGTTGGGGCAAACCCCCTCCCCACCACACGCAGAAATAATGACTCAAACAGATTGCAAAAGTGATGGAAAGTTTAAATAGAGAACAGTGAGTGCGTGCAAAGAACTAGAAACACAGTGACAAGAAGAAACCCCAAAACAGACTCAGAGAGATCCCATCCCCACCTGAGGGTGCACCCAAAACCCCCAGGGCTCCTCCTTCCCCCCCCCACTGCTAGGCTAGTCTCAGCTGGCCAGATCTGAGACTGCCCATCCCCCTGTGGCCTTGGACCTAACCAGGCCCATGGCCAGGAGATCTCTCCCCCAGTTACCGGGTGGCGAAGAGGAAGGAAAGAGGAAGTGCCAGACCCCACCGTAAAACTTATAGTGGTGCAAGGGATCATGGTAGGAAATAACCTAATTTCCTGTGTCCACCCACTGGGCTGGACTTCTGGACACAGGAAACACCCCTGTAGCAGAGGGCACCCAGCCCAAACTATGACATGGGGTTAAGTATTAACCTGATGCATTTTTCAGAATGACTGTACTATTTTTAACTGGTCTTTTTTGGATACAGGTAAAAGTTTTCCTAGCAAAATACCAAAGTGAAAATGCTGGGAGCAAAGCCCAGAGGCAGCTTTCCTTGCTTTGGCCTAAGCAAAAACTTATCTGAATCCAGTTAGATATGTAGTACTGTTTCCCACTCCCCTTCATTGACCACTATGGCTGTCATTATGAACATCTAATGAAAGGTGCAATACAGTACCAAAGCCACAAGAAGAACATTTTTCAGATGTTATAGGAAATTCCTATACTCTGTACACAGCACAGGCACACATACTGTTCAGTCAGACCCTGTATTTTTGGCTAAACAGAAATAAGTCATTTGAAAGAAAACCAAACAAACAACAAAAAGACACCACCAAAAACTCAGCGCCTTGAGAAACTCTTGTAAGAACTGGGGATTCCCCCCCCATTTCTGTTCTGAGGAAAGATTAGAAATCTTGAGATAAACTGCAAATAAAATAATAATGCTAATAATATTAATGATAACAATAATAATAACAACTCCTCCCTTTCACTGTCTTTCTGGGGTTTGGATGTTCTAAATGGGAAAATACAACTCCCTTCCCATTCCTTCCCGAGGGCATGGATTTCTTACTAAAGGAAATTATATTTCATACATTTAAACGGAAAACTGCTACCTGAAATGGGAGACAGACGAATCAATTTGCCCCAATGGAAAATAAACGTGACCCCACAGGACCCCCCAGTTACATTTCTCCCTTAGGCGTGTCCAACGCACAGCAAATCTCAACTTCACTAGAGGACGCTTTTACAGGAGGGTTGAAAAGATAGGTAGTGGGTGCCCAGTAGAGCACACAAAGGCAGGCACGTTTGGAAGGGACACGATATGATTAGGAGGCGCGTTTCCAGAGACATACCTCACTTTCCCCAAAAAAAGCTGTACCTAAACGGAGAGCTCTCGCTCTCAGCGCATTCCCTTCACTACCCACACCCCCTCCCCCCCTCAAACAGCCGCCGGGGGAAAGGACCCGCTCCCTGCCACCTCCCGGCCCGACGGGGCCCTCCCCTTAGGTGGCCGAGCGCCCTTCGGCCCCCATCGCCGGTAGCCCGGCCGGGGGCGTGGACAGGCGTCGCCCCCCACCCCTGCCCGGGAAAGGAGCCTTCGTTCTCCCCCAAGAAAGCTCCCCCAGGACGCGAGAGCCCTTTCCTTCCTTCCTTCCTCCTCCCGCCCGCCCGCCCGCAGTGATGGCAGTGTTCCCTTTGTTACCCCGCCAGGCGCTTCCCCCAGCGGCGCGGCCCGGCCGTCCCCCTCACCAGTAGGCTCTCCACGTTGACCGGTGAGCGCGGGTCGCGGATCATGGACTCCAGTTTCCTCTGGCGGCCCTCAAGCATCCCCGCCGCAGAGTCCAGCGCCTCCGCCGTGAGGGGAGCCGCCGACATCTTCACCGCCGGCTGCTGGCTCATCCTCCGGCCCGCCTAGCGGCGGCGGACCATCCCCCGCTGCCGAGGAGGAAAGGACTGAGCGAGGTCGCCGGGCGAGCCGGCTCGGGGCCTAGCGAGGCGCAGAGGCCGGGGAAGGGCGGGGGCCGTGGCGGGCCGGGTTTGGACAGCAAGGCGGGAGCAGAGGGCAGCGCGCTGCCGTTGGCCGCTTTGCGGCCGCCCGGACATGAAGAGCGCAGGGAAGCGACTACTGCTCCGCCCGGGTGCGGGGAGAGGGAGGAAAGATGTAGGAGGGAAGGAGCGCTTCCCGCCGTGCCCCCGCCTCTCCCCCTGCTCGGTGCGTCCCTCAGCAGTCGCCGGCTCACTGCCCGCTGCCAGCCTGCGGCCAGGCCATCGCACCGACCGAACGCCCCCTGGGAGGGCGGAAGGAGGCGGGAAGGGAAGGGGGAAGCGACTGCCGTGGCGTCGGAGTCTGGCCTCCTCTCCTCCACCTGGTCTTCTGCTCCGGCGGGAGCCGCGATCCCTTCCGGCCTCGCCTCACTCCATGGTGCGGCCGCCTCCCGCCCGCGCACGCTGCTACCGCTGCACCCGGCCCGGCCCGAGCCGCCTCCTCCCCCGGCCTCGCGCCGCAGAGGCGGCCGCCCTTACCCACAAGGCCCCGCTGCGAGCGGCGGCGCATAGCTCAGCGCTCACTCACCGCCTAACTATAACCCTTAGCTCAACGCGCCGCGGCCGGTAGGCGAGGCCCGGGGCTATGGTTGGGGTCGCAGCCGCTGTAGCCCCGCTGTACTTAACCTGTCGCCCGGCCGCAGCACCAAGGTGACCTTTCTCTTTGCGGACCCCCGAGCAACTGCTATGGGCAAGGCCCGGCAAAGATACCGGGCCTGGGCGCAGCAGTTGAAAGGAGAAAAGGCAGTGTGGTGATGGGGTGAATTTGGCTGAGATCTCATCCTGCCTGCGTAGTGTAACATTTGGAAAAGTGGATGAGCAGCCTTTCTGATAGAGCAGAAATGCTCAGTCACATGCAGGAGGAAGGATGGAGAGCTGGAAAGTGAGGACCTGTGTCAGGGAAGATGTAGAAAATGAACTTCCACACTCGGTGATGGATGTGGTTAGGGCCAGTTTGTCTCACTCAGGTATTTCAAGGGGGACTGGATGCAGTTTATCAGACCCAGGCAAGAGTCGGCTGTAGTGGGGAGAGCGCAGTTCACCGCCTGAGTGATAGCTGCGGACATGGAGGAGGTGAGTTGGATACCAGGGATGCTCCATGGGATGATGTGGTGAGGTTGTGGCCAAACTACCGTTTCAGCAACCTGGAGATGTGGCCAGTGTTAGTGGGCAGAATGAAAATTATTATAGAAGTGCCATCCACAGAGATGGAGAGAACTTGGGGAAGAAAAGTTAACAGTTTTATTGTGATGACTTTAGTTGATAGCTGGATGTCAGTGAGCCGATGTCAGAAAGATGGGCCAATATTTTAACTTGAAGGGAAGAGGAGACAGAGTCAAAGAAGAGTAAATATGTGTAGATGACGGAGATTGGAGTAACCGTTTGAGGCGGTGCCTTTAACAAAGGGACACCATGGCCAAATGTTTTATAAACAAGACAGGTCTAAACTAATTTCATTGCTGGAGAAGCAGAGCACTGCCTTAAGTTTTGACTCCCAGTGAGACTGGTCTCACTCAGTCTTGCACTTTCTCCTTCTGCAGTTCACACCTTCTGGGCTTTTGGCCAGACTGACCTTGAACAGATAAGGCCTCTACTAACACATTCTGCTTTAATTAACAATAGCTTGTTTCCTCTCTTTCTAACCCTCTTTGGGGAAAAAGGGGGAAAAGGGGGTACGGGGGGAACCCTCCTCAGTAGAGGAGGCAATCTCATTCCTGTGTTACTTTGTTGTATATTTCTGTATATATATTGTAAATATTGTAAATTCTGTATATAAACCTGCATTTCCTAAACTGCTTGTAAATACAGCACAAATCCTTTGCTAATCCGGCTGTGTTTTTTTTTTCTTTCTTTCAATTTTCTTCCCTTCACTTTACGGGGGGGGGGGAGAAGGCTTGAGGCCTTCCGCTCAACCCTCGACAATACAGCTGACCAATATGATCAAGTATTGTTCCTTTATTGTTCCAGTATTGCAGGCCTATGGTGCAAGTATAGCACAGTAAAGTAAAGCATAGAAGAAGGGGGGAAAGGAAAGGCAGAAGTGCGTAGCAAGGGAACTTCTACAACTTATATAAACTTGGAGTGCCTTGTTGGCATGGCTTCATTGGTTCCCTATGAGTGACCACACATCGCACTATTATAGATTATTGGTCGAACTACTAACGACATGCAAGGTTTGTTGATGCAGGTGCATGTCCTGTTGTCCCAAGATAACTTTCCATGTTTATAGCTACCAGTGTCTTGTTTTAGTTACATGCTGCGGGCACAGCACTGTTTTGCTACACTGCTAGCTGGCTCTGCATTTATGCTGAGCATGGCCTACCACCATGTCAGGCTCTAGGCCTGCACTGCCAGATTGCTCACACTGCTCGTCCCTGGCATTGCCACAAATCCCCCTTTTTGTTTTTGTGAGCAATCTGGTCATGGGAGTTGTTCTCATCCCATACAAGATGCTACTGCAAACACAGAAGCAAGCAAGGTAAAGCTAAGCTGTATAGCAAAAGCAAGAGTTCTGTAGCGCAGCATGTCTAACAGACTGGTGTAACCCTTACAAGGTACAAAGCTTAAGTTGAACTAGTTACAATGCTCTACAGAGTTGGCATAATACCTGGTCAAAGATAACAAACATTGTAAAGAAGAACTTAGATCTTAATAGTTCCGATCTTTACATTTCACTCCTCTTATTGACAGAGAAGACTTGATTATGCCTGAATGCATTGCACACAGAGATTGAGGCACAAATGCAATCCTTAGCACTGTCTTTTACAATCTGCTTTAGGATTATGTTGCATCTTTATTTTCTCTAGGATGGTCAAAAATCATGAATTGTTTAATGGTAGCAAGATTTCTTTAATCTGTAAAGGTAGATCTGGCCAGGCTCTAGCTTCACAGACAGAAAACTTGCAGGCAAGCAGCAAGAGCAAAAAGAGCTTCATTGCTTTGCCCAATATAAAATTACACATGATAATGTGTTTTTGCTCATCCTAGTAATTCTGATCTCTTAATGTTCACACAACAATTAAGCAGTCACGACACTCAGTTAGAAGTTAGATGTTTTCTGTTGACATCTTGCTTTATCGTGACTGTCGTTGAGGTCAGTGCTAAGCAAGTTTGCTGATTGTCATTTTCACAACAATTGTGCCATGTTCGTGCTGTCTTGTGGTGAGAGGGTTACAGCAATTTGCAAAGTTGATGTTTCTAGGGTTACAACATTTCAAGGGTTGATGTTTCTAGGGTGTAGTGGATATGCCCTTAGAAATGCCCGGCAGATCCATCAATGAAAATATAAGTTTATTTATATATATGTACAAACTCTGTAATGGGGTATTTACAGTCACCCTTCACAGGTATCAATATTCGGTTAGTGGAACTATCTTTACAGAATGTTATGTATGGGCATTTAAATCAAAATGATTCACAGAACTGAAACTGAGTCAGAGAGTGGCGGGGGAGGGGTTGGTCAGTGACCGGCAACCCTCCACCCGGAGCAATATAAACGCTATCCTAACTGAAGCTCTGTAAAGAAGGGCTTGGCTTACTCACAAGCTGAGAACTTCGTGGAGTCTTTCCTTTATTAGAATAAACCAAACCAGGTTGGAAGAGACATTATCTTAGCTAAGGAATACTTTTTAAAATGAATACCTATTTAGTACAAATCTTAACTATATTACATGGAGCTCCTTTGAAATGCCAAGGCACACAGCTAAGAAGGTTCGAACCAAAAGGAAATCTTACAATGTGTACTCATTACTAAGTACTTACACCTTACTACAATTACTATGTACTAGGTATCTGTAAATACCAAATGCTTACCATTCATTATGCTTACTAGGAAAACTTAACAAAACTCTAGATAACAAATCTCTTAAGGACATTGCAATCAGAAATGAAGAAATTAGCACTGTAGCTTTAAATCAGAGCAGGGCTTTGTTTGACAAGAGTTGTACCAGAAAATCCTCCCTTTTCTGGGGGAGGGGGTAGGGGTGGGTGGCTAGCAAGATGTGCTCTAGTTGCTATTGTTTCTGTATTAGGGTCTTAATGACTTGCAGCCTATGGTGTCTGAACGACCATTGTTCCACCCATACTGGATTATGTGCTTTCCATTTTAATTTGAGGGTTGGTTGCTGATCAGTAGCCACTACAAAGAAGGAAGGGTAACAAATTTTGCTCCTAGTTGACTTAAGGCATCTCAGCCCAATAGAGCAACTGGAAGGGTTAACATGTACGGCCTTACAGTGATTGATTTGCCGTAGTTAAAGGCTAATTGCACTGGCTCTTTGCTAACCCAGGTTGTTTGGATACCTTTTAAACACATGACTTCAACATTTGCCATGAGCAATGGCTAGTGACCATTCCATTTATGACTAGGTATAATGATGACATCGTCTTCAGTATCCACAATAATTGAAAATTGTATAATTTGTCCACAAGGGTGTCTGACAGTTACGATCTATTCCAGTTTTCCCTTTTGGATTTCTAGGGCTAATAAGGTATTAGGCATATCGGTGGAACCCGAACCTTCTTGCCCTTGGATCCTGTTAGAAGTTTTAGGCACTCGGGACTCAGATGGTATTAGCTGAGCAATTTCTGTCCCAACAAGAGTGCTAACAGGAGGGGCAATGGTATAGAGCATAATTTTCATAGCCCAGTCATAATCAGAATGTATTGAACCAGGAATTATAAAGATGCCCTGTCCAGAGGCAGACAATCTGCCAATTAACAGAGCACAGGGTCTGTGACCCAAAGGACCATGCCAGTTGAGCTCGACAACACTTTGTGGATTTAAAAGTGATATGCGGCCGTTGTCAGGTCCACTATACGCTGCCAGAGGGGGCTGGGGGGGGGGGGCGCGGTCCAAGCACCCTGGTTTGGTGCGTCGTGCAGGGTATATTCGCTCTGCGGGAGCAGCTTCTGCGACGATCTCGATTAAAATGATTAGGTCTGTGACACTTTCGAGTCTGTCCAACAGTCTGGCACTTTGGTTTAAGGTACCTAGGTTTCTCAGAAGCACGATGATTTCCACCCAGGTTGTTTCCTTTGTGCAGTGGTCGTACTGGTGGTTTCAAGACTGCTTCTATGGCCGTGGCTAGATACATTGCTGTTTGTCGATGCCTTCATTCCTTGTGGCGTCCTGCAGTCATGAGGCAATGGCACCTGTCGATAAAATGCTGAGAACCCGTTTAGTTTCTTCATTAGCATTGTCAAATGCCAAAATATCCAGCATTTTTACCTTCATATCGTGAGTCAGGTCTGAATGTATTGAATGCCCTATGTAAGGGATGGTATTGACAAAGGAACCAAGTGTCCCTGTTAGACCCTGCTAAGTAGTGAAAAGCCCAGGATCAGAGTTAGTGTCCTGGATTCTGGACCACTCTTTGATCACTAAATCCTGACTTAATTGCAAAGCCTTCTCAGGAAGCTGCAATTGCTGATAAGATCTGGCAAAGATCTCGCCCCAACGAGATGGTTAGTGGTGACACCTTGTAAAGAGTCTGCTGGCTGCCGGGGCGTGGTTTACGAGGCATTTGCAAGTGAATTACCACGTAATTGAGAAGTTGCAAGGTTTAAGGCGGTGTGACTTTCAAAGTCTCTGCTTGCTGACAGGGGCTGAAACTCAGAGAGCACTGTTTACGATGTAACTTTTTTGTTGCAATCAGAATATCATCCATAGATTTATAGATGTGAAAGCCACAATGAGTCTATCTGAGTGGGAAGAGAGTGCCTTGAGGATTCAAGCATGCCTTCAGGCTACCCACTGATATCAGTGGGTGGAGTCTGCCTTAATCGATGACTCAGTAGATGCAGACTTTGTTGAATCCTCTGGGTGTGAGCAAATTGTAAAGAAAACGATCCTTCAAATGAATAATAATCAGGTCCCAATTTGTGGGGACTGGGAGTTGGGAGGCCAGGTTGTAAGGCACCCACCTCCTCCATGATCGCTCTCAGACCTCGTAATAAACACCATTTGCTGACATAGGTGTGTCAAAAGGGATTAACAAATGTGTTGAAAACAACTGATAGATTACAGCAGTTGTGTATCCTGACTGTAGCCCATAGGTAGCTATGGCTTGTCTAGCTTCCTTTAACATTAGTCAATTCAGAGATTAGTCATTGTTAACCTTCTCCATCTGTGACTACATTTCCCACAATACCTTTCCACCAGCGCAGCGGGACAGTTCCGTGTCCCTCCCACCTCCCGATCGCCCCATCGGGACTCAATTGCAATCTCCATTGGAGTGCTATACTCTGCTGATAACGTCTGGAATGTAGGAGGCGGGGGGGAGTGTAGCATGGCTGAAACCGCTGCAAGGAAGGGGCCGCTAGGGCCGTTCCTGCCGCTGCCGTGGGGGTGGCTGCTGCCGGTGTCCGTGCTGGTATCGGCAGTGCATCCGTCGATGCCGCCTTGATCAGAGCCGCTGGTACTCGTGGGGGCCATGGGGGGTCACGGGAGGCGTCGCCAGGAGAGCTGCTGGGGTGTGGGGCGCCCTTGGGGTGGGCGCCGCCGGGCTGAGGGCTGCCGGGCTGAGGGCTGCCGGGGCGTGCGCTACTGGGGTGGTGGGGGCCACCATCGGGGTGGCCGGGCCTCGCGGTGGGGTAGGGGTGCAAAAATGCCATGATCGCGAGCCTGCAAGCGCTCCAGGAGTTCTAGGGCAGAGTTCGCAGTGTTCGGCCTCCCAGCGTCAGCCCTCTTGGCTTCCAAGTCCAAGCCGTTGCTGGCAGTATCAGAGGAAGATGTTGATGAAGGGGATAGAAAACGCCGAGCCACAGGTTTCGCCGCCTTTTTTTTTTTTTTTAAATGGGTTTCTCTGCTGGGTGCGGACGGCTGTGGTGGTATCTTAATAAACACGGTGTGCTTGCCAAGATGGCAGAGGTGGCATTTCCTTTGTCTAATCCTTAATGCGTAGTGACCTCCATTTTGATTTCGCGCACCTTATCAGTTCGATAAGGATTCGCTTCTGCCGCTATTGACGAGGCAGGAGCAGATTATTCCGCGCAAAAGGACGGTAATAGAGAGCCGCGATTCGTGTAGAAGGAGTAGCGGGCAATTGAAATTGAGGAGGATGCTGATGGAGTGGCAGACGATGTGCAGGAGAGAGGAGGGGGCGGAGGGCGGGGAGTGCCTTCCGAGTCTCCCTTTTTCATCTCGGTTAGAACCAAATGCCGCAGCAGCTGAATCGGGAGTAGACTGCTTTGCTTTTTTCGATTGCAATGTCCGTGACGATCCATCACACGGTGCTATAGTGAAAAGCTGCTTTTTTAAGTATTTAGCACGTCATCCCACAGCTGGGCTGCAATTTCGTCCCATGCTTCAGAAGTAAAAGCTTATTGCCATGGGGATGACTCTGGGCTCAGGCTAATAGCCCTTTTAAGATCCCGGAATTGCCAGTAATACCTCTCACGGAGAGGATAGGTGGAGGGCGTTTAGCACAGCCTCTTCTGTTTTGTGGCGTGCTTCCCCTTGCCCGTCCCCGGTCGCTCACCGGGCCAGGGTGAGATTCACTTCCTTTTTGAGCGCGCACTGCTAATTTTTCCAGCACCGGGGCAGTGCTATTCCGACCGGCTTTCCATATCGCTCGGACGTACCTCTTTATGCTGAGTTGATCAGTATTGTAGTCCGAGGATCCCTTGTCCACGAGTTCAGGTTTATTCGGGCACCAGATAACGGGCGACGGAGATTAGAAT
Source organism: Melanerpes aurifrons (assembly GCA_011125475.1). Classification (NCBI taxonomy): domain Eukaryota; kingdom Metazoa; phylum Chordata; class Aves; order Piciformes; family Picidae; genus Melanerpes; species Melanerpes aurifrons. The sequence continues at coordinate 94,856 of WWNC01000170.1, forward strand.
CAATACGACTGACCAATATGATCGAGTATTATTCCTTTATTATTCCAGCGTTGCAGGCCGATGGTGCAGGCCTGAGGTGCAGGCCTATGGAGCAGGCCTGTAGTGCAAGTATAGCACAGTAAAGTGTAGGAAGAAGAAGAGACAAGAAGGGCAGAAGTGCGTAGCAAGGGAACTGCTACAACTTATATAAACCCGGAGTGCTCTGTTGGCATAACTCCATTGGTTCCCTATGAGTGGCCACACATTGCACTATTACAGATTATTGGTCCAACTACTAACGTCACGCAAGGTTTGTTGATGCAGGTACATGTCCTGTTGTCCCAAGATAACTGTCCATGTTTATAGCTACCAGTGTCTTGTTTCAGTTACATGCTGCAGGCACAGCACTGTTTTGCTACACTGCTAGCTGGCTCTGCATTTATGCTGAGCATGGCCTACCACCACTTTTCAAATCTATGCCACAATCCAAATTACAACAAATTTTATTTCTTTTGAAGTATAAGAGTTCAATCCATCTACACAGACAGAGTAATAGTTAAGGACTCATTAATTATGCTGTTCTGGGCTGCATGAATCCTATTAGAGCACTTAGAACTAATGCTTATTTCTTCAGCTTACCAATTTTTTCTTTGCAGCCCATCTGATTCCATCATTTCAAACAGTCAGTCCCTGAAGGAGAGGGAACTCTTCACTGTTAATTTTTTATCCTTTTCCAATCAACTAATTTAGAACTAATAAAAAAAAGTACTTTTGTTATTGAGCATATTGCTAACTTGTTGGTTGTTTAAATAGATTATGCCATGCCACAGGGTACAAGCTACACCACAGGAAACAAACTAATAAAGAAAAAAAGATAAAAGTGTAGGAGAAGTTAACTTATAACTGAATTGTTGCTCTGAACCAAGTGCTGGATGTGATACTGCCTGCAGAGTGGCAGTATGAATAGCAATTTCACTATAGAAAACAACAAATTATGGGGTTTTGGAATTTTCCTCTATGGCTGGTATCACAGGCAGACAGGCAGGCATAGGCCACAGAGTCAGTCCACTGGTACTGACATAGCCCAGACCCCCTGATCTTCCAAGAACTAGAAGCCCTTGAATTTGGGCTGTCAAAAAGACTTGAGTGGATCATGTCTGATGTGCTGGAAGGAAAGCAGCAGCTAGGGATCTGGGAGGAACCTGCTTGCTTTCCACCAAATTGGGATTTGATGGTGGAAAACTGTCAGGTAAAATGGGGCTCTGAGACACTTGGTCTATTTGAAAATGCCCCTGATTATTTCAGGGAGAGTTTGTGTAGTGAAGGATGCTTATGATCAGGATTGTGCCCCAAACATTTGGGTAGGATATATTTCTGTATATGTTAACCCTCCTTTGTTCCCCCCTCCTTTCTGGAGGCAGCAGGGGGAATCCTGGCGCCACTGAGTCCAGGTAAACAGCCTACCTGGGCGTGGTCTCACCCCTGCAGTACTAGAGGCAGGCTATATGTTTGCTTCCCCAAGTATAGCATATACTCAGGCCATATTTGGTAGCTTGTAGTTCATTGGTTAATGTTTGCGTTGGCAACAGATGCTTATTGGGCCAGTATTCACTGGGGCAAATGGTAAATAGGGGTCGTTTGGCAAATGAGCCCCCCCACCTCGGTGTTGGAGCCTGTGTGTGTGTGCGTGCCAGCCAGTGCTTTGGGAGGCCTTGTGGTCCTTTTGCCACCGTCACCCAGCTGTGTGCGGTGCCGTGGACAGCACTCCGTGAGATCAACCGCTGCGTGATCCATCGTAGGAGAAAACCTGGTAGCCCGTGTGAACCAGCGTTGCTGACCTGCCACTGCCCCCTCTGAGCGAGGAATTTTGTATCCTGGGAGAGAACAGCAGAGCCACGCGATGCAGCCATGCGGCCGGCGCCATTTCCTGCCTCCTTATTACGGCACATCCGTGCCACGTTGTCTGGATTATAAACATTATTGAAGAAAGACTCCACGACTTTCTCAGCGTCTGAGTAAGCCAAGCCCTTCTTTGTAGAGCCTCAGTTAGGATAGCATTTATATTGCTCCGGGTGGAGGGTTGCCGGTCACTGACCAACCCCTCCCCCGCCACTCTCTGACTCAGTTTAGATTCTAAGTTCTGTGAATCATTTTGGTTTAAATGCCCATACATAACATTCTGTAAAGATAGTTCCACTAACCGAATATTGATACCTGTGAAGGGCGATTGTAAATACCCCATTACAGAGTTTGTACATATATAAATAAACTTATAATTTCATTGATGGATCTGCCGCGCATTTCTGAGGGCATATCCACGACAGTTGGAAAAGATAACCTTCAAAGGTCCCTTCTGACTCAAAGCATTCTATGATTCTATGCTTCTGTGATTTCTGGTCAGCTCACTTGGACCTTGTGGTACTGTGGTGTGGCATCTTTTCAGATTGGTAGTTTCCAAATACTTTCCCTAGACCGTGGTGCACAACACTCTGATTTATTATTTACAATGTATTCAATTATTGTTTGATGCTGAACATAATGACCACTGAATGTAGCCGGTCAGAAATGTGAAGTGGTGATTCAGGGATTCAGCAGCTGGTGGAAGGATGGTTGCAGACATTTCTCTAGTGGCCCTGTGGCTTCTGGGAGGCCAGCAAACACCTCTGGCCTTCCACAGGCTCAGCATGGATGTGGACGCACACATGCTCCTCTATGCTTGTGTCTTTGCACACTGTGCACTTCAGTCAGTGTGGGGCTTGGACCTGTTACCCTTGAAACTCTGCTAGATTGTTTATTGCACGCAAGCCACAATGCTGGAAGGTCCAGAGAAGGGCCATGAGGATGATCAGAGGGCTGGAGCACCTCTCCTATGAGGACAGACTGAGGGAGTTGGGGCTGTTCAGTCTGCAGAAGAGAAGGCTCCGAGGTGACCTAATTGTGGCCTTCCAGTATCTGAAGGGGGCCTACAGGAAGGCTGGGGAGGGACTTCTCAGGATCTCAGGTAGTGATAGGACTAGGGGGAATGGAAAGAAGCTGGAGGTGGGGAGATTCAGGCTGGATGTGAGAGGAGGTTCTTCACCATGAGAGTGGTGAGACCCTGGAATGGGTTGTCTGCGGCAATGCCGGCGACAAGCAGTGTGAGCAATCTGGCAGTGCAGGCCTAGAGCCTGACATGGTGGTAGGCCATGCTCAGCATAAACCCAAAGCCATCTAGCAGTGTAGCAAAACAGTGCTGTGCCTGCAGCATGTAACTAAAACAAGGCACTGGTAGCTATAAACATGGACAGTTATCTTGGAACAACAGGACATGCACCTGCATCAACAAACCTTGCGTGTCGTTAGTAGTTCGACCAATAATCTGTAATAGTGCAATGTGTGGTCACTCATAGGGAACCAATGAAGCCATGCCAACAAGGTACTCCAAGTTTATATAAGTTGTAGAAGTTGCCTTGCTACTCACTTCTGCCTTTCCTGTCTTTTCTTCTTCTACTCTTTACTTTACTGTGCTATACTTGCACCACAGGCCTGCACCATAGGCCTGCAACACTGGAACAATAAATGAACAATACTCAATCATATTGGTCAGCCGTACTGATTCCAATCTCCGTCATCTATATCTGGCGCCCGAACTCATGATTTGGGATCCTCGGCCTAAAATGCTGCTCGACTCAGCATAAAGAGGTACGTCCGAGCGATACGGAAAGCCGGTCGGAATAGCACTGCCCCGGTGCTGGAAAAATTAGCAGCGTGCGTGCACGCTAAAAAAGGAAGTGAATCTCGCCCTGGCCCGGTGAGCTACCGGAGGAGGGGCAAGGGGCAGTACGCCACGAAATAGAAGAGGCTGTGCTAAACGCCCTCTACCTATTCTCTCCGTGAGAGGTATTACTGGCAATCCTGGGATCTTAAAAGGGCTATTAGCCTGGGCCCGGAATTAACCCCACGACAACTAAGCTTTTACTTCCGAAGCATGGGACGAAATTGCAGCCCAGCTGTGGGATGAGGTGCTACATACTTAAAAGAGGAGCTTTTCGCTATAGCACCGTGTGACGGATCGTCACGGACATTGCAATCGAAAAAAGCAAAGCAGTCTACTCCCGATTCAGCTGCTGCAGTGTTTGGTTCTAACCAAGATGAAAAAGGGAGACTCGGAAGGCACCCCCCGCCCTCCGCCCCCCTCCTCTCTCCCTGCACATCGTCTGCTGCTCCGTCAGCATCCTCCTCACAATTTCAAGTGCCCGCTACTCCTTCTACATGAATTGCATTAATATTAAACATATAACAATAATACAGTCAGAACAGAAAATAATAACTAAAAATGAAATAAAATAACAAAAATTAAAAAAAAAAATTAAAAGAAATAAATTAAAAATGAAATATGAAGCTACTCAAGTTAGAATTAAAAAGAAAAAAAATTAAAATAACTTAAAAAAATTAAAATAAATTTAAAAATTAAACAAAAACAATTGCAAACATGTAAAAATAATGAAAAAAATTAAAAAATTGAAAAAATCCATATAATGAAATCAAACAAAAATGAAATAGATTTATTGAAAGTAGTTTTCAAAATATTAAAGAAATGAAGCAAAAATTAATTACAAAGTTTAAAATAGCTCACATTAAAAACAAACAAAAAACCCCAGTCAAAACTAGTTACAAAATATGTGGAATCATAGACTCGTGGAATGAGTCAGGGTTGGAAAGGACCATAAGGATCATTTAGTTCCAACCACTGCCATGGGCAGGGACACCTCACACTGGATCAGGCAGGCTAGAGCCTCGTCCAGCCTAGTCTTAAACACTTCCAGGCATGGGGCCTCGGCCACCTCCCTGGGCAACCCATTCCAGGGCTTCACCACTTTCACAGTGAAGAATTTCTTCTTCACATCCAGCCTGAATCTTCCCATCCCCAGCTTTGTTCCATTCTCCTTAGTCCTGTCATCTCCTGACATGCTAGGATGTCCCTCCCCAGCATTCTTGTAGGCTCTCTTCAGATAATAGATGGCCACAATAAGGTCACCTCAAGCCTTCTTTTCTGCCAACTGCAATCATCGCAATAAACAATGGCGGAAGAATCAAGACCATGAGGAAGCAGCATTTCCCATGCAGTCGTGTAGTGAAGGATGCTTATCATCAGGATTGTGCCCCAAACATTTGGGTAGGATATATTTCTGTATGTGTTAACCCTCCTTTGTCGTCCCCCCCTTTCTGGAGGCAGCAGGGGGAATCCTGGCGCCACTGAGTCCAGGTAAACAGCCTACCTGGGCGTGGTCTCACCCCTGCAGTACTAGAGGCAGGCTATATGTTTGCTTCCCCAAGTATAGCATATACTCAGGGCCATATTTGGTAGCTAGTAGTTCATTGGTTAATGTTCGGGTTGGCAACAGGTGCTTATTGGGCCAGTATTCACTGGGGCAAATGGTAAATAGGGGTCGTTTGGCAAATGAGCCCCCCCACCTCGGTGTTGGAGCCTGTGTGTGCGTGCGTGCCAGCCAGTGCTCTGGGAGGCCTCGTGGTCCTTTTGCCACTGTTACCCAGCTGTGTGCAGTGCCGTGGACAGCACTCCGTGGGATCAACCGCTGCGTGATCCATCGTAGGAGAAAACCTGGTAGCCCGTGTGAACCAGCGTTGCTGACCTGCCACTGCACCCCCTCCGAGCGAGGAATTTTGTATCCTGGGAGAGAACAGCAGAGCCACGCGGTGCGGCCACGCGGCCGGCGCCATTTCCTGCCTCCTCATTACGGCACATCCGTGCCACGTTGTCTGGATTATAAACATTATTGAAGAAAGACTCCACGACTTCCTCAGCGTCTGAGTAAGCCAAGCCCTCCTTTGTAGAGCTTCGTTTAGGATAGCATTTATATTGCTCCGGGTGGAGGGTTGCCGGTCACTGACCAACCCCTCCCCCACCACTCTCTGACTCAGTTTAGATTGTAAGTTCTGTGAATCATTTTGGTTTAAATGCCCATACATAACATTCTGTAAAGATAGTTCCACTAACCGAATATTGATACCTGTGAGGGCGATTGTAAATACCCGTTACAGAGTTTGTATATATATAAATAAACTTATATTTTCGTTGATGGATCTGCCGCGCATTTCTGAGGGCATATCCACGACATTAATGGCGCAGTGCAAGGGTTATCCGATAAGTGACTATCTCTACAGAATGGGATACGTAATAAAACGATCCGATATGCAATGGGCTATAGAAAACCTGACAAATCCGGATCAAATCACCACGAAATTATCCGAATACGTGGTCGAGCTATGCGCTGATCCAACCGCAATAACCGAGGAGAGAGTTACTGCGATCGGGGCTTGCATAATGCGAGCACAAGACGAATTTACAGCATTAGAGGAAAAGATTAAAAACTTGAGGAAAAAAATAACTTCCTGGAAAGAGAGTTAGGAAAGTCTGAGGCACAAAATGATAAACTTCATAACTTGTTAACGTTGCAAATTAAAGAAAGCAACGCTACTATGAAGGTATTAGCGGGATCAGACAGAGACTCTGTTTCAAGCCTTCCTGGGATCTCCCAACCGCCTAGCCCCGAGCAGCCCCGCGACCACGATGTCGCGCCGGAGCCGGCTCTCCCGTACAGTCCTTTTACGAATCATCCCCACCGCAGTCTCGCGGAAAGGACAGAAAGGTAGCGAATCCCACCGTAGCGCAAGACTTTAGACCCACGGTCCCCTTGGACCTGCCGAGACTCGAACACTGCAAAGCCCGAGTCCCGATTCACTCGCTCAGCCCAGCACGTCAGCAGCCGCGCGTGAATTAAATTCGCCTGACAATAGTGCTCCGAGAAGCGAAGCCCGGAAAAAATCCCATAGCTACCGAACGGAGAGAAACCCATCTGACCGGGACGATACGGATTACAGTTCGGAAGATGAACCCATACGGAGGAAAGCCGTGCATTTACGTCCCGTTCTTAAAGAGCAATACACGGACGGCCGCCGTGGCGAGGGACAACAACTACCTCTGTTCGCCCGTACAGCGGAGCAAAGCTTCGGGACCTGCAGGAGACGTTTGCACGAGAACCGGACGAGTCGGTAACAGACTTTTTGTATCGTGTTATGGAATTGGGTGGGGATACAATTATTTTGGACCGTAATGAAGCAAAAGGCTGTTCATGGGGCCATGAAGTATTTTTGGGTATGGGTCCGGAGGGATACCACTCGTTAACTTCCCGTGTTGCTCACTGGGCTGGAAGTTTAGATCCTATAGATAGAGACGAACCAACAGAAGTGAGGGTTACCAGTTCGGCCGAACTCACTGCCGCGATTAAAAAATTGGCGTGCGTTCAAGCAATGTACGATCGCGGGGCATATCCTTCCCCACTAGATGCCCCAATTAACCCAGTGCGACTCAAAATTCTAATCCGTGGGCTGCCGCCGGGTCTGAAAAATGTATGTGATGCCAAAAAGGAGGAAATTGAACGAGTAGTCGAAAGGAATATGGCCTCTACTAATTCCCGGGAACACCAATTAACTTGGGAAGAGCTGTTGATGGCATTATCCCACAAGGGCCGAGACTTGGGCTACTCTGATCATACGCTCATGGCCAAGACTCCCAGCGACAGACACCGTACTGGTTTCAAAGGCAACCACGCGGCGACGACGCGGGGAAAAAGCAGGAAGTGCGCCACACTAAGACATCCCCTACTGCGACTTCTGCGGGTTCAAGCAGCAGCCCGGAGTCAGATCGCCGTCACTCGGGAAGTCCCAGAGGGAGAAATTCCGACCGCTGGAGAGATAAACGGCGTACTTCTAATAGATCATTTTCACCCAGAGAGAAATGGTATCGACTAGCATTGTCTTTGAATGTACCTGAATCCTTAATAGCGTCATTACCAACGAGACTGTTAAAAGGCGTAGTGCTGAGCATACAAAATAAATCCGGTAGCTGGGAAGAGGACGACTACCGAAGTGACCGCCGCGGCAAGGGGAAGAATGAAACTGGAAGCAGCAGTCCTAAAACTGTTTCACCCAGCAAGGATGCTAACCCCTTCATACCTCGCCGGCAGAGCCCAGATAAAAAGCCAAAAAACTAGACACAGCGGTGACTGTTCCAGGCCTCACTCATCGCTTTGTTAGTGCTTGTCAATGGTCTGAGGATCCAGAGCCTTTCATTTTGATTCCCACTGGACCTACTCGAACTGCTGTAAAATTCCTTATTGACACTGGGGCGCAAATCAGTGTTTTGAATGTGCAACAAGCTAAACACTTGAAGATCCTGCCATCCCGGAAAAGGATTAAGATACAGGGTGTTACAGGAACGCCTCATACGTGCCATTTAGCCAAAACAAGGTTGTGGCTTCCCGGTGACAAGCGGAGTACCCTGGTAGAAGTTGCCCTGAGTCCGTACCCGAGAACATCCTTGGATTTGATGTTTTAGCTGGCAAACGGTGGCATCTCCTAACGGTACCCTGTGGTGCTTTGGCTCCTATGGAGTAGGAGCAAAGGGATTGAAACCGCTCGGGTAGGCACTCTCCAAATTGCTCCACCCTTACCCAAATCAAGTATCACATGTGTTGCACAGTATTCCCTACCAGCAGCAGCCAGACAAGGCATCACTGAGGTGATTGCAGACCTGGAAAAGAGACAAATCATTACCAGGACACACTCACCCTATAACTCACCAGTGTGGCCAGTGCGTAAACCTGATGGACGATGGAGACTCACCATTGACTACAGGAGGCTCAATAGCAACACGCCCCCTCTCACCGCTGCAGTCCCAAGCCTGACATCCATCGTGACAGCAATCCAAGCTGCGTCACATACTTGGATGGCTTCACTGGACATTAAGGACATGTACTTTATGATCCCTCTACGTGAGGAGGATAAACCACAGTTCGCTTTCACATGGCAAGGTTCCCAATACACCTTCAATCGTCTTCCCCAGGGGTACAAGCACTCAGGAACCATTGCACACAACTCCTTAGCAGCACTGTTAGACACCATTGAAGTCCCAAAAGATGTAAGTGTCTACCAGTACATAGATGACATCTTTGTCGGGGAAATGATGAAGGTAAGGTGGGTTCAGTAGCTGCAGCAATCTGGGACCTCTTGACCAAAAATGGGTTACAGGTTCCACAAGCTAAATGTCAAGGCCCGAGCCAAGAAATTAAATTTCTTGGATCCTGGTGGGTAGCAGGAGCAATATCAGTGCCAGAGGATGCTCTTGAGGCTATTGAAAAGGGCCAACTTCCCAATAACAAAGGGAGCTTCAGCGGCTCTTGGGTACCTTGGGTTACTGGAGAAAACATATTCCAGGTTTCTCAGTAATTGCTCGTCCCCTCTATGACCTGCTTAAAAGAGCAGAGTCTGGGACTGGACCCCAAGGCATACTGAAAGCCTAAAGGTTTTGAAGGACGAATTAAAGGCTTACCAGAAATTGGGCCCTTTGCACCCACATGACCCTTAAGGGCAGAATGGGGCTTCTCTGAACATGCTTCCTACTGTGGGATTTTTCAAAGGGACCTAAAGGCCCGAACAGAGCCCTTTTATTCTCTTCAACAGCATTCAAAGATGCTGAAAGGAGATATTCTGAATGGGAGAAGGGACTCCTGTCTCTGACCCGAGCTGTCAAAGAGGCAGAGAAGCTGCGCACTACGCAGGATATCGTAGTGCAAGGTCCATTCTCTCTGCTCAAAGCAATCCTCAATGGAACCCCACCACCAGAAGGAATTGCTCAGAAGGCTACTGTAAGAAAATGGTATGCCTATCTGGAAGGGATGGCTCAGCTTATGCCTCTAAGAGAAGGGCCCACAAAAGTATCCAAATTGCAGCAGCCTATCAACCCACATACTATCCCACTGTGCCAGCCCTACAAGCCATCTCCTATTCAGGTAGCACCTGAATTGACTGCCGACGCCAATACTGAGGGAGTGTGGTTCACAGATGCATCTGCCCAAAGGGTAGAATCACAGTGGCATTACAAGGCCGCAGCACTGGAGATTGGCACAGACAGGACTGTCATTGAAGAGGGTGAAGGCAGTGCCCAAGTGGGAGAACTGCGTGCCCTCATGCTAGCTGTGGAAAATGGTGCAGAGACCATATACACTGATTCATATGCTACTTTCAAAGGTGCCACAGAATGGATTTGCCAGTGGGAAGCAAACCAGTGGATAGTTGGCAATACCCCAGTTTGGAGGGCAACCGACTGGCAAAGACTACTAGAGATAAGTCGAGCCAGGACCATCAAAGTAGGATGGGTAAAGGGACACTCCAGGAAGCAAACCCCTGCTGCTACTTGGAATCAACAAGTAGATCACTTAGCAAAAATCAGTGTGGTTGATCGTGAGGGAAAGGAATGGGAGCGATTGGCTGAGTGGCTACATATTAAAAGAGGTCACTCAGGTAAGTCAGACCTTTACTACGAATGCAGATCCAGGGGTGGCCAGTTTCTTTGACCACATGCGAAACCATTGTTTCAGCCTGCCCTCAGTGCCAGATCAGATTAAAAGCTAACCATCCCGGTCTGGCTCCGGCCCAGCATATCAAGGAAGACAAAGTACTATGGAGCACATGGCAGATTGATTATGTTGGTCCCCTCCGACCCTCACATGGGAAAAAATACATACTGGTAGGGGTAGAAGTGGTTTCAGGCTTAGTCATGGCCACTGCTACTAGCGCTGCTTCAGGAGCTCAAACCATTGAAACTCTAAAGGATTGGTTCAGCATTCTGCCTATGCCTGAACATATTCAGAGTGATAATGGTTCACATTTCACCTCAACCTCAGTCCAAGACTGGGCCCGAGGGGAAGGAGTCAAATGGACATTTCATACTCCATATTATCCCCAGGCAAATGGCATAGTGGAGAGGGCAAATGGCCTCATTAAGAAACATGCAAATGTTTCAAGGAGTAATTGGGATAAACGCCTGCCTTCTGCAGTTTTCATTGTAAACAACCGATGGGGGAATTATGGCAGCCCCAAAGTCAAGGCATTTTGCCCTGCTGACCCAGTTAGGGATGTCAGCCACATGCCAGGGGAGGCAAAGGATGAACACCCACATTCCGTAACACAGATGCAGGTGGGCCAACCAGTGTTAGTGAAACTGCCTTCTATCGGGATTGTACCCATGACACTGGCTAAGCCCAGGGTCTATACGCTTGGGAGGCTACTGACATCAATGGAAAAACTCATCGCATAAGTGCTCGGTGGGTCGTTCCAAATTACTAACTGTCAAGCCCGGCTTTAAATACCGTGGCCAGTTTTGTTTCTCCACAGAATGACAACGGTTCCAGTGGACAGATTATCCTGGAAAGGAAGACCCGTCTCGGGAGTAACAGGAATCCACCACCGGTCAGGGGGTGGAGATTAGAAAACACTAAGGTCACCGATACTGACCTTAGACTTAAGGAGTTCTATACTGTGTTGTAGCATGCTTTGTTTAGAGTACAGTTGTACACTTCTGAGATATGTATATATATATATGCATGATGTTCTTGTGATGTTTCTATATAATGTTTAATTCATCTTTGGTAGAGTTTAGTTATAGAATAATATTTGCCCACATATACTTGCCCATAAGCAGGGGGTGGAATGTAGTGAAGGATGCTTATCATCAGGATTGTGCCCCAAACATTTGGGTAGGATATATTTCTGTATGTGTTAACCCTCCTTTGTCGTCCCCCCCTTTCTGGAGGCAGCAGGGGGAATCCTGGCGCCACTGAGTCCAGGTAAACAGCCTACCTGGGCGTGGTCTCACCCCTGCAGTACTAGAGGCAGGCTATATGTTTGCTTCCCAAGTATAGCATATACTCAGGGCCATATTTGGTAGCTAGTAGTTCATTGGTTAATGTTCGGTTGGCAACAGGTGCTTATTGGGCCAGTATTCACTGGGGCAAATGGTAAATAGGGGTCGTTTGGCAAATGAGCCCCCCCACCTCGGTGTTGGAGCCTGTGTGTGCGTGCGTGCCAGCCAGTGCTCTGGGAGGCCTCGTGGTCCTTTTGCCACTGTTACCCAGCTGTGTGCAGTGCCGTGGACAGCACTCCGTGGGATCAACCGCTGCGTGATCCATCGTAGGAGAAAACCTGGTAGCCCGTGTGAACCAGCGTTGCTGACCTGCCACTGCACCCCCTCCGAGCGAGGAATTTTGTATCCTGGGAGAGAACAGCAGAGCCACGCGGTGCGGCCACGCGGCCGGCGCCATTTCCTGCCTCCTCATTACGGCACATCCGTGCCACGTTGTCTGGATTATAAACATTATTGAAGAAAGACTCCACGACTTCCTCAGCGTCTGAGTAAGCCAAGCCCTCCTTTGTAGAGCTTCGTTTAGGATAGCATTTATATTGCTCCGGGTGGAGGGTTGCGGTCACTGACCAACCCCTCCCCCACCACTCTCTGACTCAGTTTAGATTGTAAGTTCTGTGAATCATTTTGGTTTAAATGCCCATACATAACATTCTGTAAAGATAGTTCCACTAACCGAATATTGATACCTGTGAGGGGCGATTGTAAATACCCCGTTACAGAGTTTGTATATATATAAATAAACTTATATTTTCGTTGATGGATCTGCCGCGCATTTCTGAGGGCATATCCACGACAGTCGAACATCGATCACAACAACTGTTATGACAATCTGGGATCAAACAGCATCACTCGGAAGAATGTACCACAGCATCATGTGAATTAGGACAGAATATTGTGGTTGCTTGATAACTTTGTATTCTCTCTTGTTAACTAAGTGTGCCTCTGAATGTAGACATCCTAGAGGATACAGTTTCATCTTTACATTTTGCTTAGTAGAGATTATTAACAAAAAAAAAAAAAAGGGAGGGAAAAGAGAGAATACCCCATAGCAAAAAATTAGCTCATGGCAACCCTAGAAATGCTGTAACCCTAGGAACATCAACCCTTGAAATGTAACCCTAGAAACATCAACTTTGCAAATTGCTGTAACCCTCTCACCACAAGACAGCATAATGAATGGTAAGCATTTGGTATTTACAGATACCTAGTACATAGTAATTGTAGTAAGGTGTAAGTACTTAGTAATGAGTACACATTGTAAGATTTCCTTTTGGTTCGAACCTTCTTAGCTGTGTGCCTTGGCATTTCAAAGGAGCTCCATGTAATATAGTTAAGATTTGTACTAAATAGGTATTCATTTTAAAAAGTATTCCTTAGCTAAGATAATGTCTCTTCTAACCTGGTTTGGTTTATTCTAATAAAGGAAAGACTCCACGAAGTTCTCAGCTTGTGAGTAAGCCAAGCCCTTCTTTACAGAGCTTCAGTTAGGATAGCGTTTATATTGCTCCGGGTGGAGGGTTGCGGTCACTGACCAACCCCCTCCCCGCCACTCTCTGACTCAGTTTCAGTTCTGTGAATCATTTTGATTTAAATGCCCATACATAACATTCTGTAAAGATAGTTCCACTAACCGAATATTGATACCTGTGAAGGGTGACTGTAAATACCCCATTACAGAGTTTGTACATATATATAAATAAACTTATATTTTCATTGATGGATCTGCGGGCATTTCTAAGGGCATATCCACTACACCCTAGAAACATCAACCCTTGAAATGTTGTAACCCTAGAAACATCAACTTTGCAAATTGCTGTAACCCTCTCACCACAAGACAGCACGAACATGGCACAATTGTTGTGAAAATGACAATCAGCAAACTTGCTTAGCACTGACCTCAACGACAGTCACGATAAAGCAAGATGTCAACAGAAAACATCTAACTTCTAACTGAGTGTCGTGACTGCTTAATTGTTGTGTGAACATTAAGAGATCAGAATTACTAGGATGAGCAAAAACACATTATCATGTGTAATTTTATATTGGGCAAAGCAATGAAGCTCTTTTTGCTCTTGCTGCTTGCCTGCAAGTTTTCTGTCTGTGAAGCTAGAGCCTGGCCAGATCTACCTTTACAGATTAAAGAAATCTTGCTACCATTAAACAATTCATGATTTTTGACCATCCTAGAGAAAATAAAGATGCAACATAATCCTAAAGCAGATTGTAAAAGACAGTGCTAAGGATTGCATTTGTGCCTCAATCTCTGTGTGCAATGCATTCAGGCATAATCAAGTCTTCTCTGTCAATAAGAGGAGTGAAATGTAAAGATCGGAACTATTAAGATCTAAGTTCTTCTTTACAATGTTTGTTATCTTTGACCAGGTATTATGCCAACTCTGTTAGAGCATTGTAACTAGTTCAACTTAAGCTTTGTGCCTTGTAAGGGTTACATCAGCCTGACAGACATGCTGCGCTACAGAACTCTTGCTTTTGCTATACAGCTTAGCTTTGCCTTGCTTGCTTCTGTGTTTGCAGTATCATCTTGTATGGGATGAGAACAACTCTCATGACCAGATTGCTCACAAAAACAAAAAGGGGGATTTGGCCATTTTGGTTCGCTAGCCAATGGGGACCGCTGCTTCGGGACCGCTCCGCTTGAACTGTGAGTACCTGCTAGGGGTTTTTTGCCTTCCTTTCGGGGTTTCGCGGGTTGGGAGGACTCCTGGTAGGGGGGAGCTGGCAGGATCGTGCTCTCACGAGCCTGCATGGGAACGAGAGCCTGACGTCAGCCGCGGCAGGTTTAAATCTCACCCGGGCTGTGCGCGCGGCGCCATTTTGGTTCACTAGTTAGCCTATTGGTTGGTTGCAAAAAAAAAAAAAATTTTTGTTTTGTTTTGTTTTGTTTTGTTTTTCACTCAAAGGTTGCACCATGGTTGTCACTCGGATGAAGGGTAGAAAAGCAGCATCTACCCAGACAGAGTTGTTTCACCAGCATGCTGGAGTCCAGGCTGCCAGCTGCAGAGAGTGCTTCAGCCTGGCACTTGGAATAGAAGGGGAGGGAAAGGACACCTGTGTCAGGTGTGACCAGGTGAACTTTCTCCTCAGCCTGGTGGCAGAGCTGAAGGACAAAGTGGCCGAGCTGAAGGAGGAGATATCTAGGCTAAGGACAATAAGGGAAAGTGAAGGGGAGTTAGATTTGTGGGAGAAGGCTCTGCAGATCTCCCCTGCTGAGGGAAGGGTCCCTGGAAACGCAGAGGGATGGATACAGGTCCCTTCCAGGGATGGCAAAGGAAATCCACCCCGGCCCTCTCCTCCTCCTCCACTGCCCTTGCATAATAAGTATAAGGCCCTGCAGGCTGAGGGCAGAAAGGATGAGAGGGCTGAGATTGAGGAGCAGCCATCCACAGGGGAGCCTAAGGCCAAGCGGTCCCCACCAGCTATAACGACCAGCTCTGGGGAGGAGCCTAAGCCCAAGCGGTCCCCACTAGCTATAATGACCAGCTCCACAAAGAAAAGGAGAAGGGTTATAGTTGTTGGGGACTCTCTCCTGGGGGGTACTGAGGGACCCATATGTCGTCCCGACCCATCCCGCAGGGAGGTCTACTCCCTACCTGGAGCGTGGGTTAGGGACATTGCAAGGAGACTCCCTAAATTAATCCAGCCCACTGACTATTACCCTCTGCTGGTAATACAGGCTGGGAGTGATGAGATTGACAAGAAGGGCACCAGGGCGATTAAGAAGGAGTTCAGGGCCCTTGGACAATTGATTGATGGGGCAGGAGCTCAAGTGGTGTTCTGCTCAGTTCCCTCAGTGGCAGGAGTGTACACTGAGAAGAATGGGAGAACCCACACCATCAACAATTGGCTCAGGGGATGGTGCCAACAGCAGAACTTTGGTTTCTTTGATCATGGGACAACTTTCACTGCACCCGACCTGCTGGGTCCTGATGGGGTGCATCTATCTAGAAGGGTAAGAGAGTCCTAGCACTGGAGTTGGCAGGGCTCATTAGGAGGGCTTTAAACTAGGTCTGAAGGGGGTGGGTGAGGCAATCGGTCCCTCTGCAGAGGAAAGAGTAGGCCACAAGGTAGGGTCAATTGAGAAGTCAGGAACCCAGCTGCGATGCATGTACACCGATGCACGCAGCCTGGGCAACAAGCAAGAGGAGTTGGAGGTCCTGATCCATCAGGGCGACTATGATATAGTTGCCATCTCAGAAACTTGGTGGGACAACACGCACGATTGGAGTGCTACACTGGGGGGCTACAGGCTCTTTAAGAGAGAGGTGAGGGAGAAGAGGAGGAGGGGTGGCTCTGTATATTAGGGAGTCACTCTCTGCTACAGAACTCGAGGTGGAAGATGAGGGAGTTGAGAGCCTGTGGGTTAAAATCAGAGGGCAGCCTAACAAATCTGACATCCTGGTTGGAATTTGTTACAGACCGCCCAACCAGGATGAGGAGGCTGATGAATTATTCTACAAACAACTGGAGGCTGTCTCAAGATCATCAGATCTTGTCCTTGTCAGTGACTTCAACCTGCCAGATATCTGCTGGGAACTTAATTCAGCAGGGAGGAGGCAGTCCAGAAGATTCCTGGAGGGAATGGAGGACTGCTTCCTGACGCAGCTGTTAAGTGAGCCTACCAGGGGACAGGCTCTGCTTGACCTGCTGTTCTCCAATAGGGAAGGGCTGGTGGGAGACGCGATCGTGGGAGGCTGCCTAGGGTGCAGTGACCACGAGATAGTAAAGTTTTCAATATGCAGGGAGATAGGGAGGACCACCAACAGAACCTTCACCTTGGACTTCCGGAGGGCAAACTTCAGCCTGTTTAAGAAACTTATTTGTAAAGTCCTCTAGGTACCAGCCCTCATGAACCAAGGGGTCCAGGCGGGTTGGACCTACTTCAAACAGGAGCTCTTGAAGGCACAGGAATTGGCAGTTCCCACGTGCCGAAAGAGAAGCCGGAGGGGAAGGCGACCGGCCTGGATGAGCAAGCAGCTCCTGGAGGATTTAAGGGAAAAAAAGAGGCTATATCACCTTTGCAAGGAGGGGAAGGCTTCTCGAGGTATGTTCAAGGAAGTTGTTCGATTATGTAGGAATAAAATTAGAGAGGCAAAGGCCCAGTTGGAACTGAAGCTGGCCACCTCTGTCAAAGATAATAAAAAACATTTTTATAAATATAATAACAATAAGAAGAAGGGCAGGAAGAACCTCCACTCCTTATTGGACCTGGAGGGGAACATGGTGACTGAAGAAGAGGAAAAGGCTGAGGTCCTGAACACCTTCTTTGCCTTTGTTTTTAACAGCAAGGCAGGAGTTCAGGACGAGTGGCCTCCTGAGCTGGGCGATGGGGTCGGGGAGCAGTGTAGTGCCCCGGTAATCCATGAGGAATTAGTTCGGGACCTGCTGAGCCACTTGGACACTCACAAGTCCATGGGACTGGATGGGATCCATCCTAGGGTGCTGAGAGAGCTGGCAGATTAGAATAAAAGCTTTATTAG
Source organism: Melanerpes aurifrons (assembly GCA_011125475.1). Taxonomy (NCBI): domain Eukaryota; kingdom Metazoa; phylum Chordata; class Aves; order Piciformes; family Picidae; genus Melanerpes; species Melanerpes aurifrons. Next base: position 112,097 of record WWNC01000170.1, read on the forward strand.
AATAAACCAAACCAGGTTGGAAGAGACCTTCAAGATCATCGTGTCCAACCCATCAACCAATCCAACCCACCCAAACAGCTAACCCATGGCACTAAGCAACCCATCAAGTCTCCTCCTGAACACCTTCAATGACGGCGACTCCACCACCTCCTTGGGCAGCCCATTCCAATGGGCAATCACTCTCTCTGTATAGAACTTCTTCCTAACATCCAACCTGAACCTCCCCTGGCGCAGCCTGAGACTGTGTCCTCTTGTTCTGGTACTGGGTGCCTGGGAGAAGAGACCATCATCCACCTGTCTACAACCTCCATTCAGGTAGTTGCAGAGAGTGATAAGGTCACCCCTGAGTCTCCTCTTCTCCAGGCTGAGCAACCCCAGCTCCCTCAGTCTTTCCTCATAGGGCTTGTGTTCCAAACCCCTCACCAACTTTGTTGCTCTTTTCTGGACTCGTTCCAGCAAGTCAACATCCTTCCTAAACTGAGGGGCCCAGAACTGGACACAGTACTCGAGGTGCGGCCTAACCAGTGCAGTATACAGGGGCAGAATGACCTCCCTACTTCTGCTGGCCACACTGTTCCTGATGCAGGCCAGGATGCCATTGGCCCTCTTGGCTGCCTGGGCACACTGCAGGCTCATGTTCAGCCTACCATCAACCAGTACCCCCAGGTCCCTCTCTGCCTGGCTGCTCTCCAGCCACTCTGACCCCAGCCTGTAGCACTGCATGGGGTTGTTGTGGCCAATGTGCAGAACCCGGCACTTGGATGTGTTAAATCTCATGCCATTGGATTCTGCCCATCTGTCCAGCCTGTCGAGGTCCCTCTGCAGAGCCTCTCTACCCTCCAGTAGATCAACTCTTGCCCCCAGCTTGGTGTCGTCAGCAAATTTACTGATGATGGACTCAATGCCCTCATCCAGATCATCAATAAAGATGTTAAAGAGCACAGGGCCCAACACTGATCCTTGGGGCACACCACTAGTGACTGGCCGCCAGCTGGATGTGGCACCATTCACCACCACTCTCTGGGCTCGGCCATCCAGCCAGTTCCTAACCCATCGCAGTGTGCTCCCGTCCAAGCCATGGGCTGACAGCTTGGCCAGCAGTTTGCTATGGGGTACAGTGTCAAAGGCCTTGCTGAGGTCCAGGAAGACTACATCAACAGGCCTCCCCACATCTACCAGGCGGGTCACCTGATCATAGAAGGAGATCAGGTTGGTCAGGCAGGACCTGCCCTTCCTAAATCCATGTTGGCTAGGCCTGATCCCTTGGCCATCCTCTAAGTGCTGTGTTATTGCACTCAGGATGACCTGTTCCATGATCTTGCCTGGTACTGAGGTCAGACTGACAGGCCTGTAATTCCCTGGCTCATCCAACCGGCCCTTCTTATGGATGGGCACCACGTTGGCCAGCTTCCAGTCCTCTGGGACCTCGCCAGTGAGCCAGGACTGCTGGAAAATTATGGAGAGTGGCTTGGCCAGCTCGTCTGCCAGCTCTCTCAGCACCCTAGGATGAATCCCATCTGGTCCCATGGACTTGTGGGGATCCAAGCTGCTAAGGAGAGTTCCAACCACCTCCTCATGGAACATAGGGAAACTGTGCAGTTCCCTGGTTCCTTCTGCCAGCTCTGCAGGCCAGCTGTCAGGAAGACGTTCTGTCCTTCTAGCAAAAATTGAGGCAAAGAAGGTGTTAAGTATCTCTGCCTTTTCCTCATCCTTTGTTACAATGTTCCCCTCCGTGTCCACCAAGGAGTGGAGGTTGTCCTTTCCTTCCTCTTACTATTAATGTATTTATAGAAGGACTTTTTGTTGTCCTTCACAGTAGAGGCCAGTTTAAGCTCCAAGTGTGCTTTTGCCTCCCTAATTTTCTTCCTACAAGACCTAGCAACATCCTTAAACATTCTGTGGGTTGCCTCCCCCTCTCTTCCATTGGTGATACACCCTCTTTTTTTTCCCTCAGTTCCATTAAAAGTTCATGAACCATCCAGGCTGGCCGTCTGCCTGGCGGCTCATCTTCCGGCACATTGACACAGCCTGTCCCTGAGCCTTCAGCAATTCTTCATTGAAGTAGGTCCAGCTCTCCTGGACCCCTTTGTTTTTAAGGGCTTTATCCCAAGGAACTCTCTGAATTAGTTCCTTGAGTAACCCAAAGTCTGCCCTCCGGAAGTCCAGAGTGGAGGTCTTCTTGCTGCACCTCTTGGCTTGACCAAAAACCGAAAATTCAATTATCTCGTGGTCACTGGACCCCAAACACCCTCCGACCACCACATTGCCCACCAGTCCTTCCCTGTTGGTGAAGAGGAGGTCAAGCATAGCTTTGCCCCTGGTAGGCTCTCGCAGCACCTGGGATAAGAAGCTGTCCTCCATACATTCTAAGAACCTTCTTGACTGTCTCCTCTCTGCTGTGTTGAGTTCCCAGCAGATGTCAGGCAGGTTGAAGTCGCCCATGAGAACAAGGTCCGGAGATCTTGAGACGGCCTTAAGCTGCCTATAGAATGCTTCATCAACATCTTCCTCCTGGTTGGGTGGTCTATAACAGACTCCAACCAGGGTGTCTGCCCTGCTGGTCTTCCCTCTAATTCTTATCCACAAGCATTCAACCCGATCGTCCCTAATCTCCATCTCAATGGCATCTAGTGCCTTCCTGATGTACAGGGCCACCCCTCCACCCCTTCTTCCTTGCCTGTCTCTCCTGAAGAGCTTGTAACCGTCAATTGCAGCGCTCCAGTCATGTGAGTCATCCCACCACGTCTCTGTGATGGCAACTACATCATAATTTTCCTGCTGCATCAAGGCTTCCAGCTCCTCCTGTTTGTTACCCATGCTTCGTGCATTAGTGTACATGCACTTCAGCTGGGCTGCTGGTTTCACCTCCGACTCTAGCTTGTCGCCCCCAGACTCTTGTCTGAGAGGACTATTTTCAGCCCCTTCCCCTTCGAAACTAGTTTAAAGCCCTGTCAATGAGACCCGCCAATGCCCTACCCAGGATCTTTTTACCTTTGGGGGACAGTCCGTTCTCATATACAGTGACCTTTCCCCTTCTCTGGGACAGATGTACTCCATCTGTTGCCAGCTGGCCTGGTGCAGTAGAAAGTTTCCCAATATCAAAAAAACCAAAATTCTTTTGACTGCACCAGCCTCTAAGCCACTTGTTGACTTCAGATGAGCTGGCCAAGCCACTCTCCATCATTTTCCTCCAGTCCTGGCTCACAGGTGAGGTCCCGGGTGACTGGAAACTGGCCAATGTGGTCCCCATCCATAAGAAAGGTCGGATGAAGGAACCTGGAAACTACAGGCCAGTCAGCCTGACCTCAGTGCCAGGGAAAGTGATGGAGCAGATTATCCTGGCGGCAATAACTGCGCACCTGAAGTATGGCCAAGGGCTCAGGTCCAGCCAACATGGATTTAGGAAGGGCAGGTCCTGCCTCTCCAACCTGATCTCCTTCTATGATCAGGTGACCCATCTGGTGGACATGGGGAAGCCTGTGGATGTGGTCTACCTGGACTTCAGCAAGGCCTTTGACACCGTCCCCCACAGCAAACTGCTGTCTAAGCTGTCAGCTTTTGGCTTGGACCACTACACTCTGTGCTGGGTTAGGAACTGGCTGGAGGGCCGAGCCCAGAGAGTGGTGGTGAATGGTGCCACATCCAGCTGGCGGCCAGTCAACCGTGGCGTCCCCCAGGGATCAGTGCTGGGCCCCGTCCTCTTCAACATCTTCATTGATGATCTGGATGAGGGGGTCGAGTCAGTCATCAGCAAGTTTGCAGATGACACCAAGTTAGGGGCAGATGTTAGTCAGTTAGAGGGTAGAAAGGCTCTGCAGAGGGACCTCAACCGACTGGACAGATGGCCAGAATCCAATGGGATGGCATTCAACAAATCCAAGTGCCGGGTGCTGCACTTTGGCTACAGCAATCCCATGCAGAGCTACAGGGTGGAGTCAGAGTGGCTGGAGAGCTCCCAAACAGAGAGGGACCTGGGGGTGCTGATCGACAACTGCCTGAATATGAGCCAGCAGTGTGCCCAGGTGGCCAAGAGGGCCAATAGCATCCTGGCCTGCATTAGGAATAGTGTGGCCAGCAGGAGCAGGGAAGTCATTGTGCCCCTGTACTCTGCTTTGGTTAGGCTGCACCTTGAGTCCTGTGTCCAGTTCTGGGCCCCTCAGTTTAGGAAGGACAGCAAAACACTTGAGCGTGTCCAGAGAAGGGCAACAAGGCTGGTGAGAGGCCTTGAACACAAGCCCTATGAGGAGAGGCTGAGGGAGCTGGGATTGTTTAGCCTGGAGAAGAGGAGGCTCAGGGGTGACCTCATTGCCCTCTACAACTACCTGAAAGGTGGATGTAGCCAGGAAGGGGTTGATCTCTTGTGGCCGGTTGACGCTGTCCCTTTAAGAAAGGGAATATGGTGGACGGAAGTTGGTAAACGGAAGGAAGAGTCTAAACTAATTTTCATTGGTAAAGTGGGAGGAAGCACCTTCTGAACTGGAGTGCAGGAGAAAATATCCTGGGCACTCCGGGAACTTTATCTTCAGTCTTGCTTCCGCCTTTCCTTCGGTGCAGCAGCTTTCTGCCTGTGCTGGGTTTTCTGCCAAGGCTCCGGCCTTGAAGACTTGATAAGATAACCAGGCCTGTAACTGCTTCCAATTAACACAAACTGCTTTTAACTTCTTTCTTTCTCTTTCTCCCTCTTTTCCGAACTATTCTGGGGAAAAGGGGGGAAGAGAGGGGAGAGCGGAGGTGGGGAACTCCCTCTGCCGAGGGGGGTTACTCTCATTTCTGTGTTACTCTGTTGTATATCTTTGTATATATTGTAGATATTGTAAATTTGTAAATATTCCCCTGCAAAATCCTACACTGCTTTGTAAATATAGCTCCACTGCTTTGCTAACTCAGCTGGTGAGTTTTTTTTTCCTTTCCCTTCAATTTTTTATTCCCTTTTACCTTACAAGGGGGAAGGGAAGAGGCTTCTCGGCCTTACCCTTTCACCCACCACATTTTTTTTTTATTGGCGCCCAACGTGGGGCTCGATAATTAGTTTAATTTATTACCTGATTGATTTAGTGTTTTCCAGCTGAATTAGCAAACATGAAGGTCTTGTGGTTTGTGGAGCGATTGTTCTTTTCAATTTTTGGGGCTCTGGTTTACAGATATTGTTTGGGTTTGATTTTGGATTACCTGGGTAAATACTTGGTGCGGACAATTTATATGTGGGTTATGTATAGAGTTAAATTATGGTATGGAAAATGTATTAATTTATTATGGCCAGTGAGATACAGGAATGTTACCTCCACCACTCTCCCAATTGAGATAAAGGGTTTTAAGATTCCGCCTGAGGAGAGAGTAACTTTAGGTGATGCCTGGGATCCAAAGGTGATTTATGTGATGTGTATAATTCTGCTGCTGGTGATAACTAATGTGTTTTCTCTGTATTCCTTGTGGCGAGAGAAAAAGGTGTCCAGGGCGTGTTTTGTTATTAAAACTAGATCAAAAAGAAAACGCCGTAGCTCGAGATCAGTCCCAGAGTCATCTAGTGATGAGGACTGTGGAGACTCTCTGTCAGTTAAAAAGAAGGCTAAAAAGTTAATTGGTAAAGCAGCTCTAAATGACTTTGCTGATTCTAGCAAGCTGCCAAAGGCGGCAGCTGGTATCAACATGGCTCCCACTCCTTCTCCTTCTTCTTCTTCTCCATCGGCCATTAACAGAGCAACGTCACTTCCGCCTACTCCCTCGGTGGGACCGGAAGTCACTGCCCCAGCAGCTGATTTATCTCAGGACCTGTCAGCTTCCATTAAGGTGGCTGTAAATTCAAACACAGCTCCAGTTAAGGTGGCTCCTTTAAAGACTAGAGGTGCAAAGGCCAAAGATGGAGAAGAAGAGGAGCTGGAGACTGATCCTGGTGAGGGGCCCTCTACTCTAAGAGATCCTGCTCAGGAGGAAGAGGTGGTTTGTTTTAAAGATCTAGCTAACCTAGTGAGATCAAAGCAGGATGGAGATGAAGCTAGGAAAGCAGCTGGCAAAGGTAGTTCTCAGCTTAAAGAGATCCTTAGGAGAATGACAGCAGGATTATATGGACAAAAAATTCAGGGAGACGAGGCGGAAGATGATATTTTGGAATGTTCTTCTCCACGGGAGGAATTGCGTTATGTCCGTAAAGATTTCACCAGGGCGGATAAGGAACCAGTTCTAGCTTGGCTCAGTAGGTGTTATGATACAGGTGCTCCAGCTCTAACAGTTGGAGACAAGTCAGCAGCTCAGTTAGGAACTCTCTCAAGGGATAATGGAATAGATAGACATCTAGGCAGAGCTCTCGGTAAGGTTAATCTATGGATACGCCTTTTAATGGCGGTTGCCCTGAGATACCCTTCCCGAGATGATCTTCCATGGAATCCTAAACCCTGGACTACCATAGATGAGGGAATTAAGCGCTTGAGAGAATTTGCTGTTAGAGAGCTACTCTATGGTGAACATGAAACTCTGAATCCTGATGACATTCCTGTGGGTATTGGTCTTGCTAAAAAGATCATCAAACTTGCTCCTTCTAATTATGCAACCATTCTGGCAAGCAGAATTGTGTCAAGAAGTTATGGTGGAGCTTCTCCCACGGTTGGCCAATTCAGCGATCAAATGAGACAATTGGAGGATAGCATGACACGTGTTTCTTTGGTTTCAGCCATTGAAACTCTGTCTGGAAAGATTGAGAATTGCATGAAGGATCTGAAAGATTCCATATCCCAATTGGCACAAAGGGATAATTTCAATTCTTCCTCCAGGTGGATACAAGTTTCATCTGTGAGGAATACACGTCCTCCAAGGAGGTCATTCCAAAACAGGACATTCCAAAACAGGTCATTCCAAAACAGACCACCAAGGCAATCACGTAGAACTATTTGGATAACTCTGCGTGATCAGTTTGGTGAGAACATGAACCGCTGGGATGGCCAACCAACTTCTAATCTTTTCAGGAGACTGAGGGAATTGCAAAGTGGCAGAACCCGAGGTAGCAATACCAGAAGGGTAGCTGTTACTTCCACAGTTCCCCAGAACGACTCTTATGGCTCCAACAGTGGCTCCAGTTATAACATGCAAAGTCATAACCCTGCAAACTATGTGCAATGCACATGTGCGCATGTTCCCCATAACTAGGGTGCCCTGCCTCCCGCCAGGGGGAGGAGAGGGATAACAGAGATAATAGAATCTATTGGGATGTGTACATCCAGTGGCCTGGCATTTCACAATTTCGGAAGTACAGGGCCTTGGTTGACACAGGAGCTCAGTGCACCATAATACCATCAAATTATCAGGGATCAGAGTCTATAACTATTCTGGGAGTCACTGGTGGATCTCAAGAGTTAAGTAAGGTAGAGGTTAATATAAGTTTAACTGGTAAACAATGGAGGAAACATACAGTTGTGACCGGACCTGATGCACCTTGTATTTTGGGAATTGATTTTCTGAGAGAAGGGCGTTTCAAAGACCCTAGAGGTTACAAATGGGCTTTTGGAGTAGCTTCAATAGAAATTGATGGACAGAAATTGAAGCTGTCTGCCAGACCTGAACTTTCTGATGAATCTGCAGTTGTGGGACAACATAAGATACAGGACATTAAATTGCCGGTTGCTTCTCAGACTGTGCATCACAGACAATACAGAACCAACCGTGACTCTTTGTTCCCCATTCAGAATCTGATTCGTCAGTTGGAGAGTCAGAAAGTCGTCAGCAAAACTCATTCACCTTTCAACAGTCCAGTGTGGCCTGTGAGAAAGCAGAATGGAGACTGGCGTCTGACAGTAGACTACCGAGCCCTGAATGAAGTGTCACCACCTATGAGTGCAGCAGTACCAGACATGATGGAGCTACAGTATGAGCTGGAATCCAAAGAGGCCAAATGGTATGCTACCATAGACGTTGCTAATGCATTTTTCTCTATTCCCATAGCAGAGGAATGCAGGCCTCAGTTTGCTTTCACCTGGAGAGGAATCCAGTACACTTTCAACAGGCTGCCAATGGGCTGGATCCACAGCTCAAGCATCTGTCATGCAGTAATCCACGATGCTCTGGAGAAAGGCGGTGCTCCAGAACACATCCAGTTCATCGATGATATCATTGTCTGGGGTAAAACTGCTGAGGAAGTCTTCGAGAAAGGTAACAAAATCATTGACATTCTTCTGAATGCAGGTTTTGCCATCAAGAGAGACAAGGTGAAAGGGCCTACCACAGAAATTCAGTTTCTGGGAGTGCGATGGCAGGATGGACGCCGACACATTCCAGTGGATGTGGTAAATAGAGTCTCTACCATGGCAAGTCCCACAAACAAGTAAGAGACCTTACGTTTCTTGGGGATAGTGGGATTTTGGAGACTGCACATTCCTGGATACAGTCAGATTGTGAAACCTCTGTATGATGTGACTCGAAAGAGAAACCATTTCCACTGGGGACCTGAACAACAGGCAGCCTTTGACCAGATAAAGCAAGAGGTAATTCAAGCAATGGGTCTGGGACCTGTCCGAGATGGTCCAGACATTAAGAACATTTTGTACACGGCTGCAAGTGACAATGGTCCAACCTGGTGCTTGTGGCAAAAAGCTCCAGGTGAGACACGTGGACGACCTCTTGGTTTCTGGAGTCGAGGTTACAGAGGTTCAGAGGCTAACTACACTCCAACAGAGAAAGAAATTTTAGCTGCCTATGAAGGAGTAAAGGCATCTTCTGAAGTGATTGGAACTGAGTCACAACTTCTCTTAGCTCCCAGATTACCAGTTTTGAATTGGATGTTCAAAGGCAAAGGTTCCACACCACATCATGCCACAGACTCAACATGGTCTAAGTGGATGGCTCTGATAACACAGAGAGCTCGAATGGGAAATCTTGAAAGACCTGGTCTAGTGGAGGTGATCTCAAGTTGGCCTGAAGGTACCAACTGTGCTAAACCTCCAGAGGAGAAAGTAACTCGTGCTGAGGAAGCTCCTCCTTACAATGACCTTTCTGATGATGAAAAGAAATATGCTTTGTTCACAGACGGTTCCTGTCGTCTTGTTGGAAACAAGCGAAGGTGGAAGTCTGCAGTGTGGAGTCCAACACGCCGAGTTGCAGAGGCGAAAGATGGAGAAGGAGAATCCAGTCAGTTCGCAGAGGTAAAAGCTGTCCAGCTAGCTCTCGACGTAGCTGAACGTGAGAGATGGCCAAAGCTTTATCTCTACACCGACTCATGGATGGTAGCCAATGCTCTATGGGGTTGGCTAAAGAACTGGAAGAAGAGTGGTTGGCAGAGAAAAGGAAAACCCATTTGGGCAGCCAACCTGTGGCAGGACATTGCTGATCGAATCGAGAGAATTCCAGTGAAAGTGAGACACATAGATGCTCACATTCCTAAGAGCAAAGCTACTGAGGAACAGCAACACAACAATCAGGCAGATCTAGCTGCAAGAGTTTCTCAAGTAGACATGGACTCTAATCTTGATCTCGACTGGAAACACCGAGGTGAGATATTCTTAGCTTGGTGGGCTCACGATTCGTCAGGACATCAAGGCAGAGATGCAACATACCAATGGGCTCGTGACAGATCCATAGACATTTCCATGGATGCTATCACACAAGTCATCCATGACTGTGACATTTGTGCTGCTATTAAGCAGGCAAAACGACTTAAGCCCTTGTGGTATGGTGACAGATGGTCCAAGTACAAGTATGGTGAAGCTTGGCAGATTGACTACATCACTCTACCACGTTCTCGTTCTGGTAAGCAATACGTGCTTACTATGGTAGTGGCAAACACTGGATGGTTGGAAACTTATCCAGTTCCACATGCAACTGCACGCAACACCATTCTCGGTCTGGAGAGACAGATCCTGTGGAGACACGGAACTCCAGAGAGGATTGAGTCAGACAACGGGACTCATTTCAAGAACAACCTTGTAAAGAACTGGGCAAAAGAGCACGGTATTGAGTGGATATTCCACATTCCCTACTATGCACCAGCTTCAGGGAAGATTGAATGCTACAACGGTTTATTGAAGACCACTCTTAAAGCCATGGGGGGTGGATCTTTGAAAAACTGGGAAAAACATTTAGCACAAGCAACCTGGCTGGTAAATAGTAGAGGTTCAGTGAACCGAGCTGGACCTGCACATTCAGATTTGCTACGGAAAGTAGAAGGTGATAGAGTTCCTGTTGTTAGAGAAAAGAATCTGTTAGGTAAAACTGTTTGGGTATTTTCACCCTCAGGAGAGGCTAAACCTGTCCGAGGGGTGGTTTCAGCTGAAGGTCCGGGTCACACTTATTGGGTAATGCAAGAGAATGGTGAAATTCAGTGTATTCCACAAAGAAATTTAACTTTAGCTGAAAGAGGTTAACTTCGAACTGTTGTACAGCTACATCGCGCCCAAAACAAGAATCAACGAGGAATCTACGGTGCACGAACCCTGAGAGCCTTGAGTCAACTAAGAGACCCTGAGATTTCCCTGTTTCCCTTTTCTTCGCTTCGTCGGCGAAGAAATGAACTGTTTTCCATGTTTCTCATTTTCTGATTTTCTTGGACTTTTGAATCATCTACATCTGAGCATAGCCGGAATGGACTATGAACTCTATTCACGAACTGTAAATATCATCTTGGATTGGATGGACAGTATAAACAGCCAATGAAAATTGTTTAGAAGGGGTGGACTGTGGCCGGTTGACGCTGTCCCTTTAAGAAAGGGAATATGGTGGACGGAAGTTGGTAAACGGAAGGAAGAGTCTAAACTAATTTTCATTGGTAAAGTGGGAGGAAGCACCTTCTGAACTGGAGTGCAGGAGAAAATATCCTGGGCACTCCGGGAACTTTATCTTCAGTCTTGCTTCCGCCTTTCCTTCGGTGCAGCAGCTTTCTGCCTGTGCTGGGTTTTCTGCCAAGGCTCCGGCCTTGAAGACTTGATAAGATAACCAGGCCTGTAACTGCTTCCAATTAACACAAACTGCTTTTAACTTCTTTCTTTCTCTTTCTCCCTCTTTTCCGAACTACTCTGGGGAAAAGGGGGGAAGAGAGGGGAGAGCGGAGGTGGGGAACTCCCTCTGCCGAGGGGGGTTACTCTCATTTCTGTGTTACTCTGTTGTATATCTTTGTATATATTGTAGATATTGTAAATTTGTAAATATTCCCCTGCAAAATCCTACACTGCTTTGTAAATATAGCTCCACTGCTTTGCTAACTCAGCTGGTGAGTTTTTTTTTCCTTTCCCTTCAATTTTTTATTCCCTTTTACCTTACAAGGGGGACGGGAAGAGGCTTCTCGGCCTTACCCTTTCACCCACCACATCTCTTCTCCCAGGCAACCAGCACCAGAACAAGGGGACATAGTCTCAAGTTGCGCCAGGGGAGGTTTAGACTCGAGGTGAGGAGGAAGTTCTTCACCGAGTGAGTCGTTCGTCATTGGAATGGGCTGCCCAGGGAGGTGGTGGAGTCACCATCCCTGGAGGCGTTCAAGAGGAGATTGGACGTGGCACTTGGTGCCATGGTCTAGTCATGGGGTCTGTCTTGATAGGTTGGACTCGATGATCCTCGAGGACTCTTCCAACCTTAGTTATACTGTCATACTGTGATTTGTGGCAATGCCGGCGACGAGCAGTGTGAGCAATCTGACAGTGCAGGCCTAGAGCCTGACATGGTGGTAGGCCATGCTCAGCATAAATGCAGAGCCAGCTAGCAGTGTAGCAATACAGTGCTGTGCATGCAGCTTGTAACTAAAACAAGACACTGGTAGCTATAAACATGGAAAGTGTGACCGTTTGAGGCTGTGCCCTTAAGAAAGGGAATATGGTGGACGGAAGTTGGTAAATTAAAAGAACAATCTAAATTAATTTCATTGGTAAAGTGGGAGGAAGCACCTTCTGAACTGGGAGTGCAGGAGGGTATCCTGGGCATTCCGGCACTTTATCTTCAGTCTTGCTTCCGCTCCTCCACAGGGCAGCAGCTCTCTGTGCTGGGCTTTCGGCCAAGGCTTTGGCCTTCAAACTGACAAACCTGATAAGGCCTGTATTAACTGCTTTCCAATTAACACAAAACTGCTTCTAACTTTTTTTTCCTCTTTTCTCTCTCTTTCTAACCCGCTCTGGGGAAAAGGGGGAGAGAGGGGGAGAGCGGAGGTGGGGAACCCCCTCAGCAGAGGGGGGGGAACTCTCATTTCTGTGCTACTTTATTGTATATCTTTGTATATATTGTAAATATTGTAAATTTGTATATATTTCCCTGCATATCCTATATTGCTTTGTAAATATACAGCCCCACTGCTTTGCTTATTCAGCTGTGAGTTTTTTTTTCCTTTCCCTTCAATTTTCTTTCCCTTTACTTTACAGGGGGGAGGGAGGAGGCTTTTGGGCCTTACACTTCCAACCCTACGACAGAAAGTTATCTTGGAACAACAGGACATGCACCTGCATCAACAAACCTTGCATGTCGTTAGTAGTTGGACCAATAATCTATAATAGTGCAATGTGTGGTCACTCATAGGGAACCAATGAAGCCATGCCAACAAGGCACTCCGAGTTTATATAAGTTGTAGAAGTTGCCTTGCTACTCACTTCTGCCTTTCCTGTCTCTTCTTCTTCTACACTTTACTGTGCTATACTCGCACTACAGGCCTGCACCATAGGCCTGCAATACTGGAACAATAAAGGAACAATACTTGATCATATTGGTCAGCCATATTGATTCCAACCTCTGTCATCTATAGTTGTCCAGGGAGGTGGTTGAGGCCCCGTCTCTGGAGGTGTTTAAGACCAGGCTGGATGAGGCTCTGGGCAACCTGATCTAGTGTGGGGTGTCCCTGCCCATGGCAGGGGGGTTGGAAGTAGATGATCCTTGTGGTCCCTTCCAACCCTGACTGATACTATGATACTATGACATACCCATATCAGTTCCTCTATGGCCACTGTAAAAAAGATGTTCTAGGAGATGGAAAAGGGGCAAGGGAAGGGTTAGTCCTATCTTTTGGCTTTCAAAAATGTCAGATTTTTTAACCAAGAGAGAGAATAATTTTATCACTGTTGAAAAAAATACCAGTTATACTGAAGATTAATCAGATGTGTCAGATTTTCCTGTCTCACAATACAGGACTGATAGGATATCAAAGGAAAAAAAACAAAACGCTGTATGTGAAATAAACAGGGAACATTTAAGGAACATTCATATATTTTGGCTTCTCAATTGAAATTGTCAACAAGATGCTAATTTTGATTATGTGTTGAGAACACTGAATTTACTTTGCCATTTTAATTTATTAAAGGGCATACAGTTAAGACTGAGAGCATTAAGCCCTGGGGCAGCATCTTTCTTGATAGCAGAGAGTTTTCCCATGCTGTCTTCAGAGAAGATGCTCTTCTAGAGCACCTGTTAGGTCCTGGCACCCACCGTAATTCTTTCATGAAATACAGCAAGAAGTTCAGACACTGCCTGTATTTGGTGCTGGGCAAGCATCCTATGGAGGGTCCTGGGGAAGCTGGTTTGCTCTTAGGAATCACTGCAGAGCAGAATGGGTAGGCGTATGCAAAGGAAAGCAAGGCTGTCATTGCCTTTTGGAAAGGGACACAAGACAGAGGAATGATTTGTCCAGAGGCAGCAAGTGCCTGCTAGCAGTATGATGTGACATTGAAAGGGTCTTTGGATTTATATGTCCTTAGATAGCCTACACTGAGATTCTCTCTCTCTGTGGAAACAGAACTCCAAATCTCATCTTTCTCATAATTATAGTTCTGTATCTCAGTAATTTGTCTATACTACCAGTATTGCATTCACCATTGTGAACCCAGTCTTTTAAACTGAGAATTACCTGTATGAAATAGGGAACTGTAATAATTCAGCTCCAGGTATAAATTATTCACTGTACTTGTGCCCATTTCATAGCCATTTCCAGTTGAACAACAATTATGTTTAACTCATCAGAAGTGATTAATTGGATGAACAGACAACATCCTGATCAGGTTTTGATTTCAAAGGTGATAAACTTTTAAGTGTCATCGGAGGGATTTTTTTTCCCCCTTTACATATATACTTTTCAAACCATAAACGCGTTTTTTTGAACTTCCCTCTTACCTCCCCCAAAATAGCTCAAACTTGTTAATTCAGGGAATGATCCATTGGCATAGCACCAGCAGAGGGACCATAAACGCCTGAGAAGTTTTCAGGCAACATCTATGTAAACAATTATTGTTGTCTTGTTTTCATTTCTAGGCAACAGATCCTCAGAGACACATACAGAGGATACAGACAGTATCTGGACAGCCTTCCAAATCCTTCTCTCCGTATCAGTCTGTATTTGCTCCATGCATAGAGGAACAGTATTGTACAGAATGGGAATAGAAAGTATTTTCATTTGGAAGATAGTTGATTTCAAGACTCCCTGGAGTGATCATCTAATGTCATAAATTTAGTTTCTTTCTGGGCTTCGATCTGTAGTAAATTTTTAATACAGTCTAGACTCTTTCAGCCTGGGAGAAACATGTAATTAATCAATAAATACACAGTGATACATATTTTCCTTTTGTGCTATTCAGTGACCCAGGGCTGTCAGTGTTTTCAATACTTTCCAAATAAATCAAAGCCACTGATCTGTGCCCTGAGACTGCCAATCTGTGTATCAGTTTTGACAACTGAAGAGTGACATTTGTATTTATCCCTGTATTCAGTTCTCCAAGAAAAATCTGCAATTAAGACTCGTTTGATCTCAAAAGAAAGGCATCACTAATGTTTTCACAGTATTTTGCTTCTATTTTCAAATCTCAAATCACACAAATAATTAATCCTGCCATTCTTAATGCAAATCTCTATTTCCCTCATGAATATTCTCCCAGGGTGCAATTATTTTGCATAATTTCCAAGGTGTTTGTTTTCTCTTCAGCTGAATTGGGGCAGAAATCATAATCTCCAATAGCGTCTCACCAGTTTGAAGGACTTGCACATACTGCTGGGCAGTTAAGTTTGAATCTGTCTCTAATACACAAAACTCAAGTATTAGTGTTCTGGTTTCAGCTGAGATAGAGCTGTCTGGGTCCAAACCATGACATACTGGTACTGAACATAGGAACACTGCTTGGTGGTCAAAAGGTTCTTTGATGATTTGTGGGGAGTAACCTTATCAAGTAAATCACAGTTCACTGTTCCCAATTACAAATTCTGTGCAATCTGTTTTCATAGATGGATATTGTTTCATGGATATTGTCCTGTTTTCATAGGTGTTTTGGAGGTGGTGAAGAGATGACAACTAACTTCTGGGAAGTCTAGTTTGATCCTTGTATGTCTAGCTAACAGCAGATTGTCTTATGTTACACAAGAGTACTTTCATGGATGCGTATGACCAGGAAGAATGGCCTCACCAGAGGAAAATCATAGAATCTCTTAGGCTGGAAAAGACCTTTCTATGATTAACCTAACAGTACCAAGTCTGCTGATAAAACCATGTCCCTAAGAACCACATCTACACAGCCAGAATCCCTAGAGATGTTCAAAAACCATGTAGACATGGCACTTCAGGACATGGTTTAATGGCGATGGTGGTGATAGGTCAACAGTTTGACTCAATGATCTTAGAGGTCTTTTCCACCTGAAACAATTCTATGATTCTGTGAGAATGTCAGAACACAGCCTCATCAGTTTGCAGAAAGCTGGATCTTGCCAATAACATTGAGATACTTTGTGTCCTCCTTATAAAAATCGCATTGCTGCCTTCCCTCGTTCCAGACACCATGCTAAAATTTTACCACTTGCAATATTTAGTAGGATATGTTTCCTACAAGGTAGCCGTGTTCAGGAATTTCTTTTTGTGCACTTGTGAAGAAAATAAAGAGATTGGTAACTGCCTACAGCTACCACTGCAAATAATAAAGTAAATTCTCCCTTTGCTGATGTTTCTAGATCCAGAATTATTCTGTTGGAATCATAGCTGTCTCAACTATTATTTCATGCTAAATCTCAGCCAAAAATCTCAGTCTTCAGAGAAGTCTGTATTTAGTTTCAGCCTTTACTATTAATGACTGGTATAATAAACATGGGGTTTATTGACCTTGGTGTACTTTCCAAGTTTGCAGGTATTTGTTTTGTAAGTTCTGCTCAAAGGTCTGGGCCCATCTCTAGTTTACAATCCTATTTAAAACTTTATTATGTAAATAAAGTCTGAAATATTTTTACTGGATTTTAAATGACTTAACTTTTATTTTCACATTTGGAAATTAACTTTTAACATTAAGGTCACAGTTTGTGCACATATGTTATCCTAGTTTTAAGGGAGTAAGCCTCTTAAGAATTTGTGTGCCTTTGTAATTAAAATACATATAAAAGCTGATTTCCCTTTTTGGAGCTTGCTGAAACTTTACATCATATCTGACACTTGCCTAATTTGCAAGGAAAACTTAATAAACTTTTGTTTCATTTTTTGTGACAGTAGCTTTGGCTGTGTATTAGAGAAGCAACTACTGCCATAACCTGCTTGTGACATTTTTATGGTTATAGATGGAAAAAACCCCAAAGGGTTCCTTAGAAAATTGCATCCATATTACCAAAATTGTCTGGAAAAGAATATTGTATTATCTAAAAGCAGATCTGTGCAGGTTTGTGTTATAATCTACAGAAGATGAAAGCAAAACTGTTCCAGGAGCATGAATAGCTTCCTGCAGATTTTTGGATTCCTCATGTTTCCACTTGAAGTGCCAATGCCAAGTTTGCTTTTTGAAGAAAGATGCTGTGAAATATTAGAGGCCTAATAAAATTCAGGAAAAGACTATGTTCTGAGCTTGTATCTTTTGAATCTGCTGTTAAAACTTCTAGGATCACCTCCTGTAGCCCCATCACTTAATCCAGGAACGATTACAAACACTACCTCATACCTTAAACCCATGTACGCACATCAAGTGTCCCAGCAGCACAGCTACAGGCACTTGGACTGCTTGCCACCAGACTGCAGTGGGATGAAAGGAAGGGAAGGAACTACATATAAGGTATGGAGAGTATCAGGCTTCTCTTTTCTCCAAATACAATTTTTTTCTATATAACATGGTTTTTTTGCAAATTATTGTCACAGTCCTTCAGTAAACATCTATGTGAGAAGCCTCCTGATGATTTATATAAACCATATATACCAAATATAATTTATGTGATTTTAACCTCAACACACTTCTCAGAGTTTACTACTGGCAGATCAAAAGTGGAACCAAAAATAGCAGATTCCTGCTCTGGATAAACACCTGAGTAGTTATTTAAGTATCGCCAGAGCCAGCCTATACACCAAGATGGTGGAATGCACATAGATTTAGAACTTACAGTCAGCTCGGGACCAGCAGATTGCCTAGCAAGTAGGCTAACTTCACCACTGAGTATTACAAGCACTAAAGAAGCTTTCGAAATCAGTGTAATTTAATTATGCTTATAAATGAGGCTCTTCACACACAACAAAAAGTTTATTCAAAATGAAGGAATTTGCTGCCTTTAAAGTGCTTTCCAAAAGATAATGAAATAAGGCAGTCTTCTCTCTTCTTCACAAATTACATTATTTAAAAACTGCAATTCACATCTGAAAACTGTGATGAGTAATTTCCCATGCCCAGTAAGGGCTGAACTGGCAACATGTAGTGTTTGTTCCAGTTCCAGAGTCAGCAAAACTACGGCAATTTTATAACTACAGATCCTGGCTGTTGCTATTGCTCATTAATACATTTAGATGCTCAACCATTCTTGGTGAAGGAAAGACAAAAACATTATTATAGCTTTTTTAATGTATTACAAACAATCCTCAAATAGCTGAGGGAAGTGCTTACATGTACAAATACGCTGAAAATGGACAGATATGAACTCAACAAAAATACTTTCATCTTAATAACCTCTCAGAAAAACATCAAGCATTTTTATACAATTGAGAGTAAGGTCCTGTCACATTTACTTTTTAAGTGAGCTTGTAACTTGTATGTAAATTCAGCATCACTCAGGAACTTTTCCTCAAGTCTAAGTATCTAATCTTTTAATTGTACTGAGTTTATACAGTGCATTGTTTTCCAGTATTGCAAATGGATGATACCGTTAAGTATCCAAGCAATAATAAGTAGTAACAATAAAGTGGTTTAATCTGCAAAAGTCCATTTGTTCCACTGAAGGTGCACTACAAAACAATAAACGTGTTTAGGAAAATTGTAATTATCATCTTACAGCTTCATCCACTTCACTGTAATAATTGTATAGCTTGAAGTTAAAATTCAGAAACACTAGATGTTTGTTCAAAGTGAAAAATCCTAATGTTTCAATTAAATAATGTGCTGCTTTTGAAGACAGACTTCCTGAATATAAATGATTATTTTGTAAAAGCGTATTTCCATACTCCACAGTTTAAAAAAAAAGAGAAATTCACTTTAAAGCATAGCATTCAGGATTGTTTTTTACTGCTGGAAATTTGTACCCATTTCACAACAAATATTAATTCAAATTGTTGAACTAGTTTAAGGGATCAATATGGCTTAGGCATAGACCTCCTTTCCCATCAAAAAGAGAAGAGCTGTGTAAAAAATCAAATAGCAGCAAGTTTGCCATGGAGTAAGGAAAAGGCAGCCACTGAATGAAAAGGACAGACTTTCTGTGTGAAAAGATGACTTCTTAATTTTAAACCCCACACCCAGCTTCATTGGATGAGCACCACCACCATTTTTAGTGTTATCTACACTTTGTTGTTATTATTCTGACAGCTCAGCCCGCAGTCTTCATTTTATAGAGACACACCAAAATAGTATCTAACACTGACGACCCACATCCTGGAGCTGGAATTTGTTAGCACACAGATTTCTTTCTGACACAAACTTGTTATTGCATTTCCCAATTTGCATAGTATACTACTATACACTTTCAGAAATAGTGAACCTTGTAGAAACCTGGATTAACTCTCAGTCTGTATTCAGGTATATTTAAGATCTTCATTGTGAACTGCCCTACCTTAACTGTATTTATTAGTAGAATACAGGGCATTTAATTTCACAGCATCTGTCTAAAATAGCTGAATAGTTCCTGGTTAAAACTTCCAGGGGTTTGTTAGCTTTGCTGTGTGTAGAGTATTTGTTGGTATTATGTGATCGGGAAAACAAGGACTAGGAGTTTGGATCTGAAAAGAAACCCTTCCCTGCTAACACAGAAAACTAAAGTACATTTTTCAGTCCTGGAGTGAAATGAGCCTAAGTATGGTGTTTGCACAGTGATGGTTAATACACTTAGAAAACTCTGCATCAAAATTCTGACGCCTCATTTTACAAATGCTAAAGAGTGACAAATACAGATGTAGTTCTAAAATACTTCATGTATTTTTGCATGCTAAAGCCACAAAGAGATCACCGTACTGGGCTAAAGCTAGGCTGTATGTAAACTCTAGAAACTGGAAGGGACCAATTCAAGTAGTTATCAATCATAACTCTTCTTTGGAAAATGTTACAGGATTGTGGCATCACAAGTCAGATCTGCCTGCCTGTAACAGTTTTAAAATTTTCACATCAGTTTTAGTGTTTGTAGTGATTTCCGGTGAATTCCGATAAAGACAACCCAAGATGTTTCATTAGACTGACCAATTAGACTAGTCAGTAGTTTTATAAGCTCATTTTATTTCTTTGCTGTACAAAGGCAGAAATGCAGACCATCTCAATAAATCTACATCAGTGACTACCTAGACATCATACAGATAAATACAAAAAGCCCATTTATTTAACTTCACTGTTGATACCATAGTTGATGCAGAGCTGGATGCAAACAATGCACACAGCATCTACACAGTGTAAGGCATAATTAATTGTATTTACATCTTGTTCCTTATAAAGAACACGCTACTTCTTTGTTACACCCCTACCTGACAATCCCGCTTAGTAGTAGTGCAGCCTCAGAACAGAAAAGTGCATTTCTTTATTATATACATTTTCATAAGAATTGTGGAACATTCCAGAAATACTTTTAAAATCTTCGTTTTCATAATTACCTGCCTATGTCTTCTGTCAATTAAAATGATTTAATAAACTAAAAATACCATTGACCCAAAGCTCTGTGGATCCCATGCAATTATGAAAACAAAGCTCCTAAAAGCAACTCTAGGAACTCCTGTCTTTTGACTTGGAAAGATAAGCAATTCTCTGAAAGCACTCCACCAACTCATTGCTATTTTAAATTTAAACCACTTTGGAACATTTCAGTTACTAAGTTTGCAGATCTGAGCAGCTTTGGAAAAGTTCTATAAAATAGATATTTACAATTTGTATTAGATTTTTGAGCTGTAATTAATTTGTCATCTCAGATGGTGTGGTGTTTTTCTTCCACTGGAGATCTCACTTTGAAAGAAAAGTGAAAAAAGGAATACAATTACTGTCATTGTAGGAAAGACTCACAGTCAAAAATGTAAAAAGTCAACTCTTCACCTATAAAGCAGCACTGACAAAAATAATTTATTTTTTGTGTTCCAAGCTACTGCAATTCCTGACACATTTATTTTTATGCCACAACATCCTGCAGCACTGGGCTCTTGGAAGAGTATATTCAGCCAATCTTGTTCTGTGTGCCCTCCCTTAGCACAGTCATGAGCAACAGCAGCACACTCTTTTGTTTGAAACAGCATCATAACTCTCACAACAACCACTTCCGCTGAGCTGCTGGAGCCTGCAGTGAGGCAGCGGAGAACTGACACACAGCTCCATCCGCACAGTGCAGGTCCGACAGGAAACCAGTAAGGAGCAAAGGAAGGAGAAGGTCAGGGGACAAGAGTGCTTCCCTATGTGTGCACGTGCCTTGACTCTGACTTCCTGCTGCTGTGAGGTAACACAACAGCACAGACTTCTCTTCAGGCATTTCCTATACTCCCACAGATCTTGGCCCACAAACTATGCCCAGAAAATTCTTTGTATAGTTTTCAACTGTATCAGAATGGTATGATTCTCCCTAAGGAAAACAAAACAAAACAACAAGGTTACATGGGATAAAAGTGTAAATGGAAGACACTACCTTCATCAGGAGGAACTGATATCTCAGTTTCAGAAGTGACAGTATCCATATCTTCCAAAGTTTTGGCACCTGGCTTCTCTTGTTCCACCTCACATAGGTATACATCAACGGGTCCTTTTGTGCTCTTCACACGTACTTCTATGCAATCCTGTAAAACAGACATTTGCATATAAACCAAAGAACAAATCTTACACATCAATTAGCTATTTTTGCACATATTTTCAAGCCAATAGATTAAGAACAAAAATACTGGGATGGCATAACTGTTCAAAATTGTTACTAGTTCTAGATAATTTATGACTATTGCATAGAATTGTAGGCCATTGATCAGTAAAACAGCATTTACATGTTATTATGATCATTATCAAATCAAGCTTATTGCTTTGGTTAGATATAAAATTTTTGTAGATTTTGACATAGAAACATTAGTAACTCTTCAAAAAGTTCTTTCATCCTAGTAAATTATCAAACTGATATTGGACATAAGTAGCATTCATTACAGCTGTTGCATTCTCCATTGTAGCAAAACCAATTAACTAAAGCTCAGACACATTTATTGTTTAACAATTTAGGTAAATAGAAACAGAAAAATATTGAAAATAAGTTTCTTAGACTATTAACTCTACAACATTCTTTAGTGGACTACAAGAACTATGAAATACTAATATTTGCTGTACATGTCAAAGAAACTGGAAGCAATTACAAACTGTTCTTGCAACATAAAATTTGAGAACATTTCCATAAATGTATAGAACTTACTTCTTTAGGAACTGGTATTTCCAATTTGGTTTCCTCTGGAGTTTTGATTGCAATCACAATCTCTCCTTGAAATGCCTGAATGCTACGGATATCCTGATAGGTCACATAAGCTAGTGTATACATTGGTCAAGGATTCTGTAAAGTCATTTGCTAATAGGCAGAAGCAAAGAGTATGATGTTAAGATACACAGAGCATCAGCTTAAGAAAAGTGGTAGTTTAGCTGAAGTAACTTTAATACTAACTTTTTAAAATTAAGCATTAGCTAACAACCTGAAAACCTTTTTTCTTTATATATACGTAGAAGAAAAGCTTTTTAAAAGAGTATTCAATAATAAACATCCAAACAGATCTGGCAAATAATTTTCAGAGTCATAAGTTCACAAAGTGGAGGGAACACCGCCCTTGAGAAACTACCTCTTTGGTTTGTAGCAACTATCTAAGCAAGAATTTTCTGGAAAAATTATAGGTGCAATGAAAAAATTTCCTGACATCATACAGAAAATGGCACATTTTGTTTGGCAGAATGTTGTCTCTGCTCAAACAAGGAACATAAGTTATATCTTATTGTAACCCAAAGCCAAAATGCAACATTTATGTCATAGTAAAGCAAATCCCTTTATTATCAAAGCCTATCTGAAAGACAAGACCATGCTGAAATCTCTCTCAATGAGACAAAGCATCACTAGGACACAAGATTTTATCAACAGGCCACCAGGAACTCTGCTTGGATCCTCTTTCTCATTTTCATTCTTCTGCAGTGCAAAGATCACACCAAGTAGCACTCCCCAGAGAACAGGCTAGACTGCATGCAATACTGAAAATTAGGGAATATGACTTGCATAGACTAAAATAACCAAAAAGTTGCCTATTATTGATGCCGAATTTTGCCCCAAAAGGCAAGAATAACTGCCTAAGAGACTCAGTTTAGGTCAGATAGACAGGAGGTATTTTATTGGCAACGCGTTGGAGAAATCACTAAATGGATTTCTGCCTTTCCCGTAACAAAAGCATGCCTTTTATACAGCTTTGGATGTAGTATTGCATCAGATCTTATACATAATCATATCTTTGCATACATATTCATGTGGGGCGTGGTGTAGGCGGAGCGTGGCGGGGACATCTCTTTTGAGGATCTTCTTGGTGGTCGTTCGGTGGCCTTCATCATGGGCAGGGGTTTCCTGATGAGTCTTCCTCCTTAAACTTTTGAACTCCTTTCCTAATTTGGTCAATTCGGTGTGCCTGGCTTGGTTTCGCTGACAATGCTCTGAGTGTTAGTTTGGCCTTGTTGGCTCTGAATGTCAGTTTGGCCTTGTTGGCTCTGAATCATGCTTACCCTAACAGTTCTTGTCAGTCTTTATTCCTTATCTTCTTTTTCTGTCACAGTGACCCATGCCTCAGTCGATTTATTGCTTTATCTGGTTCATGCTTTCGAAAGTTATCTGTTCTGGGGCTTCATTCCCCCCTTTTTCTTATAACTGACGAATTCTTTCGTCAAATTCTAATCCTATAGGGTGCTGATACGCTTGTACCATAGCCCAAACTATTTGGGTCCTTTTTATTATGATTCTTAGTTTCCACCACATACAAATAATTTCATTCAACATTACTTTAGTTACTTCTCTTTCCTTATTTGTCCTGCAAGGGAATGCTTCAGGCCACCCAGAAAACGTATCAGTTAATACCAACAAATACCGAAACCCCCCTTTTTCTTGGGAGTTCAGAAAAATCAATTTGCCATAGTTCACCTGGGAATTTACCTCGATTTATGGTTTGTAACTATTGGTAGAGCGGATCTAGACCCCAGTGGGCCTTCTCATGTTCTGCTTTTACAAACTGCCACATCAGTTTCCTGGTATTACTAACTGTCCTGTTTCCAATTGACCCAAACCATTTTCTAATATTTTGCCCTTATTTCTTTGAATCCATCTATGATCTGATTCCTGGTAATCTGGCTGGATGTTGATATCCAGCTCTCCTGGTATTAGGGTCATTATTTCCACTGCCCTAGTCCTCGTGGCAGCCAATTTAGCTTCTATATCTGCCTTCCTGTTTCCTATTTCTGGAATAGTGTTACCTTTCAAATGTCCCTTACAATGCATTATGGCCACCTGTGCTGGGAGTTGGACCGCCTCTAGCAATCGCAGAAACACCTCTGCATGTTTGACCGTTTTTCCTTGAGTAGTCAACAGTCCTCTTTCTTTCCAAATGGCTCCATGAGCATGTACAACGGAAAAAGCAGATTTAGAGTCTGTCCATATATTAATTTGCATGTTCTCCGCCAATTCCAGGGCTCGAGTCAGAGCTATCAGCTCTGCCTTTTGAGCTGAGGTCCCTGCAGGCAAGGGGTTCGACTCAATTACCCTTTCTGTAGTAGTGACTGCATAGCCAGCCATTCTTACTCCTTGCTTCACAAAGCTGCTGCCATCTGAGAACCAGTTATCCGCATCTTCGAACGGCTCTTCTTTGAGATCCGGGCGACTGGAGTAGACTGCTTCAATTGTTTCCAGGCAGTCGTGTTCGATGGGTTCTGCTGGGTCTCTTCCTTCTAGAAATGAAGCTGGGTTCACAATGTTAGTTTCATAGTTTCATAGTTTCATTCAGGGTTGGAAGGGACCACAAGGATCATCTAGTTCCAACCCCCCTGCCATGGGCAGGGAAACCCCACACTAGATCAGGCTGGACAGAGCCTCATCCAGCCTGCTCTTAAACACCCCCAGGGACAGGGCCTCCACCACCTCCCTGGACAACCCATTCCAGGGTCTCACCACTCTCATGGTGAAGAACCTCCTCCTCACATCTAGCCTGAATCTCCCCACCTCCAGCTTCATTCCATTCCCCCTAGTCCTATCACTACCTGACATCCTGAGAAGTCCTTCCCCAGCCTTCCTGTAGGCCCCCTTCAGATACTGGAAGGCCACAATTAGGTCACCTCGGAGCCTTCTCTTCTGCAGACTGAACAGCCCCAACTCCTTCAGTCTGCTCTCATAGGAGAGGTGCTCCAGCCCTCTGATCATCCTCGTGGCCCTTCTCTGGACACGTTCCAGCACCTCCACATCCCTCTTGTAATAGGGACTCCCAGAACTGGACACAGTACTCCAGATGGGGTCTCACCAGGCTGAGTAGAGGGGGAGGATCACCTCCCTCGACCTGCTAGCCACACTTCTCCTGATGCAGCCCAGGATCTGATTGGCCTTGCGGGCTGCAAGTGCACATTGAGAGCTCATGTTGAGCTTTTTGTCCACCAGTACCCCCAAGTCTCTCTCCTCAGGGCTACTTTCCAGCCAGTCACTGCTCAGCCTGTATTTGTGCCTGGGATTGCCTCGACCCAGATGCAGGACCCTGCACTTGCTCTTATTGAACTTCATGAGGTTGGCTTGTGCCCACCTCTCCAGCCTGTCAAGGTCCCTCTGGATGGCCTCCCTTCCCTCCAGCATGTCTGCTGCACCACACAGCTTGGTGTCATCAGCAAACTTGCTGAGGGTGCACTCAATGCCACTGTCCATGTCACCCACAAAGATGTTGAACAAATGTAGTTACCTGATGTAGTTACCTGAATGGTTATGTCATCTGATTCAGCCAGGATGGCCTGGTATTTTAGGAATCTGGAAGGCGACAGCCAATGGTTGCCTTTCTGTTCCAGCACGGCTGACACAGTGTGAGATGCTAACACAGTGATCTTTTGACCCAACGTGAGCTTCCTGGCCTCTTCTATGTTAATTATTACTGCGGCCACTGCCCTCAGACAGCCTGGCCATCCTTTACTTACTTCATCCAATCACTTGGAGAAGTATGCCACAGCTCTCTTGTGTGGTCCCAATTGCTGTGCTAGGGCTCCTAGGGCCATCCCTTGTCGCTCATGGGAGAACAGGCAGAATGGTTTTGATACATCTGGGAGACCCAAGGCCGGTGCTCTCATTAGCTCCAGCTTCAACTTCTTAAAGGCCCCTTCTGCCTCAGGAGTCCAAACTAGGACGTTCTTTGTTTCCTTCAACAAATCATAGAGTGGTTTAGCAAGTATCCCGTACTGGTAGATCCATAGCCGACACCAACCTGTCATCCCCAGAAAGGTGCGCAGATCTCTCACCGTCTGTGGTTTGGGTATCTGGCAGATGGCTTCTTTCCTAGCTGCTCCCAGGGATCGCTGTCCTCTGGAGGTATCCCAGGTACACCACTTCTTTTTTGCACCAGCTGTGTTTTCTGTTGAGAAACTCGATATCCACTTAAACCCAGGAAATTTAACAAGGAAATAGTCCATTCAATGCATTCTTCCTCTGTCGCTGTTGCTATTAGGAGGTCGTCTACGTACTGCAGAAGGGTACCATCTCCCAGCGGCCTTTCCCACTGTTCTAATTCTTTGGCTAACTGATTCCCAAAAATCGTTGGGGGCAATTGCACCTTCTTGGGGCAATACTGTCCAGGTAAGTTGAGTCTTTCTTCCTATATCTACAGATTCCCACTCAAAGGCAAAAATCTTTTGACTCTCGGGAGCCAAGGGAAGGCAGAAGAATGCATCTTTTAAATCTAATACTGTGAACCAGGCCAAATTATCCTTCAGTCTAGTTAAAAGTGTGTATGGATTAGCAACTACCGGATGTAATGTCTTGGTTATTTCGTTTACTGCTCTCAGATCCTGAACTAGTCTATAGGCTCCATTAGGTTTCTTTACTGGCAGGATTGGTGTATTAAAATCTGATTCGCATTCTACCAATAATCCCAATTCCAAAAACCTTTTGATTATGGGCTCAATCCCCTTCCTATCCTCTATCCTCAGAGGGTATTGTTTTCTTCTCACTGGTTTTGCCCCAACTTTAAGTTCAACAACAATCGGTACTGCTTGTTTTGATTTTCCAGGTATATCAGTAGCCCACACTAATGGGTATGTCTTATTCAGAATTCGCTCGAGACTGTGATTCTCAGGTTTAGGTTCCACACAACTGATCGTCAGGCTTAGAGATGTAATCAGTTGTTCCTCATTCACTTGTAATTCCAATTTGTCTTTGTTGAACTTTATTATGGCTCCCAAGTTCTCCAATAAGTCTCTTCCCAATAAGGGCTTAGGCGAATTTGGTAAATACAGGAACTGATGAATTCCCATTTGTTTCCCAATTTTGTATTTAATGGGTTTCAAAAAGTAAGCTTTTTCTGGTTGGCCTGTTGCTCCCACAACTTGTACAAATTCATCACTTTTAGGTACCAATTCCTGATTTAAAACTGAAAAAGTTGCTCCCATATCAATCAAAAAGTCCAATTCCTTTTTATCTTCCCCTAGCTCTATTTTAACCAGTGGGTCTGCTAGGGTACGGCCCACCGGTCTTCCTCATTCACTATTCTGATGTGTGGTAGTAGTAGTGGCCATTAGCCTTTCCCTTCGTTGGGGGCATTCCCGCTTCCAGTGGCCCATCTGTAGGCAGTATGCACATTGATTTGGCCCTACTCTAGCTGGGTGGGGTTGGAGCCTCCCTCCCCTTCCTGCTGGGTTGCCTCTGCCTCTTCCCCTGGTTCCAGGTTCCGAGTAACCTGTCTTCTGAGCTGCCACTGCTACAACGACTACTCGAGCTATTCTCCTGTCCTCCTTTTTCTTCTCCTCAATCTCTCTATTATTGTATACTTTTCATGCCTCATTCAGCAGTGTCTCTAGGTTTTTATTTGCTGGATGGTCAAGTTTTTGTAATTTCTTTCTGATGTCTGGGTTACTCTGTCCCATCATCAACCCTAACAAGTGCTGTTTCCCTTCTTCTGTTGCTGGGTCCAGGGGTGTGTATTGTCTCATCACTACCCTAAGTCTATCCAAAAACTCTGATGGGGTCTCATCCTTTCCCTGCCTGACGTCATATAGCATTGACCAATTTATAGCCTTAGGGATCGCATCACGCAAGCCCATCGCTATGTTTTCTATACTGCACTAGCTGTTGATAGTGCTCTGGATTGCCCGGGTCCCATTCTGGTTTACTGCTGGGAAAATTATCTTCTAGTCTTCCTGATAATACCTGACCATGTCGTTTTCCTGTTTCCAATACGAGTTCCCTTTCTGTATCTGTCAACTCTGACAGCATCACTTCTATATCCTCCCAATCAATATCTAAATTCTTTGCCATTAATTCAAACCTCTTCGCTACTCCCTCAGGGTTTCTCCTGAAATTCCTTGCCTCATCCCTCCAACTGTTCACATCACTTGTCGAGAACGGTACTTTTACTCTAGTCTTTTCCCCTACCATTGGTACAACTTCTCGGAGAGGAGCTATCGTATGGTTCCCTTCCTCTCTTTGCTTTGCTTCCCCCCGTGCCACAGATCTGGTATAATACGAGTGACCGATCTCTTTCCCTGGATCTCCTTCCTGTGCCTCAACGTCTCCCCTATTCTTTCTCTTCTCTTTTCTCTTCCCCCCTGTCTGTTCTTCCTCTTCTCCTTTTATCTCCATTACACAATCCATCCAGTTCTCGACCTGCGTCTGTTGCCCTTTTGTATCTGCCGGCTCCTGTCCTCACAACTTCTCAACCAAACCTTTATTCCCATCTCTATTTACTCAGCGGCATATTTCCACCCCTGGGGCAAGCCAGTCAGAACAATCAGGCTCTAACTGCTTCTCCATCCCTCCAGGAAAACAGCACGCTGAGCCTTTCACAACCCTGCACGAACCTATCCCAAGCCCAGTGCTGACTGCTTCCAGCCGCGGCCCGAGGCTCTACAGATGCATGTCACGGTACACCGCCTTCCCGCTAGGCGTTCGCGTACCAAAACGTGACGGCATCCAACAACTTTACCTCCCCTGGCGGAGGGAGGGGCTGCACCACAGCTCACTGAGAAGAAGGGAGGTGGAGCCAGGTGCTCAGCGCCATTTTCGGAACTCATCCGAAAAAGTCGGGGAAGAGACTAGGTCTGGCCGCAGCCCGAGCGTACGGCCGGTCCCGCCGCCACTGCAGCTCAAGTGGACGGCCGGGGACCGCCGTCGCTGCTCCGAGCGCACGGCCGGTCCCTTCGCCGCCCGAGCACACAGCAGGGCTCCGCCCACCTCTGCCGCGGTACAGAATCAAAATCGCCTCCACCCTCGGGCATTCAAACGTCTCCTCCAGCAAAGCCATACACGCGTTCTCAGAGCCCTTAAAAACGGCCGGGAGCTGGCTCGCCCGCCGCAGCGGCTGGCTCTATCCCGCAGCGAGAACGGACCTGACTCTGATCTGCTCGCCGCTGCCCCTCCCCTACTTCACTCCCTGCCGCTTTTACCGCTCCGCAGAGAATAAAGGTGGGGGAAGGCAGGTCCCGCATTCTCAAGCGGTGCCCCCATTCCGATGGTTAAGAACCACCCCTGCTTGAAAATAGCAGGAGGGACTCTCTGCCACCAGTCACGCACCAGGAGTCCCCCCGCAATCCACAAGAACTTAACACAATCGCCCCAACAACAACACGAGCCCCCAACTGCCAGAAGACCAAAACGACGCCCAGAACTAAATTTAAACTCTCTTATCTTTTGCAATCCGATCTGCAGAGTAGCCACAACAACCAACTCCTACTCCTGCCTGGCTCTTATCCTGTCCCGGGCTGCTGTCCTTCTCATCCTCTGCTCCCCTTTCTGCATGTCTCGTTATCATCCTTCTCACTATATCTCAATTCAGAGACGTTGCCTCTCAGTTTAGAGACGCCGCTTCCCAGTGAGTTACTTTTGTCCCCAGTCCTTGGTGTGCTGATTTCTATTCTACAAATGTCTCCACTTCTGGATGTGTTGTTCCCTGTATCTGCATTCTCTGTTTAACCGGAACAGTCTCTTTTTTCCTACCTTTCCGGTCTATCAGAGTATACTGCTTTACCACAAGATGTCGCTGGCACACAGCTGTGAACCAAGGTAGGTTTGCAGATGATATCACAATAAATTCTTACACACTAAAGAGATTACAGTTAACACAAAATACCAAGTTGTTATCCCGAAATTCAAACTCGAGTCTTACTAAATTGAGAGATTCTTGCAGACAACATAACAATGTTAGACAAAGTGAGACACGAATGTATCTTTTCAGAAACAAGGCAACAACATTAAGATGAAAGAGAATCATACACCCGATTAACAAACACTCCGATTTTCCAGTGGGGGACTCAAATCCCTTATTTTCCAGTGGGGGACTCGAACCCCTTAATTTCCAGTGGGGGGACTCGAATCCCTTAATTTGGGACTCTGCCAGGGCGTCCCCGGGCTTTCCCGTCAGGTGACCACGTCTGGTCCCTGTTTCCCAGTCAAAGCGCTTTATCCCAAAACCAATAAACAATTAAAAATACCTCTTGATTGGAGCAGGAGATGCAGGTAACCCTTCGTCCACCAACGAGCGCTGGTCCGGGGGGGTCTCTTCTGACAAAAAGTTGTCAGGGGCACCCAGAGGGTCCCGGCCCCGGACCCGGCTTGGGGGGACTCCTTAGGACCTGGGTCTCCTGTCTGGTCCCATCTGGGTCGCCAGAAAATGATGCCGAATTTTGCCCCAAAAGGCAAGAATAACTGCCTAAGAGACTAAGTTTAGGTCAGATAGACAGGAGGTATTTTATTGGCAACGCGTTGGAGAAATCACTAAATGGATTTCTGCCTTTCCCGTAACAAAAGCATGCCTTTATACAGCTTTGGATGTAGTATTGCATCAGATCTTATACATAATCATATCTTTGCATACATATTCATGTGGGGCGTGGTGTAGGCGGAGCGTGGGCGGGGACATCTCTTTTGAGGATCTTCTTGGTGGTCGTTCCGGTGGCCTTCATCATGGGCAGGGGTTTCCTGATGAGTCTTCCTCCTTAAACTTTTGAACTCCTTTCCTAATTTGGTCAATTCCCGGTGTGCCTGGCTTGGTTTCGCTGACAATGCTCTGAGTGTTAGTTTGGCCTTGTTGGCTCTGAATGTCAGTTTGGCCTTGTTGGCTCTGAATCATGCTTACCCTAACAGTACTTGTCAGTCTTTATTCCTTATCTTCTTTTTCTGTCACAGTGACCCATGCCTCAGTCGATTTATTGCTTTATCTGGTTCATGCTTTCGAAAGTTATCTGTTCTGGGGCTTCATTATAAAACTTATTATCAGCTACTACTGCATATCAGTGGTATCAGCCTATGCTTATTACTAGATATGTGAGTACTTGCAACCAAATCCATGTTAAAGTAAGAGTCAAAAGGATATTTTGCACTTTCTTTGTCATCTGTTAGCTCAAATAATTGATGAGCACAATCATGGATTAATTCATAGTTTCATAGTTTCATAGTTTCATTCGGGGTTGGAAGGGACCACAAGGATCATCTAGTTCCAACCCCCCTGCCATGGGCAGGGAAACCCCACACTAGATCAGGCTGGACAAGGCCTCATCCAGCCTCGTCTTAAACACTCCCAGGGACGGGGCCTCGACCACCTCCCTGGACAACCCATTCCAGGGTCTCACCACTCTCATGGTGAAGAACCTCCTCCTCACATCTAGCCTGAATCTCCCCACCTCCAGCTTCATTCCATTCCCCCTAGTTCTATCACTACCTGACATCCTGAGAAGTCCTTCCCCAGCCTTCCTGTAGGCCCCCTTCAGATACTGGAAGGCCACAATTAGGTCACCTCGGAGCCTTCTCTTCTGCAGACTGAACAGCCCCAACTCCTTCAGTCTGCCCTCATAGGAGAGGTGCTCCAGCCCTCTGATCATCCTTGTGGCCCTTCTCTGGACACGTTCCAGCACCTCCACATCCCTCTTGTAATAGGGGCTCCAGAACTGGACACAGTACTCCAGGTGGGGCCTAACCAGGGCTGAGTAGAGGGGGAGGATCACCTCCCTCGACCTGCTACCCACACTTCTCCTGATGCAGCCCAGGACCTGATTGGCCTTGCGGGCTGCAAGTGCACATTGAGAGCTCATGTTGAGCTTCTTGTCCACCAGCACCCCCAAGTCTCTCTCCTCAGGGCTACTTTCCAGCCAGTCACTGCCCAGCCTGGATTTGTGCCTGGGATTGCCTCGACCCAGATGCAGGACCCTGCACTTGCTCTTATTGAACTTCATGAGGTTGGCTTGTGCCCACCTCTCCAGCCTGTCAAGGTCCCTCTGGATGGCCTCCCTTCCCTCCAGCGTGTCTGCTGCACCACACAGCTTGGTGGCATCAGCAAACTTGCTGAGGGTGCACTCAATGCCACTGTCCATGGCGCCCACAAAGATGTTGAACAAGACAGGTCCCAGGACTGATCCCTGAGGGACTCCACTTGTCACTGGCCTCCACTGGGACATGGACCCATTGACAGCCACTCTTTGGGTGCGGCCATCAAGCCAGTTCCTTATCCATCTAGTGGTCCACCCATCAAACCCATGTGTCACCAGTTTGGAGACCAGGATGTGGTGCGGGACAGTGTCGAAGGCTTTGCTCAGGTCCAGGTAAATGACATCAGTTGCTCGCCCCTCATCTATTAATTTTGTCACCTGCTCATAGAAGGCCACCAGGTTGGTCAGGCAGGATTTGCCCTTGGCAAAGCCATGCTGACTGTTCCCAATTACCTCTTCACTATTCTTTTGAGCGAGTAGTGACTCCAGGAGGATCTGCTCCATGATCTTTCCAGGCACAGAGGTGAGACTGACTGGCCTGTAGTTCCCTGGTTCCTCCTTCTTACCCTTTTTGAAGATGGGGGCAATGTTTCCCCTTTTCCAGTCCGTGGGGACTTCACCAGATTGCCATGACTTTTGAAATATAATAGAGAGGGTTTAGCAACCTCATCTGCCAGTTCTCTCAGTACCCGTGGGTGTATCCGTCGGGTCCCATGGACTTGAACACTTTCAGGTTCTTCAGATGATCACAAACCTGATCTGCACTTACAATGGGCAGTTCTTCCTCCCGTCCCTGGCTTTGACTTCCATAACATCAGGAGTGTGGCTAGAGGCCCTTGCAGTGAAGACTGAGGTAAAGAAGTTATTAAGTACCTCAGCCTTTTCCTCATCACTTGTGACCATGTCACCATTTTCCTTTCTGAGGGGCCCACACCTTCCCTAGTCTTCTTCTTCCCATTAATATACCTGTAAAAGTTCTTAGTGTTCCCTCTAATCTCCTGGCTAGATTCAATTCAAACTCTGCTTTGGCTTTCCTAACCAGGACTCTCGCTGCTCGGGCAGCTTCCTTATATTCCCCTGTTCTACCTGTCCTTCTCTCCACTTCCTGTAGAGTTTCCTTTTAAGTAATAGTGTGTCCAGTAGCTCCTTGCCCATCCAGGCAGGCCTCCTAGCATTCTTACCTGCTTTTCTCTTTGTTGGTACACAGAGCTCCTGGACACAGAGGAGGTGGTCCTTGAATATTGACCAGCTGTCCTGGGTCCCTCTTCCCTCCAGGGCTTTGTCCCACGACACTTTGGCTAGCAGATCCCTGAAGCGATCAAAATCTGCACGCCTAAAGTCTAGGGTTGTGAGCTTGGAATACTTCCTCCTGATTGCCCTGAGGATGTTAAATTCAACTGCTTCATGGTCACTGCAGCCAAGGCCGTCTCTGAGCCTCACATTGCTTACCAGCCCTTCCCTGTTGGTGAGAACAAGGTCCAGCATAGCACCATTTCTTGTTGGTTCCTCTACCATTTGGAGGAGGAAGTTGTCTTCTATGCAGTCCAGGAACATCCTGGATTGCTGGTGCCTTGCTGTGTTGTCCCTCCAGCAGATGTCCGGGTGGTTGAAATCACCCATGAGGACCAGGGCTTGTGACCTGGAAGCCGCTTCTATTTGCCTATGGAGGGCCTCATCTGCTTGGATCTGCTGGTCAGGTGGCCTGTAGGAGACCCCACAGTAGTATCTCCTTCCCCTGTCCTGCCTTTAATTTTAACCCATATGCTCTCAACTAGCTCATCATCCCTCCCCAGTTGGAGCTCCACTGATTCCAACTGGCTATTGACATAGAGGGCAACACCTCCTCCTCTCCTTCCCTGCCTATCCTTCCTAAAGAGTTTATATCCATCTATGCCTACATTCCAGTCATGGGATTCATCCCACCAAGTTTCAGTAACAGCCACTATGTCGTGGCATCCCAGCAGCACAGTGGCCCTTAACTCATCCTGTTTGTTGCCCAAGCTGCGCGCATTCGCATAGAAGCACTTCAGCTGGGCTGGCTCTGTCCTCCTCTTGTGCCAAATCCCCTTGGTTTCCACAGAATGTCCTGTTGGATCATTCGTGGCTTGCCTCAGGGCAGCAAGTTGAGAGCCCTTACCATCCCTCCTTCTCTCTACTGCTGGTGAGCTGCCCCTCTGTTTGTCACCAGCCAGCGGGAGACTATTAACCCCTTCCCCCTTCAAATCTAGTTTAAAGCCCTATCAATGAGCCCTGCCAATTCCTGCCCCAGGATTCTTATCCCCCTCTGGGACAAGTGTGTCCCATGAGTTGTTTTCAGCTCTGGTGCCTTGAAAACCAATCCATGATTGTGGAACCCAAAGCCCTGTCGATGGCACCAGCCCCTGAGCCATGAATTGATCTGTCGGCCCTTCCTCAGTGTGTCCTCATCCATTGCTGACTTTAGAGGGATGGCTGAGAACACGACTTGAGCCCCTGATCCCTTTAGCATTTGCCCTAAAGTTCTGAAGTCTTTTTTAATAGATTGTGAGCCTCTCATTGTTACATCGTCACTGCCCACCTGAAAGACCAGCAGTGGGTAGTAGTCTGAAGGTCTCACGAGGTTGGGAATTCTGTCTACAACGTCTTTAACTTGGGCACCAGGGAGGCAGCTGACCGCTCTATGAAATTGGTCTGGTCTGCATATCGGGCCCTCTGTTCCCCTCAGTAGGGAGTCTCCTATGACGATGACCCTGCGAGGTTTCTTTTCTGGGTAAGTTTTGATGGCTGGCCTGAGGTAACCTGTCATTGGTACAGCTTCTGACCTTCTTGAGTCCTCAGCCTCACCAATGACCTGTTCCTCCTGCAGAGCCTCATACCTGTTCTGTAACTGCACTGGAGGCAGCGTGCTGCTCACAGGAGCAGACTTCCTTTGTTTGCACTTCTTCCGTCGGGCCTGTTCCCATTGGCCCTGCTCATGTGGGTTACTACAGGGAGGTTGAGAATCTTGGTTCTGGGGAGGTATCAAACTCCCTGCTCCCCTAAGTTCTCCCCCTGTTCTGGTTTAGAAGAGATTACGTTATGGGAATCGTCAATTTTCTGCTCACCATCTCTTCTAGCTCTTAGCCTTTCCACCTCTTCTTTTAGTTTGACCACCATGCTCATCAGATCACTGACCTGCTCACACCTGAAACAGCTGCTCCCTCCAGCCTCCATATCGAGTGCCAGGCTCCAGCACTCACTGCAGCCACCTACCTGAACATCTGCATGATTGTGTATGGTCTCTGTTTGGGTGCCCACTGTCCTTCTGCTAGACTTTGCTCTAGTGGTGACCATCTTGCAGTAACCACCCTCTCCACACGGCTTTTTTTTTTTTTTTTTTTTTTTTTCCCCCTGTCAGTGAGAAGGCTGAGCTGCGCTTCTCAAGCTGCCTCCTCTGTCTTCAGCCATGCGCTGGGTTCTGTTTGGTTTGCGCGCGGTCTCCGCGGCAACCCCTCCCCCAGCTACGTCACTGCCCTCTGGCAAGTAGGCAATCCGAGCCCCCTGCCCCTCCTCCTCCCTTCGGGGAAGTCCCGAGCCACCAGCCCCTTACCGCCTGAAAAGCAAGGGAATCAAAGCCAAAAGCCAAACTCCCAGAGCTGCGCTGCTCAAGCTGCCTCCTCTGTCTTCAGCCACGCACTTCATCCAGAGCTTCTTCCATGGTTGCTAAGTCAGAAAGTTCATCTTTAAGACTTTGCTTTTCTGGTGCTCTTCCAACAACGTGGTCAAGATTAGAACCTCTAGAAGGATATGAAATTTGTCTAGTATGTTTATTTATATAAGAGCCTGTTCACTGAGCACAAAGTATACTAAAGAAAACAACCGGGAATTCTGGCATCCTTTACTCTTTCAAAATACCATTCATTGTGCATTTACACTTGATAATTGTTAATAGGGAAAATAATTCAGAGAGCCTAAAGACACAGAAGTAGTAAAATATTTTTATTAAATGTAATTCAGTATGCTTAAAAATACTTTCAAAGTTACCAATATTATGAAACATAGTTGCATTTTACTGTTTCAGAAATTAGAAGCTTCAAAGCCAACTCACATCCACTGGATAAGATTCTTAGATCTTTTCTGAATTAAGTGGATTCCATCCAATACATTGGTGATGTCATACACTCTTCGTTTTCGTACTCCAAGTGTTGTTGCGACTTCATTTAAATCAAGAACACCGTCTGGAGCTGTTCTGACAAGATCCATGAATTTTTGGGTCAAATAAACCAAAGATGCATCAAATCGAGGCTTTCTGACTTTCAGAGTTCCTGTAAGGTTTTGATACAATATCTAGGGTAAACTACTACACAAGCATGAAGCATTCCTAAAAATACCCTACACAATAGCAACAAAGTAGCAATGAAGATAAAGTCTGAAAGCACTGTGATTATTAACACTGACATTGCAATGACATACCAAGTCTATTAACTACATATACCTTCATTTGTTTGCAATGACTGTACTGCTAGTGTGGATATTAAGAGTTGTGGAACTGTATGTTCTGCAGGACATGAGCTTGTACTACTGAATAAAAACCAGTGAAACCTTCAGTTAACTATAGACATACTCCATGACACTGTAAAAACATCTATTTCCACGCCCTTTTGGTCCAGATTAACCAGATGTTAAAAATAACATTCAAGTATGGTTCAGGATTTAGCTTGGCTTCAGGGAATGTTCCAGCCTGGACATGACCAACTTCTTCTAGAGTACAAGAATTTAAATACATGGATAAACTCTCGTTGTACTATTTGGCCTCAGGGCAAAAAAATGGTCATGCTATTGTTTAATTTACCAATTCAACAATGATCTAGATACCAGGACACCACTGGTTTCAGAGATATCCCTGTGCTATGTGTATCTATTACAAGCATACTTGCAGAAATAGCAGAGAAGTAACTGATGAACAGCTTGTTTAACTACATTGTTATTTATGTATGCGCAAAGAATGTATTTGAGGCACAAAAGAGATGTGGTACATATGGACTCATCCGATGCCATATTCAATGAATGACTGGCAAATCCTGATGTTACTTGTCCTTTGTCCTGCAAAACAAATCAGGTACTTTATATCTGATCGAACTGTGTCGCTGAATATTCCAGTCTAAAACTTCAAGAGAATGTGTATGCAAGTGTCAGGAAGCTTCCTTAGGAAGTGTTATACTTGAAACTTTGGTGTTTTTCCCAAGAAGAATGAGACATGCACTTTTACTTGGTGTATTACATGTATTCTATGGCTACAACATTGTGCTCTCTTGAACATGAAGTGACAGGTTCAACAACTCAGTTTTGGACTGTGTTACTGAGAGATGTGCAATACTATTCATTTGGTGAGAAAAAAAATCCAAACCACAACACAAATTCACTCAAGCTTGTATTTTGTTAGTACCAGTTGAAAACCAACATTGGTCAGTACAACATTCCAGTTTTCTCTAACTCACATTTCCAGTGGATTATTTTCTGTATGGCACTGGGAAGGTACACTTGCAGCAAATTCGAAGAGGAAAAACTATGAAGACTGTGTTGTTTCATATCTGTTATTTCATTTAGTCTACAGCAATGCTCCTGTTCTGCCTATATCACACACAATTTCTCATTTGTTTACAGCATGTACTCCGCATTGTAAAAAACATGAAATAATCCAGGAATAATCTTCACACGTGGAATACAGCAACTTACTTCTCACAAACTGTATGTCATTGTCCACATTCAGGTTGATCATCGGTGTCTGGATAGAAAGAAAAAACAAACAACAAAAACCATCAGACATAAAATGGAAGGCTGGGGAAGGACTTCTCAGGATGTCAGGTAGTGATAGAACTAGGGGGAATGGAATGAAGCTGGAGGTGGGGAGATTCAGGCTGGATGTGAGGAGGAGGTTCTTCACCATGAGAGTGGTGAGACCCTGGAATGGGTTGTCCAGGGAGGTGGTCGAGGCCCCGTCCCTGGGGGTGTTTAAGAGCAGGCTGGATGAGGCTCTGTCCAGCCTGATCTAGTGTGGGGTTTCCCTGCCCATGGCAGGGGGGTTGGAACTAGATGATCCTTGTGGTCCCTTCCAACCCTGAATGAAACTATGAAACTACCAACACAGGAAGCTTCCTCCAGAGAAAACCCTCAAATCAATTCTAGATACTACAGCCATCTGACTGCTGACATTTCAGGACATTACTGTGAAGGATATTACTGATATTACTGTCAGGATTTGCAGCCCTTCACCTCAGCACATCTCCTTGTCTTGGCAAGCAGTGAAGTCCCTAATGCTCAGGCAATGATCACAACACAGATACCTGCATAAACTCTACAAATGCAAGCTTCAGCTATTCCATGTAACAGCTTACATACAG
The DNA here is from genome assembly GCA_011125475.1 of Melanerpes aurifrons. Taxonomy (NCBI): domain Eukaryota; kingdom Metazoa; phylum Chordata; class Aves; order Piciformes; family Picidae; genus Melanerpes; species Melanerpes aurifrons. Next base: position 150,216 of record WWNC01000170.1, read on the forward strand.
AAAATACACTGCTATTATTATGGCATTACAATTATACATCACAATAAAAGACTGAAGCAGTCTGCTCTGGTCAAGAAACTGACATGATGAGTCTAAGCAGGTACTTCATTCCACCCCTCATCCTAATTTAACAAAAAGATTATTTTCAAATTTGTTCATTCCAGCTGGAAGAGATTTGAGGAAGGTCTTGGGTCCAACCTCCAACTCCATACAGGAAGAGCCATTAGATGAGGGCAGCTCACTCAAAGCTTTGTCCAGCTGGGTCTTCAAAATTTCAAGGGATGAAGGCTACACCTCTGCTTGTTTGTACTTACAGTGAAAAAGTTTCACTTTACACCAAGTTGCAACCTCTTTTTTTTTTTTTTTCCTCAATTCATGGCTATTTGCTTTCAGCTTCCCATCATACACAGTTACAAAGCATCTGGTGACAGCTTCTTGTTTATGTCCAGGCAGGTCCTTTCAGCAAGATGGTCCTCTAGCCTGGGGTGACACCCTTGTACCACTGCAGGGTTTAGGCTGAGATGCAGGACTTCATAACTGAATTCTCAGCTTCCTTGGTTGAAGTTTATAAGGTGTCTAATGACCCATTCTCCAGCCATGCCTAGCTGTCTACAGCATCTTCCTCACTCATAAACAAATGTGCATCTTATGTCCTCCTATCGACAAGACAGGTGCCTGGACAGGCCCCTGAGGAACTCCATTTAACAACCCACTTCTGGCTAAAGTATGAACCTCTTTGAGCCTAATGATCCAGACAGTTTTTTTAACTCATCTAGTAGCTTAAAATCTGTAACACCCCAACTCAAAGAGGAGGATACTACAGAAGACTGATTCAAAAGTCCTGCTAAAGCTAACTGAGATGACATCTAATAATTTCATCACAAAAGGTAATCAGATTGCAAGTATAGCCAAGTTGGCTATTTTCAATTGCTTTCTCTTTCATGAGCCTTGAAATAACTTCCAAGAGAACTTGCTTCATGATTTTCAAAGAGACTGAAGTGAAGCTGACCTCTCAAAGATCCTGACAGCAACCTCACAATGACATCAGCCAGCTCTCTCAGAATGCAGACCTGGTTGAGAGTTCTCACGGGAGTCCTACCTCAACACCTTTCCACTGCTTGTCGTTCCCTACTTGAATACGGTCTTAGACACAAAGCCTAGGAGACATCAGTTCTAAAGACCATGCAAGAAGGCTGAGTACTTCAGCCCTATCTGTGTCATTTCTTCCTAAAGCACCTGTCCCATTTAAGAGCAGGTTCACATTCCCCTCCACCTCCTTTCCTACTATGTAGTTGTCACCTTTCACATTGCTAGCTTCAACATTAGAACTTTGTACCTCCTACCATCATATATATATATACATCCAGTATTTTTTATCCTCCTTTATGGCCTATCCTTGCTTTCACCTTTCACTTCTTTTTGCCCTACCCAGAGTGCAGACATAGCTGTGTCTATCCCTCAATGCATCTAATTCTTGTCATGAGCATCAGGATAAAATGTCCCTGTCCTTACAGACCTTCACCTTTTTGCCTCTTCCAGCTTTCAAAATTGCCTCCCCTAAAATCTCAACTACCTGTTGCCTGAATAAGCTAGAATCCAGGTTCTATACTCTGCCCCTGTACACTGCACTGGTTAGGCCACACCTCGAGTACTGTGTCCAGTTCTGGGCCCCTCAGTTTAGGAAGGATGTTGACTTGCTGGAACGAGTCCAGAGAAGGGCAACGAAGTTAGTGAGGGGCTTGGAACACAAGCCCTATGAGGAGAGACTGAGGGAGCTGGGGCTGCTTAGCCTGGAGGGGAGGAGACTCAGGGGTGACCTCATTACTCTCTACAACTACCTGAAGGGGGGTTGTAAACAGGCAGAGGTTGGTCTCTTCTCCCAGGCAGCCAGCACCAGAACAAGAGGACACAGTCTCAGGCTGCGCCAGGGGAAGTTCAGGCTGGAGGTCAGGAGGAAGTTTTACACAGAGAGAGTGATTGCCCATTGGAACGGGCTGCCTGGGGAGGTGGTGGAGTCACCGTCACTGGAGGTGTTCAGGAGGAGACTTGACAGGGTGCTTGGATAGATGGGTTAGTTGATTAGGTGGTGTTGGGTGATAGGTTGGACGTGATGATCTTGAAGGTCTCTTCCAACCTGGTTTATTCTATTCTATTCTATTCTCTACTAGCCTTCCTCATTACACTATTAAACTTCACTAATCCATCTCATGCTGCTAATATTTACTACATCCTTGACTTCCCTGTTCATGAGAAGCAGATTTAGGAAAGCATCATCTCTGGCTGCTTCATCCAAACACCTACATAAAGAAGCTGTGCCCAATGCCCTTTGCTTCTGACAATCATCTCCAATAGTAAGCAGTTTCCAATTACCAGCGTAAAAGCTCATGTAAAATGTTCAGGACTTGAAGACATTAATACCCAGCAACATTTAGCCCACAGTCAAGGTTGATAAAAATAAGCATTTATAAGAAGTTTCATAGAATTGAAAGTAGGCCTGTTTTTTCTTGTTACCTATCTCATAACATTACTAAAAGCAGTGATGGAAGGTACAGATTACCTGAACAGCACAGATGTCCCAAAAAGTACAAAATACACAGTTGTAGTCTGTGTTTCTTAAATATAGCTACAATGTATTTAACTTGATTAAGAGGCTACAGGTAACATAGATTTTTAAAAGGTATCCCTTTGTACTATGGCTAACATCACCGCATTTTCCTTTCTCGGGCAGGCTCCTAAAATGCAGTGTAGGAGGACTGTACCACAACACCCATTCGTGCACCACTCTGACTAGGCCTGCTACATCTTTCCAGCTCAGGGATCCACCTCCTGCCGAAGAGCCGAGAGGCAGGACTTTGGGAAATCGCCTTAAAACCTCCCGCAGCGGGAGCAAAGCGTTGCAGTGCCGTAGCGCCCTTTCGCCATCTATAGGCGGCACCTCCTTTCCCGGCCTGCCGCGTACCTCAGTCACACGCAGCGTGTCCGGCCGCAGCGGCCTCAGACGCTCCCACTTGCTGGGGCTGGCCATGTTAGCCCAGCCCCTCCTCTTTCCTCTGGCCAGCCGGCCGCGGCCTAGCGCGGCGGGAGGCTTCGCCTGCCCTGGACAAGGCGGCGGAGGGCGGGCGCCTCAGACGCTTTCACGACGAACCTGCGTCTCCTTGTCCGAAGAAGGCACTGCCATCCTCACTCCACCTCTAGGAGGAGGGGGCGGCAAGGACCCTCCCGCCACCGCAGTCCGTTATGGCCGCCTCTCCCCTGCCGCCCTCCGCGAGCGGACGCTTGGGCGGGAGAGCCGAACGCGCGCAGGCGCCCTCCCGCCAGAACCGCGGCGCTAGCGAAGGTAGCGACAACAGAACCTTCCCTCTCGGGGTGGCGGAGACCCTACTGCCCTCACCCAGCGGCCCCTGCGCTGCGCTCGCCCCGCCCACGCCGGCTTTACTTCTCGCCCCTCTGCGTCCGGTGCGGTGTGTACTTTTCACGTCGTGCTTCTGTGTCTGTTGAGGGGAGTGCTCCCCTTTGAAAGCTGTGAGGAAGGAGACGTCGGGTTTCGCTTGGGCTGGTGTTTTCCTCCACTATCATCAACCTCCTGGGTGGCGGCGAAAATTTGTTCACCCCTTCCTCCTTGTCTTAGAATCATAGAATGCCTTGTGTTGGAAAGGACCTCTAAAGATCATCTAGTCCACCCCTCCTGCAGTGAGCAGGGACATCTTTAAACAAGATCCGGTTGTTAGAGCCTCATCCAACCTGCCCTCAAATGTTTCTATGGATGGGTCTTCTATTACCTTTCTGGGCAACCTGTTCCAGGGCTTCACCACCCTCATTGTAAAAAATGTTGTCTTGCATCTAGTCTAAATCTTCCCTCTTTTAGTTTAAAACCATCACCCCTTGTCTGTTGCAACAGGCTCTGCTAAAAATTCTAACCCCATCTTACAGGGCTCTTTAAGTATTCAAAGGCAGCAAGAAGGTCTCCCTAGTGCCTTTTCTCCAGGCTTAACTACCCCAACTCTCAGCCTTTCTTCACACAAGAGATGTGCCTTCCCTCTAAGAATGTTTGCTCAGGTCCTCCTCTGGCCCTGTTCCAATAGGTCCATGTCTTTCTGTGCTGAGGGCCCCAGAACTAGGCATAGCACTGCAGATAAGGGTCTCACCAAAGCAGAGGGGCAGAATCCCCTCCCTTGACCTGCTGCCCATGCTGCTGGGGATGCAGCCCAGGAGACAGTTGGCTTCTGTGCTATGAGTGCACAATGCTGGCTCCTGTCCAGCTTTGCTGGTCTTGCCAGTGAGGTGCAGCTGGCACGGGGATCTCCCTTAAGCACTGCAGTGGGCCAAAGTGGATTAAAATGAGGAAGTTCTCACCATTTCAGTTGCTGCAAGGAGGGAGTTTTTTCTTCCCTCAATGTGTATCATGAGCATTGAGAGAGCACCCAGCACAATTCTGTTGCGTGAAAATAATTAGTATTACTTTCTTGCCAAATAATCTGATTCTGTCACAACCTGCTAGTGAAGAGCCAGGTATCTTCCTCCAGCACCAGAGAGGAGCCAACACATGTGGCTTGTCTGAGCTAACCCTGTCAATTTACCTGCCAGCAAGAGGCCCTAGATCCTTTCACAAATTTCAATTCCATTGCTAGTAGTTTCACATCACTTCAGGTTAGAGATTCCTTTGGAGTAGCTTACGTCACCACTGATACATCAGATGCCTTGGTAGAGGATGGACATTTCATTAGAACCATAGAATCAAAAAGGTTGAAAAAGACCTCAAAGATCATCAAGTCCAACCTGTCACCAATTTCTTCGATCAATTATTTGTGTTGTAGAGGTGTGTAGAACTAAGGTGGGTTCTTGCAGATACAAAAGGTTTTCCTTGTCTGGAGACTTTCAAAACCCATCTGGATGCATTTCTGTGCGGACTACCCTAGGCAATGCTGCTTTTGGCAGCCGGTTTGGACTCTATGATCTCTGGAGGTCCCTTCCAACCTCTAACATTCTGTGATTCTGTTATGGAATCAACGCATTACTGAAATGTAAAAATGCTGACTTTTGTATGAGCAGTAGGAACCTTCCTAACTATCCTCTGGTCATAAATGTGGTTCCATAAGGAATGAGTATTTATTCTTCTGTGTCCTATTCTTAACTGGAAGACATACCTTGCCATTGTAATCACAGATTCTATAAGCCCACTGTGATAAAGCAGGGTAGCTTTTTGCTGAAAGAACAGACCAGTATGAAATAGGTATCTTGGGCTGCTTTCATGTGGGGTGATATAAGGAATGTGCCATACAATATAAAAATCATCAAACAGGATTTTGATGATTGTTGGGTAGTCAGCTATTGAGGGAGGCTAACAAGTCATAGTTTGAGAATTAGGGTACAGGAATTTCTGTATTAACCCATGTGGAAAACATTGCATCAATATTTAACTAAGCTGTTGTTCTAGCCAGTCATAAGATCAAATTCTGTTGTTCCTGTGCTTCTCTGTCCTTGGTTGCTGAAATCTCTAACTGAGCAAAGAAAAGCCCCACATGGGTTCAGATTCAGAAAGACTTTTCTATATTTACATGAAAATTATAAAGCCTAATTTTTCTTTTAAATGAAAATTAGATTTTGAAGTAACTGACTGGACTATACAGAGTTTTGGCTGTGACATTCTGTTGACTGAAGAATTTGATTCTAGTGTGTTATTATTTACATTTTATAAAGCTCATAATGAAACTTATACCACATGCTTTATTACTCTTGCAGAGGAAAATGTAAATTATACTCCATTTACTCTTGTCTTATTGCATGTGAAAAAAGACTGTGCATTCTTCAGATATTAATCATACAAAACATAATTCTTCAAATGGATGTTTATGTGAAAGTTTTCTTAGATTGATTTGACTCTTAATCTGCCACCAGGGGGCAATAATTCCATTTCCTAAATCTGATCTTTAACCATCAATGCGTACTAGAACAGTGGTTTCATTAAAATTTTTGTGGGACTACACAGAATCATTAAGGTTGGAAAAGACCTTCAAGATCACTGAGTCTAACATATGAAAGCAAAACACAATAAAAAAACTAACCAAAATCCCCCAACCAACCAAAAACAAATGAAAACAAACCAAGAAAACCCTTTGCTTGTGTAATTTAATGTTTTACTCTGCACTACTTAGGCATGCAGGTTTTACTTCAATTTTAAGCAGCTGAAATTAGAGTGTTTGACAAATGTTTTTACTGGTGAATCTCATGCAGCACTGTAATGGTGCGAGGTTTGGAGTTTCATGCAAGACAGGATGTTTTGTGGCTTTTAAAATTGTCATTGTACTATTTTAAAACTTGTCTATTAGCCTATATATGTAATCCTGAATTTGGGAATTATACCAATTGATAGGTACCTCTATATCTCATTATGATATGCATTTGTTTTACTTACGTATGTGGTAGTTCCAACATACTGCAGTTAAAGACAGGGCCAAGTGGTACAATTTTTATCAAATGCAGCCTTCCCTTTAACAGTGATACTCTTATAAGTGGATCTTGTACTAAGTGCATATTTACTGTTGAAAAGATGAGCCAGAGGACACATCTTCCCACAAAGGTTAAAAAATATAAAATCATGAAAGACAGAAATAGCTGTAAGAATCTGTTTAAACTACATAAAATTACAGAATCATCCATATTTTTGTATGAAATTATGTCTGGCTGTATAAAATTCCTAGCCTCCCTAAATCCTGAATGCTGCATGATGATTAGGCATAAGGGTGTGCGACATCACAGCTGCCACAGGAGGATGCTATTTATATAATTTTTACAATATTTACAATATTTACAAGGCAGACATCCTGGTTATAGACCACCCAACCAGGAGGAAGATGTTGATGAAGCATTCTATAGGCAGCTTAGGGCTGTCTCAAGATCTCCGGACCTTGTTCTCATGGGCGACTTCAACCTGCCTGAAATCTGCTGGGATCTCAACACAGCAGAGAGGAGACAGTCTAGGAGGTTCTTAGAATGCATGGAGGACAGCTTCTTATCCCAGGTGCTGCGCGAGCCTACCAGGGGTAAGGCTATGCTTGACCTCCTCTTCACCAACAGGGAAGGGCTGGTGTGAGAGACTAAAAATTGGCTCTCCTGGTGTGACTCAACAGAAGATAAAATCACTTGCCTCCCCCACCACTGCCCAAACTACACAAAAAACTTTCAGGGAAACGATACCTGGCTACTTATGATTTCCTGGAAAGATTTCATGGGGGACAATAGCTGGATACTTATTTCCCAGAACGATGTCCTGGGTACTTACCTAAGGATGATTTCCCAGGACGATGTCCTGGGGACCAACACTTGCCTGAGGACTAAAAAACTGTATAAAAAGACCTGAGTGACACTGTCAAAGAAGAAGAGAGAAGACAGCATCACACGCTGGAACATCACGGGGCAACACAACGCATCTTGGACTCTCTCCACCCTTGGTCGTTGGTAATATAATCTCTTTCTGGCTTTCTCCTTTTATCTCTCTCTCCCTCTCCCTCTAATTCCTTCCCTCTTCTCCCTCTCTCTCTCTCCCTCTCCATTTTCTCCCTCTCACCTTCTTATTTCCACGTTGTTTATGTAATAAATAGTCTAGCTGTTGATACTTTGGCCTTGTTTGTGCTTCTAATTTCACAACACGGGAATGTTCTAAAAGAACTTGAGTCTCTTTCCCTCTCCGGACCGAGACAGCTGGTGAGTGATGTAGTGGTTGGAGGGTGTTTAGGGGCCAGTGACCATGAGATAATTGAATTTTCAATATTCAGTCAAACTAAGAGGGGCAGCAAGTCCACTCTACTTCCGGAGGGCAGACTTCAGGTTACTCAAGGAACTAACTCAGAGGGTTCCTTGGGATAAAGCCCTTAAAAATAAAGGGCTCCAGGAGAGCTGGACCTGCTTCAAGGAAGAACTCTTGAAGGCACAGGAACAGGCTGTGCCAATGTGCCAGGGCAGACGGCCAACCTGGATGGTTAATGAACTTTTAATAGAACTAAGGGAAAAACAGAGGGTGTATCAGCTTTGGAAGAAAGGGGAGGTGGGACCGTTTGAGGCGGTGCCTTTAACAAAGGGACACCATGGCCGAATGTTTTATAAACAAAAGACAGGTCTAAACTAATTTCATTGGTGGAGAGGCAGAGCACTGCCTTAAGTTTTGATTCCCAGTGAGACTAGTCTCAGTCTTGTCTTGCACTCTTCCCCCCTCCTTTCCGCAGCTCACAGCTTCTGGGCTTTCGGCCAGACTGACCTTGGAACTGATAACCGTGAGGCACTAACACATTTACTCTAACCATACTCTGCTTTAATTAATAATTGTTCTTTTTCTCTCTTTCTAACCCTCTTTGGGGAAAAAGGGGAGGAAAAGGGGGGTACAGGGGGGGAACCCTCCTCAGCAGAGGAGGGAATCTCATTCCTGTGTTACTTTGTTATATACTCCTGTGCATATATTGTAAATACTGTAAATTGTGTATATATTCCCCTGCATTTCCTAAACTGCTTTGTAAATACAGCATATTTCCTTTGCTAATCCGGCTATGGTTTTTCTTTCAATTTTCCTCCCTTCACTTTACAGGGGGGGAAGAAGGCTGGGCCGTCCCCTCAACCCCCCCCCATTTTTTTTTTCTTGGCTTCCCAACATGCGGCAGATAATTAGCTTGATTTATTACTTTATTGTTTTATTGATTTATTGCTTTATAGCCGGATTAGCAAAACATGAAGGTGCTGTGGATATTAGAGTGTTTATTTTTTTCAATTTTTGGGGCTCTGGTCTACAGATATTGTTTGGGTCTGATTCTGGATTACCTGGTGTGCTGGGTTGAGGCAGCCCCCTTCCCCACCCCTGGCAACAATAAACACTCAGACAAACGGATTGCAAAAGTGATGGAAAGTTTAAATAGAAAGCAGTGAACTTTTACAGAAAGCCAAAAGCGCAGTGACAAAGAAAAATCCCAAAACAGACCCAGAGAGATCCCATCCCTACCTGAGGGTACACCCAAGACCCCCAGGGCTCCTTCTTCCCCCTCCACACTGCTAGGCTAGTCTCAGCTGACCAGATCTGAGACTACCCATGCCCCCATGACCTTGGGCCTAGTCAGACCCAAAGCAGGAGACATCTCCCCCAGTTACTGGCTGACGGAGGAGGAAGAAAAGAGGGCGTGCTAGACTCCGCACAGGATCTTATAGTGGTGCAAAGGATTGTGGTAGGAAATACTACATAATTTCCTGTGTCCACCCCTCTGGGCTGGACTTCGGGACACAGGAAGTAAACATTGCAGGGGGGCACCCAGCTCAAACTGCAACACCTGGGTAAATATTTGGTGCACACAATTTATTTGTGGTGTATGTATCGAGTCAAACTTCTCTATGCACGCTGTGTGGATTTCTTCTGGCCAGCGAGATACAGGAATGTGACCTCTAGCACTCTCCTGATTGAGATAAAAGAGTTTAAGATCCCAGTAGGTGAAAGGGTAACTTTAAGTGATGGCTGGGATCCGAAGGTGCTTTATCTTATGTGTGTAATCCTGCTCTCGGTGATAATTAACGTGTATCTGCTATTTTCGTTGCATCGGGAGAGGAAGATATCCAGACCGTGTTTTGTTATTAAAACTAGATCAAAGAAAAGGTGACGTGGCTCTGGGTCAGTCCCAGAGATGTCTAGTGATGAGGAGTATGGAGAATCTGTGTCAGTTAAAAAGAAAGCTAAAAAGTTAATTGGAAAAGCTGCTCTGAACGGTTTTGCTGCTGATTCTGGCAAGCTGCCGGGGCGGCAGCCAATATGGCATCTCCTCCTTCTCCTCTTCCTGTTTCTCCTTCGGCCATTAACGGGGCAACGTCATTTTCGTCTTCTTGCACAGTGGGACCGGAAGCCACTGTCCAGCAGCTGATTTATCTCAGGACCTGTCAGCTTCTGTTAAGGTGGATGTAAATTCAAACACAGCTCCAGTTAAGGTGGCTGTTTTAAAGACTAGAAGTGGAAAGACCAAAGATGATCCAGGAGCTAATAGAGGAGGAGAGCAGGAGACTGATCCTAGTGAGGGACCCTCTACTAGAAAAGATCCTGCTGAGGAGAAAGAGAAGATTTCTTTTAAACATCTAGCTGACTTAGTGAGAGCAAAACAGGATAGAGATGCAGCTAGGACAGGAGCTGGCAGTGGTGGTTCTCAGCTTAAAGAGATCCTTGAGAAAATGGCAGCAGGATTATTAGGACAACAAGTTGAGGAATAGGAGGAGTCAGATGACATTTCGGACTGTTCCTCTCCAAGGGAAGAATTACGAAATGTCCATAAAGATTATACCAGGGCAGATAAGGAGCCAGTTCTAGCTTGGCTTAGTAGGTGTTATGATACAGGTGCTCCAGCTCTAATAGTTGGAGACAAGTCAGCAGCTCAGTTAGGAACTCTCTCGAGGGATAATGGAATAGATAGACATCTAGGCAGGGTTCTCGGTAAGGTTAATCTGTGGATACACCTTTTAATGGCGGTTGCCCTGAGATACCCTTCCCGAGATGATCTTCCATGGAATCCTAAACCCTGGACTACCATAGATGAGGGAATTAAGCGCTTGAGAGAATTTGCTGTTAGAGAGCTACTCTATGGTGAACATGAAACTCTGAATCCTGATGAGATTCCTGTGGGTATTGGTCTTGCTAAAAAGCTCATCAAACTTGCTCCTTCTAATTATGCAAACATTCTGGCAAGCAGAATTGTGTCAAGAAATTATGGTGGAGCTCCTCCTACGGTTGGCCAATTCAGTGAATGAATGAGACAATTGGAGGCTAGCATGACACGTGTTTCTTTGGTTTCGGCCATTAAAACTATGTCTGGTGATATACAGAATTGCATAAGAGAGTTAAAGGATTAATTTAGACATTCCATATCCCAATTGGCACAAAGGGATAATTTCAGTTCTTCCTCCAGGTGGATACAAGTTTCATCTGTGAGGAATACACGTCCCCCAAGGAGGTCATTCCAAAACAGATCAAATCAAACCAGACCACCAAGGCAGTCACATAGGACTATTTGGATAACTCTGTGTGATCAATTTGGTGAGAACATGAACCGCTGGGATGGCCAACCAACTTCTAATCTTTTCAGGAGACTGAGGGAACTGCCAAGTGGCAGAACCCGAGGTAGCAATACCAGAAGGGTAGCTGTTACTTCCACAGTTCCCCAGAACAACTCTAGTAGCTCCAACAGTGGCTCCAGTTATAACACTGCACACTGTGAGCAATGCACATGTGCGCATGTTCCCCATAACTAGGGGTGCCCTGCCTACCACCAGGGGGAGGAGAGGGATAACAGAGATAATAGAATCTATTGGGATGTGTACATGCAGTGGCATTTCGGAAGTATAGGGCCTTCGTTGACACAGGAGCTCAGTGCACCATAATGCCATCAAATAATCAGGGATCAGAGTCTATAACTATTCTGGGAGTCAGTGGTGGATCTCAAGAGTTAAGTAAGGTGGAGGTTAATATAAGTTTAACTGGTAAACAATGGAGGAAGCATACAGTTGTGACCGGACCTGATGCACCTTGTATTTTGGGAATTGATTTTCTGAGAGAAGGGCGTTTCAAAGACCCTAGAGGTTACAAATGGGCTTTTGGAGTAGCTTCTATAGAAATTGATGGACAAAAATTGAAGCTATCTGCTAGACCTGAGCTTTCTGATGAATCTGCAGTTGTGGGACAACACAAGGTACAGGAAATTAAATTGCCGGTTGCTTCTCAGACTGTGCATCACAGACAATACAGAACCAAACGTGACTCTTTGTTGCCCATTCAGAATCTGATTCGTCAGTTGGAGAGTCAGAAAGTTGTCAGCAAAACTCATTCACCTTTCAACAGTCCAGTGTGGTCCAGAATGGTGACTGGCGTCTGACGGTAGACTACCGAGCCCTAAATGAAGTTACCCCACCTTTGAGTGCAGCAGTACCAGACATGATGGAGCTTCAGTATGAGCTGTAATCCAAAGAGGCCAAATGGTATGCTACCATAGACATTGCTAATGCATTTTTCTCTATTCCCATAGCAGAGGAATGCAGGCCTCAGTTTGCTTTCACCTGGAGAGGAATCCAGTACACTTTCAACAGACTGCCAACGGGCTGGATCCACAGCTCAAGCGTCTGTCATGCAGTAATCCATGATGCTCTGGAGAAAGGCGGTGCTCCAGAACACATCCAGTTAATTGATGATATCATCATCTGGGGTAAAACTGCTGAGGAAGTCTTCGAGAAAGGTAACAAAGTCATCGACATTCTTCTGAATGCAGGTTTTGCCATCAAGCGAGACAAGGTGAAAGGACCTACCACAGAGATTCAGTTTCTGGGAGTGCGGTGGCAGGATGGACGCTGACACATTCCAGTGGATGTGGTAAATAGAGTCTCTACCATGGCAAGTCCCACAAACAAGCAAGAGACCCTACGTTTCTTGGGGATAGTGGGATTTTGGAGACTGCACATTCCTGGATACAGTCAGATTGTGAAACCTCTGTATGATGTGACTCGAAAGAGAAACCATTTCCACTGGGGACCTGAACAACAAGCAGCCTTTGACCAGATAAAGCAAGAGGTAATTCAAGCAATGGGTCTGGGACCTGTCCGAGATGGTCCAGACATTAAGAACATTTTGTACACGGCTGCAAGTGACAATGGTCCAACCTGGTGCTTGTGGCAAAAAGCTCCAGGTGAGACACGTGGACGACCTCTTGGTTTCTGGAGTCGAGGTTACAGAGGTTCAGAGGCTAATTATACTCCAACAGAGAAAGAAATTCTAGCTGCCTATGAAGGAGTAAAAGCATCTTCTGAAGTGATTGGAACTGAATCACAACTTCTCTTAGCTCCCAGATTACCAGTTTTGAATTGGATGTTCAAAGGCAAAGGCTCCACACCACATCATGCCACAGACTCAACAAGGTCTAAGTGGATGGCTCTGAAAACACAGAGAGCTCGAATGGGAAATCTTGAAAGACCTGGTCTAGTGGAGGTGATCTCAAGTTGGCCTGAAGGTACCAACTGTGCTAAACCTCCAGAGGAGAAAGTAACTCGTGCTGAGGAAGCTCCTCCTTACAATGACCTTTCTGATGATGAAAAGAAATATGCTTTGTTCACAGACGGTTCCTGTCGTCTTGTTGGAAACAAGCGAAGGTGGAAGTCTGCAGTGTGGAGTCCAACACGCCGAGTTGCAGAGGCAAAGGATGGATAAGGAGAATCCAGTCAGTTCGCAGAGGTAAAAGCTGTCCATCTAGCTCTCGATGTAGCTGAACGTGAGACATGGCCAAAGCTTTATCTCTACACCGACTCATGGATGGTAGCCAATGCTCTATGGGGTTGGCTAAAGAACTGGAAGGAGAGTGGTTGGCAGAGGAAAGGAATAACCTTTTTTTAGAATAAACCTTTGTTTAGAATAAACCAAATTTGTTTGGAAGAGGCCTTCAAGATCATCGCTTCCAACCCATTAACCAATCCAACCCACCCAAACAGCTAACCCATGGCACTAAGCACCCCATGAAGTCTCGTCCTGAACACCTCCAATGACGGCGACTTCACCACCTCCCTGGGCAACCCATTCCAATGGGCAATCACTCTTTCTGTATAGAACTTCTTCCTAACATCCAACCTGAACCTCCCCTGGCACAGCCTGAGACTGTGTCCTCTTGTTCTGGTACTGACTGTCTGGGAGAAGAGACCATCATCCGCCTGTCTACAACCTCCCTTCAGGTAGTTGTAGAGAGTGATAAGGTCACCCCTGAATCTCCTCTTCTCCAGGCTGAGCAACACCAGATCCCTCAGTCTCTCCTCATAGGGCTTGTGTTCCACACCCCTCACCAACTTTGTTGCTCTTCTCTGGACTCGCTCCAGCAAGTCAACATCCTTCCTAAACTGAGGGGCCCAGAACTGGACACAGTACTCGAGGTGTGGCCTAACCAGTGCAGTGTATAGGGGCAGAATGACCTCCCTGCTTCTGCTGGTCACACTGTTCCTGATGCAGGCCAGGATGCCATTGGCCCTCTTGGCTGCCTGGGCACACTGCAGGCTCATGTTCAGTTTACCATCGACCAGTACCCCCAGGTCCCTCTCTACCTGGCTGCTCTCCAGCCACTCTGACCCCAGCCTGTAGCACTGCATGGGGTTGTTGTGGCCAATGTGCAGAACCCGGCACTTGGATGTGTTAAATCTCATGCCGTTGGATTCTGCCCATCTGTCCAGCCTGTCGAGGTCCCTCTGCAGAGCCTCTCTACCCTCCAGCAGATCAACTCCTGCCCCCAGCTCGGTGTCATCAGCAAATTTACTGATGATGGACTCAATGCCCTCATCCAGATCATCAATAAAAATGTTAAAGAGCACTGATCCTTGGGGCACACCACTAGTGACTGGCCGCCAGCTGGATGTGGCACCATTCACCACCACTCTCTGGGCTCGGCCATCCAGCCAGTTCCTAACCCATCGCAGTGTGCTCCCGTCCAAGCCATGGGCTGACAGCTTGGCCAGGAGTTTGCTATGGGGAACGGTGTCAAAGGCCTTGCTGAGGTCCAGGTAGACTACATCCACAGGCCTTCCCACATCCACCAGGCGGGTCACCTGATCATAGAAGGAGATCAGGTTGGTCAGGCAGGACCTGCCCTTCCTAAATCCATGCTGGCTAGGCCTGATCCCTTGGCCATCCTATAAGTGCTGTGTGATTGCACTCAGGATGACCTGTTCCATGATCTTGCCTGGCACTGAGGTCAGGCTGACAGGCCTATTGTCATCAGAGAATCATCATAGAACGGCGTGGCATGGCATGGCATGGCATAGAATAGAATAGACCAGACCAGGTTGGAAGAGACCTTCAAGATCATCGCGTCCAACCTATAATTCCCTGGCTCATCCAACCGGCCCTTCTTGTGGATGGGCACCACGTTGGCCAGCTTCCAGTCCTCTGGGACCTCTCCAGTGAGCCAGGACTGCTGAAAAATGATGGAGAGCGGCTTGGCCAGCTCATCTGCCAGCTCTCTCAGCACCCTAGGATGGACTCCATCTGGTCCCATGTACTTGTGGGGATCCAAACTGCTAAGGAGAGTTCCAACCACCTCCTCATGGATCATAGGGAAACTATGCAGCTCCCTGGCTCCTTCTGCCAGCTCTGCAGGCCAGCTGTTAGGAAGACGTTTTGTCCTTCTAGTAAAAATTGAGGCAAAGAAGGTGTTAAGTATCTCTGCCTTTTCCTCACCCTTTGCTACAATGTTCCCCTCCGTATCCACCAAGGAGGGGAGGTTGTCCTTGCCCTTCCTCTTGCTATTAAAGTATTTGTAGAAGGACTTTTTGTTGTCCTTCACAGCAGAGGCCAGTTTAAGCTCCAAATGTGCTTTTGCCTCCCTAATTTTCTTCCTATATGATTTCAACATCCTTAAACATTTTGTGGGCTACCTCCTGTCGAGGGTTGAGGGGAAGGCCCAGCCTTCTCCCCCCCCGTAAGTGAAGGGAAGAAAATTGAAAGAAAAACCGTAGCCGGATTAGTAAAGGAAATGTGCTGTATTTACAAAGCAGTTTAGGAAATGCAGGGGAATATATACACAATTTACAGTATTTACAATATATACATAGGAATATATAACAAAGCAACACAGGAATGAGATTCCCTCCTCTGCTGAGGAGGGTTTCTCCCCCTGTACCCCCCTTTTCCTCCCCTTTTTCCCCAAAGAGGGTTAGAAAGAGAGGAAAAGAACATTTGTTAATTAAAGCAGAGTATGGTTAGAGCAAATGTGTTAGTGCCTCACGGTTATCAGTTCCAAGGTCAGTCTGGCCGAAAGCCCAGAAGCTGTGAGCTGCGGAAAGGAGGGGGGAAGAGTGCAAGACAAGACTGAGACTAGTCTCACTGGGAATCAAAACTTAAGGCAGTGCTCTGCCTCTCCACCAATGAAATTAGTTTAGACCTGTCTTTTGTTTATAAAACATTCGACCATGGTGTCCCTTTATTAAAGGCACCGCCTCAAACGGTCACAGTCCACCCCTTCTAAACAATTTCATTGGCTGTTCATACTGTCCATTCAATCCAAGACAATATTTACAGTTCGTAAGTAAAGTTCATAGTCCATTCCGGCTATGCTCAGATGTAGATGATTCAAAAGTCCAAGAAAAACAGAAAATGAGAAAAATGGAAAACAGTTTATCTCTTCGCCGACGAAGCAAAGAAAAGGGAAACAGGGATTCTCAGGGTCTCTTAGTTGACTCAGGTCTCTCAGGGATCACAGGGTTCGTGCACTGTAGATTCCTCGTAGATTCTTCCTTTGGACGCGATGTAGCTGTACAACAGTTTGAAATTAAACTCTTTCAGCTAAAGTTAAATTTCTTTGTGGAATACACTGAATTTCACCATTCTCTTGCATTACCCAATAAGTGTGACCCGGACCTTCAGCTGAAACCACCCCTTGGACAGGTTTAGCCTCTCCTGAGGGTGAAAATACCCAAACAGTTTTACCTGACAGATTCTTTTCTCTAACAACAGGAACTCTATCACCTTCTACTTTCTGTAGCTGTTCTGAATGTGCAGGTCCAGCTCGGTTCACTGAACCTCTACTATTTACCAGCCAGGTTGCTTGTGCTAAATGTTTTTCCCAGGTTTTCAAAGATCCACCCCCCATGGCTTTAAGAGTGGTCTTCAACAAACCGTTGTAGCGTTCAATCTTCCCTGAAGCTGGTGCATAGTAGGGAATGTGGAATATCCACTCAATACCGTGCTCTTTTGCCCAGTTCTTTACAAGGTTGTTCTTGAAATGAGTTCCGTTGTCTGACTCAATCCTCTCTGGAGTTCCGTGTCTCCACAGAACTTGTCTCTCCAGACCGAGAATGGTGTTGCGGGCAGTTGCATGTGGAACTGGATAAGTTTCCAACCATCCAGTGTTTGCCTCTACCATAGTAAGCACGTATTGCTTACCAGAACGAGAACGTGGTAGAGTGATGTAGTCAATCTGCCAAGCTTCACCATACTTGTACTTGGACCATCTGTCACTATACCACAAGGGCTTAATTCATTTTGCCTGCTTAATAGCAGCACAAATGTCCCAGGCATGGATGACTTGCGTGATAGCATCCATGGAAATGTCTATGGATCTGTCACAAGCCCATTGGTATGTTGCATCTCTGCCTTGATGTCCTGACGAATCATGAGCCCACCGAGCTAAGAATATCTCACCTCGGTGTTTCCAGTCGAGATCAAGATTAGAGTCCGTGTCTACTTGAGAAACTCTTGCAGCTAGATCTGCCTGATGGTTGTGTTGCCCAAATGGGTTTTTCCACCGCACCAGACTCTAAGCCACTTGTTAACTATAGCTGCTGACCTGTCCCTTATGGTATTCCCTCCTGCAGCTAAGGGTATTGATGAAAAAATTTTTTGTGCCCCTGACCCCTCAACCAGACCTCCCAGGGCCCTGAAGGGCTGGTGGGTGATGTGGTGGTCGGATGCTGTTTGGGGTCCAGTGACCACGAGATAATTGAATTCTCGGTTTTTGGTCAAGCTAAGAGGGGTAGCAAGAAGACCTCCTGTCTCGGTCCGGAGACACAGTTCTTTTAAATATTCCCGTGTTGTGAAATTATTGGCACAAACGAGGCCAAAGTATCAACAGCTAGACTATTTATTACATAAATAAAGTGGACATAAGAAGGGGAGAGGGAGAAAAGAGAGAGGGGGAGAGAGAAGAGAGAGAGAAGAGGAAAGGAATTATATTACCACACCCCTCATCCCCCCCAAGACAGTTAAAGTCTGTGGAGGAAAGGTGCTGCAGGAGATGTTGGGTTTGTAGAGAAACGGTGCTGAGGCTTCTCTGGGCAGCCTGGGTCTGTAGAGAAAGGGTGCTGAGGCTTTGGCTGGAGCTGTGGTCCTCCGGGCAGCCTCTTTTCTCCGGAGCAGCATTGTCCCGGCTTTCCCTTCTCAGCGGTATGGTTTGTCTCCTGTGTTTTCCTTCATCTCCGTTTTTCTCCCCGTTTTTCTCCTCTGTTTCTCTCTCCTGTTTCTTTCTACAAACCAGTAGTTGCTCCAGTCTTTTATACAGTTTTTAGTCCTCAGGTATGTGATTTTGGATGGGGGGGGGGTATCTCCGTCTCCCCGGTCTCCATTCAGGCAATCCCCTCACATTCCTTCACCCTGCCCAGGGTACTTGATGGGTGGAGATTATCTTGCCCTGAAAGCATGAATGGCTGGGCCACTGTTGTAGGCTAGCTGTGGCCCAGTGAGCAATGTAATCTTTGCACCTTCCAAGAGTGCTTAGTGGCTCTGCCCAATACATATTGTCTGCGCAAGCAGCAAGTGATTTTATCTTTGTTGAGTACACCGAGAGAGACAAACTTATTAGTCTCTCACACCTCCACTCTGGACTTCCGGAGGGCAGACTTCAGGTTACTCAATGAACTAATTCAGAGGGTTCCTTGGGATAAAACCCTTAATAATCAAGGGGTCCAGGAGAGCTGGACCTACTTCAAGGAAGAATAGTTGAAGGCTCAAGGACAGGCTGTGCCAATGTGCCGGAAGATGAGCCGCTTGGGCAGACGGCCAGCCTGGATGGTTAATGAACTTTTAATGGAACTAAGGGAAAAAAACAGGGTGCATCACCTTTGGAAGAGAGGGGAGGCAACCCATGGAATGATTAAGGATGTTGCCAAATCATGTAGGAAGAAAATTAGGGAGGCAAAAGCACATTTGGAGCTTAAACTGGCCTCTGCTGTGAAGGACAACAAAAAGTCCTTCTACAAATACTTTAATAGCAAGAGGAAGGGCAAGGACAACCTCCACTCCTTGGTGGATACGGAGGGGAACATTGTAACAAAGGATGAGGAAAAGGCAGAGATACTTAACACCTTCTTTGCCTCAATTTTTACTAGAAGGACAGAACGTCTTCCTGACAGCTGGCCTGCAGAGCTGGCAGAAGGAGCCAGGGAGCTGCATAGTTTCCCTATGATCCATGAGGAGGTGGTTGGAACTCTCCTTAGCAGTTTGGATCCCCACAAGTACATGGGACCAGATGGAGTCCATCCTAGGGTGCTGAGAGAGCTGGCAGATGAGCTGGCCAAGCCGCTCTCCATCATTTTTCAGCAGTCCTGGCTCACTGGAGAGGTTCCAGAGGATTGGAAGCTGGCCAACGTGGTGCCCATCCACAAGAAGGGCCGGTTGGATGAGCCAGGGAATTATAGGTTGGACGCGATGATCTTGAAGGTCTCTTCCAACCTGGTCTGGTCTATTCTATTCTATGCCATGCCATGCCATGCCACGCCGTTCTATGATGATTCTCTGATGACAATAGGCCTGTCAGCCTGACCTCAGTGCCAGGCAAGATCATGGAACAGGTCATCCTGAGTGCAATCACACAGCACTTATAGGATGGCCAAGGGATCAGGCCTAGCCAGCATGGATTTAGGAAGGGCAGGTCCTGCCTGACCAACCTGATCTCCTTCTATGATCAGGTGACCCGCCTGGTGGATGTGGGGAGGCCTGTGGATGTAGTCTACCTGGACCTCAGCAAGGCCTTTGACACCGTTCCCCATAGCAAACTCCTGGCCAAGCTGTCAGCCCATGGCTTGGACAGCAGCACACTACATTGGGTTAGGAACTGGCTGGATGACCGAGCCCAGAGAGTGGTGGTGAATGGTGCCACATCCAGCTGGCGGCCAGTCACTAGTGGTGTGCCCCAAGGATCAGTGCTCTTTAACATTTTTATTGATGATCTGGATGAGGGCATTGAGTCCATCATCAGTAAATTTGCTGATGACACCGAGCTGGGGGCAGGAGTTGATCTGCTGGAGGGTAGAGAGGCTCTGCAGAGGGACCTCGACAGGCTGGACAGATGGGCAGAATCCAACGGCATGAGATTTAACACATCCAAGTGCCGGGTTCTGCACATTGGCCACAACAACCCCATGCAGTGCTACAGGCTGGGGTCAGAGTGGCTGGAGAGCAGCCAGGTAGAGAGGGACCTGGGGGTACTGGTCGATGGTAAACTGAACATGAGCCTGCAGTGTGCCCAGGCATCCAAGAGGGCCAATGGCATCCTGGCCTGCATCAAGAACAGTGTGGCCAGCAGGAGCAGGGAGGTCATTCTGCCCCTGTACACTGCACTGGTTAGGCCACACCTCGAGTACTGTGTCCAGTTCTGGGCCCCTCAGTTTAGGAAGGATGCTGACTTGCTGGTAGCGAGTCCAGAGTAGGGCAACAAAGTTGGTAAGGGGTTTGGAACACAAGCCCTATGAGGAGAGACTGAGGGAGCTGGGGTTGCTTAGCCTGGAGAGGAGGCAACTCAGGGGTGACCTTATTGCTCTCTACAACTACCTGAAGGGAAGTTGTAGACAGGCAGATGTTGGTCTCTTCTCCCAGGCAGCCAGTACCAGAACAAGAGGACACAGTCTCAGGCTGCACCATGGGAGGTTTAGGTTGGATGTTAGGAAGAAGTTCTATACAGAGAGAGTGATTGCCCATTGGAATGGACTGCCCGGGGAGGTGGTGGAGTTGCAATCATTGGAGGTGTTCAGGAGGAGACTTGATGGGGTGCTTGGTGCCATGGTTTAGCTGTTTAGGTGGGTTGGATTGGTTGATGGGTTGGACACAATGATCTTGAAGGTCTCTTCCAACCTGGTTGTTGTTTATTATTATTATTATTATTATTATTATTATTATTATTATTATTATTATAACCTGTGTTCTGGATGGGTTTACATGGACTATCTTCTGCTGCCCTTAGATGTATCATGCCTCTTAGTTGCCCATGAAGCCGCCAAGAACAAAGAAGCACGGCCTATAGTTTTAAAGTAACATGTAGTTACTATATCTTCCTTGTGTCTGACCTTGGCCTTGCAGTAGCTAACTTACTGCTTGATTTTATGCAGTAAGTAAAGCAGCCCTCATGAAGTAAGTGCCTAATACGTCTTTATACATCACCAAAGAGAGTCAGGTGCCTCTCAAAGCCTCCAGAGGGAGATCTTGTTCACTTAACTGTAGTGTTTAACCTTAAGCAGACAAGATATTTTAGAATTCTTCATCATCAGCTGCTTCTATCCACAGTCTCTGTAACAAGCATAAACACTTTAGAAGGAATAGTTTATTGCATATCTAAAATTAGGCCCTTAAGAAGAACATTCTGGCTAGCTGTAATTGCATGTGATTTTTGTAAGACAGATACTAGCCTCCTAAAGGGGGTCTCTCCTCATAACTACTGAAAGTGAAAAAAAGATCACTTGAACATGTGGTAATGGTTGTGACAGACAGTGTGAGCAATCTGGCAGTGTAGGCCTAGAGCCTGACATGGTGGTAGGCCGTGCCCAGCATGAGTGCGGAAGTGGCTAGCAGTATAGCAGAGCAGTGCTGTGCCTGCACTGTGTAACCAAAGCAGGGCACTGGTAGCCATAAACATAGAGAGTTATCTTGGAATGACAGGACACACACGTATATCAACAATCCCACGTGTTAACCAATAATCCACAGTAGTACAGTGTGTGGTCACTCGTGAGGGGCCAATGAAGCCATGCCAGCAATGCCCCCCGAGCTTATATAAGTTGTAAAGTTTTTCTTAATACGCACTTCTTCTGCGCACTCCTTACTAGCCTGTCAGCTCTACTGTCTGCTTTGCACTATGCTTGCTTTATAACGGAACAATGATGAAGCAATAAAGGAGCAATACTAGATCATATTGATCAGCCGTATTGATTCCAATCTCCGTCGTCCCCAGATGAACACATTTATCATTCAAGCTGAAAAGTCAGAGGACTTGTGCCTGTGTTTTAAAGGTGATTATTTTACAGCTTATAACCTTAAAAAATTACCAGTGGTTACTTTCTCACTTTCATTCACCATTGCATCATTAGATTACACTGCTATTCAAGTCTGGCATTTCAGTGAAATATTTGGAAGCTTCTTTTTAAAAGTCTGTTCAAAATAAGGATTGAGAAACAAACAGCATAAACAATAGGCAAACTGGAGTTGGGAGATAACTCATTATCCAGGGCACTTTTCATTAATCTGTATGGATCTTTTAAACTAATCTCCAAGTGGCAGCCATTGGCTACTGTGACTAGATTTCTTTCACACACAGATAAACAATCGAAGTTTCCGTTTTCTCCAGAATACTTCCACTTTCCCCTCACATCCCTGTTCTCCCCTGTGTACCTTCTGTTTCATAAACTCCTTTTCTCCTAGAGCTGTTGAAATTGCCTATGCTTTAGACCCTAGAGCCAAATGAGGCATGTCTACTTGGGAAGACACCATATTCAGTGCGAAACAGGGGTGGGGATGAATGAGACTGGAGAAGAAAAAGCAGGGGGGAAGGGTGAAGGGGTTGTATTCTTAACCTTAGGTAGCTGGTGCTGAGAGGTAGCGTATTGTGTCGAAGTACAAGCAGAACCAGAGTTTATGTATGGGAAGGAGGGAGCAAGGAGGAGGGAGGAGGAAGCTGGGACAGTGAAAGGGGAGGAGGAGAGAGCAGCATCTCTATCTTTCTTTGCAGTCCACGCTGCTAAACAGCGACGGGAGGCTCATGCTTCCCTAATATCCATCACTCCCTGCTTCCAGCGTGGTCAAAGACACAGCAACAAAGAGGGTCTCCGAGGTAAGATCCTTGCAACTTGCAAAGCTGTAGCGTCTGCAAAAATAAGAGAAGCAGCAGCAACGATACAGAAAAAAGATTATCAGTACCTGGGAATGCTCAGAAACGGAAGGGGGGTAACTGGAGGCCCAGATCCCCTAAAGGTTAAGGAAGTGTTAATAACAGCAGCAAGCAACAAGAACAGAGTAAGAGGGGAGCAGATCAGGTTTGAAGGGATCAGGATACCAGACAGCAATATTCATCAGTGAGCAGTTTGTGTTATAACTGCCTGTGTAGAAAGAGGAGATAAGTTAGAGCTATGAATGAGACCTGAAATACATGGTTAAATAAGGCTTAAGAAAATATATGAATGGTTTACTTACCCAAAAATGTTTTCCTGGCGTGAACAAAACAATTCATTAATTTCTGCATGTCAGAAGAAAACAAAAACACCCCACCAAAACAACAACAAAAAACCCTGAAAAGCAACACTATGCCTGCATATTGTTTTGACATTATTTTTAATATGAAAGTTTGATTTTTCATCTTAGGACAATGTTTCAGTTTTAAAAAATGCATTTAGGACCTACAAGGAGAAAAAAAAGAGGCAAAAACTGCAAATTAAATGTTTTGGGTTTTTTTGAGTCAAACAAAATGGGCTGTTTGAAAATTGTTGTAAGAAGATATTTGTCATACCAAACCAAGGTATGCTGTCTGACCTGAGAAATACTGTTCCATTTCATTTAGGAAAAAACAAGATAATTTGGTACTGACCTGAAATGAAATTTATAAATGTGTTTGATTCATCCACCCAGCCTAAAAGATCAATAATTTGATTAGGTGTTTTTATGAAGTGAGCTGTTTATTTCTAGTTGTGGATCATGGAAGCTCAAAATAAGAAGGCAGAAAATACATCATCTATATGCTAGAGAAACTGGCACTTTTTCCTTGTGCTTTGTCTCATTGAGTTTTTTTGAGTATGAGCTACCTTGGGTTTGATCCAACACCTTATGGACCTTTCTGAAAATTATGAACTCTTAATGGCAGCAATGGCAATGTTTGCTGTTAAACATGTTGAACCAGCTATGAAGAAAATTAACAGTGGCTTGTATGTCTTATGAGTAAGTGTGGTGGGGTTGGAAGGGTAAGGCCAAGAAGCCTCCTCCCTTCCCCCTTGTAAAGTAAAGGGAAAGAAAATTGAAGGGAAAGGAAAAAAAACCTCACAGCTGAATTAGCAAAGCAGTGGAGCTGTATATTTACAAAGCAATGTAGGATATGCAGGGGAATATATACAAATTTACAATATTTACAATATATACAAAGATATACAATAAAGTAACACAGAAATGAGAGTTCCCCCCTTGCTGAGGGGGTTCCCCACCTCCTCCCCCTCTCTCCCCTATTCCCAGAGCAGGTTAGGAGAGAGAGAAAGAGAAAAAAGTTAGAAGCAGTGTTAATTGGAAAGCAGTTAATACAGGCCTTATAGCTTATGGGTTTCAAGGCCGAAGCCTTGGCAGAAAGCCCAGGAGCTGCAAGCTGCTGCCCGAAGGAAAAACGGAAGCAAGACTGATAGAAAAGTGCTGGAATGCCCAGTTCACTCCCAGTTCAGAAGGTGCTTCCTACCACTTCACCAATGAAATTAGTTTAGATTCTTCTTTCGTTTACCAACATCCATCCACGATATTCCCTTTCTTAAAGGCACAGCCGCAAACGGTCACAGTAAGTCTTCATGATTTAATGTATTTTCTTTTTATTTTTATTTTACTTCCCCCCCCATGAAACACAGAATTTGACTGCAAAGGTGTGCTTAAATGGAAGTTTCTGTTTTCCTCTCTACAATAAGTAACTAAAATAGCTGTAGTGAGTTAATTCGGTGTGTGAGTGGGTGTGGTGGGTTGGAAGGGCTGAGGCCAAGAAGCCTCTTCCCTCCCCCCTGTAAGTAAAGGGAAAGAAAAATTGAAGGGAAAGAAAAAAAAACTCACCAGCTGAATTAGCAAAGCAGTGGAGCTATATTTACAAAGCAGTGTAGGGTTTTGCAGGGGAATATTTACAAATTTACAATATCTACAATATACACAAAGATATACAACAGAGTAACACAGAAACGAGAGTAACCCCCCTCGGCCGAGGGGTTTCCCCACCTCCGCTCTCCCCTCTCTTCCCCCCTTTCCCCAGAATAGTTCGGAAAAGAGGGAGAAAGAAGAAAGAAAGAAGTTAAAAGCAGTTTGTGTTAATTGAAAGCAGTTAATATAGACTTGGCTTTTCTTATCTTCAAGGCCGAAGTCTTGGCAGAAAGCCCAGCACAGAGATAGTTGCCCAAAGGAAAGGCGGAAGCAAGACTGAAGACAAAGTTCCCGGAGTGCCCAGGATATTTTCTCCTGCACTCCAGTTCAGAAGGTGCTTCCTCCCACCTGACCAATGAAAATTAGTTTAGACTATTCCTTCCGTTTACCAACTTCCGTCCACCATATTCCCTCTCTTAAGGGGGCACCGTCAACCGGCCACAGTCCACCCCTTCTAAACAATTTTCATTGGCTGTTTATACTGTCCATCCAATCCAAGATGATATTTACAGTTCGTGAATAGAGTTCATAGTCCATTCCGGCTATGCTCAGATGTAGATGATTCAAAAGTCCAAGAAAATCAGAAAATGAGAAAAATGGAAAACAGTTCATTTCTTCGCCGAAGAAGCAAAGAAAAGGGAAATAGGGAAATTTCAGGGTCTCTTAGTTGACTCAGGGCTCTCAGGGATCTCATGGTTCGTGCACCGTAGATTCCCCATTGATTCTTCTTTTGGGCGCGATGTAGCTGTACAACAGTTCGAAGTTAACCTCTTTCAGCTAAAGTTAAACTTCTTTGTGGAATACACTGAATTTCACCATTCTCTTGCATTACCCAATAAGTGTGACCCGGACCTTCAGCTGAAACCACCCCTCGGACAGGTTTAGCCTCTCCTGAGGGTGAAAATACCCAAACAGTTTTACCTAACAGATTCTTTTCTCTAACAACAGGAACTCTATCACCTTCTACTTTCCGTAGCAAATCTGAATGTGCAGGTCCAGCTCGGTTCACTGAACCTCTACTATTTACCAGCCAGGTTGCTTGTGCTAAATGTTTTTCCCAGTTTTTCAAAGATCCACCCCCATGGCTTTAAGAGTGGTCTTCAACAAACCGTTGTAGCGTTCAATCTTCCTGAAGCTGGTGCATAGTAGGGAATGTGGAATATCCACTCAATACCGTGCTCTTTTGCCCAGTTTTTACAAGGTTGTTCTTGAAATGAGTTCCGTTGTCTGACTCAATCCTCTCTGGAGTTCCGTGTCTCCACAGGATCTGTCTCTCCAGACCAAGAATGGTGTTGCGTGCAGTTGCATGTGGAACTGGATAAGTTTCCAACCATCCAGTGTTTGCCTCTACCATAGTAAGCACGTATTGCTTACCAGAACGAGAACGTGGTAGAGTGATGTAGTCAATCTGCCAAGCTTCACCATACTTGTACTTGGACCATCTGTCACCATACCACAAGGGCTTAAGTCGTTTTGCCTGCTTAATAGCAGCACAAATGTCACAGTCATGGATGACTTGTGTAATAGCATCCATGGAAATGTCTATGGATCTGTCACGAGCCCATTGGTATGTTGCATCTCTGCCTTGATGTCCTGACGAATCGTGAGCCCACCGAGCTAAGAATATCTCACCTCGGTGTTTCCAGTCGAGATCAAGATTAGAGTCCATGTCTACTTGAGAAACTCTTGCAGCTAGATCTGCCTGATGGTTGTGTTGCTGTTCCTCAGTAGCTTTGCTCTTAGGAATGTGAGCATCAATGTGTCTCACTTTCACTGGAATTCTCTCGATTCGATCAGCAATGTCCTGCCACAGGTTGGCTGCCCAAATGGGTTTTCCTTTCCTCTGCCAACCACTCTTCTTCCAGTTCTTTAGCCAACCCCATAGAGCATTGGCTACCATCCATGAGTCGGTGTAGAGATAAAGCTCTGGCCATCTCTCACGTTCAGCCACGTCGAGAGCTAGCTGGACAGCTTTTACCTCTGCGAACTGACTGGATTCTCCTTCTCCATCTTTCGCCTCTGCAACTCGGCGTGTTGGACTCCACACTGCAGACTTCCACCTTCGCTTGTTTCCAACAAGACGACAGGAACCGTCTGTGAACAAAGCATATTTCTTTTCATCATCAGAAAGGTCATTGTAAGGAGGAGCTTCCTCAGCACGAGTTACTTTCTCCTCTGGAGGTTTAGCACAGTTGATACCTTCAGGCCAACTTGAGATCACCTCCACTAGACCAGGTCTTTCAAGATTTCCCATTCGAGCTCTCTGTGTTATCAGAGCCATCCACTTAGACCATGTGGAGTCTGTGGCATGATGTGGTGTGGAACCTTTGCCTTTGAACATCCAATTCAAAACTGGTAATCTGGGAGCTAGAAGAAGTTGTGATTCAGTTCCAATCACTTCAGAAGATGCTTTTACTCCTTCATAGGCAGCTAGAATTTCTTTCTCTGTTGGAGTATAATTAGCCTCTGAACCTCTGTAACCTCGACTCCAGAAACCAAGAGGTCGTCCACGTGTCTCACCTGGAGCTTTTGCCACAGGCACCAGGTTGGACCATTGTCACTTGCAGCCGTATACAAAATGTTCTTAATGTCAGGACCATCTCGGACAGGTCCCAGACCCATTGCTTGAATTACTTCTTGCTTTATCTGGTCAAAGGCTGCTTGTTGTTCAGGTCCCCAGTGGAAATGGTTTCTCTTTCGAGCCACATCATACAGAGGTTTCACAATCTGACTGTATCCAGGAATGTGCAGTCTCCAAAATCCCACTATCCCCAAGAAACGTAGGGTCTCTTGCTTGTTTGTGGGACTTGCCATGGTAGAGACTCTGTTTACCACATCCACTGGAATGTGTCGGCGTCCATCCTGCCACCGCACTCCCAGAAACTGAATCTCTGTGGTAGGTCCTTTCACCTTGTCTCTCTTGATGGCAAAACCTGCATTCAGAAGAATGTCAATGATTTTGTTACCTTTCTCGAAGACTTCCTCAGCAGTTTTCCCCCAGACGATGATATCATCGATGAACTGGATGTGTTCTGGAGCACCGCCTTTCTCCAGAGCATCATGGATTACTGCATGACAGATGCTTGAGCTGTGGATCCAGCCCATCGGCAGCCTGTTGAAAGTGTACTGGATTCCTCTCCAGGTGAAAGCAAACTGAGGCCTGCATTCCTCTGCTATGGGAATAGAGAAAAATGCATTAGCAATGTCTATGGTAGCATACCATTTGGCCTCTTTGGATTCCAGCTCATACTGTAGCTCCATCATGTCTGGCACTGCTGCACTCATAGGTGGTGTCACTTCATTCAGGGCTCGGTAGTCTACTGTCAGACGCCAGTCTCCATTCTGCTTCCGCACAGGCCACACTGGACTGTTGAAAGGTGAATGAGTTTTGCTGACAACTTTCTGACTCTCCAACTGACGAATCAGATTCTGAATGGGCAACAAAGAGTCACGGTTGGTTCTGTATTGTCTGTGATGCACAGTCTGAGAAGCAACCGGCAATTTAATGTCCTGTATCTTATGTTGTCCCACAACTGCAGATTCATCAGAAAGTTCAGGTCTGGCAGATAGCTTCAATTTTTGTCCATCAATTTCTATTGAAGCTACTCCAAAAGCCCATTTGTAACCTCTAGGGTCTTTGAAACGCCCTTCTCTCAGAAAATCAATTCCCAAAATACAAGGTGCATCAGGTCCGGTCACAACTGTATGCTTCCTCCATGGTTTACCAGTTAAACTTATATTAACCTCCACCTTACTTAACTCTTGTGATCCACCAGTGACTCCCAGAATAGTTATAGACTCTGATCCCTGATAATTTGATGGTATTATGGTGCACTGAGCTCCTGTGTCAACCAAGGCCCTGTACTTCCGAAATTGTGAAATGCCAGGCCACTGGATGTACACATCCCAATAGATTCTATTATCTCTGTTATCCCTCTCCTCCCCCTGGCGGGAGGCAGGGCACCCCTAGTTATGGGGAACATGCGCACATGTGCATTGCACGTAGTTGGCAGGGTTATAACTTTGCATGTTATAACCGGAGCCACTGTTGGAACCATAAGAGTCGTTCTGGGGAACTGTGGAAGTAACAGATACCCTTCTGGTATTGCTACCTCGGGTTCTGCCACTTTGCAATTCCCTCAGTCTCCTGAAAAGATTAGAAGTTGGTTGGCCATCCCAGCGGTTCATGTTCTCACCAAACTGATCACGCAGAGTTATCCAAATAGTTCTACGTGATTGCCTTGGCGGTCTGTTTTGGAATGTCCTGTTTTGGAATGACCTCCTTGGAGGACGTGTATTCCTCACAGATGAAACTTGTATCCACCTGGAGGAAGAATTGAAATTATCCTTTTGTGCCAATTGGTATATGGAATCTTTTAACTCTCTTATGCAATTCTGTATATCACCAGACATCGTTTTAATGGCTGAAACCAAAGAACCACGTGTCATGCTATCCTCCAATTGTCTCATTTGATCGCTGAATTGGCCAACCGTGGGAGAAGCTCCACCATAATTTCTTGACACAATTCTGCTTGCCAGAATGTTTGCATAATTGGAAGGAGCAAGTTTGATGATCTTTTTAGCAAGACCAATACCCACAGGAATGTCATCAGGATTCAGAGTTTCATGTTCACCATAGAGTAGCTCTCTAACAGCAAATTCTCTCAAGCGCTTAATTCCCTCATCTATGGTAGTCCAGGGTTTAGGATTCCATGGAAGATCATCTCGGGAAGGGTATCTCAGGGCAACCGCCATTAAAAGGCGTATCCAGAGACTAACCTTACCGAGAGCTCTGCCTAGATGTCTATCTATTCCATTATCCCTTGAGAGAGTTCCTAACTGAGCTGCTGACTTGTCTCCAACTGTTAGAGCTGGAGCACCTGTATCATAACACCTACTAAGCCAAGCTAGAACTGGTTCCTTATCTGCCCTGGTGAAATATTTACGGACATTTCGCAATTCCTCCCGTGGAGAAGAACATTCCAAAATATCATCTTCCTCCTCATCTCCCTGAACTTTTTGTCCATATAATCCTGCTGTCATTCTCCTAAGGATCTCTTTAAGCTGAGAACCACCTTTGCCAGCTGCTTTCCTAGCTTCATCTGTATCCTGCTTTGATCTCACTAGGTTAGCTAGATCTTTAAAACAAACCACCTCTTCCTCCTGAGCAGGATCTCTTAGAGTAGAGGGCCCCTCACCAGGATCAGTCTCCAGCTCCTCTTCTTCTCCATCTTTGGCCTTTGCACCTCTAGTCTTTAAAGGAGCCACCTTAACTGGAGCTGTGTTTGAATCTACAGCCACCTTAATGGAAGCTGACAGGTCCTGAGATAAATCAGCTGCTGGGGCAGTGACTTCCGGTCCCACCGAGGGAGTAGGTGGAAGTGACGTTGCTCCGTTAATGGCCGATGGAGAAGAAGAAGAAGGAGAAGGAGTAGGAGAAGGAGTAGGCGCCATGTTGATACCAGCCGATGCCCTTGGCTGCTTGCTAGAATCAGCAAAGTCATTTAGAACTGCTTTACCAATTAACTTTTTAGCCTTCTTTTTAACTGACACGGGTTCTCCACAGTCCTCATCACTAGATGACTCTGGGACTGATCTCGAGCTACGGCGTTTCCTTTTTGATCTAGTTTTAATAACAAAACAAGCTCTGGACACCTTCCTCTCTCGCCACAGAGAGAACAGCAAATATGCAATCACCATCACCAGCAACAGATTTATACACATCAAATAAATCACCTTTGGGTCCCAGGCATCACCTAAAGTTACTCTCTCTTCAGGCGGAATCTTAAAACCCTTTATCTCAATTGGGAGAGTGGTGGAGGTAACATTCCTGTATCTCACTGGCCATAATAAATTAATACATTTTCCATACCATAATTTAACTCTATACATAACCCACATATAAATTGTCCGCACCAAATATTTACCCAGGTAATCCAAAAGCAAACCCAAACAATATCTGTAAACCAGAGCCCCAAAAATTGAAAAGAACAATCGCTCCACAAACCACAAGACCTTCATGTTTGCTAATTCAGCTAGAAAACACTAAATCAATCAAGTAATAGATTAAACTAATTATCTGCCCCACGTTGGGCGCCAATTAAAAAAAATGTGGTGGGTGAAAGGGTAAGGCCGAGAAGCCTCTTCCCTTCCCCCTTGTAAGGTAAAAGGGAAAGAAAATTGAAGGGAAAGGAAAAAACTCACCAGCTGAATTAGCAAAGCAGTGGAGCTATATTTACAAAGCAGTGTAGGGTTTTGCAGGGGAATATTTACAAATATACAATATCTACAATATATACAAAGATATACAACAGAGTAACACAGAAATGAGAGTAACCCCCCTCGGCCGAGGGGTTTCCCCACCTCCGCTCTCCCCTCTCTTCCCCCCTTTCCCCAGAATAGTTCGGAAAAGAGGGAGAAAGAAGAAAGAAAGAAGTTAAAAGCAGTTTGTGTTAATTGAAAGCAGTTACAGGCCTGGTTATCTTGTCAAGTCTTCAAGGCCGGAGCCTTGGCAGAAAACCCAGCACAGGCAGAAAGCTGCTGCACTGAAGGAGATGTGGAAGCAAGAGTGACAGAGAAGTGCTGGGAATGCCCACTTCACTCTCAGGCCAGATAGTGCTTCCTCCCACTCGACCAATGAAAATTAGTTTAGAGTATTCCTTCCGTTTACCAACTTCCGTCCACCATACTCCCTTTCTTAAGGGGACAGCGTCAACCGGGCACAGTGGGGAAGTCAGAACCACTATTCTCTGCTGCCTTAGGGAACTTAGAGATGGTGGACCTGATTTTTATTTGCTTTTTAATTGGTTTAAATGTACTGGTACAAGTGTGCATGGGATCAGCAACAGGTTCTGTATTGGTCTACTTTAGTGTTGCCCCATTTTTCTTATAAAGGAGGGAAGAACCACACCATAGCAACGGGATCTTTCTTTCACCAGTGTTTCTAGTCATGTTAATTTCAGGGCTTACAGTTCTGTTATGATTTTCAAACAATAAATTGCAGTTTGGATTTGGTCATTTTATCTGGTATGGTAGTTAGCAGCTGTAGCTCTGAAATGGACTTTGGTCAGTAGATAATCAGCGGGGTTATTAAAATGAAAAACCAAAATAACGTCTTTTCCTGTCAGCCTAAACCCTTGCTTATGCAACTAGTTTTGATTTTTTTTCAGTCTAGCTTTTGGTTTGCTGACTACAGGAATGCCTAATTGTTACAGTTTGAGCTGGGTGCCCCCCTGCAGTGTTTACTTCCTGTGTCCAGAGGTCCAGCCCAGAGGGGTGGACACAGGAAATTATGTAGTATTTCATACCACAATCCTTTGCACCACTATAAGATCCAGTGCGGAGTCTAGCACTATCTCTTTTCTTCCTCCTCCATCAGCCGGTAACTGGGGAGATATCTCGTGGCTTTGGGCCTGGCTAGGCCCAAGGCCACGGGGGGATGGGCAGTCTCAGATCTGGCCAGCTGAGACTAGCTTAGCAGTGGGAGGGGGAAGAAGGAGCCCTGGGGGTCTTGGGTGTACCCTCAGGTAGGGATGGGATCTCTCTGGGTCTGCTTTGGGATTTTTCTTTATCACTGTGCCTTTGCTTTTCTGTAAAAGTTCACTGCTTTCTATTTAAACTTCCCATCACTTTTGCAATCCGTTTGTCTGAGTGTTTATTGTTGCCAGGGGTGGGGAAGGGGGCTGCCTCAACCCAGCACATTCTTGGTAGCAGAGGATGGTTAAGGTGGGCAGAGGATCTGCCCCCAACCCCTTTACATTTCTGGCGGAGCCAGGCAGGAGTAGGAGCTGGTTATTGTGGCTACTCTGCAGATCGGATTGCAAAAGATAAGAGAGTTTAAATTTAGTTCTGGGCGTCGTTTTGGTTTTTTTGGCAGTTGGGGGCTCGTGTTGTTGTTGGGGTGACTGTGTTAAGTTCTTGTGGATTGCAGGGGGACTCCTGGTGCGTGACCGGTGGCACAGAGTCCCTCCTGCTATTTTCAAGCAGGGGTGGTTCTTAACCATCGGAATGGGGGCACCGCTTGAGAATGCGGGACCTGCCTTCCCCCACCTTTATTCTCTGCGGAGCGGTAAAAGCGGCAGGGAGTGAAGTGGGGGAGGAGCAGCGGCGAGCAGATCAAAGTCAGGTCCGTTCTCGCTGCGGGGTAGGGCCAGCCGTGGCGAGCGGGCGAGCTCGGCTCCTTATGGGCGAACGGGGACTCCAGCTGAAAGCTGTTCTCAAGGGCCCTGAGGACCTGCTTATGGCTTTTGCTGGAGGAGACGTTTGAATGCCCGAGGGGTGGAGGCGATTTTGATTCTGTACCGCGGCGGCAGAGGTGGGCGGAGTCCTGCTGTGTGCTCGGGCGGCGGCAGGACCGGCCGTGTGCTCAGAGCGGCGGCGGTGAGCACAGCCGTGCGCTCTGAGCGGCGGCGGCGGTGAGCACGGCCGTGCGCTCGGGCTGCGACGGCTCCGGCCCTAGTCTCTTCCCCGACTTTTTCGGACGAGTTCCGAAAATGGCGCCGAGCACCTGGCTCCACCTCCCTTCTTCTCACTAGGTTGTGGTGCAGCCCCTCCCTCCGCCAGGGGAGGGTTAAGTTGTTGGATGCTGTCACGTTTTGGTACGCGAACGCCTAGCGGGAAGGCGGTGTACCGTGACATGCATCTGTAGAGCCTCGGGCCGCGGCTGGAAGCGGTCAGCACTGGGCTTGGGATAGGTCCGTGCAGGGTTGTGAAAGGCTCAGCGTGCTGTTTTCCTGGAGGGATGGAGAAGCAGTTAGAGCCTGATTGTTCTGACTGGCTTGCCCCAGGGGTGGAAACATGCCGCTGAGTAAATAGAGATGGGAATAAAGGTTTGGTTGAGAAGTTGTGAGGTTCCTTCCAGGTGACCAGGATGTCCAACGGATCCATGAAGAGCTTGCACCACAGAAGAGTGAACTCTGCATCGCCGAGAGGTTCTACTAGATGAGGGAAGAAGAACTGGAATGGACTGACACTAAAGCCTGAATGAGAGACTGTTTGGGTGGACGCCCAGATGAAGATATGGACTTCGCTGAACATGTCAGCAGAAGATTTCTGATTTAATGATATGTTTGGGTGCAAAGATTATGATATGAAATAAGGGGTGGCGTGTTACAGTTTGAGCTGGGTGCCCCCCTGCAGTGTTTACTTCCTGTGTCCAGAGGTCCAGCCCAGAGGGGTGGACACAGGAAATTATGTAGTATTTCATACCACAATCCTTTGCACCACTATAAGATCCAGTGCGGAGTCTAGCACTATCTCTTTTCTTCCTCCTCCGTCAGCCGGTAACTGGGGAGATGTCTCATGGCTTTGGGCCTGGCTAGGCCCAAGGCCACGGGGGGATGGGCAGTCTCAGATCTGGCCAGCTGAGACTAGCCTAGCAGTGGGAGGGGGAAGAAGGAGCCCTGGGGGTCTTGGGTGTACCCTCAGGTAGGGATGGGATCTCTCTGGGTCTGCTTTGGGATTTTTCTTTATCACTGTGCCTTTGCTTTTCTGTAAAAGTTCACTGCTTTCTATTTAAACTTTCCATCACTTTTGCAATCCGTTTGTCTGAGTGTTTATTGTTGCCAGGGGTGGGGAAGGGGGCTACCTCAACCCAGCACATTCTTGGTAGCAGAGGATGGTTGAGGTGGGCAGAGGATCTGCCCCCAACCCCTTTACACTAATATAT
The DNA here is from genome assembly GCA_011125475.1 of Melanerpes aurifrons. Classification (NCBI taxonomy): domain Eukaryota; kingdom Metazoa; phylum Chordata; class Aves; order Piciformes; family Picidae; genus Melanerpes; species Melanerpes aurifrons. The sequence goes on from WWNC01000170.1 coordinate 184,487, forward strand.
GTTTTTGAAACCTCTTGTTCTGTCTTGTCCTTAATATCCAGCTGCTTAAGAAAACCTCAAATTGAGGTCTTAAAAGGCATTTTTTTTAAAGAAAAATTAAACTTACTACCTTAAAAATTTGCCTATTTATTTATGTATTCAACTAAAGTCTGGATTATCCGTGACTGCTGCTAAAGAAATGGAATAGTCTAACTGGAAAAACTTAACTGTTTTATGTGCATAAAAACCAATTGCAAACCAAACTGTGAGAGTCTAATAAGTTTGTCTTTCTCTATGTGAGTCAACAAAGATAAAGTGATAGCAGAGCCACTGGAAAGAAGGTGGAAATAATCCTGTCCACCAATCCTGGATGCAAATCAGCTTGTGATTGCATCGTGATAACACGGGACTACAACAATGGACCCAAGGACCCAGCCATCACGCTTTCTGGGCAGGGTGGTTTCTGCCCATCAAGTACCTTGGGCAGGGTGATACGATGGTTTCCACCACCTGTGTAACACAGCAATACACAGCAAGATTTCCGGGGGAACAGATACCTGGATTATTTCCTTGCCTCTGGAATATCTGACATACCAACACCTGCCTGAGGACTAAAAAACTGTATAAAAGACTTGAGCAACTACTGGTTTCTAGAGAGAAACAGAGGAGAGAAACAGAGGAGAAAAACGGGGAGAAAAACGGAGATGAAGGAAAACACAGGAGACGGGCCAGGCCGCTGAGAAGCCGGGACAATGCTGCTCCAGAGAAAAGAAGCTGCCCGGAGGACCACAGCTCCAGCCAAATCCTCAGCACCCCTTCTCTACAGACCCAGGCTGCCCAGAGGAGCCTCAGCACCGTTCCTGTATCAACCCAACATCTCCCCAGAGGACCACAGCTGTTCTCCAGCAAAAGCCTCACCACGGTTTCTCTACAAACCCAACACCTCCTGCAGCACCTTTCCTCCACAGACTTTAACTGTCTTGGGGGGGATGAGGGGTGTGGTAATATAATTCCTTTACCCGCCTGGTGGATGTGGGGAGGCCTGTGGATGTAGTTTACCTGGACTTCAGCAAGGCCTTTGACACCGTCCCCCATAGCAAACTCCTGGCCAAGCTGTCAGCCCATGGCTTGGACAGCAGCACTCTGAGCTGGGTTAGGAACTGGCTGGATGGCCGAACCCAGAGAGTGGTGGTGAATGGTGTCACATCCGGCTGGCGGTCAGTCAGTAGTGGAGTCCCCCAGGGATCAGTGCTGGGCCCCATCCTCTTTAACATCTTTATTGATGATCTGGATGAGGGCATTGAGTCCATCATCAGTAAATTTGCAGATGACACCAAGCTGGGGACAGGAGTTGATCTGCTAGAGGGTAGAGAGGCTTTGCAGAGAGACCTCGACAGGCTGGACAGATGGGCAGAGTCCAACGGCATGAAATTTAATGCATCCAAGTGCCGGGTTCTGCACATTGGCCACAACAACCCCATGCAGTGCTACAGGCTGGGGTCAGAGTGGCTGGAGAGCAGCCAGGCAGAGAGGGACCTGGGGGTGCTGGTTGATGGTAGGCTGAACATGAGCCTGCATTGTGCCCAGGCAGCCAAGAGGGCCAATGGCATCCTGGCCTGCATTAAGAACAGTGTGGCCAGCAGGAGCAGGGAGGTCATTCTGCCCCTGTACACTGCACTGGTTAGGCCACACCTCGAGTACTGTGTCCAGTTCTGGGCTCCTCAGTTTAGGAAGGATGTTGACTTGCTGGAACGAGTCCAGAGAAGGGCAACGAAGTTAGTGAGGGGCTTGGAACACAAGCCCTATGAGGAGAGACTGAGGGAGCTGGGGCTGCTTAGCCTGGAGAGGAGGAGACTCAGGGGTGACCTTATTGCTCTCTACAACTACCTGAAGGGGGGTTGTAAACAGGCAGAGGTTGGTCTCTTCTCCCAGACAGGCAGCACCAGAACAAGAGGACACAGTGTCAGGCTACGCCAGGGGAAGTTCAGGCTGGAGGTCAGGAGGAAGTTTTACACAGAGAGAGTGATTGCCCATTGGAATGGACTGCCCGGGGAGGTGGTGGAGTCGCCGTCACTGGAGGTGTTCAGGAGACTTGACAGGGTGCTTGGTTACATGGGTTAGTTGATTAGGTGGTGTTGGGTGATAGGTTGGACGTGATGATGTTGAAGGTCTCTTCCAACCTGGTCTATTCTATTCTATTCTATTCTATTCTATTCTATTCTATTCTATTCTATTCTATTCTCCCTCTCTCTCTCTCCCTCTTTATTTTCTCCCTCTCCCCTTTCTTATGTCCACTTTATTTCTCTTTTCTCCCTCTCCCCTTTCTTATGTCCACTTTATTTATGTAATAAATAGTCTAGCTGTTGATACTTTGGCCTCGTTTGTGCCTTTAATTTCACAACACGGGAATATTTAAAAGAACTCTGTCTCCGGACCGAGACATCTAATGTCTCCGGACCGTGACACAAACCTAACACAATTCTACTACTGCAGGTAAATTTTGTTTGACGCTAACATTTTTTTCTACTTAGTATCATAGTATCATGCAGGATTGGAAGGGACCACAGGGATCATCTAGTTCCAACCCCCCTGCCATGGGCAGGGACACCCCACGCTAGATCAGGCTGGACAGAGCCTCATCCAGCCTCGTCTTAAACACTCCCAGGGATGGGACCTCGACCACCTCCCTGGACAACCCATTCCAGGGTCTCACCACTCTCATGGTGAAGAACCTCCTCCTCACATCTAGCCTGAATCTCCCCACCTCCAGCTTCATTCCATTCCCCGTTGTCCTATCACTACCTGAGATCCTGAGAGGTCCTTCCCCAGCCTTCCTGTAGGCCCCCTTCAGATACTGGAAGGCCACAATTAGGTCACCTCGGAGCCTTCTCTTCTGCAGACTGAACAGCCCCAACTCCTTCAGTCTGTCCTCATAGGAGAGGTGCTCCAGCCCTCTGATCATCCTTGTGGCCCTTCTCCGGACACGCTCCAGCACCTCCACATCCCTCTTGTAATAGGGGCTCCAGAACTGGACACAGTACTCCAGGTGGGGTCTCACCAGGGCTGAGTAGAGGGAGAGGATCACCTCCCTCGACCTGCTGGCCACACTTCTCCTGATGCAGCCCAGGATCTGATTGGCCTTGCGGGCTGCAAGTGCACACTGAGAGCTCATGTTGAGCTTTTTGTCCACCAGCACCCCCAAGTCTCTCTCCTCAGGGCTACTTTCCAGCCAGTCACTGCCCAGCCTGGATTTGTGCCTGGGATTGCCTCGACCCAGATGCAGGACCCTGCACTTGCTCTTATTGAACTTCATGAGGTTGGCTTGTGCCCACCTCTCCAGCCTGTCAAGGTCCTTCTGGATGGCCTCCCTTCCCTCCAGCGTGTCTGCTGCACCACACAGCTTGGTGTCATCAGCAAACTTGCTGAGGGTGCACTCAATGCCACTGTCCATGTCACCCACAAAGATGTTGAACAAGACAGGTCCCAGGACTGATCCCTGAGGGACTCTGCTTGTCACTGGCCTCCACTGGGACATGGAGCCATTGACAGCCACTCTCTGGGTGCAGCCATCAAGCCAGTTCCTTATCCATCTAGTGGTCCACCCATCAAACCCATGTGTCACCAGTTTGGAGACCAGGATGTGGTGTGGGACAGTGTCGAAGGCTTTTCTCAGGTCCATGTAAATGACATCAGTTGCTCTCCCCTCATCTATTAATTTTGTCACCTGCTCATAGAAGGCAACGAGGTTGGTCAGGCAGGATTTGCCCTTGGCAAAGCCATGCTGACTGTTCCCAATACTTAAACAATAGTTAGCTATTGTTCTTTTAGAACAACCTTCTCTGAACTGTATTGTTCTTGAAGTTTATAAGGCTAGATGCAAAGCTCCCTGAAGTCAGGAAGAGGCATTCCTTTGACTTCAAATGGCTTTGGATCAAGCCTGTCATGTGAGATTAGCTCCTGTCAGAAGATCTTATAGGCAAAAGTACAGAAGAGAATGATTTAACGATGGAATTTCACTTATGCTGTGATCATCTTTGCTTTGTGAATATTTGTTAGGCACAATGTTTTTGAAGTAATGCTTCATTTTATTGTTAAAAATGTCTGCATTCTTTGCTTTTGTGAATATGTAGTTTTGCAGAAATTTTCTTCTTAGGTCTCAAATCTATTGTCTGTGTCTGTTTGAGGACTTTGTTAAGGGAGTCTGTCTTTCAATATGATAGTTCAGAATCTCTTAGATGAGATTTTAGAACTTCAATAATACTATATATGCCATGCAGAAATTTAAGGAAAGAGCTTTCTAATGTGAAATAGCAAGTTAAAAACAATGATTCAAATTGGTTTTCTTGTTAAACTCAAAGAACATATTCTGCATAAGAATCTAATGGCTTCTGTAGTTTACTAAAAGAAAATGCTCTATGAAATGTGAAAGAGGCTGTCTGACATTGCAGTTTTTCTGCATTTGAAAAATATGCAACTTACACAATGTGAAAGTAATCATGAGAAAAAAATGTTTTGCATAACAAAATAAAACAGAAACATTTTATAGCATACATAATGTAAGGCCAAATTTGGATTAGGAATTTGTAAACCTTCAAAGGTGATTCCTGTTGACAAAAGCAAGCCTGTCAGACTCCTAAACCCTCTAGTGATGCTGAGAATAATTATCTCTAAGGAAAAATTGCCTTTGGTTTTATTGATTGTGGCTCTTATAATGAATACAGAGTGTGCACAGCAAATGATAAGTGATTTGTCACTTTTTTTTTCCCATCTTCATACAACTAAATGCATGTACTGTAAGCTGAGATCAGGCACAGACAGAGGTTTATTGTATGTGAAAAAGCTACATGAAGATGCTTAAAAGGCTAGTGTAACCAGCAACAACCAAAATCCACATTATAACATACCTACTTATACAAAACCATGACTGCATTCATGTATGACACACATGCCCAGGGAAAACAATGTGTGACCGATTGACGCTGTCCCCTTAAGAAAGGGAATATGGTGGACGGAAGTTGGTAAATGAAGAGAACAATCTAAACTAATTTCATTGGTAAAGTGGGAGGAAGCACCTTCTGAACTGGGAGTGCAGGAGGGTATCCTGGGAATTCCAGCACTTTATCTTCAGTCTTGCTTCCGCTCCTCCACAGTGCAGCAGCTCTCTCTGTGCTGGGCTTTCTGCCAAGGCTTCGGCCTTCAAACTGACAAACCTGATAAGGCCTGTATTAACTGCTTTCCAATTAACACAAACTGCTTCTAACTTTTTTTTTCCCTGTTTTCTTTCTCTTTCTAACCCACTCTGGTGAAAAGGGGGAGAGAGGGGGAGAGCGGAGGTGGGGAATCCCCTCAGCAAGGGGGGGGGGAACTCACATTTCTGTGCTACTTTATTGTATATCTTTGTATATATTGTAAATATTGTAAATTTGTATATATTCCCCTGCATATCCTGCATTGCTTTGTAAATATACAGCTCCACTGCTTTGCTAATTCAGCTGTGAGTTTTTTTTCCCCTTTCCCTTCAATTTTCTTTCCCTTTACTTTACAGGGGGGAGGGAGGAGGCTTCTGGGCCTTGATTGATTTAGTGTTTTCTAGCTGAATTAGCAAACATGAAGGTGGTGTGGTTTGTGGAGCGATTATTCTTTTCAATTTTTGGGGCTCTGGTTTACAGATATTGTTTGGGTTTGATTTTGGATTACCTGGGTAAATATTTGGTGCAGACAATTTATATGTGGGTTATGTATAGAGTTAGACTATGGTATGGAAAATGCGTGGATTTCTTATGGCCAGCGAGATACAGAAATGTTACCTCCACCACTCTCCCAATTGAGATAAAGGGTTTTATGATTCCGCCTGAGGAGAGAGTAACTTTAGGTGATGCCTGGGATCCAAAGGTGATTTATTTCATGTATATAATCCTGCTCTCAGTGATAATTAACGTGTATCTGCTGGTCTCTTTGCGGCGAGAGAGAAAGGTGTCCAGAGCTTGTTTTGTTATTAAAACTAGATCAAAAAGAAAACGCCGTGGCTCTGGATCAGACCCAGAGTCATCTAGTGACGAAGAGTGTGCAGAATCCGTGTCAGTTAAAAAGAAGGCTAAAAAGTTAATTGGTAAAGCAGTTCTAAATGACTTTGCTGCTGATTCTGGCAAGCTGCCAAGGGCGGCGGCTGGTACCAACATGGCACCTACTCCTTCTCCTCCTTCTTCTTCTCCGTCGGCCATTAACAGAGCAACGTCACTTCCGCCCACTCTCTCGGTGGGACCGGAAGTCACTGCCCCAGCAGCTGATTTATCTCAGAACCCGTCAGCTTCCATTAAGATGGCTGTAAATTCAAACACAGCTCCAGTTAAGGTGGCTGTTTTAAAGACTAGAGGTAGAAAGGCCAAAGATGGAGAAGAAGAGCTGGAGACTGATCCTGGTGAGGGGCCCTCTACTCTAAAAGATCCTGCTGAGGAGGAAGAGAAGGTTTGTTTTAAAGATCTAGCTAACCTAGTGAGATCAAAGCAGGATACAGATGAAGTTAGGAAAGCAGCTGGCAAAGGTGGTTCTCAGCTTAAAGAGATCCTTGGGAGAATGACAGCAGGATTATATGGACAAAAAGTTCAGGGAGACGAGGAGGAAGATGATATTTTAGAGTGTTCGTCACCCCGCGAAGAATTGAGAAATGTCCGTAAAGATTTCACGAGGGCAGATAAGGAGCCAGTTCTAGCTTGGCTTAGTAGGTATTATGATACAGGTGCTCTGGCTCTAACAGTTGGAGACTCTCTCAAGGGATAATGGAATAGATAGACATCTAGGAAGAGCTCTCGGTAAGGTTAATCTATGGATACGCCTTTTAATGGCAGTTGCCCTGAGATACCCTTCCCGAGATGATCTTCCATGGAATCTTAAGCCCTGGACTACCATAGATGAGGGAATTAAGTGCTTGAGAGAATTTGCTGTTAGAGAGCTACTCTATGGTGAACATGAAACTCTGAATCCTGATGACATTCCTGTGGGTATTGGTCTTGCTAAAAAGATCATCAAACTTGCTCCTTCCAATTATGCAAACATTCTGGCAAGCAGAATTGTGTCAAGAAATTATGGTGGAGCTTCTCCTACGGTTGACCAATTCAGTGAATGAATGAGACAATTGGAGGATAGCATGACACGTGTTTCTTTGGTTTCAGCCATTAAAACTATGTCTGGTGATATACAGAATTGCATAAGAGAGTTAAAGGATGAATTTAGACATTCCATATCCCAATTGGCACACAGGGATAATTTCAGCTCTTCCTCCAGGTGGATACAAGTTTCATCTGTGAGGAATACACGTCCTCCAAGGAGGTCATTCCAAAACAGATCAAATCAAACCAGACCACCAAGGCAATCACGTAGAACTATTTGGATAACTCTGCGTGATCAGTTTGGTGAGAACATGAACCGCTGGGATGGCCAACCAACTTCTAATCTTATCAGGACACTGAGGGAACTGCCAAGTGGCAGAACCCGAGGTAGCAATACCAGAAAGGTAGCTGTTACTTCCACAGTTCCCCAGAATGACTCTTATGGCTCCAACAGTGGCTCCAGTTATAACATGCAAAGTTATAACCCTGAAAGCTATGTGCAATGCACATGCGCGCATGTTCCCCATAACTAGGGGTGCCCTGCCTCCCGGCCAGGGGGAGGTGAGGGATAACAGAGATAATAGAATCTATTGGGATGTGTACATCCAGTGGCATTTCGGAAGTATAGGGCCTTCGTTGACACAGGAGCTCAGTGCACCATAATGCCATCAAATTATCAGGGATCAGAGTCTATAACTATTCTGGGAGTCACTGGTGGATCTCAAGAGTTAAGTAAGGTGGAGGTTAATATAAGTTTAACTGGTAAACCATGGAGGAAGCATACAGTTGTGACCGGACCTGATGCACCTTGTATTTTGGGAATTGATTTTCTGAGAGAAGGGCGTTTCAAAGACCCTAGAGGTTACAAATGGGCTTTTGGAGTAGCTTCTGTAGAAATTGATGGACAAAAATTGAAGCTGTCTGCTAGACCTGAGCTTTCTGGTGAATCTGCAATTGTGGGACAACATAAGATACAGGACATTAAATTGCCGGTTGCTTCTCAGACTGTGCATCACAGACAATACAGAACCAACCGTGACTCTTTGTTGCCCATTCAGAATCTGATTCGTCAGTTGGAGAGTCAGAAAGTCGTCAGCAAAACTCATTCCCCTTTCAACAGTCCAGTGTGGCCTGTGCGGAAGCAGAATGGAGACTGGCGTCTGACGGTAGACTACCGAACCCTAAATGAAGTGACACCACTTATGAGTGCAGCAGTACCACACATGATGGAGCTACAGTATGAGCTGGAATCCAAAGAGGCCAAATGGTATGCTACCATAGACATTCCTAATGCATTTTTCTCTATTCCCATAGCAGAGGAATGCAGGCCTCAGTTTGCTTTCACTTGGAGAGGAATCCAGTACACTTTCAACAGTATGCCAATGGGCTGGATCCACAGCTCAAGCGTCTGTCATGCAGTGATCCACGATGCTCTGGAGGAAGGCGGTGCTCCAGAACACATCCAGTTCATCGATGATATCATCGTCTGGGGTAAAACTGCTGAGGAAGTCTTCAAGAAAGGTAACAAAATCATTGACATTCTTCTGAATGCAGGTTTTGCCATCAAGCGAGACAAGGTGAAAGGACCTACCACAGAGATTCAGTTTCCGGGAGTGCGGTGGCAGGATGGACGCCGACAGATTCCAGTGGATGTGGCAAATAGAGTCTCTACCATGGCAAATCCCACAAACAAGCAAGAGACCCTACGTTTCTTGGGGATAATGGGATTTTGGAGATTGCGCATTCCTGGATACAGTCAGATTGTGAAACCTCTGTATGACGTGACTTGAAAGAGAAACCATTTCCACTGGTGACCTGAACAACAAGCAGCCTTTGACCAGATAAAGCAAGAGGTAATTCAAGCAATGGGTCTGGGACCTGTCCGAGATGGTCCAGACATTAAGAACATTTTGTACACGGCTGCAAGTGACAATGGTCCAACCTGGTGCTTGTGGCAAAATGCTCCAGGTGAGACACGTGGACGACCTCTTGGTTTCTGCAGTCGAGGTTACAGAGGTTCAGAGGCTAATTATACTCCAACAGAGAAAGAAATCTTAGCTGCCTATGAAGGAGTAAAAGCATCTTCTGAAGGGATTGGAACTGAATCACAACTTATTCTAGCTCCCAGATTACCAGTTTTGAATTGGATGTTCGAAGGCAAAGGCTCCACACCACATCATGCCACAGACTCAACAAGGTCTAAGTGGATGGCTCTGATAACACAGAGAGCTCGAATGGGAAATCTTGAAAGACCTGGTCTAGTGGAGGTGATCTCAAGTTGGCCTGAAGGTATCAACTGTGCTAAACTTCCAGAGGAGAAAGTAACTCGTGCTGAGGAAGCTCCTCCTTACAATGACCTTTCTGATGATGAAAAGAAATATGCTTTGTTCGCAGACGGTTCCTGTCGTCTTGTTGGAAACAAGCGAAGGTGGAAGTCTGCAGTGTGGAGTTCAACATGCCAAGTTGCAGAGGTGAAGGATGGAGGAGCAGAATCCAGTCAGTTCGCAGAGGTAAAAGCTGTCCAGCTAGCTCTCGACGTGGCTGAACGTGAGAGATGGCCAAAGCTTTATCTCTACACCAACTCATGGATGGTAGCCAATGCTCTATGGGGTTGGCTAAAGAACTGGAAAAAGAGTGGTTGGCAGAGGAAAGGAAAACCCATTTGGCCAGCCAACCTGTGGCAGGACATTGCTGATCGAATCAAGAGAATTCCAGTGAAAGTGAGACACATCGATGCTCACATTCCTAAGAGCAAAGCTACTGAGGAACAGCAACACAACAATCAGGCAGATCTAGCTGCAAGAGTTTCTCAAGTAGACATGGACTCTAATCTTGATCTCGACTGGAAACACCGAGGTGAGATATTCTTAGCTCGGTGGGCTCATGATTCGTCAGGACATCAAGGCAGAGATGCAACATACCAATGGGCTCGTGACAGATCCATAGACATTTCCATGGATGCTATCGCACAAGTCATCCATGACTGTGACATTTGTGCTGCTATTAAGCAGGCAAAGCGAATTAAGCCCTTGTGGTATGGTGACAGATGGTCCAAGTACAAGTATGGTGAAGCTTGGCAGATTGACTACATCACTCTACCACGTTCTCGTTCTGGTAAGCAATACGTGCTTACTATGGTAGAGGAAAACACTGGATGGTTGGAAACTTATCCAGTTCCACATGCAACTGCCCGCAACACCATTCTCGGTCTGGAGAGACAAATCCTGTGGAGACACGGAACTCCAGAGAGGATTGAGTCAGACAACGGAACTCATTTCAAGAACAACCTTGTAAAGAACTGGGCAAAAGAGCACGGTATTGAGTGGATATTCCACATTCCTACTATGCACCAGCTTCAGGGAAGATTGAACGCTACAACGGTTTGTTGAAGACCACTCTTAAAGCCATGGGGGTGGATCTTTGAAAACCTGGGAAAAACATTTAGCACAAGCAACCTGGCTGGTAAATAGTAGAGGTTCAGTGAACCGAGCTGGACCTGCACATTCAGATTTGCTACGGAAAGTAGAAGGTGATAGAGTTCCTGTTGTTAGAGAAAAGAATCTGTTAGGTAAAACTGTTTGGGTATTTTCACCCTCAGGAGAGGCTAAACCTGTCCGAGGGGTGGTTTCAGCTGAAGGTCCGGGTCACACTTATTGGGTAATGCAAGAGAATGGTGAAATTCAGTGTATTCCACAAAGAAATTTAACTTTAGCAGAAAGAGGTTAATTTCAAACCATTGTACAGCTACATCGCGTCCAAAGGAAGAATCAACGAGGAATCTACGGTGCACGAATCCTGAGATCCCTGAGAGCCCTGAGTCAACTAAGAGACCCTGAGATTTCCCTGTTTCCCTTTTCTTTGCTTCGTTGGCGAAGAAATGAACTGTTTTCCATTTTTCTCATTTTCTGATTTTCTTGAACTTTTGAATCATCTACATGTGAGCATAGCCGGAATGGACTATGAACTTTACTCACGAACTGTAAATATCGTTTTGGATTGGATGGACAGTGTGGACAGCCAATGAAATTGTTTAGAAGGGGTGGACTGTCACCGGCTGAGGCTGTCCCCTTAAGAAAGGGAATATGGTGGACGGAAGTTGGTAAACGGAAAGAATAATCTAAACTAATTTCATTGGTGAAGTGGGAGGATGCACCTTCTGAACTGAGAGTGCAGGAGGACTATCCTGGGCACTCCGGCACTCTATCTTTAGTCTTGCTTCCGCCTCTACTTCGTGCAGCAGCTCTCTCTGTGCTGGGCTTTCTGCCAAGGCTCCGATCTCCAAACTGACCAACCTGATAAGGCCTGTATTAACTCCCTTCCAATTAACACAAACTGCTTCTAACTTTTTTTTCCTCTTTCTCTTTTCTTTCTTTTTCTATCCCACTCTGGGGAAAGGGGGAGAGAGGGGAGAGCGGAGGTGGGAAACCCTCCCTCAGCAGAGGGGGGAACCCTCATTTCTGTGTTACTTTATTGTATATCTTTGTATATATTGTAAATATTGTAAATTTGTATATATTCCCCTGCAAATCCTACATTGCTTTGTAAATACACAGCTCCACTGCTTTGCTAATGCAGCTTGTGAGTTTTTTTTTCCTTTCCCTTCAATTTTTCTTTTCCCTTTACTTTACAGGGGGGGAGGGAAGAGGCTTCTTGGCCTTACCCTTCCAAACCCACCACAACAGTGCTGTGCCTGCAGCATGTAACTAAAACAAGGCACTGGTAGCTATAAACCTGGACAGTTATCTTGGGACAACAGGACATGCACATGCATCAACAACCTCATTGTGTCATTAGTAGTTGTACCAATAATCTGTAATAGTGCGATGGGAAGCAATGGGGCACTGCGAGTTTATATAAGTTGTAGAAGTTCCCTTGCTATGCACTTCTGCCTTTCCTGTCTCTTCTTTTTCTACACTTTACTGTGCTATACTCGCACTACAGGCCTGCTCTACAGACCTGCACCACAGGCCCGCACCATAGGCCTGGAACACTGGAACAATAAAGGAACAATACTTGATCATATTGGTCAGCCGTATTGATTCCAATCTCTGTCGCCGATAAGAAATAGCTTCAAGTGTTCCTTGCAAATTACTTTTTATTGAATGAGCTGTGAACTTGGAAAACTTAATATATTTGTGTTTATTGCTACTGTCCAGCTTGATTGACCCTCTATATTTTCCCTTTGTTCAAAATGAAGCGTGCTGTGTTTGTATATGTCATAGAGGTGCTCAAAAAACTGTAAATACAGCAGGCTGTGGTCAAGGGGTATACAATCATTTGGCTTGCCTATACTATGAAAATGTTCTATTTCATATGGAAACAAGTTTTAAACTGGTTTTCCCTGTGGTTTCTGGAACTGGTTTGTTCTGGTCTGCATTTTCAGTTTAACTCTGATTACATTGATGTGCTGGGTTGAGGCAGCCCCCACCCCATCCCAGGTAGAAATAAACAACTCAGACAACCTTGTCTCGCTTGATGGCAAAACCTGCATTCAGAAGAATGTCAATGATTTTGTTACCTTTCTCGAAGACTTCCTCAGCAGTTTTACCCCAGACGATGATATCATCGATGAACTGGATGTGTTCTGGAGCACCACCTCTCTCCAGAGCATCGTGGATTACTGCATGACAGACGCTTGAGCTGTGGATCCAGCCCATTGGCATACTGTTGAAAGTGTGCTGGATTCCTCACCAGGTGAAAGCAAACTGGGGCCTGCATTCCTGCTATGGGAATAGAGAAAAATGCATTAGCAATGTCGATGGTTGCATACCATTTGGCCTCTTTGGATTCCAGCTCATGCTGGAGTTCCATCATGTCTGGTACTGCTGCACTCATGGGTGGTGTTACTTCATTTAGGGCTCGGTACTCGACCGTCAGACGCCAGTCTCCATTCTGCTTCCGCACAGGGCAGACTGGACTGTTGAAAGGGAATGAGTTTTGCTGACGACTTTCTGACTCTCCAACTGACGAATCAGATTCTGAATGGGCAACAAAGAGTCACGGTTGGTTCTGTATGGTCTGTGATGCACAGTCTGAGAAGCAATCGGCAATTTAATGTCCTGTATCTTATGTTGTCCCACAACTGCAGATTCATCAGAAAGCTCAGGTCTAGCAGACAGCTTCAATTTTTGTCCATCAATTTCTACAGAAGCTACTCCAAAAGCCCATTTGTAACCTCTAGGGTCTTTGAAACGCCCTTCTCTCAGAAAATCAATTCCCAAAATACAAGGTGCATCAGGTCCGGTCACGACTGTATGCTTCCTCCATTGTTTACCAGTTAAACTTATATTAACCTCCACCTTACTTAACAATGAAATTGTTTAGAAGGGGTGGACTGTGGCCGGTTGACGATGTCCCCTTAAGAAAGGGAATATGGTGGACGGAATTTGGTAGTTGAAAAGAACAATCTAAACTAATTTCATTGGTAAAGTGGGAGGAAGCACCTTCTGAATGAATGTCAAAAAGTCATGGCAATCTGGTGAAGTCCCCACAGACTGGAAAAGGGGAAACATTGCCCCCATCTTCAAAAAGGGTAAGAAGGAGGAACCAGGGAACTACAGGCCAGTCAGTCTCACCTCTGTGCCCGGAAAGATCATGGAGCAGATCCTCCTGGAGTCACTACTCGCTCAAAAGAATAGTGAAGAGGTGATTGGGAACAGTCAGCATGGCTTTGCCAAGGGCAAATCCTGCCTGACCAACCTCGTTGCCTTCTATGAGCAGGTGACAAAATTAATAGATGAGGGGAGAGCAACTGATGTCATTTACATGGACCTGAGCAAAGCCTTCGACACTGTCCCGCACCACATCCTGGTCTCCAAACTGGTGACACATGGGTTTGATGGGTGGACCACTAGATGGATAAGGAACTGGCTTGATGGCTGCACCCAGAGAGTGGCTGTCAATGGCTCCATGTCCCAGTGGAGGCCAGTGACAAGCGGAGTCCCTCAGGGATCAGTCCTGGGACCTGTCTTGTTCAACATCTTTGTGGGTGACATGGACAGTGGCATTGAGTGCACCCTCAGCAAGTTTGCTGATGACACCAAGCTGTGTGGTGCAGCAGACACGCTGGAGGGAAGGGAGGCCATCCAGAAGGACCTTGACAGGCTGGAGAGGTGGGCACAAGCCAACCTCATGAAGTTCAATAAGAGCAAGTGCAGGGTCCTGCATCTGGGTCGAGGCAATCCCAGGCACAAATCCAGGCTGGGCAGTGACTGGCTGGAAAGTAGCCCTGAGGAGAGAGACTTGGGGGTGCTGGTGGACAAAAAGTTCAACATGAGCTCTCAATGTGCACTTGCAGCCCGCAAGGCCAATCAGATCCTGGGCTGCGTCAGGAGAAGTGTGGCCAGCAGGTCGAGGGAGGTGATCCTCTCCCTCTACTCAGCCCTGGTGAGACCCCACCTGGAGTACTGTGTCCAGTTCTGGAGCCCCTATTACAAGAGGGATGTGGAGGTGCTGGAACGTGTCCAGAGAAGGGCCACAAGGATGATCAGAGGGCTGGAGCACCTCTCCTATGAGGACAGACTGAGGGAGTTGGGGCTGTTCAGTCTGGAGAAGAGAAGGCTCCCAGGTGACCTAATTGTGGCCTTCCAGTATCTGAAGGGGACCTACAGGAAGGCTGGGGAAGGACTTCTCAGGATCTCAGGTAGTGATAGAACTAGGGGAAATGGAATGAAGCTGGAGGTGGGGAGATTCAGGCTAGATGTGAGGAGGAGGTTCTTCACCATGAGAGTGATGAGACCCTGGAATGGGTTGTCCAGGGAGGTGGTCGAGGCCCCATCCCTGGAGGTGTTTAAGACCAGGCTGGATGAGGCTCTGTCCAGCCTGATCTAGCGTGGGGTGTCCCTGCCCATGGCAGGGGGGTTGGAACTAGATGATCCTTGTGGTCCCTTCCAACCCTGAATGAAACTATGAAACTATGAAACTATGAACTGGGAGTGCAGGAGGGTGTCCTGGGCATTCCAGCACTTTATCTTCAGTCTTGCTTCCGCTCCTCCACAGTGCAGCAGCTCTCTCTGTGCTGGGCTTTCTGCCAAGGCTTCGGCCTTCAAACTGACAAACCTGATAAGGCCTGTATTAACTGCTTTCCAATTAACACAAACTGCTTCTAACTTTTTTTTTCCCTCTTTTCTCTCTCTTTCTAACCCACTCTGGTGAAAAGGGGGAGAGAGGGGGAGAGCGGAGGTGGGGAACCCCCTCAGCGGGGAACTCTCATTTCTGTGCTACTTTATTGTATATCTTTGTATATATTGTAAATTTTTATATATTCCCCTGCATATCCTACATTGCTTTGTAAATATACAGCTCCACTGTTTTGCTAATTCAGCTGTGAGTTTTTTTCCCCTTTCCCTTCAATTTTCTTTCCCTTTACTTTACAGGGTGGAGGGAGGAGGCTTTTGGGCCTTACCCTTCCAACCCTCGACACAATGCATCTTTAACTACAGATGAAAATTCTTTGCTTGGTTAATAATTCATTCAGTCTGAAAATCTGACTTCCAAACTTCTTTTACACAGACTGGCAGGAGAAGAAACAATCATTTACTAAAGAAATGTAAATGTTATGCTTGTTTTATAGACATTTATAGTTGTTCCTTTATAATTACATCTAAGGATTACAAAGAATATTGGTTTGATTTTCAGTTTGTCTTCATTTGCTATTATCTATGTGCTACCTTTCATGCTTAAATGTTTATGTAAGGAGTAAATGAACGCTAAGAAGTCGCATAGCCAGTGGTCTATTTCTGAATAGCAGTAAAGAACTTTTCCATTTAGGCATTTTATATCTTAGAAAAAATTGCTGTTAAATAGAAATACCCATTGAGTGTTACACCAACAAGATACTCTCCTAGCTAAACAGCACAGCAGTACTTAATGTGCAAAACGCCATCTGTAATGATATTAGAAGCATAATTCATGTAATTATGGAGGAGATAGAAATAAAAAGTTTTTCATGGAAAGTATATTAACATCAGGGTGATAAAGATAGGCAGCACTGGTAAAGACGTCCCATCAAAGATGTATTTATAGGTATAACTCATATTGATACTTACCTTATTGACTCTTTTAAAAATTTTTGTGGTGTTTTAAATGGTTGCCTGCACAACCTATATTTGTTTTTACCTAGATGTATCACCTAATAGAGCTCCTTAGTAGGAAAGTGTGGAGATAGGTCATCTGTTTTTGAGAGACAAAATACACCATCCCTGAAGGCATTTTAAAGATGAATAGATATGCTCCTTTCTTCCTGCTTTCCTGCCTGCCTCCCTCCCTCCTTCCCTTCCTTCCTTCCTTCCTTCCTTCCTTCCTTCCTTCCTTCCTTCCTTCCTCCCAGCCTTCCTTCCTTCCTCCCAGCCTTCCGAATTCCTTCCTTCCTTCCTTCCTTCTAAGCTCCTTACTTCGTTCAGAATTCATTCATTTCAAACTCCTTCCTTCCAAATTCCATCCTACCTTCCAAATCCATCCATCCCTTCCTTCCTTCCTTCCTTCCTTCCTTCCTTCCTTCCTTCCTCCCAGCTGTCAGAATTCCTTCCTTCCTTCCTTCCTTCCTTCCTTCCTTCCTTCCTTCCTTCCTTCCTTCCTTCTTTCCTTCCTTCCTTCCTTCCTTCCTTCCTTCCTTCCTTCCTTCCTTCCTTCCTTCCTCCCAGACTTCAGAATTCCTTTCTGCCTTCCTTCCTCCTGAATTCCTTCCTTCCGTATTTCCTCCCTTCCTTCCTTCCTTCCTTCCTTCCTTCCTTCCTTCCTTCCTTCCTTCCTTCCTTCCTTCCTTCCTTCCTTCCTTCCTTCCTTCCGTATTTCCTTCCTTCCTTCCTTCCATCCTTCCGTCCTTTCTCCTACCCTTCCTTCCTTCCTTCCTTCCTGCCAGCCTTCCGAATTCATTCCTGCCTTCCTTCGTCCTGAAGTCCTTACTTCCGCATTCCTTCTTTCCTTCCTTCCTTCTGATTTCCTTCCTTCCTTCCTTCCTTCCTTCCTTCCTTCCTTCCTTCCTTCCTTCCTTCCTTCCTTCCTTCCTTCTTTCTGAATTCCTTGCTTCCAAATTCCTTCCTTCCTTCCGTCCTAATTCCTTCCGTCCTTCCTCCCTTCCTTCCTCCCTTCCTTCCTCCTTCCCTCACTTTCTCCCTCTCTTCCTTCCTTTTTCCTTCTTTCCTTCCTCCCTTCCTTCCTTTCTTTCTTCCTTCCTTCCACCCTACCTACCTTCCTCCGATCCTTTCTCCTGTCCTTCCTCCCTCCCTTCCTTCCTCTCTTCCTTACTTCGTTCGTTCCTTCCTTCCTTCCATCTGTATTTCCTTCCTTCCTTCCTTCCTTCCTTCCTTCCTTCCATCCTTCTGACCTTTTTCCCACCCTTCCTTCCTTCCTCCCTTCCTTCCTTCCTTCCTTCCAAATTCCTTTTTTCCGAATTCCTTCCTTCCTTCCCCCCAGCCTTCCGAATTCCTTCCTCCCTTCTTTCTGAATTCCTTCCTTCCTTCCTTCTTTCCAAATTCCTTCCTTCCAAATTCCTTCCTTCCTTCCTTCCTAGTTGTGGCCGGTTGACGGTGTCCCCTTAAGAAAGGGAATATGGTGGACGGAAGTTGGTAAACGGAAGGAATAGTCTAAACTAATTTTCATTGGTAGAGTGGGAGGAAGCACCTTCTGAACCAGGGAGTGAAATGGGCATTTTCAGCACTTCTCGGTCACTCTTGTTTCCGCTTCTCCACGGTGCAGCAACTCTCTGGCTGTGCTGGGCTTTCTGCCAAGGCCTCGGCCTTGAGGACTAGATAACCAGGCCTGTATTAACTGTTTCCAATTAACACAAACTGCTTTTAACTTCTTTCTTTCTCTTTCTCCCTCTTTTCCGAACTATTCTGGGGAAAGGGGGGAAGAGAGGGGAGAGCGGAGGTGGGGAACTCCCCCGGCCGAGGGGGGTTACTCTCATTTCTGTGTTACTCTGTTGTATATCTTTGTATATATTGTAGATATTGTAAATTTGTAAATATTCCCCTGCAAACCCTACACTGCTTTGTAAATATAGCTCCACTGCTTTGCTAATTCAGCTGGTGAGTTTTTTTTCCTTTCCCTTCAAATTTTTCTTTTCCCTTTTACCTTACAAGGGGGAAGGGAGGAGGCTTCTTGGCTTTACCCTTCCACCCACCACACTAGTTCCTTCCTTCCTTCCTCCCTTCCTTCCTTCCTTCCTTCCATCCAAATTCCATCCTACCTTCTGAATCCCATCCTTCCTTCCTTCTCAATTCTTTCCTTCCTTCCAAATTCCTTCCTTCTGATTCCCTTCCTTCCTTCCTTCCTTCCTTCCATATCCCTTCCTTCCTTCCTTCCTTCCTTCCTTCCTTCCTTCCTTCCTTCCTTCCTTCCTTCCTTCCTTCCTTCCTTCCTTCCAAATTCCTTCCAAATTCCTTCCTTCTAAATTCCTTCCTTCCTTCCCAATTCCTTCCTTCCTTCATTCCGAATTAATTTCTTCCAAATTCCTTCCTTCCCTCCGAATTCCTTCCTTCCTTCCTTCCTTCCTTCCTTCCTTCCTTCCTTCCTTCCTTCCTTCCTTCCTTCCTTCCTTCCTTCCTTCCTTCCTTCCTTCCTTCCTTCTTTCCTTCCTTCCTTCCTTCCTTCCTTCCTTCCTTCCTTTCAAATTCCTTCCTTCCAAATTCCTTCCTTCCTTCCTCCCTTCCTTCCTCCCTTCCTTCCTCCCTTCCTTCCTTCCTTCCTTCCTTCCTTCCTTCCTTCCTTCCTTCCTTCCTTCCTTCCTTCCTTCCTTCCTTCCTTTCTGTTTCCTTTCCTTTCCTTTCCTTTCCTTTCCTTTCCTTTCCTTTCCTTTCCTTTCCTTTCCTTTCCTTTCCTTTCCTTTCCTTTCCTTTCCTTTCCTTTCCTTTCCTTTCCTTTCCTTTCCTTTCCTTTCCTTTCCTTTCCTTTCCTTTCCTTTCCTTTCCTTTCCTATAGTTTATATCAACTGCATAGGTCTGGTAAGCAAAATCATCATTGAATTTGACATTTTAATATGCTGTTATTTGTTGTAGTCTCCCATAAGCTTGCTTGTACTTGCAGAATATGGGCATGTTGCTGAAAGATTATGTTTAATGATTGCATTATTTCACCATTTGCATCACCAGGGTGGTGTTTCATTTCTTTTGATCAGGTCTGCTTTCTCTGGCATACTTTGCTACTGATGGCTTAGATCCATATGTAATGAAAAATGCATAATTTTTAACATTCCACAGTAACAGAAAACCAAACCCCCAACAAACCAGTCCAAGAAGTAGTACCAGATAAAAGTATTTTGCAAAGATTAAATTCTTTACTATTTCTTCATGTTAATAACTGACAAAACATTTTGTCTTGAAAAAGCAAATGTGGTTACAGTTCACATATCATTAGTAATTTCTTCTTCTTTTTCCTTTTTTTCCCCCCTTTTAATATATAAATAACAAATGTATATTTGTTGTTTAAATATCTATGCTACTTGTTCCCTACAAAATGTGATCCTTCTACCAAATGCATTAATGGGGATCTAATAAAAGTTTCTCTCACAACCTATTGTGATATCACAAAATCAATTATGACATCAACTGGGAGCTACTCTAATCATGAGGTCTGTGGTGACAGGTTGGACTTGATGATCTTTGAGTTCTCTTCCAACCTTAGTGATACTGAATACTGATACTGAAATACATTGTTTAGGAACAAAAGTGAGATTTCACACTTCTGTAACTTCTTCCTTTCAAGGCTTTCAAAGGATTTTACCGACTTTGAGGGGCTGATTCTCTTTTCTTTGCAGTTAATGGAAACAGAATTGAACAATTAACAGAACTGAATAGTCAATTTGTTTTGCTCACTTTCAACATTTTTTCAATAGATTACATCCTTAAAACAGTTGTGTCTAATGTTCTGTCCTTATTTGTGTTCACCAGGACTGAAGCTTGATGTTTAGATACCAAAAAGTAAACATACCCTTCAAATCCGCTTCTAGATTGGGGTGTGAATGTTCAAACACCAGAATTACTTTCTTCAGCTTTCATAGTATCATAGTATCAGTCAGGGTTGGAAGGGACCACAAGGATCATCCAGTTCCAACTCCCCTGCCATGGGCAGGGACACCCCACACTAGATCAGGCTGGATAGAGCCTCATCCAGCCTGGTCTTAAACACCTCCAGGGATGGGACCCCAACCACCTCCCTGGACAATCCATTCCAGGGTTTCACCACTCTCATGGTGAAGAACCTCCTCCTCACATCTAGCCTGAATCTCCCCACCTCCAGCTTCATTCCATTCCCCCTAGTCCTATCACTACCTGAGATCCTGAGAAGACCCTCCCCAGCCTTCCTGTAGGCCCCCTTCAGATACTGGAAGGCCACAATTAGGTCACCTCGGAGCCTTCTCTTCTGCAGACTGAACAGCCCCAACTCCTTCAGTCTGTCCTCATAGGAGAGGTGCTCCAGCCCTCTGATCATCCTTGTGGCCCGTCTCTGGACACGCTCCAGCACCTCCACATCCCTCTTGTAATAGGGCTCCAGAACTGGACACAGTACTCCAGGTGGGGTCTCTCCAGGGCTGAGTAGAGGGGGAGGATCACCTCCCTCGACCTGCTAGCCACACTTCTCCTGATGCAGCCCAGGATCTGATTGGCTTTGCGGGCTGCAAGTGCACATTGAGAGCTCATGTTGAGCTTTTTGTCCACCAGCACCCCCAAGTCTCTCTCCTCAGGGCTGCTTTCCAGCCAGTCACTGCCCAGCCTGTATTTGTGCCTGGGATTGCCTCGACCCAGATGCAGGACCCTGCACTTGCTCTTATTGAACTTCATGAGGTTGGCTTGTGCCCACCTCTCCAGCCTGTCAAGGTATCACAGTATCACACAATATCACAGTATCACTTAGGTTGGAAAGGACCTCGGGGATCATCAAGTCCAACCTATCAACACAGACCCCATGCCTAGACCATGGCACCAAGTGCCACGTCCAATCTCCCCTTGAACGCCTCCAGGGTCGATGAGGGTCCCTCTGGATGGCCTCCCTTCCCTCCAGCGTGTCTGCTGCACCACACAGCTTGGTGTCGTCAGCAAACTTGCTGAGGGTGCACTCAATGCCACTGTCCATGTCACCCACAAAGATGTTGAACAAGACAGGTCCCAGGACTGATCCCTGAGGGACTCCGCTTGTCACTGGCCTCCACTGGGACATGGACCCATTGACAGCCACTCTTTGGGTGCGGCCATCAAGCCAGTTCCTTATCCATCTAGTGGTCCACCCATCACAGCCATGTGTCACCAGTTTGGAGACCAGGCTGTGGTGCGGGACAGTGTCGAAGGCTTTGCTCAGCTCCAGGTAAATGACATCAGTTGCTCGCCCCTCATCTATTAATTTTGTCACCTGCTCATAGAAGGCAACGAGGTTGGTCAGGCAGGATTTGCCCTTGGCAAAGCCATGCTGACTGTTCCCGATCACCTCTTCACTATTCTTTTGAGCGAGTAGTGACTCCAGGAGGATCTGCTCCATGATCTTTCCAGGCACAGAGGTGAGACTGACTGGCCTGTAGTTCCCTGGTTCCTCCTTCTTACCCTTTTTGAAGATGGGGGCAATGTTTCCCCTTTTCCAGTCTGTGGGGACTTCACCAGATTGCCATGACTTTTGAAATATGATAGAGAGGGGTTTAGCAACCTCATCTGCCAGTTCTCTCAGTACCCGTGGGTGTATCCCGTCGGGTCCCATGGACTTGAACACTTTCAGGTTCTTCAGGTGATCACGAACCTGATCTGCACTTACAATGAGCAGTTCTTCCTCCCCGTCCCTGGCATTGTCTTCCATAACATCAGGAGTGTGGCTAGAGGCCCTTGCAGTGAAGACTGAGGTAAAGAAGTTATTAAGCACCTCAGCCTTTTCCTCATCACTTGTGACCATGTCACCATTTTCCTTTCTGAGGGGGCCCACACCTTCCCTTGTCTTCTTCTTCCCATTAATATACCTGTAGAAGTTTTTAGTGTTCCCTTTAATCTCCCTGGCTAGATTCAATTCAAACTCTGCTTTGGCTTTCCTAACCAGGACTCTTGCTGCTCGGGCAGCTTCCTTATATTCCCCCTGTTCTACCTGTCCTTCTCTCCACTTCCTGTAGAGTTTCCTTTTAAGTAATAGTGTGTCCAGTAGCTCCTTGCCCATCCAGGCAGGCCTCCTAGCATTCTTACCTGCTTTTCTCTTTGTTGGTACACAGAGCTCCTGGACACAGAGGAGGTGGTCCTTGAATACTGACCAGCTGTCCTGGGTCCCTCTTCCCTGCAGGGCCTTGTCCCACGACACTTTGGCTAGCAGATCCCTGAAGCAATCAAAATCTGCACGCCTAAAGTCTAGGGTCGTGAGCTTGGAATACTTCCTCCTGATTGCCCTGAGGATATTAAATTCAACTGCTTCATGGTCACTGCAGCCAAGGCTGTCTCTGAGCCTCACATTGCTTACCAGCCCTTCCCTGTTGGTGAGAACAAGGTCCAGCATAGCACCATTTCTTGTTGGTTCCTCTACCATTTGTAGCAGTTGTTTAGCTGATTCTACATGAGATTTAACACATCCAAGTGCTGGGTTCTGCACATTGGCCACAACAACCCCATGCAGTGCTACAGGCTGGGGTCAGAGCGGCTGGAGAGCAGCCAGGCAGAGAGGTACCTGGGGGTGCTGGTGGATGGTAGGCTGAACATGAGCCTGCAGTGTGCCCAGGCAGCCAAGAGGGCCAATGGCATCCTGGCCTGCATTCTGCCCCTGTACACTACACTGGTTAGGCCACACCTCGAGTACTGTGTCCAATTCTGGGCCCCTCAGTTTAGGAAGGATGTTGACTTGCTGGAGCGAGTCCAGAGAAGGGCAACAAAGTTGGTGAGGGGTTTGGAACACAAGCCCTATGAGGAGAGGCTGAGGGAGCTGGGGTTGCTCAGCCTGGAGGAGACTCAGCGGTGACCTTATCACTCTCTACAACTACCTGAAGGGAGGTTGTAGACAGACTGATGATGGTCTCTTCTCCCAGGCACCCAGTACCAGAACAAGAGGACACAGTCTCAGGCTGCACCAGGGGAAGTTCAGGTTGGATGTTAGGAAGAAGTTCTATACAGAAAGAGTGATTGCCCATTGGAATGGGCTGCCCAGGGAGGTGGTGGAGTCGCCGTCATTGGAGATTTTCAGGAGGAGACTTGATGGGGTACTTGGTGCCGTGGGTTAGCTGTTTGGGTGGGTTGGATTGGTTGATGGGTTGGACACGATGATCTTGAAGGTCTCTTCCAACCTGGTTTGGTTTATTCTAATAAAGTTTTATTCTAATTCTACAATCATTTGTAAATAAATTAAAATGGCATTCTGAGGAAGTTCATAGGGAAAAAATCCTTTATGAAGAATTATAAGTTCCTGTCTCAATGTCAGTTGGAGGATGACTGCAGTGGGCTTAATTGTTTTTCTGTTTCGAGACTAAAAGCTGGATCAACAGGATAATGTAGAAGCCTAACTACTTTACTTGCCCAGGTCCAAAGAGCTATTTGGCTTCTTGCAGATCCTCAAGTACCTGCAGCTCTTCACCACTGAATTTTGCCAGTGTTTGCTGCAGACACATTCCTATAGAAGCCAAGAAATCAGAAGACTAAGGCATAACCCCCACTGGGTTCACTTAGTTCTTGTGCCTGAAGCCTGTTGTATGTAAGGCTGGATGTAGTCTGAAATTTTCATTAGTCCTGTTCCTGAAAGTGGTCTCCCAATTTATCATTTAGATGTACTCCACTGGGGGCTAGCTTTGGCTCATTTGCTATGAGAATGCCTGAGACATAAGAGGGAATAGTCAGTATGTTTTGCAGGGACTGTTGAAGAAACATCTGAAGTCCTCTGAAAAATTAATCCTACATCCCATTTTCTTCTCTCTAGCATTTATTATTGCCTCCCAGATTATCACAGTCCATGCACAGGCCACTGTGAATCATGTTCCTAGATATCTGCCTTTCCTTGACACTTTGCAGAACTCTGGATTCTGGTAGGAGACAGACGGACTGAGAATTAGATGTTCTTATTGCAGTATCATCTGTGATGAACCTTGTTTCAAGCAGGAAATGTTTCTTCAGTTTCCTGTACAACATCAAGGACATGGTCAATGCCTAATTAATAAAATCTGTACTTGGACTGTAGCCAGGACATTCTAAAGTGCCAGGAAGTAACGACTTAAGGTTTATATTAGCTGGTAATATTATAAACAAAGGATGTAGTTACACTGTTGTTATCAGCAAGTGTTCAATCATCAGGAGTTAGGTCTTTAAAATCATGAGATCAGTTTTAAAATAATTAAATTAAAAGAAAATATATATTGAAGCTTCTTTTTATTTATCCTTTAGGTTCTTTTTACTTTCTGAGGTGCAGAGCTCATAGCTTTTTACTTTCTGAGGTCAAGCTTTTGAACTTTGTTTTGCATAAGTATAAAAGATTATTTATTTATTTATTTGTTTGTTTATTTTCCTGAAAGACATTCTGGAAGTTGGAGCTTTAAGGGAATGACAAACATCATTAGAATTGGCAACAGTAATTTTCAAGAGGAGAGAACCCAGTTTGCTATAACATTTTCTGTAACTGGGTCACCTTCTTCATTCATTGGTTTGTTGCCACTGTTGTCTGTTGTCTAAGTCATTGTCGTAGGGTTGGAAGGGTAAGGCCAAAAAGCCTCTTCCCTCCCCCCTGTAAAGTAAAGGGAAAGAAAATTGAAGGGAAAGGAAAAAAAAACCTCACAGCTGAATTAGCAAAGCAGTGGAGCTGTATATTTACAAAGCAATGTAGGATATGCAGGGGAATATATACAAATTTACAATATTTACAATATATACAAAGATATACAATAGAGTAGCACAGAAATGAGAGTTCCCCCCTCTGCTGAGGGGGATTTCCCACCTCCGCTCTCCCCTCTTTCCCCCTTTCCCCAGAGTGGGATAGAAAGAGAAAGAAAAGAGAGAAAAAAAAGTTAGAAGCACTTGTGTTAATTGGAAAGCAGTTAACACAGGCCTTTATCAGTTTTCCAAGGCCGAAGCCTTGGCAGAAAGCCCATTAGCTGCAAGCTGCTGCCCGAAGGAGAAGCGGAAGCAAGACTGATAGAAGAGTGCTGGAAAGCCCAGTATACCTTCCTGCACTCCCAGTTCAGAAGGTGCTTCCTCCCACTTTACCAATGAAATTAGTTTAGATTGTTCTTTTTGTATACCAACTTCCATCCACCATATTCCCTTTCATAAGGGGACAGCCCCAACCAGTGACAGTCCACCCCTTCTAAACAATTTCATTGGCCGTTCATACTGTCCATCCAATCCAAGACGATATTTACAGTTTATGAGTAATGTTCATAGTCCATTCCAGCTATGCTCAGATGTAGATGATTCAAAAGTCCAAGAAAATCAGAAAATGAGAAAAATGGAAAACAGTTCATTTTTCTTCGCCGACAAAGCAAAGAAAAGGGAAACAGGGATTCTCAGGGTCTCTTAGTTGACTCAGGGCTCTCAGGGATCTCAGGGTTCGTGCACCGTAGATTCCTCGTTGATTCTTCCTTTGGACGCAGTGTAGCTGTACAACAGTCTGAAATTAAACTCTTTCAGCTAAAGTTAAATTTCTTTGTGGAATACACTGAATTTCACCATTCTCTTGCATTACCCAATAAGTGTGACCCGGACCTTCAGCTGAAACCACCCCTCGGACAGGTTTAGCCTCTCCTGAGGGTGAAAATACCCAAACAGTTTTACCTAACAGATTCTTTTCTCTAACAACAGGAACTCTATCACCTTCTACTTTCCGTAGCAAATCTGAATGTGCAGGTCCAGCTCGGTTCACTGAACCTCTACTATTTACCAGCCAGGTTGCTTGTGCTAAATGTTTTTCCCAGGTTTTCAAAGATCCACCCCCCATGGCTTTAAGAGTGGTCTTCAACAAACCGTTGTAGCGTTCAATCTTCCCTGAAGCTGGTGCATAGTAGGGAATGTGGAATATCCACCCAATACCGTGCTCTTTTGCCCAGTTCTTTACAAGGTTGTTCTTGAAATGAGTTCCGTTGTCTGACTCAATCCTCTCTGGAGTTCTGTGTCTCCACAGGGTCTGTCTCTCCAGACCGAGAATGGTGTTGCAGGCAGTTGCATGTGGAACTGGATAAGTTTCCAACCATCCAGTGTTTGCCTCTACCATAGTAAGCAAGTACTGCTTACCAGAACGAGAACGTGGTAGAGTGATGTAGTCAATCTGCCAAGCTTCACCATATTTGTACTTGGACCATCTGTCACCATACCACAAGGACTTAAGTCGTTTTGCCTGCTTAATAGCAGCACAAATGTCACAGTCATGGATGACTTGTGTGATAGCATCCATGGAAATGTCTATGGATCTGTCACGAGCCCATTGGTATGTTGCATCTCTGCCTTGATGTCCTGACGAATCATGAGCTAGCTGGACAGCTTTTACCTCTGCGAGCAGACTGGATTCTCCTTCTCCATCTTCTCCATCTTTCGCCTCTGCAACTCGGCGTGTTGGACTCCACACTGCAGACTTCCACCTTCGCTTGTTTCCAACAAGACGACAGGAACCGTCTGTGAACAAAGCATATTTCTTTTCGTTATCAGAAAGGTCATTGTAAGGAGGAGCTTCTTCAGCACGAGTTACTTTCCCCTCTGGAGGTTTAGCACAGTTGATGCCTTCAGACCAACTTGAGATCACCTCCACTAGACCAGGTCTTTCAAGATTTCCCATTCGAGCTCTCTGTGTTATCAGAGCCATCCACTTAGACCATGTTGTGTCTGTGGCATGATGTGGTGTGGAGCCTTTGCCTTTGAACATCCAATTCAAAACTGGTAATCTGGGAGCTAGAATAAGTTGTGATTCAGTTCCAATCACTTCAGAAGATGCTTTTACTCCTTCATAGGCAGCTAGAATTTCTTTCTCTGTTGGAGTATAATTAGCCTCTGAACCTCTGTAACCTCGACTCCAGAAACCAAGAGGTCGTCCACGTGTCTCACCTGGAGCTTTTTGCCACAAGCACCAGGTTGGACCATTGTCACTTGAAGCCATGTACAAAAAGTTCTTAATGTCTGGACCATCTCGGACAGGTCCCAGACCCATTGCTTGAATCACCTCTTGCTTTATCTGGTCAAAGGCTGCTTGCTGTTCAGGTCCCCAGTGGAAATGGTTTCTCTTTCGAGTCACATCATACAGAGGTTTCACAATCTGACTGTATCCAGGAATGTGCAGTCTCCAAAATCCCACTATCCCCAAGAAACGTAGGGTCTCTTGCTTGTTTGTGGGACTTGCCATGGTAGAGATTCTATTTACCACATCCACTGGAATGTGTCGGCGTCCATCCTGCCACCGCACTCCCAGAAACTGAATCTCTGTGGTAGGTCCTTTCACCTTGTCTCGCTTGATGGCAAAACCTGCATTCAGAAGAATGTCAATGATTTTGTTTCCTTTCTCGAAGACTTCCTCAGCAATTTTACCCCAGACAATGATACCATCGATGAACTGGATGTGTTCTGGAGCACCGCCTTTCTCCAGAGCATCGTGGATCACTGCATGACAGATGTTTGAGCTGTGGATCCAGCCCATTGGCAATCTGTTGAAAGTGTACTGGATTCCTCTCCAGGTGAAAGCAAACTGAGGCCTGCATTCCTCTGCTATGGGAATAGAGAAAAATGCATTAGCAATGTCTATGGTCGCATACCATTTGGCCTCTTTGGATTCCAGCTCAAACTGGAGTTCCATCATGTGTGGTACTGCTGCACTCATAGGTGGTGTCACTTCATTTAGGGCTCGGTAGTCTACCGTCAGACGCCAGTGTCCATTCTGCTTCCGCACAGGCCACACTGGACTGTTGAAAGGGGAATGAGTTTTGCTGACGACTTTCTGACTCTCCAACTGACGAATCAGATTCTGAATGGGCAACAAAGAGTCACAGTTGGTTCTGTATTGTCTGTGATGCACAGTCTGAGAAGCAACCGGCAATTTAATGTCCTGTATCTTATGTTGTCCCACAACTGCAGATGCATCAGAAAGCTCAGGTCTGGCAGATAGCTTCAATTTTTGTCCATCAATCTCTATTGAAGCTACTCCAAAAGCCCATTTGTAACCTCTATGGTCTTTGAAACTCCCTTCTCTCAGAAAATCAATTCCCAAAATACAAGGTGCATCAGGTCCGGTCACAACTGTATGTTTCCTCCATTGTTTACCAGTTAAACTTATATTAACCTCTACCTTACTTAACTCTTGAGATCCACCAGTGACTCCCAGAATAGTTATAGACTCTGATCCCTGATAATTTGATGGTATTATGGTGCACTGAGCTCCTGTGTCAACCAAGGCCCTGTACTTCCGAAATTGCGAAGTGCCAGGCCACTGGATATACACATCCCAATAGATTCTATTATCTCTGTTATCCCTCTCCTCCCCCTGGCGGGAGGCAGGGCACCCCTAGTTATGGGGAACATGCCCACATGTGCATTGCACATAGTTTGCAGGGTTATAACTTTGCATGTTATAACTGGAGCCACTGTTGGAGCCATAAGAGTCGTTCTGGGGAACTGTAGAAGTAACAACTACCCTTCTGGTATTGCTACCTCGGGTTCTGCCACTTTGCAATTCCCTCAGTCTCCTGAAAAGATTAGAAGTTGGTTGGTCATCCCAGCGGTTCATGTTCTCACCAAACTGATCACGCAGAGTTATCCAAATAGTCCTACGTGATTGCCTTGGTGGTCTGTTTTGGAATGACCTGTTTTGGAATGACCTCCTTGGAGGACATGTATTCCTCACAGATGAAACTTGTATCCACCTGGTGGAAGAATTGAAGTTATCCCTTTGTGCCAATTGGGATATGGAATTTCTAAATTCATCCTTTTAACTCTCTTATGCAATTCTGTATATCACCAGACATCGTTTTAATGGCCGAAACCAAAGAACCACGTGTCATGCTATCCTCCAATTGTCTCATTTGATCACTGAATTGGCCAACCGTGGGAGAAGCTCCACCATAACTTCTTGACACAATTCTGCTTGCCAGAATGTTTGCATAATTAGAAGGAGCAAGCTTGATGATCTTTTTAGCAAGACCAATACCCACAGGAATGTCATCAGGATTCAGAGTTTGATGTTCACCATAGAGTAGCTCTCTAACAGCAAATTCTCTCAAGCACTTAATTCCCTCATCTATGGTAGTCCAGGGTTTAGGATTCCAAGGAAGATCATCTCGGGAAGGGTATCTCCGGGCAACTGCCATTAAAAGGCGTATCCACAGATTAACCTTACCGAGAGCTCTGCCTAGATGTCTATCTATTCCATTATCCCTTGAGAGAGTTCCTAACTGAGCTGCTGACTTGTCTCCAACTGTTAGAGCCGGAGTACCTGTATCATAACACCTACTAAGCCAAGCTAGAACTGGCTCCTTATCCGCCCTGGTGAAATCTTTATGGACATTTCTCAATTCTTCGCGGGGTGGCGAACACTCTGAAATATCATCTTGCTCCTCATCTCCCTGAATTCTTTGTCCATATAATCCTGCTGTCATTCTCCTAAGGATCTCTTTAAGCTGAGAACCACCTTTGCCAGCTGCTTTCCTAACTTCATCTGTATCCTGCTTTGATCTCACTAGGTTAACTAGATCTTTAAAACAAACCTTCTCTTCCTCCTGAGCAGGATCTTTTAGAGTAGAGGGCCCCTCACCAGGATCAGTCTCCAGCTCCTCTTCTTCTCCATCTTTGGCCTTTCCACTTCTAGTCTTTAAAACAGCCACCTTAACTGGAGCTGTGTTTGAATCTACAGCCACCTTAATGGAAGCTGACAGGTCCTGAGATAAATCAGCTGCTGGGGCAGTGACTTCCGGTCCCACCGAGGGAGTGGGCGGAAGTGATGTTGCTCCCTTAATGGCCAACAGAGAAGTAGAAGTAGGAGAAGGAGTAGGTGCCATGTTGGTACCAGCCGATGCCCTTGGCAGCTTGCCAGAATCAGCAGAGTCATTTAGAGCTGCTTTACCAATTAACTTTTTAGCCTTCTTTTTAACTGACACAGATTCTGGACATTCCTCATCACTAGATGACTCTGGGACTGATCCAGAGGCACGGCGTTTTCTTTTTGATCTAGTTTTAATAACAAAACAAGCTCTGGACACCTTTCTCTCTCGCCGCAAAGAGACCAGCAGATACACGTTAATTATCACTGAGAGCAGGATTATACACATGAAATAAATCACATGAAAGAAATACACGCATTTTCCATACCATAGTCTAACTCTATACATAACCCACATATATATTGTCCGCACCAAATATTTTCCCAGGTAATCCAAAATCAAACCCAAACAATATCTATAAACCAGAACCCCAAAAACTGAAAAGAATAATCGCTCCTCAAACCACAACACTTTCATGTTTGCTAATTCAGCTGGAAAACGCTAAATGAATCAAGTAATAAATTAAACTAATTATCTGCCGCACGTTGGGTAAGCCAAGAAAAAAAATGTGGTGGGTTGGAAGGGTAAGGCCAGGAAGCCTCTTCCCTCCCCCCTGTAAAGTAAAAGGGAAAAAACAATTGAAGGGAAAGGAAAAAAAAACCTCACAAGCTGAATTAGCAAAGCAGTGGAGCTGTATATTTACAAAGCAATGTAGGGTATGCGGGGGAATATATACAAATTTACAATATTTACAATATATACAAAGATATACAACAGAGTAACACAGAAATGAGAGTAACGCCCCTCGGCAGAGGGGGTTCCCCACCTCCGCTCTCCCCTCTCTCCCCCCCTTTCCGCAGAGTAGGTCAGAAAAGAGAGAGAGAAAGAGAAAGAAAGAAGTTAAAAGCAGTTTTGTGTTAATTGGAAGCAGTTAATACAGACCTTCTATCTTATCGGTTTCAAGGCCGAAGTCTTGGCAGAAAGCCCAGCACAGAAAGCTGCTGCCTGAAGAAGAGGCGGAAGCAAGACTGAAGATAAAGTGCTGGAGTGCCCAGGATAACTTCTCCTGCACTCCCAGTTCAGAAGGTGCTTCCTCCCACTTCGCCAATGAAATTTGTTTAGATTATTCTTTCCGTTTACCAACTTCCGTCCACCATATTCCCTTTCTTAAGGGGACAACGTCAACCGGTCTCATAGGGGTAGAAGTGGTTTCAGGCTTAGTCATGGCCACTGCTACTAGCACTGCTTCAGGAGCTCAAACCTTTGAAACTCTAAAGGATTGGTTCAGCATTCTACCTATGCCTGAACATATTCAGAGTGATAATGGTTCACATTTCACCTCAGCCTCAGTGCAAGACTCTGCCCGAGGGGAAGGAGTCAAATGGACATTTCATACTCCATATTATCCCCAGGCAAATGGCATAGTGGAAAGGGCAAATGGCCTCATTAAGAAACATGCAAATGTTTCAAGGACTAATTGGGATAAACACCTGCCTTCTGCAGTTTTCATTGTAAACAACGGATGGGGGAATTATGGCAGCCAAGGCATTTTGCCCTGCTGACCCAGTTAGGGATGTCAGCCACATGCTAGGGGAGGTAAAGGATGAACACCCACATTCCGTAACACAGATGCAGGTGGGCCAACCAGTGTTAGTGAAACTGCCTTCTATTGGGATTGTACCCATGACACTGGCTAAGCCCAGGGGTCTATACGCTTGGGAGGCTACTGACATCAATGGAAAAACTCATCGCATAAGTGCTCGGTGGGTCGTTCCAAATTACTAACTGTCAAGCCCGGCTTTAAACACCGTGGCCAGTTTTGTTTCTCCACAGAGTGACAACGGTTCCAGTGGACAGATTATCCTGGAAAGGAAGACCCGTCTCGGGAGTAACAGGGGTCTACCACCGATCACGGGGTGGAGACTAGAAAACACTAAGGTCACCGATACTGACCTTAGACTTAACAAGTTCTATACTGTGTTGTAACATGCTTTGTTTAGAGTACAGTTGTACACTTCTGAGATATGCATATATATATATGCATGATGTTCTTGTGATGTATATATATAATGTTTAATTCATCTTTGGTAGAGTTTAATCATAGAACAATATTTGCCCACATATACTTGCCCATAAGCAGGGGGTGGAATGTAGTGAAGGATGCTTATGGTCAAGATTGTGCCCATAACATTTGTGTAGGATATATTTTCTCTGTGTGTTAACCCTCCTTTGTTCCCCCTTCTTTCTGGGGGCAGCAGAGGGGATCCTGGTGCCACTGAGTCCAGGTAAACAGCCTACCTGGGCGTGGTCTCACCCCTGCAGTACTAGAGGCAGGCTATATGTTTGTTTCCCTGAGTATAGCATATACTCAGGCCATATTTGGTAGGTGTTAGTTCATTGGTTAATGTTTGCGTTGGCAACAGATGCTTATTGGGCCAGTATTCACTGGGGCAAATGGTAAATAGGGTCGTTTGGTAAATGAGCCCCCCCCACCTCGGTGTTGGAGCCTGTGTGTGTGCGTGCATGCCAGCCAGTGCTTTGGGAGGCCTCGTGGTCCTTTTGCCACCGTCACCCAGCTGCGTGCGGTGCCGTGGACAGCACTCCGTGGGATCAACCGCTGCGTGATCCATCGTAGGAGAAAACCTGGTAGCCTGTGTGAACCAACGTTGCTGACCTGCCACTGCCCCCCTCCGAACGAGGAATCTTTTGTATCCTGGGAGAGAACAGCAGAGCCACGCGGTGCGGCCACGCGGCCGGCACCATTTCCTGTCTCCTTATTACGGCACATCCGTGCCACGTTGTCTGGATTATAAACATTATTGAGGAAAGACTCCACGAAGTTCTCAGCTTGTGAGTAAGCCAAGCCCTTTTGTAGAGCTTCAGTTAGGATAGCGTTTTTATTGCTCCGCCACTCTCTGACTCAGTTTAGATTATAAATTCTGTGAACCATTTTGATTTAAATGCCCATATATAACATTCTGTAAAGATAGTTCCACTAACCGAATATTGATACCTGTGAAGGGTGATTGTAAATACCCCATTACAGAGTTTCTACATATATAAATAAACTTATATTTTCATTGATGGATCTGCTGCGCATTTCTGAGGGCATATCCACGACAGGCCCTCAATTTAAGAAGGACATTGAGACTCTTGAACGTGTCCACAAAAGGGCAACAAGGCTGGTGAGAGGCTTCAAGCACAAGCCCTATGAGGAGAGGCTGAAGGAGCTGAGATTGTTTAGTCTGGAGAAGAGGAGGCTCAGGGGAGACCTGAAGGGAGGTTGTAGACAGGTAGGGGGTTGGTCTCTTCTCCCAGGCAATCAGCACCAGAACAAGAGGACACAGTCTCAAGCTGCGCCAGGGGAAGTTTAGGCTCAAGGTGAGAAGGAAGTTCTTCACCACGAGAGTTGTTAGCCATTGGAATGTGCTGCCCAGGGATGTCGTGGAGTCACCATCCCTGGAGGTGTTCAAGAGGGGACTGGATGTGGCACTTGGTGGCATGGTTTAGTAGTCATGAGGTGTTGGGTGACAGGTTGGACTTGATCTTTGAGGTCTCTTCCAACCTTATTGATGCTATGATTCTATGATCTCATCAACTTAAAATACTGTGATCCACCCCCCCCCCCACCCAGGTTTTTGCCAGGCTGGTAAAGATTTGAGGCTGATTTCAACTGAGATACCATCAGGTTTTTTACTTGTTGATGCAAAGTCACCAAGCTTACCTGATCACATTTCAGTGTGTGCTGTGGATAAAAGATTCCTGCCAGATGACAATGGGCACAATGCCCTGTTGGGTAAGTGTCTGTGACTGCAGTAAGTGGATTCTTCTGTGGGCTACAATTAATGGCAGATGTTATTTCCATTCCGCATCTACAGTAATGCTCACTGGTGATGCACAACATGATAACAACTCAGAGCTGGCTATGTTTGCTTTGGGAAGATACACAATGAGCTAGTTAATTAGAAATGCTTCATCACCTCATATCCATTAGTCCAAGGCTAAAGTTGTTGTCCAGTCAGTTTATGTCCTGATTGCTGGAACTGCACATCTGGTATCTGGGTGACTTCAGCTGCTGCCTGTCTCTATCTTGCTTTTCCACATACTAACATGGACAGACTATAGGGCTGTAAAGTGGAACTTTCAGGCTACTATATACATGTGAAAAGTTTGATGATTGTTTGGACTACAAAACTGTATGACGTCTTTGATTTATCTCTTTGAGAAAGGGATAATATCCTCCACTGTGCTTGAACATTAGCATGTGTTCTGGATCCTAAACTAAGACTTTTTGCTATTATGACAATATAATTAAGTATGAATGAGTAGAAGTTGATTTTTTTTCCTGCATATATAATCAGGTAAATCTGTGTGTTTGAATAATACTGTTTGTAGGGTACTTCAATATCTTCCTTTTCAGTTATTTAAAATTATGACTTCTGACATAAAACTAGGTCCTTCTATCTATATTATTATTTTATTAGCCTCATCCACATGAACATAAATAGGGAAAATCTGCAGCCATGTGTATTAATGAACTGAAGATTATTAAATAGGTTTTATAGTGGGAAAAGTGGTATATAATGTGTCCAGATCTGGGCCCCTCTGTTTAAGAAGGACATTGAGACACTTGAACATGTCCAGAGAAGGGGAACAAGGCTGGTGAGAGGCCTTGAGCACAAGAGGCTGAGGGAGCTTGGAGAAGAGGAGGCTCAGGGGTTATCTCATTGCCCTCTACAACTACCTGAAAGGTGGTTGTAGCCAGGAAGGGGTTGGTCTCTTCTCCCAGGCAACCAGCACCAGAACAAGGGGACACAGT
Source organism: Melanerpes aurifrons (assembly GCA_011125475.1). Classification (NCBI taxonomy): domain Eukaryota; kingdom Metazoa; phylum Chordata; class Aves; order Piciformes; family Picidae; genus Melanerpes; species Melanerpes aurifrons. The sequence continues at coordinate 219,273 of WWNC01000170.1, forward strand.
CTCAAGCTGCGCCAGGGGAAGTTTAGGCTCTAGGTGAGGAGAAAGTTCTTCACCAAGCGAGTCGTTCGTCATTGGAATGGGCTACCCAGGGAGGTGGTGGAGTCACCATCCCCGGAGGTGTGTGGTGAAGGCACATTATGCCCAGATACTGAATCTTGTCCCAGCATGTGGGCAAGTTCCCCCTCCTCCTGGAGGAAGACAAAAGCCAAGGCATTAGCCAGGCTTGCACGCACCCAGCGCATGCAGTGCTTGCGCTGACACCAAGTATGGGCATAATTCTAGCTTCACGCTTTCTATAGGCTGAAGCCAGTTGTTTATGAGAGTGCCCATTGGTCAAGCCCAGCCTCGAGGAATCTATAAGTATCACCCCAGTTGGTAAACAAGTTGCCCCCTCATTCACTTTGTCTCTGTGCTTGCTCGAGAGAGTAACTCTCAAGCTGCAGCCTTTGCCATTGAGCTTATTGTTGTTAGCTTCTGTTATACATGTACGCATACTGGAAGCGTCTGCATAGTGAAGAAGCCCAGAGGGAGGACCTTCACTGTTTCTGAGGAGCTCAGCGTCGCTACAGCCAGTCGTACCGACTGGGAGAGCCCACCGTGCCACCGGAGGACTGGACCGACCCCCGAGGGTAAGATCTGCCCAGTTACCGGGGAGAAGGGACTTGATCGATACCGAGTCCACGTATGCCTAGCCCCGCTGTAGCGGGAGAGAAGCCGCTGAGTGCCGCTCTGAGCCCTGTGAACCTCAGGGAAGACTAAAGCATTGTTTGTGCCTATACTGCACTGAACCCGGGACCACTACGAGAGTCCCGCTGCTCCTTTAAGCTCAGTAAACGAGAATCTACCGCCTAACACAGCCGCATTTTCTCCCCAAGGCTGTTTGCATCAGCCCGAGAACTGCCGTGCTTGGGCTGACCCCCGTAACTTTGCCTGCTACCGCGTCGTCCAAGCCCATCTACTGGCCACCGTCGTCCCGCCCTGCCGTCTGAGCCGACTTTGAGGGGCGACCCCACGGACCGACCCCGACCAGGACCAATCCCTGTTGTCTGAAGGGATTCGAATATCGTCCACGTGCTTTCCACCCACTAGCACTTAGTTCAAAGTATCCGCGTCTAGCAGAGTAAGCGCTGACGCATAGAAAGATTGTAATATTGCTGTGTATAGCCAGGAGCTGCCCGCGTCCCGCCGAGTCGCCATCTAGTGGCCAAGTGGCAGAACTGCACCCTTCGTTATATAAATATAGAAAGGGTTTATAGGTAGTTCAATTAAGTTATAATCATAACACTAAGCCACTTGTGGAATCTATTTCACGAACGTGCACTAGAACATGCATATAAGTTGGTGATTCATTGGTTATTAATAGTTTGATAATTAATAAAAATAATATTGTCATAATTCATATTTCAAATTCATAAATTTAATAACCTCTTCACCACAAGGTGTTCAAGAGGAGATTGGACGTGGCACTTGGTGCCATGGTCTAGTCATGGGTCTGTGGTGACAGGTTGGACTCGATGATCCTCAAGGTCTCTTCCAACCTTGGCGATACTGTGATACTGTGATAATTGGAGGGAGAACCCTTTTCAGTCAGACACTCTCAAGCTATTATGTATTGTTTTCTTAGTTAACCAAAAAATTCTGCCTCCTTTATGTGTGTACCAATTTGATCTTTAAATAGCAAAAGGGAAAGACTTGTCACATCTTTTAACAGTTTTCTTTCACAAAGATGGAGGGATATGATTTGAAATCAATTGTTACTTCATCTTGAGCAACTCTTCAAGGCATTTGGGATGACAGAGTAGTGTGAAGGTGCATAATGTAATTCTATGTACAGTAATTTCTTTCCTCATGTCATCTTGCAGAGTTGGATTGGTCACAGTGTATTTGACCAGTGAGTGTAAAGGAATTAAGAGAACTGTAAATCACCCATGTGTTGTCATTTTAAATATAAAGACAGGAATTTGTATCACTCAAGTCATTCAGTGCTAGTGCTATTAACAGCTTAAGCTCCTTAGGCTGTTGTTAGCAGAGAGGAAGTGGTATATTTGTTAATTGCATGTTAAACAAGAACAGAAAAAGGCAACAGGAACATAACTGTGAGGTTTTTATGCTACTCACATCCTCAACTTGCTTATTTAATACATTTTGGTTTCCTGAAAGCATTTAAATGCTTATTTCGGACTGTTATACACTTAACCAGTGAATCACATTCTTTTGCAAAAACATTTTAGTCATTCTATAGGATGACTTCTATGTATTCTATAACTAGCTTAAATATGAAAGAGTTTACACACTTTGAGATCCAAAGCCTTCATCAGGTAGCTGGGAATAAAATAATATGCCTGGTCCCTCACCTATCAAAAACCATGAGATATCTTAATGACATGAGGATAACATACTATTCATGCAATAGATCATACTGTATATAGAAATGATTGATTCTGGTTTTCTTACACTGATGCAAGTCAAATCAGGGTAAGTAATATTAAAAGCAGACACAAAGAGTCTTATGGTTTCAGAGACAGGAAGATAAAAGACAGATCCATTCTTGCTTTACATTCTCTATTGATATAACACAGTGACCTCTTCTTGTAATAGATTTAATTTGAAAAGATTTTGTATGAAGAAGGGAAGCTCTTTTAGTTATCCTGATTTAAAAACAGGATGAAAGTCTTATTTTCGGTATTCAAAGTTTAGGCAGTTCTCCTTCAAACATGACCTTTTGCAATGGCATGGAAAGTGGTCCCTTCAAACCTTTATAAGTTTAGAGGGAAACCAAACTGAAGTAATTTGATTCTAAATGAGTTATCATCATGAGTCAAACTATGGCCCACACTTCTGGTAAGGCTTATTGCTCCTACAGGCGCACCACTTGTAACCCTTCAGCCCCACTGCTTTTGTTTAATTTCATGGTTTTTTCTCTATATTGATTTTTTGCAAGGCAGCTCTTACCCAGTACTGTAGACTTTTTTTTTCCCCAAAAAAACAATTTATTTGAAGGGAAAGGATACTAATGAAGTACCCAATAGTCTCATGTTTTCTTATAGTCTACGTGCTTATGCTTTTGAAGATGCCTGTGGAATGTACAAAAATCTGTGAGGAAAGCAGCAAATGTCTTGGTAGTTTACAGGGTAACTTTTTACTTATGGTGTTGATATACCTCTGGGGCACATGCCAGTTTACTGATTATGCTAATAAGTTGTCTCACCATCAAGGCATATGTGACTGTGATTTGAAAGTAATTTCTATTGGAAGTTGTCTTGTTTCTTTGTTTTTACAATTGATGCATTATTCCATAGAAAAAAAAAATATCATTTTCTAGAAAAGACTACATTTTTGGCAAGCAAAAAGTTCTCTGTGTCTGAACATGTGCCACATATGATTCTGTTAATCAAGTTAGATCACAGATCTACAAAACAGATTCAGACTTTTGCCTTTAGGAAGATCTTTCTTAGGTTTTATGCAGCCTAAAGGATGCTTAGATGGAGGAAACACTTCTGTGACAGTGTGGTATTTATTGTTTCCTAATAAAAGTAGCTAGCATGTACCACTCCCAAAGGATTTTCCTCCTTTATTTATGTTTTCTTTTTTCCCCCTTCCAGTTCTCACTCTTAAGGAGAACCTCTCTTGATAAACAAAGCAGCTATTCACCCATCATATTCCTTCCCAGAAGACCAAACAGCTGCCCACTTTCCTAGCAGGAAATAAGAAATCCTTTCTTTTCCCCTGGGTCCCTGAGGTCAGAATGACAGAGGAAAAGATTAGTTTGCTTGCATTCTAAGCTATGTGTAATGTGAAAACATTGAAGTATAAAATACTGTGGCTGCTTCTACTAAACTGTGCAGTGTTCTACTGGGCTTTTGTAATAGTACTGATTTCTGATAGTGGAGCCCCCCAGCTTGCCCATATTGATTTAATTAGTTAAATTTAGAACTTCAGTCTTCAAATGGAGTGGTACTGTGTATGTGGGAAAAGTGTGGAACATTGTCAGTGTTTATGTGATTTTTAATTGAGTAGAACTGAAAGTAAGAAATCTTTTCACTGAAAAGTTGAAAGTATAATCAATCTTTGTTTAAGCAAGCTGCAAATTTTCCATGAAATGATTAACTTTAATTAAAACCTTGCTATTAATTCAAAAAATAAACAGGAAATAAATTTTGTCTCCTGATTTATGAGAGGCTAAATTGTGAAATATTAGGTTGTGAAAAATTAGATGGGTATCCTTCCATCCTAAGCCCTCTCTTTATTTCTAGCACAAGCTTGCTGTTGATCCAAAGGGACCATTTTCATTTCCCCAGTGAAGATGTAGATCAGGTTTCACACTCTTTTAGTCCAAGGTTCTTCTTCTGATCACAAGTATCACAGTATCACAGTATAACTTAGGTTGGAAAGGACCTCGAGGATCATCGAGTCCAACCTATCAACACAGACCCCATGACTAGACCATGGCACCAAGTGCCACGTCCAATCTCCTCTTGAACGCCTCCAGGGACACTGACTCAACCACCTCCCTGGGCAACCCGTTCCAATGACGAATGACTCACTCGGTGAAGAACTTCCTCCTCACCTCGAGTCTAAACCTCCCCTGGCGCAGCTTAAGACTGTGTCCCCTTGTTCTGGTGCTGGTTGCCTGGGAGAAGAGACCAACCCCTCCCTGGCTACAACCACCTTTCAGGTAGTTGTAGAGGGCAATGAGGTCACCCCCGAGCCTCCTCTTCTCCAGGCTAAACAATCCCAACTCCCTCAGCCTCTCCTCATAGGGCTTGTGCTCAAGGCCTCTCACCAGCCTTGTTGCCCTTCTCTGGACACGTTCAAGTGTCTCGATGTCCTTCTTAAACTGAGGGGCCCAGAACTGGACACAGTACTCAAGGTGCGGCCTAACCAAAGCAGAGTACAGGGGCACTATGACTTCCCTGCTCCTGCTGACCACACTATTCCTAATGCAGGCCAGGATGCCATTGGCCTTCTTGGCCACCTGGGCACACTGCTGGTTCATATCCAGGTGGCTGGCGATCAGCACCCCCAGGTCCCCCTCTGTTTGGGAGCTCTCCAGCCACTCTGACTCCACCCTGTAGCTCTGCATGGGATTGCCGTAGTCAAAGTGCAGCACTCGGCACTTGGACTTGTTGAATGCCATCCCATTGGACTCTGCCCATCTGTCCAGTCGGTCGAGGTCCCTCTGCAGAGCCTTTCTACCCTCTAACTGACTAACATCTGCCCCTAACTTGGTGTCATCTGCAAACTTGCTGATGACTGACTCGACCCCTTCATCCAGATCATCAATGAATATGTTGAAGAGGACAGGGCCCAGCACTGATCCCTGGGGGATGCCACTGGTGACTGGCCGCCAGCTGGATGTGGCACCATTCACCACCACTCTCTGGGCCCGGCCCTCCAGCCAGGTCCTAACCCAGCACAGAGTGTAATGGTCCAAGCCACGAGCTGACAGCTTAGACAGCAGCTTGCTGTGGGGGACGGTGTCAAAGGCCTTGCTGAAGTCCAGGTAGACCACATCCACAGGCCTCCCCACGTCCACCAGGCGGGTCACCTGATCATAGAAGGAGATCAGGTTGGAGAGGCAGGACCTGCCCTTCCTAAATCCATGTTGGCTGGACCTGAGCCCTTGGCCATCCTTCAGGTGCTCAGTTATTGCCGCCAAGATAATCTGCTCCATCACTTTCCCTGGCACTGAGGTCAGGCTGACTGGCCTGTAGTTTCCAGGTTCCTCCATCCGACCTTTCTTATGGATGGGGACCACATTGGCCAGTTTCCAGTCATCTGGGACCTCACCGGTGAGCCAGGACTGGAGGAAAATGATGGAGAGTGGCCTAGCTAGCACATCTGCCAGCTCTCTCAGCACCCTAGGATGGATCCCATCCAGTCCCATGGACTTGTGAGTGTCCAAGTGGCTCAGCAGGTCCCGAACTAATTCCTCATGGATTACCGGGGCATTACACTGCTCCCCGACCCCATGGCCCAGCTCTGGAGGCCACTCGTCCTGAACTCCTGCCTTGCTGTTAAACATTGAGGGGAAGAAGGTGTTCAGGACCTCAGCCTTTTCCTCGTTTTCAGTCACTGTGTTCCCCTCCAGGTCCAATAAGGAGTGCAGGTTCTTCCTGCCGTTCTTCTTATTGTTAATATATTTGTAAAAATGCTTTTTATTATCTTTGACAGAGGTGGCCAGCTTCAGTTCCAGCTGGGCCTTTGCCTCCCTAATTTTATTCCTACATAATCTAACAGCTTCCTTGAACATACCTCGAGAAGCCTTCCCCTCCTTCCAAAGGTGATACAGCCTCTTTTTCCCCCTTAAATCCTCCAGGAGCTGCTTGCTCATCCAGACCGGTTGCCTTCCCCGCCAGCTTGCCTTTCGGCACGTGGGAACCGCCAGTTCCTGTGCCTTCAAGAGCTCCTGTTTGAAGTAGGTCCAACCCTCCTGAACCCCTTGGTTCATGAGGGCTGGTACCCAGGGGACTTTACAAATAAGTTTCTTAAACAGGCTGAAGTTCGCCCTTCGGAAGTCCAAGGTGAAGGTTCTGTTGGTGGTCCTCCCTATCTCCCTGCATATTGAAAACTTCACTATCTCGTGGTCACTGCACCCTAGGCAGCCTCCCACGATCACGTCTCCCACCAGCCCTTCCCTATTGGAGAACAGCAGGTCAAGCAGAGCCTGTCCCCTGGTAGGCTCGCTTAACAGCTGTGTCAGGAAGCAGTCCTCCATTCGCTCCAGGAATCTTCTGGACTGCCTCCTCTCTGCTGAATTAAGTTCCCAGCAGATATCTGGGAGGTTGAAGTCACCGACAAGGACAAGATCTGATGATCTTGAGACGGCCTCCAGCTACTTGTAGAATAATTCGTCAGCCTCCTCATCCTGGTTGGGTGGTCTGTAACAGATTCCAATCAGGATGTCAGATTTGTTAGGCTGCCCTCTGATTTTAACCCACAGGCTCTCAACTCCCTCATCTTCCACCTCAAGTTCTGTGGTGGAGAGTGACTCCCTAAGATACAGAGCCACCCCTCCTCCTCTTCTCCCTCGCCTGTCTCTCCTAAAGAGCCTATAGCCCCCCAGTGTAGCACTCCAATCGTGGGTGTTGTCCCACAAAGCTTCTGAGATGGCGACTTGTGGTGGGGTGGAAGGGTAAGGCCGAGAAGCCTCCTCCCTTCCCCCTTGTGAGGTAAAAGGGAAAAAAAAATTGAAGGGAAAGGAAAAAAAAACTCACAAGCTGAATTAGCAAAGCAGTGGAGCTTTATATTTACAAAGCAATGAAGGATATGCAGGGGAATATTTACAAATTTACAATATCTACAATATATACAAAGATATACAACAGAGTAACACAGAAATGAGAGTAATCCCCCTCGGCAGAGGGAGTTCCCCACCTCCACTCTCCCCTCTCTTCCCCCCTTTCCCCAGAATGGGATAGAAAGAGAAAGAAAAGAGAGGAAAAAAAAATGTTAGAAGCAGTTCGTGTTAATTGGAAAGGAGTTAATACAGACCTGGTATCTTATCTTCAAGGCCGAAGTCTTGGCAGAAAGCCCAGCACAGAAAAGAGTTGCTGCCCAAAGAAGAGGCGGAAGCAAGAGTGACAGAGAAGTGCTGGAAATGCCCATTTCACTCCCAGTTCAGAAGGTGCTTCCTCCCACTTCACCAATGAAATAGTTTAGATTATTCTTTCCGTTTACCAACTTCCGTCCACCATATTCCCTTTCTTAAGGGGGCAACATCAACCGGTCACACGACTATATCATAGTCGCCCTGATGCATCAGGACCTCCAGCTCCTCTTGCTTATTGCCCAGGCTGCGTGCATTGGTGTACATGCATTGCAGCTGGGTTCCTGACTTCTCAGTTGACCCTACCTTGTGCCGTTCTCTTTGCTCTGCAGAGGGACCGATTGCCTCACCCACCCCCTTCAGACCTAGTTTAAAGCCCTCCTAATGAGCCCTGCCAACTCCAGTGCCAGGACTCTCTTACCCCTTCTAGATAGATGCACCCCATCAGGACCCAGCAGGTCAGGTGCAGTGAAAGTTGTCCCATGGTCAAAGAACCCAAAGTTCTGCCGCTGGCACCATCCCCTGAGCCGATTGTTGATGGTGTGGGTTCTCCCATTCCTCTCAGTGTACACCCCTGCCACTGAGGGAACTGGACAGAACACCACTTGAGATCCTGCCCCATCAATCAATTGTCCAAGGGCCCTGGATTCCTTCTTAATCACCCTGGTGCCCTTCCTGTCAATCTCAAGGACAAGGTCCCTACTGTGGAAGAACTTTTTAAATTATGGGTAATTGATCATTGTGACATGGGCAAATTCAAGCAAATGTATATGATAAAATACCAGATACAATCAAAGACCTAATTAAACAATCTTCAGAGGGCAACAGCTTAAAGTCACTACTGAACTGAGTTGTATATGAAGTGGTGACCTAAAGGTGAAAGACTTTTAGCCCTTAAACTCCAGACATTGATTTCTAATTCTCTTGTGAAATCAATCCCATGACATAGATATATTGAGTCACCTTATGGTTGCCCTGACTCCCTTGACCTTTGTCCTCTCTATAATGTAGGGAAGAATATTTAATGCAGCTTGTTTGTGAAACAAGCTGGCCCCTCTGTTAGCTGCGGCCTTGGGCCATGGCACATGAACAGGACATTCAGAGAAATAAGGATGATGAAATGTTTGGGTTTTCCTGTGTTACTCAATCTTCTACATAAAGTGGTATGAGCAAGGCTGGCAAAGCTCTGCAATGAATAATGGCTGTAGAGCATTTTGTTGCAGAGGGATTATAAAATCACACAGTGTTCTGTCTGAGATGTCAGCTGCATCAATGAAGCAATGACTACCATGACAGAAAGTGGTGGTCAGAATGAATGGGATGAAAAATGATGTTGGCAGGAGCTTGCAGAAAAGGAGACTCTGGGGATCTGGGGAAGCTTGAGGTGAAAGATGATAGCTTTTTCACTCAAAAGGAAAATGATAATAAAAAAACTTCTAAAAAGTTCTTCAAGGACTTTTCAAAACATGTGGGCAATTTAGATCTTAATCCTTGCAAGATCTCAGTTATGTGCTGTATGTGGTGTAAACTAATTTTCCAGTTGACCTCACAGAGTTAAAAATAGATGATTAGAGCAGAGACAACCTCCACTCCTTGGTGGACATGGAGGGGAACGTTTTGATAAGGGATGAGGAAAAGGCAGAGATACTTAACACCTTCTTTGCCTCAATTTTTACTAGCAGGACAGAATGTCTTCCAGACAGCTGGCCTCCAGAGCTGGCAGAAGGAGCCAGGGAGCAGCATAGTTTTCCACTGTTCCAAAATGGGGTAGTTGGTGATCTGTTCAGCCGCCTGGATCCCCACAAGTCCATGGGACCAGATGGGATCCATCCTAGGGTGCTGAGGGAGCTGTCAGAGGAGCTGGCCAAGCCGCTCTCCATCATTTTTCAGCAGTCCTGGCTCACTGGAGATGTCCCAGAGGACTGGAAGCTGGCCAACGTGGTGCCCATCCACAAGAAGGGCCGGTTGGATGAGCCAGGGAATTACAGGCCTGTCAACCTGACCTCAGTGCCAGGCAAGATCATGGAACAGGTCATCCTGAGTGCAATCACACAGCACTTAGAGGATGGCCAAGGGATCAGGCTCAGCCAACATGGATTTAGGAAGGGCAGGTCCTGCCTGACCAACCTGATCTCCTTCTATGAGCAGGTGACCCGCCTGGTGGATGTGGGAAGGCCTGTGGATGTAGTTTACCTGGACTTCAGCAAGGCCTTTGACACCGTCCCCCATAGCAAACTCCTGGCCAAGCTGTCAGCCCCTGGCTTGGACAGCAGCACTCTGAGCTGGGTTAGGAACTGGCTAGAGGGCCGGGCCCAGAGAGTGGTGGTGAATGGTGCCACATCCAGCTGGCGGCCAGTCACCAGTGGCATCCCCCAGGGATCAGTGCTGGGCCCCGTCCTCTTCAACATCTTCATTGATGATCTGGATGAGGGGGTCGAGTCAGTCATCAGCAAGTTTGCAGATGACACCAAGCTGGGGACAGGAGTTGATCTGCTAGAGGGTAGAGAGGCTTTGCAGAGAGACCTCGACAGGCTGGAAAGATGGACAGAGTCCAACGGCATGAGATTTAACACATCCAAGTGCCGGGTTCTGCACATTGGCCACAACAACCCCATGCAGTGCTACAGGCTGGGGTCAGAGTGGCTGGAGAGCAGCCAGGCAGAGAGGGACCTGGGGGTGCTGGTTGATGGTAAGATGAACATGAGCCTGCAGTGTGCCCAGGTGGCCAGGAGGGCCAATGGCATCCTGGCCTGCATTAAGAACAGTGTGGCCAGCAGGAGCAGGGAGGTCATTCTGCCCCTGTACACTGCACTGGTTAGGCCACACCTCGAGTACTGTGTCCAGTTCTGGGCCCCTCAGTTCAGGAAGGATGTTGACTTGCTGGAACGAGTCCAGAGAAGGGCAATGAAGTTGGTGAGGGGCTTGGAACACAAGCCTTATGAGGAGAGGCTGAGGGAGCTGGGGCTACTTAGCCTGGAGAGGAGGAGACTCAGGGGTGACCTCATTACTCTCTACAACTACCTGAAGGGGGGTTGTAAACAGAATAGAATAATAGAATAAACCAGGTTGGAAGAGACCTTCAACATCATCACGTCCAACCTATCACCCAACACCACCTAATCAACTAACCCATGTAACCAAGCACCCTGTCAAGTCTCCTCCTGAACACCTCCAGTGACCGCGACTCCACCACCTCCCTGGGCAGCCCATTCCAATGGGCAATCACTCTCTCTGTGTAAAACTTCCTCCTGACCTCCAGCCTGAACTTCCCCTGGTGCAACCTGAGACTGTGTCCTCTTGTTCTGGTGCTGGCTGCCTGGGAGAAGAGACCAACCTCTGCCTGTTTACAACCCCCCTTCAGGTAGTTGTAGAGAGCAATAAGGTCACCCCTGAGTCTCCTCCTCTCCAGGCTAAGCAGCCCCAGCTCCCTCAGTCTCTCCTCATAGGGCTTGTGTTCCAAGCCCCTCACTAACTTCGTTGCCCTTCTCTGGACTCGTTCCAGCAAGTCAACATCCTTCCTGGCAGAGGTTGGTCTCTTCTCCCAGGCAGCCAGCACCAGAACAAGAGGACACAGTCTCAGGCTGCACCAGGGGAAGTTCAGGCTGGAGGTCAGGAGGAAGTTTTACACAGAGAGAGTGATTGCCCATTGGAATGGGCTGCCCAGGGAGGTGGTGGAGTCGCGGTCACTGGAGGTGTTCAGGAGGAGACTTGACAGGGTGCTTGGTTACATGGGTTAGTTAATTAGGTGGTGTTGGGTGATAGGTTGGACGCGATGATCTTGAAGGTCTCTTCCAACCTGGTTTATTCTATTCTATTCTATTCTATTCTATTCTATTCTATTCTATTCTATTCTATTCTATTATTTCTGGTAGAAGTTGTTGCTAACTCCGGTTTAGGCTGATGATGGTTTATAAAAGTTACCAAAAATGATTGTATTAGACAAAATTTATACCCATGGCTTTGGCAAGTGGCTGGACACTTCCAGGAAAATGATAAAACCTAAAAATTGTGCAGGTACTTCTATTTTACTTTTGGAAATGGTTACTTCATACTCGTAAATTGAAAACCAGGGAAGAGCTTGTAAGCAGCAACGAGGCGAAAAGTGCAGCGCTGCTGCTGGTCATGGAGTGACCGTTTGAGGTTGTGCCTTTAAGAAAAGGGACATTGTGAGTGAATGTTTTATAAAAAAAGGACAGGTCTAAACTAATTTCATTGGTGGAGTGGCAGAGTACTGCCTTAATTTTTGATTCCCAGAGGGACTTGAGGCAGTCTCGCACTTTTTCCCCCTCCTTTTGCAGCTTGCAGCTTCTGGGCTTTCGGCCAGACTGACCTTGGACAGATAAGGCCTCTACTAACATATTCTGCTTTAATTAAAAATTGCTCTTTTTCTCTCTTTCTAAACCTCTTTGGGGAAAAAGGGGAGAAAAGGGGGTTATAGGGGGGGGAACCCTCCTCAGCAGAGGAAGGAATCTCATTCCTGTGTTACTTTGTTGTATATTTCTGTGTATATATTGTAAATACTGTAAATTGTGTATATAAACCTGCATTTCCTAAACCGCTTGTAAATGCAGCACATTTCCTTTGCTAATACGGCTGTGGGTTTTTTCCTTTCTTTCATTTTGTTTTTCCCCTTCACTTACAGGGGGGGAAGAAGGCTTGAGGCCTTCCCCTCAACCCTCGACACATGGTCAGTGTGCTGCCAAACGGATGGGAAGTTTTCATTTACTAGCAGAAACATTTTTCATGATTTCTTAATCTGCATAAAATGCATGCAAATTCTACAGCTTTTCCCACATCCGTCCTAATTTTGTTTCCTTTTATTGTTTCTTTTATTGCAGCTACTGAAGGGCTCTGTGATGTTAGACACATGCTTTTGTGCTGACTGATATAACACAGAGGATTCTGCAGAGTCATGGCTTTTCCTGATTTTATGAGTCACAATGACCTTTATCATCCTACCGACCAGGATCAGAGAGATAATAGGCAGCTTTCAATAGTTCTTAGCTACTTGTTCCCATGGCTACTAGACCCATTTCCAAGTGAACTTCGGTTTTTAAGAAATTCTCCCAAGCCAGTTGAAAAGTAATGAAAGTGCTTGAGCTGTATACCAAGCTAACAGGTGTTTACAAAGCATTACATCTCAGTGCTTCTGTTTTAAAGAGGAAAAATATATTAATAATTAATTGGGAAAGGTAATTTGAAATATGGGACTGAAATTATAATTTTTATAAATGACTCTTAATTTTATCTACTGTGTTATTGATCCTTTACTCCAGTTATTTATCTTCAGTGTAATTGTATGTTATGCAAAATGTGTTTCCATTGTTTTCACCATCTTCCAGTTCAGAGAACATGCCCTTTCCATTTCAATTCCTCTGACAGCACATAAAAAATGTTCATTAGATATGATTAGAATAAAAGAAAACTTCATGCTTCAGGTCATGTGCAGGGAACACAGGGAAAATTTCTCCAGGGAAGATTATCTTCTAATTACATGCTACAGAGTGTAGTAGATAATTATTTCCAGGCAGTTCCATTGGTCTAATGCACGATGCAAATGTCTTAGGAAATACTTAAAAAAAGACCAAAATTGTTGTTTAAGAATAAAAAGGCAGACAGGTGTGCCAGGAATGCCTTTTATTTACAGTGGTAATAACATCACCATCACGAGCCTCTCTTTGAGGCTCAAACTGTGTACGTCAGAATGAGAGGAAATGGCAGTATCCCTGGAAATACCTCATCAAGGCAGAGTACAATAAGCTTCTCTACTTACATAGTGCAAGAACTGTGTCACTGTCATGTCTATAAAGTTGCAGATGCTTTGTTTCTGTAAACATTAAGTAGTTTAAACTGCTGTGAAGTGCTAACACAGTCCAGCCATCATTTGAGGAACCTACTTGAAATTAATAGCCCAGGAAGGCTTTAGCACTTCTTTCTTCTATGTAAAATCATGTGCAGTAGAAACTTGGTGCTTAAATACTCATACATCTAATTAAATGCAATAAATTGAATATATTTCATATATAGGGGGTGGGTGAGGCAATCGGTCCCTCTGCGGAGGAAAGAGTAGGGCACAAGGTAGGGTCAGTTGAGAAGTCAGGAACCCAACTGCGATGCATGTACACCAATGCACACAGCCTGGGCAAAAAGCAAGAGGAGTTGGAGGTCCTGATTCATCAGGGCGACTATGATATAGTCGCCATCTCAGAAACTTGGTGGGACAACACCCACGATTGGAGTGCTACACGGGGGCTACAGGCTCTTTAGGAGAGACAGGCGAGGGAGAAGAGGAGGAGGGGTGGCTCTGTATCTTAGGGAGTCACTCTCCACCACAGAACTTGAGGTGGAAGATGAGGGAGTTGAGAGTCTGTGGGTTAAAATCAGAGGGCAGCCTAACAAATCTGACATCCTGATTGGAATCTGTTACAGACCACCCAACCAGGATGAGGAGGCTGACGAATTATTCTACAAGTAGCTGGAGGCCGTCTCAAGATCATCAGATCTTGTCCTTGTCGGTGACTTCAACCTCCCAGATATCTGCTGGGAACTTAATTCAGCAGAGAGGAGGCAGTCCAGAAGATTCCTGGAGCGAATGGAGGACTGCTTCCTGACACAGCTGTTAAGCGAGCCTACCAGGGGACAGGCTCTGCTTGACCTGCTGTTCTCCAATAGGGAAGGGCTGGTGGGAGACGTGATCGTGGGAAGCTGCCTAGGGTGCAGTGACCACGAGATAGTGAAGTTTTCAATATGCAGGGAGATAGGGAGGACCGCCAACAGAACCTTCACCTTGGACTTCCGAAGGGCGAACTTCAGCCTGTTTAAGAAACTTATTTGTAAAGTCCCCTGGGTACCAGCCCTCATGAACCAAGGGGTTCAGGAGGGTTGGACCTACTTCAAACAGGAGCTCTTGAAGGCACAGGAACTGGCGGTTCCCACGTGCCGAAAGGCAAGCCGGCGGGGAAGGCAACCGGCCTGGATGAGCAAGCAGCTCCTGGAGGATTTAAGGGGGAAAAAGAGGCTGTATCACCTTTGGAAGGAGGGGAAGGCTTCTCGAGGTATGTTCAAGGAAGTTGTTAGATTATGTAGGAATAAAATTAGGGAGGCAAAGGCCCAGCTGGAACTGAAGCTGGCCACCTCTGTCAAAGATAATAAAAAGCATTTTTACAAATATATTAACAATAAGAAGAACGGCAGGAAGAACCCGCACTCCTTATTGGACCTGGAGGGGAACACAGTGACTGAAAACGAGGAAAAGGCTGAGGTCCTGAACACTTTCTTCCCCTCAATGTTTAACAGCAAGGCAGGAGTTCAGGACGAGTGGCCTCCAGAGCTGGGCCATGGGGTCGGGGAGCAGTGTAATGCCCCGGTAATCCATGAGGAATTAGTTCGGGACCTGCTGAGCCACTTGGACACTCACAAGTCCATGGGACTGGATGGGATCCATCCTAGGGTGCTGAGAGAGCTGGCAGATGAGCTGGCTAGGCCACTCTCCATCATTTTCCTCCAGTCCTAGCTCACCGGTGAGGTCCCAGATGACTGGAAACTGGCCAATGTAGTCCCCATCCATAAGAAAGGTCGGATGGAGGAACCTGGAAACTACAGGCCAGTCAGCCTGACCTCAGTGCCAGGGAAAGTGATGGAGCAGATTATCTTGGCGGCAATAACTGAGCACCTGAAGGATGGCCAAGGGCTCAGGTCCAGCCAACATGGATTTAGGAAGGGCAGGTCCTGCCTCTCCAACCTGATCTCCTTTTATGATCAGGTGACCCGCCTGGTGGACATGGGGAGGCCTGTGGATGTGGTCTACCTGGACTTCAGCAAGGCCTTTGACACCGTCCCCCACAGCAAGCTGCTGTCTAAGCTGTCAGCTCGTGGCTTGGACCACAACACTCTGTGCTGGGTTAGGACCTGGCTAGAGGGCCGGGCCCAGAGAGTGGTGGTGAATGGTGCCACATCCAGCTGGCGGCCAGTCACCAGTGGCATCCCCCAGGGATCAGTGCTGGGCCCCGTCCTCTTCAACATCTTCATTGATGATCTGGATGAGGGGGTCGAGTCAGTCATCAGCAAGTTTGCAGATGACACCAAGTTAGGAGCAGATGTTAGTCAGTTAGAGGGTAGAAAGGCTCTGCAGAGGGACCTCGACCGACTGGACAGATGGGCAGAGTCCAATGGGATGGCATTCAACAAGTCCAAGTGCCGAGTGCTGCACTTTGACTACGGCAATCCCATGCAGAACTACAGGGTGGAGTCAGAGTGGCTGGAGAGCTCCCAAACAGAGGGGGACCTGGGGGTGCTGATCGCCAGCCACCTGGATATGAACCAGCAGTGTGCCCAGGTGGCCAAGAAGGCCAATGGCATCCTGGCCTGCATTAGGAATAGTGTGGTCAGCAGGAGCAGGGAAGTCATAGTGCCCCTGTACTCTGCTTTGGTTAGGCCGCACCTTGAGTACTGTGTCCAGTTCTGGGCCCCTCAGTTTAAGAAGGACATCGAGACACTTGAACGTGTCCAGAGAAGGGCAACAAGGCTGGTGAGAGGCCTTGAGCACAAGCCCTATGAGGAGAGGCTGAGGGAGTTGGGATTGTTTAGCCTGGAGAAGAGGAGGCTCGGGGGTGACCTCATTGCCCTCTACAACTACCTGAAAGGTGGTTGTAGCCAGGGAGGGGTTGGTCTCTTCTCCCAGGCAACCAGCACCAGAACAAGGGGACACAGTCTCAAGCTGCGCCAGGGGAGGTTTAGACTCGAGGTGAGGAGGAAGTTCTTCACCGAGTGAGTCATTCGTCATTGGAACGGGTTGCCCAGGGAGGTGGTTGAGTCAGTGTCCCTGGAGGCGTTCAAGAGGAGATTGGACGTGGCACTTGGTGCCATGGTCTAGTCATGGGGTCTGTGTTGATAGGTTGGACTCGATGATCCTCGAGGTCCTTTCCAACCTAAGTTATACTGTGATACTGTGATACTGTGATATTATGGGACTCAACTGCATGTGTAGTTTTAGTAAAAACTGAAACTGAAGTGAAGAAAGTAATTTCTGTGATGTTGTGTAGGGCTGAGGTTAAGCATGTGTGATTCAGTACTCCTCAGTCAGAAATTCTTGGTTTAATGTTTCACAGGTTGGTAATAAATGCAATCTGTGATCTTTTTTTTCTGGTGGGAGAAAATGGAAATTACAGCCTATTTTAACTGTTCATCACCACGGGACTCTGGGTTTGTAATCTGGTGGCCAAAATGCAGTATAATGGACATGATGTAATATTTTTTAGGAAAGCCATGTTAATAAAAAGTTCTCTCTGTGAAAAAGAAAATATAAATACAGCTTTTCTCCAGGAAAGTCATATATGAATGTTATTAATAGCAACCCGCCTATCTCATTGGATTAGTTGTATTGCTTATTTTATCAGATTTCTCTGGCAATTGTGTTGGCTGTGGCAAGAAGGGTTTCTGCTACTTTACAGAATTCTCAAATCACATTAATCTTAAACTGACTACTCAGCCCAAGAAACAGAAACACTTAAAGTATTATCTGGTCAGGAATGCACAGGGAGCTCTGACCAAAGGATCTGTAATCTGCTGGAAAGGGACAGGTAAGACAATGAAACTGTCTTCTGCAAGCTCTGGTTTTCATCATCCAAGATTAGCTATCAGAAGGGCTGGCATCTGTGTAAAACCTAATACAGAACAGTTGAAAGAAAGACTCTTTACAGCTAGGTGATTGTTAGAGCAGCTGTAAAAAGCAATTGACTGACCTAATGCAAGGATGGCATGTCTGAAGACATTGATTCCTTCCTTTCCAACTACTATAACCTCTATTTAATTCATGTGTGAAATTATGGCATCAAATATGCAGAGAAAAAACAAATGTGTCTGTGGTCAGGGGATAAGAAGTTTCTTTTTTGTTAAGAGTTCAGAGGGCATCAGTCTTCCTCCAGCACCTGCTCAAGCACATTGTTCCAGCTGCCAGAAAGTTCAGACCTCTCAGGAAGCACCTCAAGTGAGTTACTCCCAGCAGCAAACCCAAGCGCTCCATCTGAGACTCAGCCAACAGGTACTGCTTAGAAGAAAAACACACTGGGATCCCCCCTACTCTTATTCTTTTGTGCATGAGTATTTGTGTGTATTTGTGTGAATGGAAACACAAACAAAGCACACTAGCACATAAAATAAAATATAACAAGATGACTGGAGATAAATTACAAATAAAGTAATCATACTTCAAAGGCTTCTCACTGTCCACTTTTCCCTCTCGGTTTTATGTGTAAAAGGTTGGCAAATGATGAAATAGGTGTTCTGCAGCTTACTCATGGCTAAGACAAACTAAAAAGTTCTAAAAGCAATTTATTTATTTTTTAATTGCAGAGAATAGGTAGTGCATTCCTTGAGCTATTGCTTGTCTGATTACACAAAAAATATTACAGACATTTATATTACAGGCATTACAGAGGCATTTCAGCTTTTTCTTCTGATCTTGTCCATTTTATGCTATGATCAGAATTTTGATTACTGTAAGCATCTCATCAATGTGTATAAATATCTGAGGGGTGGGTGTCAAGTGGAAGGGGCCAATCTCTTTTTGGTGGTGCGCTCTAATAAGACAAGAAACAACAGGTTCAAGCTAGGACATAGAAGATTGCACCTCAAAATGAGGAGAAACTTCTTTACAGCGAGGATGGCAGAGCTCTAGAGCAGGCTGCCCAGAGAGGCTGTGGAGTCTCGTTTTCTGGAGTTTCAAAACCCACCTGGATGCATACCCTAAGTGATCCTGCTTTGGCAGGGGGGTTAGACTCAATGATCTCTTGAGGTCCCTTCCAACCTCTAATGTACTGTGATATTGTGAAGCATTACATGGGCATCAGCAGGAAAGCTTCAGAGATTAAAAAAAAGAGTCACTTTAATATTAGAAAATGAACTAATGATCAATATCTGTAACTTTTTGTTTTTCCTTTTTTTAAATGAACATTTCTTTCTGAAACATTTTCTTTTCCACTAGATGGACATAAACAACAACTGACAGATGATAGAGAATGATCTTTTAAGCTTCTTCATAATGAAAACAGCTCTTTAATGTCTTCTTGTAGAGATTCACATAGGGCAACTTGGTGCTTGTATTCTCTTTGTGAGATAGGAGCTTGTTAAGTAGTTGTGATCTGGAATACTGGTACCCTTGTAAGGATATAAATCTCTTTATAACAGCAGACTCACATATGCATTTATTTATTTATTCTTGGTGGAAGTTGCATATATAAAAATGCTATATTAGTTAGAAGCATATTCGGCTTGAGAAAACCTCTCTTTGTAATGCAGCATAGTGAAAAAGCAGCTTGGAAAGATAATTTCAAATTGGAATGAAGACTTAGAATATTTTAAGTAAATTTTAAACAACCTCTATCACTCTCAGAGCTGGTTCTTGTACAAACTTCATGTGAGAGCTAGGGTTCCCCTGCAAAGAGCTAAAGGATCTGACATGTATTTAATTGCATAATAGGATCTTACCCCATCATGAAATCAGAAGTGGGCTTGTTTTATTCAAAACTGCGTTCATTCAGAGCAGATCCTGATGGCCCTTTTAAAGTAAATGATCACATAATCAATTTATTCTATCAACTAGGGATCTTGACCTAGAAATGTTTAATGTATATATCTTGCTTATTTCTTGCCAGTTGCAGCCACAGATCACCTCCCTTCAACAGCAGCTTTCAGCTCAGCAGTTTATGATGGCATAGAATCACCTAAACAACAGCTGGTGAAAAATAATCTGTCTGCTCTGACAAGACCTTCAGTGTTAGGTATTTGTATGGATTTGTTATTTAATAACCCTAAACTCTATATTCCATGAATACAATAGAAGCAATGAACAAATGATATAATGATTGTAATATCCTGTTTGAATGTTTGAATAGAAACTGCTGTTCCCTTCCAAGTCCTTTCTGACTGTAAGAATATTTTTTTCTGTGTTAATTTTCAGAAAATGAATTGTTTATGTTTTCAGCCACAGCCTTGTTACATTTCAGATTATTAATTGCAAGTTTTTTGTTATAGTTACAGTTTGTCCATTTAATAGAAGCACAGTCTGGATTCTGAATCCAAATTCTTAAAGGAGTTAGTTTGCATCAATCTAGTGAACAGATTTTGTAGAGGGAATTAAGAAAGATATACAAGTAATTGTTCACAAGATAATTCCTGTGTTGCAGTTCACCTTGTGATGGAGCACTAGACTTTGACAGCTGGCTCCAAATTAAAGAGACTGTCTTCACTGCACCATTATTACAATGATGTGTATCAACTTTTTCATTACAGACTGTATTCTGTGTCACTGGCCTTTTTAAGCAAGAAAATTAGTGTACACTATGGCTAGAAACACACTGTAGCTCTATTTTAGAATAAATCTACCCAAGTTTCCCTGCTGCTTCTGTGGTGAAATTTGCCCTCTAAGTAGTAACTAAATTTTAAAGGCGTAACCTAAAACTACCACAGCTTCACAGCCAAATGCTTTTTCACTGCCCATCCAGGATCTTGGTCTCTTTCTTCCATGCAGCAACATACTCTTGCCAATTGACTTCAGATGAATTACTTCCACATATGAACGTACCTGCAGGAAAGATTACAGCTTTTTTCAAATTAAAAATTCTATGTATTGCTCTAGCTATCTTGTGACTTTTGTCAGGCCAGGAAACTAAGTGAGAGTATGAGGAGCCCACATGGCAAACTACTGCACTCACGTGGTGAAAGGTTAAAGGACAAAGGCATCTTTCAAAACCTGCACATGAAGTTTTACAAATGAACAGTTATTCTAGATCTAAAGACTTAAGGCTTAGTTTTAATTTTAATATATTTAGCAAAATGAGTCCCCTCTTTTATATCTATCTATCTATCTATCTATCTATCTATTAGAATAGAATAGAATAGAATAGAATAGACCATGTTGGAAGAGACCTTCAAGATCATCGCATCCAACCCATCATCCAACCCATCTAATGAACTAAACCAAGCACCCTATCAAGTCTTCTCCTGAACACCTCCAATGATGGTGACTCCACCACCTCCCTGGGCAGCCCATTCCAATGAGCAATCACTCTCTCTGTGTAGAACTTCTTCCTAACCTCCAGCCTAAACCTACCCTGGTGCAACTTGAGACTATGTCCTCTTGTTGTGGTGCTGGTTGCCTGGGAGAAGACACCAACCTCCGCCTGTCTACAACCTCCCTTCAGTTAGTTGTAGAGAACAATAAGGTCACCCCTGAGTCTCCTCTTCTCCAGGCTAAGCAAGCCCAGCTCCCTCAGTCTGTTCTCATAGGGCTTGTGTTCCAAACACTACATACATATACATATACATACATATACATATATAACACTACATTAAAATATTTAAATATTTTGTAGATATATAAATTTTTGCAGTAAACATTTTGTAGATATATAAATTTATAAATATATAATTTATATATACATTAAAAAATATATTCTTGTTCTGTCTTGAATTTTATGTTGGATTAGCCATTCTACCACTAGATACAGCCCTGACAGTGTGAAGTAGTGTGGTGATCTCTGCATATTTAGGCCCAGAAATACAAATAGCTCAATCCTGCAAGATGCTGAGCAATTCTTGGAAGGCTGTTGATTCTCAACTAGAAATACTTAATGTCAGTGGAAGTTCATCACTCTAGGAGTTTGCAGGAGTGAACAAGAAGTTTCAAGAAATCAATGAGAGAAAATTCAAGAAAATAGTCATCAGGAGCTACTAAAAAACCTGTAAGAAAGTTATGATTTTACAAAAAAATGTGTTGGGGCTGCATAAGAGGAAAATGTAGAAGTCATTTGTTAGCCATTAATACAAAATGCCATAAACCCAAAGATGGTGATCTGCAAGTGGCAAAAAATCCTCTAAATGGGAAAATTATGAAAAGAACACAGATGGTTTTTAATACCACCCTGAAAGCCTTAAGAATTTTATTTTGCACTAAGTTCAATGAAACAGTGCCATGTGTTCAGAAATAAAAGGAGCTAAATGTCCATGGTGCTGAATTCCAACTACTAACATCTATAAGCATTCTTAGTATATGTCTCATTCTTACTGCAGCATTGTTAGTACAGTGTAAACATTAGTATACACTATGTGAAGTCTACCTAGATGACGAAAAGTTTTCTGCACTAGAAAGTTCCCAGAAAGTTATGCAGGACATAGCGAAGTAAAATAAATCCCACCAAAATTTATTGTATTTATGGAATTGACTCTGTCTACTACTGCACCTAATGCACACATTCAGTCTTTCAGAACATATAGAATTGTTGTGTACAAAAATTGAATGCATTGTATTCTAATACTTTTCTGAAACATTGCTGTCTTTCAGACACTTTAACAAATTCAGGGCTTCCAAAAAAACGCCATAAAGGCCGGTCACCAGAATCCCCCTCATCTACTGAAACCTGGAACTTGCAGCTCAACCCACAGGCTCCATATAGAAATAAAAATGGTAAGCTAATACCTTAGTGATAATAGTTTCATAGTTTCATTCAGGGTTGGAAGGGACCACAAGGATCATCTAGTTCCAACCCCCCTGCCACGGGCAGGGACACCCCACACTAGATCAGGCTGGACAGAGCCTCATCCAGCCTGCTCTTAAACACCCCCAGGGACGGGGCCTCGACCACCTCCCTGGACAACCCATTCCAGGGTTTCACCACTCTCATGGTGAAGAACCTCCTCCTCAAATCTAGCCTGAATCTCCCCACCTCCAGCTTCATTCCATTCCCCCTAGTTCTATCACTACCTGAGATCCTGAGAAGTCCTTCCCCAGCCTTCCTGTAGGCCCCCTTCAGATACTGGAAGGCCACAATTAGGTCACCTGGGAGCCTTCTCTTCTGCAGACTGAACAGCCCCAACTCCTTCAGTCTGTCCTCATAGGAGAGGTGCTCCAGCCCTCTGATCATCCTTGTGACCCTTCTCTGGACACGTTCCAGCACCTCCACATCCCTCTTGTAATAGGGGCTCCAGAACTGGACACAGTACTCCAGGTGGGGTCTCACCAGGGCTGAGTAGAGGGGGAGGATCACCTCCCTCGACCTGCTAGCCACACTTCTCCTGATGCAGCCCAGGATCTGATTGGCTTTGCGGGCTGCACAATTGTGCACATTGAGAGCTCATGTTGAGCTTTTTGTCCACCAGCACCCCCAAGTCTCTCTCCTCAGGGCTACTTTCCAGCCAGTCACTGCCCAGCCTGGATTTGTGCCTGGGATTGCCTCGACCCAGATGCAGGACCCTGCACTTGCTCTTATTGAACTTCATGAGGTTGGCTTGTGCCCACCTCTCCAGCCTGTCAAGGTCCCTCTGGATGGCCTCCCTTCCCTCCAGCGTGTCTGCTGCACCACACAGCTTGGTGTCATCAGCAAACTTGCTGAGGGTGCACTCAATGCCACTGTCACCCACAAAGATGTTGAATAAGACAGGTCCCAGGACTGATCCCTGAGGGACTCTGCTTGTCACTGGCCTCCACTGGGACATGGACCCATTGACAGCCACTCTTTGGGTGCGGCCATCAAGCCAGTTCCTTATCCATCTAGTGGTCCACCCATCAAACCCATGTGTCACCAGTTTGGAGACCAGGATGTGGTGCGGGACAGTGTCGAAGGCTTTGATCAGGTCCAGGTAAATGACATCAGTTGCTCACCCCTCATCTATTAATTTTGTCACCTGCTCAAGGCTGCTTGTTCAGTATTCAGTATTCCTAAGGTTGGAAGAGACCTCAAAGATCATCGAGTCCAACCTGTCACCACAGACCACATGACTAGAGTAGGGAAGACACTACTGCCCACTCCAGGCTTGAACTCACGACCTTCCCATTAAGGGTCTGATGCACTACCAAGCTGAGCCACCCTGCTCCCCATAATGATTATCATAATGATAATGAATCATATACTCATTTAGATTGAAAAAGACCTTTATGATCGAGTCCAACTGTTAATCTGGCACTGCCAAGTCCACCACTAAACCTTGCATTCATACCTACACCTCCCAGGGAGGTGGTGGGGTTGACATCCCTGGAAGTATTTAAGAAAAGACTGGATGAGGCACTTAGAGCCATGGTCTAGTTGATTAGTTAGGATTGGGTGATTGGTTGGACTTGATGATCTTGGAGGCCTCTTCTCTTGGAGGTTGCTTCTGTGATTCTGTGTTTGTTTATGAACAATTATAAATCTTTAGATGCATGTGTGATATTCACAATTGCAACAATATAATTGGTCCTCCAAGATATTTAGCCTAATAATGTGGGTTGTAATAACAGCTCATAAAGTGTGCAATGTAACCATAGAAAGCATTTAATACTGATAGGAAATGTGGGTATGAGATGATGTCGAATAACTTTTCTTTGAGGAAATCACTATTATATCTGGCTCCAGTAATATTATGTCTAAAATCTTAGATGGAGGAAGCCTATCATCTTTACCACACTCTGCTTTGGTGGGGCCAGCCTCATCTCCAATGGTGGGCTCAGGAGAGCCAGTCTCAATTCCTGACAACTTGCTGAAAATCTGTAAAGTAAAGCCAGTTATTTTAAAAGGTAAACTCCTCAACCTCCAAAAAAAGCCTTAAATCTTTTTTGTAAGAGAAGTAAAGCTACATTCTGCTGCTAAAAGCTGCCAAAGCTGTCAGTTTTAAAGGGTTTACTGTTAAAACTGTTTAATGCATATGTTGGAATAATGTGATGTTTACAAACATTGTTTACTTCGTAGGTCATGGAAACTTCCCATATCTTTGTGGGAATATTAATGACGTGATAGTGAGTCCTTCGTTGTACACCTGTTACAGAAATTCCCTGTCTTTATCTAGAACCTATGAACAATATGGCACCTCCACAATGCAGCCTATTTCAGAGGAAATGCAGCTCTTACTGACTGTCTACTACCTTGTCCAACTAGGTAAGATTGTTTTACATCCAGACAGATATCCAGATATTACATGCTAGCAAATTAGAAAGGAATTATTAAAGAAGGATAATCATAGAACCATAGAATTGTTAGGGTTTGAAGGGACCTCAAGGATCATCCACTTCCAACTCCCCTGCCACGGGCAGGGACACCTCACACTAGATCAGGTTGCTCAGAGCCACATCCAGCCTGGCCTTAAAAACCTCCGGGGATGGAGCTTCTACCACCTCCCTAGGCAACTTGTTCCAGTGTCTCACCACCCTCATGGGGAAGAACTTCTTTGTAACATCCAATCTGAATCTATCTATTTCTATCTTTTCCCCATTTCCCCTAGACCTATCATTACCTGACACGCTAAAAAGTCCCTCCCCAGCTTTCTTGTAGGCCCCCTTATGATACTGGAAGGCCACAATAAGGTCTCCTCAGAGTCTTCTCCAGACTGAATAGCCCCAATTCCCACAGTCTGTCCTCATAGGAGAGGAGCTCCAGCCCTCTGATCAACCTCGTGACCCTTCTCTGGACACATTCCAGCACGTCCACATCCTTCCTGTAATAGGGGATCCAGAACTGGACACAGTACTACAGGTGGGGTCTCACCAGAGCAGAGTAGAGGGGGAGAATCACCTCCCTCGCCCTGCTGGCTATGCTATAATATAAAATATGAGTTTTAGGACACATGATATTGAACAATTTAATTTATGGTAACAAAACAAAGCTAAATATTTAGTTCAAGATGACCAGACAGATCAAAATATAGTCATACAAAATTGTCTACTCCTGTAGCGTGGGATCTCAGCAACTAAAAACAAGAAAAAGGAAAAGAGCTGTAATTCACTGTTCTTCCATACAGTCAGTGATTTAGAAGTAGCATTGTGCTGAGCCAGGCAACACTCAGCCTCTAAAATATTTCTACTTATGGGTACTCAGATTCCAGTTAGGGCAGTTTTTCTTGAGTATCACAAAGTCAATTATGAATAAAAAGATCTGGTTAACATCTGCTAGATATGAGTCATGCATGAAAAAATCTGAATCAGGATAGTCCCTCCAAACAGTATGGATTTGGAAAAAAAGTAATTATTTTTAACTCCAAAATTTTGTGTAATTGTTTCTAATACTTTCCTCTCAATTTATTTTAGCCTCTGACCAGGTCCCTTTGATTGAGGATTTGGAACAAATATTCATGCGTTCATGGCGGGAATCTCACCTGTCTGAAATCCATCAGTACCAACAGGCTGTTCCACAGACCTTTCCTCAAGTGCCCAGCCAGATCGTGCCAGTGACTCCAGCCCAGCTTCCCTGGCTGGCAGGCCTTGCAGCTAGTTCCTGTAATGACAGTGTTCATATCATCGAGTGCAGCTACTCTCTGGCTGAAGGGCTTTCAGAAATGTTTAAGCTCCTCGTTGAAGGAAAGTTAATAAAGACGAACTATGTGGTGATCATATGTGCTGGTAGAAATCGATCCATTGATTCCTGCATTGTGATAACAGGTAAGGTCCCAAGGCTGTACCTCCAGGCAAAATAGAGAAATTGAATGCTATGAGGAGCTTGGTTGGAGTTTCAATAAGCTGACACAAAAAGCAGAGATGTGACAGACAAGCAATGAGTTTTGATGAAGCCAGGCCGATGCTGTACAATTGGTCTCTCCCCAGCAAATCACATTCTGCCTATTTTACCCATTTGGGGCTTTTTCCCATCATGGCATTCCAGCCAAAACTACTGCCAACAAGTAACAGCAAGCTAGAGAACACATTGCATAAATCTCTCCTACTCTGTGTTATTGGAGTATTACTGCCAGCAAAGGACCTAACATTTTGCTAGATCCTAAAAAATGGTCTTTCAGTGTCATTCCCTTCAACATCCATTGAGTGTTATGCTGATAATAAAATTAATTATTTGAATAGCCATTGAAAGATTAATTATGAATATAGAATAATTGAAAATTCCTTTGGCTATTTATGGAATAGAATAGAATAGAATAGAATAGACCAGACCAGGTTGGAAGAGACCTTTATATGATCTTTTTATGTACTGTAGGAACAAATATTTCCTAAACTGGGAAAGAAACACAAAGAATTATAAAACATGAATCCATCTTCCAGGTGTCTGGTGCATACTTGTATAGGAGATAGAAAAGACTCATCTCTGCCATTTTTGTGCATGGGATTAATTTAGCTGAGTAGTATTTTTATTATGACTTAGAACATTTTTAACTTTAGCTTGAAGGGCTTTCAAAATCACTTTATTTTTTTTTTCCCTTTTAGGAAAGTATCAGGCAAGAATTCTATCTGAGAGCATGCTCACTCCCTCAGACTACCAAAAAGAAGTTAACTATCAGCTGGTCACAGGGAAGATGGAAACTCTGGGGTCCTTCTTTAGCACACTCTGCCCAGGTATAGAACAGATTATAAAGCAGCATGCTTCCAAGTCCCTGAAAATTATGAGTCAGAGAAAATAACTAGGCTGATTATTGCTGTCTACAACTAACTGAAGGGAGGCTGTAGCCAGGTGGGGGCTGATCTCTTCTCCCAGGTAACCAGCACCAGAACAAGAGGACAAAGTCTCAAGCTGCGCCAGGAGAGGTTTAGGCTGGATGTTAGCAAGAAGTTCTTCATAGAAAGAGTGATTGGCCATTGGAATGGGCTGCCCAGGGAGGTGGTGGAGTCACCATCCCTGGAGGTGTTTAGGAAGAGACTGGCTGGGGTGCTTGGTGCCATGGTTTAGTTGATTAGATAGTGTTGCTGATTTTGGTCTGTGCTTTCAGGCTAGTTTTCTACCATTCTCCATAAATGCTCAAGACAGTGATTTGCAGAGTTGGTTTGTAATTTCCTGGACTGATTTGCATTTTATTAGTTTTATACTGTAAAAACAGATGCTATAGAAAATGAGAGGACCACTGTATAAAACAGCCAATAAGTCAGGGGGAGGATATCTAGCTAGTGTACATAAAGCTCTTGAGATCTACAAAACAAAATCAGTATCAAATGCAGCTCTTGTAAGTATTTTTTCTACTACTCCTTCAATTTGATAGAGGGTGACATTGACCTTTTGCTGGAGAAATTTTATCAGGAAAAACAAGGGCACATCTCTTCATCACTTTCTACTTCAGTGAATAAACCAACAACGCTGAATGGAACTGGAACAGCTGTGTGCACAAGTAAGGAGGATTTTCTAAAGAGGTAACAAAGTAGAATACCTGAGAGCAGGTCGCTGGGCATGCAATTAGATCCAGTCCTAGGCTCTTGAAGAGAAAGGTCCTGAAGCAAACTGCAACTCATGTCTTGGAATGTTCAGATTTACATTGATAGATGCTCTGCTCCTTCCACTGGGCATTGTACTCTTTGAAGTTTTAAGTCTTGCACCAGTGGTAGCAGAACACTATTGCACAAGTTCATATTCAGCTCTGGGACACTTAAGAGGCATAGAGATCAAAATGCCCAAATACAGAAAGATTTCTTTTTGTATTCCATATGGAATTTCATAAACTGGAGGACCTGTTCATAAGCAAAGTACCTAAAAAAGTAGATCAGTCTAGAGTTGTAACATTTTGGGTTAGATTAGACTGTGGGCATATATCTAACCAGAATTTTGCCGTTTTCCAGGTTATGAGATTGAACGACATCAGATTCGTCCATTCCAGCTAGCAGTGGCCCAGAAGCTTCTGTCTCATATTTGCTCAATTGCTGACTCCAGCACTCAAAATCTTGATTTAGATTCCTTCAAGAAGATTGATTTCTTGATTTGTGTTCCACTCTCCTAAGTGACTTACCGGCAGACTTTGTTTCACCTCTGGCACTCAGGTGCTCATTAGTAAGCTTTAATTTAAATTTACAGGACATTGTTAAATGCATTAGTATCTGGAAATACTGAATTTTGGTTCTCTTTCTTTAGGTATCTTATTAGAACTTGGATTAGAAAAGGAACATCTTACAAAGCAGAGGGTGGAACAGTATGTAATGAAATTAGATGCAGAGACCCAGATGAAATTCAAAGTCTTTTTACAAAACTCTATGCAGAATCCACATACACTCTTTGTCCTAATCCATGATCATGCACATTGAGACCTAATGAGGTAAGAAAAATGTAACTTGTTTTAGAGAAAATATTATTGTTCCTATTAGCTCTCAAGATCAATTTTCTGATTTATCTCTTCATTCATCTTTTCATCTTTCTGCTAACTCTGTCTTCCCATGCACTGAATAAACATGCTTCCTTTTAAGGTTCTTCCTGACTTATTCTTATCCTGGTTATTATATTGTGCCTCAGAACATTTCAACTTTTCTTGCTCACTGTTCTTGCCTTTGTTCAAGGGAGAGCTTCCTGTGAAAGTACACAGAGCTCCTTATCCTCTGTTAGCGTCCTCTGGACTGCAAAACATGCAAAACCCCTTCACAGTGAGTAGACAGCTAGTGAACCAATACTGCAGCTTATTTTTTAACAGATTGGAAATTTTCCAGTACAATGTTTTTACTATCCAACATCCCTGATACATAAGAATTGAAAGCTTCTATTCATACATAAGCATAAGGTAAACTTCTCAGGGAAGCAGAAAGGTTTCTGTCCAATATTTACCTAGTTCCCTGTTAGCTTACTAGTACCAGTTCCCTCACAGAGTCCTGTGTCCTTGGCTTCTCATGAATCTGCCTGCTAAGAAGTTGGACTACTTTTGCTTTCTGGCTCCTGAGGCACTGGGAAGCTTGCAGAACATACTAAATTCCAGAAACAACAACATATTCCAATGTTGGGAGCATTGTAGTGTTTCTGAAGCCAAAAAATATGGACTCTTCCACGACAATGAAATGGCAAAATCTTGTCTTTCACACTGGTTAAGAATGATGATTTTAACAAAAACTTTATTTTTGTATATGAGGGTTTCCTGTTCAACACCCCTAGATCCTAACACCCCTAAATCCTAGGAACTTACATGATCCATTACAGCTTGAAGACATTTATTCATATAACATGAGTCGCAGGTAGGAACCTGTCTTGCTGCTTAACTCTGATATTTCCCCCTTCTATCTGATAAAGATATGCATCCGACAAACTGTGCACAGCAGGATTCATGGCACCTGTTATAGATGACTCCAGGTAAAAGTTTTTGGTAACAGATTTATTGGCACTAAAAGATCATAAAAAGGCAATAAAAGCAATAAAAGGAAGCAAAGCAACCGGTTGGGCATGTGTGGGTACAAAACTTCACCCCAAAAAGCAAGTTTACAATGGTTTCCTTCATCTTATATAGTTACATCATCTACATAAGCAAATTTATGCTAAATAGAAGGCAGGCATATGATAATGAGTCTTAGAATAGGTGGTCAAATCCCTTCTCCCTACATTCAGTGTGGTAAGGGTCAAAGCATCCACTTTCACGCATGCCCAATTGTGCAGGCTTCTTATCTGAAGAAAACAAATTCCTAGTTCTGAATGTTTTTCTTTAAGACAGCTCCTTCTCAACCGTGATGCCTCCAATTAACCAGACAGTATCCTTGCAAGTCTGCAAGATAGGTTTCTTTCCCTTTACCCTCTAAACAGGCCTCACAAGATCCTGACCCTTAATCCCAGTGCACTCTAAGTCTTATAATTTTAACACAAATCACCAGTATATTCATCACAATCCCCCATTTCCTTTTTGTTACCATTTGTATTGGGTTGAACTGAGGTGGAGTTAATTCTCCTCACAGCATCGTTTTAGTGCTGTGGTTTTTTGCAGCAGCAGTTGATAACACAGCAGTGTTTTGGCTACAGCTGAATTCGGTATCTGAGCTGTGTCCTTTCAACATTTCCCTGCCCCAGGAGTACATTGAGGGGTGGGCAGGATCTTGGGAGGGGACACAACTGAGCCAGCTGACTCAGACTGGCCAAAGAGGTATTCCATACCATATGACGTCAGCTCAGGTATAAGAAGGACGTGAAAGAAGGAAGTGTTGGGGGATTCGTCCATGGCGTTTATCCTCCCAAGGAACCACCAAGCTTAGAGAGCCCTGCTTCCCGAGACCGACCACCGTCCTGCTGATGGGAAGTAGAGACTAACATCTCTCTCTCTGCTTTCTTTGCTTCCGCGCGGTCTATTTGCTGTTTGCTTATTAGTGTTATTAAATTGCTCCTATCTTATCCCCGGCTTCTGTTATATTTTCTTTCCCTTCTTCCCCTGTTCACTTAAGAGGGGGAGTGATAGAGCGGCTTGGTGGGTATCTGGCCTCCAGGCCAGAGCCAAACCACCACACCATTGATTTGTGTTAAAATTTCTAAATTTTTCAATACTTCCTTAACTGGATCATGACTAGGTTCATCTGTTCTGATCACATTCCGATCATAATTCTCTACTTGTAACTCATTGACATGAGCAATCTTACTTAAAGGTCTTAGTATTTTGAAACAACAATTGCAAAGTATTATGCATAGCAGTATTACAATTATTCCAACTAATATTACAAACAAATGTTTAAGCCAATTTAGATTTGGTAACCAGAAAGTTAATTTATCCCATATTTCTTTAAATCCACAAGAAGTATCATCTAAAGAAATCTGATGTAATATTCGATTGTGGTCTACAATCGCCTGTAAATCTGTTTATCCACCCGTTTATCCAGATTAACATAACTACAACTTACATTTATGACTACACATACACCCCCTTCCTTAACATATAAAAAATCCAAAGCTAATCTATTCTGAGTAGATATTTTTGAGAGACTATTGACTTCAATTTGCTGTGCTTTTATTGCATCGATGCTTGCATTCATCATAATTTCAACTGTAGCAGAAAAATTTACCATTGCTTTTTCAAGTTCACTAACTCCGAGCCAAGGCAGAAACCACCTAGCAAAACTATGAAACTTACTATGTCTGATTACTAGTGGATTTGCTCCTCTCTTAGTTTTTCTTGCAAAGCTTCTAAGTAATCCCTGTGGTTAATTTACTATAAAGATATGAGGATAGACTGGTCCTATAGCACATCTTCCTTGCCATCCTAAGGGTAATACCTTATAAGCAATTTTACCACATATCCAATACCATCCTGATCCAATAGGTATTTGCCATCCTTTAGGTATGTGTCTTTTCTCTCCAGTCGGATCAAGATTCCACATATTTGCTTCTCCATAACTAATAAATTGTGAACACTTTAAATACTGCCCTATAAAAATTACATCTCCACATCCAGGGTCAGTCCTATTCCCCCTTTATTCCTGTCTATAGTTGTTTCCCAACATCGCTGGATACAAGGTACTGGCATATTCGCATTTAAAGGTTCCTCAAATTGTAATTTCCACCTTAACTGAGATTGTGGAATCTCCATATGATCCTCGTGCTTATGATTTTGGAATACTTTTTGTATTTCTGTTACATTAGGAAAGGCTGTTCCTATTAAAGGAAGCCCATGGGCCAAATTTTTAGGTAGCCGGGAACAGATCCAACAAATAGTCAAATTATAACTATTCACTATCCCTTTCAATAGATGCAGATAAGTGTTTTGTTCCCATGCCCTTACTTCAAATGGTGCTATCATCAATATGATTAGTGGGGTTATGATCTTAGCTCCTTTTAATCTGTATATCATTATTAATGTTGAAAGAGAATTCATCCACACATGGGAACATGGTTTTTGATTTTGATTGGACTCCTTATATGAAAATAGGGTTAGGATCAAAATTAGGCTCCACCAGTATATGTTAACTCTGCCTCCTTGGCCTGCTGGGGTGCAACCAGCAGCCAGGTGCATTTTCTTCTTGGCAGCAGTTACATTCTTCAGGAGCCCTACAGATTTTAACTCTTTAACCCACTTCAAAATTCCATTCGGAGTCTCTTCTCTACTTCCTTGCTTAGTTTGTTTACCATTTCCCATTGTGCTTTTGTTATTTCAATTCCTCTTCCTTCAAAATCTTCAAAATCTTATGTCTCTCTTACTTTTCCTTTTACTAATCCTTTTAATTATTCCTGATATTTCCCAATTAAAATTTCTCTAGTCTTTACCCCCCCACTTATGCCAATCCCTTTCAAGAATTTCCCAGGGAGACTTAAATCCTTTTTCCTCACCACAAAATAGGTTCTCTGTATTTACCAGCCCAAACTGCCTATTTTCAGATTCAGCATTCAGGACAAAATATTCTTTGATTATGTGAAATATAAGACCATTTCTTACAACAATTAAAACACTTACAAGTCACCCATCCCTCATGAGTTCTATGATGTTTTATACACGGAATGGAATGAGGATGTTCTTCAGTGTTTTCGTGCTGTGCAGATTCAAGATCACATGCTACGGCATATACTTTAGAAGATGGGGTTGTCTCGTATGCTCCAGAGCCTCTGACTGTGGTGCTACGTCTATTCGAATGTTTATCTGGTCTGTCGGCACTCACTGCAGTCATGAAGGTACTTCAAACTATTTGTATAGGTGGCGTGGAATTCGTACTGATGCCAGTTTCACTTTCTCCACAGAGTCACTTTCATCTCACCAGGCTCAGGGGTTTCTGTTCATTCCTGAACTGGTCCTTTTACTCTCGAAACATGTGTCCACCCTTTTTCAGCAGTCTAGACAGCCGTATCTGTGGTTAATAAAACAAGAAAAGGTCCCTCCCAAAGGGGAAACAATGATTTCTCTTTCCATGATTTTATCAACACTTTATCCCCAGCTTTAATTTCATGTATGGCGAATCCCAAAGGTGGGGTCTGAGATAATATACCCATTTTCCGTAACTCATTCAGTCTTTTTCCAATTTGGATGATATATTGCTTTATATTCCAATCTTCAATTAAATTATCTTTAAGGGGCATCCCCTGGATATAGGGCATTCCATACAGCAGTTCATAGGGGGAAAGACCCATATCCGCATGGGGTTTGGTTCGAATGTTCAACAATGCCAATGGTAAACATTTAATCCAAGACATTCGTGTCTCCACCATCAATTTCATTAACTGCTGTTTTATAGTCTGATTCACCCTTTCCACCCGTCTGGAACTCTGAGGGTGCCACGGAGTATGGTATTCCCACCTAGTTCCCAAGGCTTG
Organism: Melanerpes aurifrons; assembly: GCA_011125475.1. Lineage (NCBI taxonomy): Eukaryota > Metazoa > Chordata > Aves > Piciformes > Picidae > Melanerpes > Melanerpes aurifrons. The sequence continues at coordinate 252,741 of WWNC01000170.1, forward strand.
CATTAATAATTTCACAACCTTAGAAGTAAAGTGTGTCCCTTGATCTGAGTCAATTACTTGGATTATTCCATATCTTGGAATCACTTCTTCTAATAACACTTTTGCTACAGTCTGTGCTGTAGCCCTTGCCGCAGGGAAAGCCTCCACCCGCCGGGTGAGGTGATCTATTATTACTAACAAATACTTAATTCTTCCTATTTTAGGTAATTCAGTAAAATCTACCTGTATCTTTTCAAATGGTCTTACAGCCACTTGCCTTCCTCCCATTGCTGCCTGTCTGAATGTTTTCCTGTTTATCTTCTGACATGTCAAGCACCCCTGTGTTACTTGTCTCGTTATCTCATATACTCCAATGCAGGCATACTGCTTAAGGAAGGCCTCTCCCAAGGCCTTAGAACCCCAATGAGTATGAGCATGCAACCTATTCATAATTCCCCTAGCATAAGCTTTGGGTAACACTTCCTTTCCATCTGGATGATTCCACTTTCCCTCCTTCAGGATGGCCCCCATTTCTTTTATTTTGTTCAATTCTTCCTCATGATAAACCTTTAATTCAGCTTTTTCTGGGTTTTCTCGTTCTAAGTGTAAAATCTTCAGATCTCTTCCCTGATTCCTTAAGGCAGCACTCTTCGCTTCACTGTCTGCAGCATTGTTTCCATGAATGTGATATTCTAATCCCCTTTGATGTCCCTTTATGTGAACCACTGCAATATTTTTAGGACCCCTTAAGGCTTTAAGGACTTTTACCACTAACTCCTGATGTATAAGCCCCTTTCCCTGAGTATTTATTAATCCTCTTTCCTCCCAAAGTTTTCCAAAGGTATGCACTACCCCATATGCATATTTAGAGTCAGTATAGATAGTCCCTGATTTGTTCTTTAACAACTCTAATGCTCGGAGTAGAGCATACAGTTCACAAGCTTGGGCTGACCAGCTGGCACTCAAAGGACCTGATTCAACTATCCTCATTTCTCCATCTACGATGGCATATCCTGATTTTCTTTTTCCCTCCATTATCCTGGAAGACCCATCTATAAATAGTCGCTCTCCGTCATCCAACTCAAAGTCCTTTAAGTCTGGTCTTATTTTAGTTTGTAACTCAATTATCTCTATACAGTCATGCTGTAAGTCTTCTGGTGGTTCTCCGAACAGAAACTGTGAAGGATTCTGAGCTTTGGTAGTCCTAAGCTCAAGTTCCGGTGATTCCATTAAAATAGCCTCATATTTCAAAATTCTGCTATCTGTTAGCCATTTTTCTGCCTTTTGTTGCAGCACTCCCCTTATGTTATGTGGAGTGTATACTCTCAAAGGAGCATGAAAAGTTATTTTCTGTGCTTCTTCTACTAATAATGCTGTTGCCACTAAGGCTTGTAAACAAGCTGGCCATCCCCTACTTAAGGGATCTAACAACTTGGAACAATACCCTACAGGTTTCTTACTTCCAGCCCAGTCCTGGGTTAACACTCCATATGTGCTTACGAAAAGGTCAAATGGCTTCTCCACGTCAGGCAGATTTAAAACAGGGGCTTCAATCAACATTCTTTTTACGTTATCCAGTAGCTCATCATCCTCTGGACTCCACTTGATATTACTAAGGGTCAATTTCTCATACAGGAATTTCACCTTTTTGCTGTATCCCTCTATCCATGATCGACAGTAGCCCAGAAGTCCAAGCAGCTGCCTGATTTCTTTTTTACACTCAGGAGCCCTTAAAGCTAATATTCCTGACACCCTTTCAGGGTCCAACCTCTTTTTACCCTTACTTAACCAATGTCCCAGATATTTCACCTCCTGCTCTACAAACTGCAGTTTTGATTTTGAAACGTTAAGCCCGTTCTCCCCCAAAAAGTTTAGCAGCTGTATTGTGGCTGACCGAGTTTCTTCCTCATCTCTTCCTGCTATCAACAGATCATCCACATACTGCAGGAGTTTAATATTTGCTGGAATTTCCCAACCTTGTAATAGTTTTTCTAAAGTCTGTCCAAATAAATTTGGTGATTCTGTGAACCCCTGAGGCAACACAGTCCACCTTAACTGCTGTTTTCTTCCTGTTTCAGGATCTTCCCACTGAAAGGCAAATAAATCCCTTGAGTCCTTGTCTAAGGGGCAAGCCCAAAAAGCGTCTTTCACATCTATTACACTATACCAAGTGTATTCTGGGGTCAAATGACTCAACAATGTATATGGATTTGTTACTACAGGAAATTTAGTTAATGTTCTCTGATTTATTGCTCTTAAATCCTGTACTAAACAATAAGTTCCATCTGATTTCTTTATCAGTAAGATTGGGGTATTATGAGGAGACATACAGGGTTCTAGTGTTCCTTTGTTTATTAATTCATCTATAATAGGTTTCAGACCCTTTCTCCCTTCTAATGGTATAGGATATTGCTTTATGCGTATAGGATTACTTGAGTCTGTTATTTGAATTTTAATTGGATCCATATCAATTTTTCCTCTACTCCCATATTCATACCAAACTTCTGGACTTATATCCTTTTCATTTTTTGCAGATAACTTATATAATTGAACATTCAAACCATCTTCATAGTTTCATAGTTTCATTCAGGGTTGGAAGGGACCACAAGGATCATCTAGTTCCAACCCCCCTGCCATGGGCAGGGACACCCCACACTAGATCAGGCTGGACAGAGCCTCATCCAGCCTGGTCTTAAACACCCCCAGGGACGGGGCCTCGACCACCTCCCTGGACAACCCATTCCAGGGTCTCACCACTCTCATGGTGAAGAACCTCCTCCTCACATCTAGCCTGAATCTCCCCACCTCCAGCTTCATTCCATTCCCCCTAGTCCTATCACTACCTGAGATCCTGAGAAGTCCTTCCCCAGCCTTCCTGTAGGCCCCTTTCAGATACTGGAAGGCCACAATTAGGTCACCTCGGAGCCTTCTCTTCTGCAGACTGAACAGCCCCAACTCCTTCAGTCTGCCCTCATAGGAGAAGTGCTCCAGCCCTCTGATCATCCTCGTGGCCCTTCTCTGGGCACGTTCCAGCACTTCCACATCCCTCTTGTAATAGGGGCTCCAGAACTGGACACAGTACTCCAGGTGGGGTCTCACCAGGGCTGAGTAGAGGGGGAGGATCACCTCCCTCGATCTTCCTGACTCTCTAAATTCAATTTCAATTTTATAATTAAATCTCTTCCCAAGAGATTGTATTCAGCCTCTGGAACAACTAACAAATCATTTAGACAAATCCTTTTTTCTGATTCTATTTCTATATTTTCAAGCAGTGACACCTTAAAGGGTTCCCCTTTAGCTCCAATTAGTGTTGCTATTTTTTTTCCTTCCTCAACTCCCTTAGGAATCTTCTGTATAGTCGATTTTTCTGCTCCTGTATCTACCAAAAAGGTCACCTCCTCCTTCTGGGGACCTACTAGTAACTTTATCAAGGGCTCGTTTGATGTTCTTGTCCCCAAAATATACAGCCCCTGACACCCCTAATCTTCCTTAAACATTTTCTCATCTTTCTCCTTTTGTCTACATTTTTTCTGAATATGTCCCTTCTTCTTGCATTAATGACAAGTAGGGACTTCGTTTTTCTGAACCCTGTTATCCCATTTCCACTCCCATGTTATTTCCTGTGGTTTCTGACTTTCTCTTACAGCAGTTAGAAACAGCTTAGCTTTTGTTTTTTGTTTAACTTCATCTCTCCTCACATATACCTTCTGAGCTTCCCGTAGTAACTCTTCTAATCCCCTGTCTAGCCAGTCCTCGATTTTTTCCAACTTCTTCCTAATATCTCCCCATGATTTTGCTACAAACTGTGTCCTGATAAGGGTCACTCCCACTGCAGAATTGGGGTCTATTCCAGAATACATCTGCAAACTTTTCTTCAGTCTTTCCATCCACTCAGTAGGAGATTCATCTTTCCTCTGTTGGTCACTAAAAGCTCTAGGAACAGCTTCCCTAATTCCTTGTATTATTATAGTTCTCAGGTCACTCATATTCTGTCTCCCTTGGGGCTGCTGATGGTCCCACCCAGGGTCTTGATTAGGCCACTTTTGATCTCCTGGTGGCCCCCCCTGGTTCTGCCTTTCCCATATTCTCATACCAGCCTGTCTAATCATGTTTCTTTCCTCTGCAGTGAATAGAATACTCAAAATAGACTGCATCTCTTTCCAGGTATATGTATTGGGACCCAAAAATTGGTCCAGTCTCTCAGCTACACCTAAGGGATCATCCAGCAAGGTACCCATCTCTTTCTTAAAACTGCGGACATCTGACATACTGAGAGGTACAGTCACAAACCCTATTCCTCCTTGCTGCCCCCATAGGCACTTCTCTGAGTGGATGTAATCCTACAATGTCTCCCTCTTGTTCATTCCTGTCATTCCTAGCCCTACCTCTTGTTTGGGGAGGTGAAGGAGGGGGAGGAGGAGGATTTGGGGGATTCCGACGACCCCTATCCTGGCGAGAAGGTGGTGGTAAGTTGTCCAAGGGTTCCCATTTTTCCTCCTCCTTTTCTTTGCTCTTATCCTTATCCTCAGCTTTTAATGCCAGTATTGGAACAGGAGAAGGCCGTGAAGCCCTAATCCAAATGTCAGCATACTCTTGGGAAGAGTATGCTCCTTCTTGATTAAGCATACTTCTTGATTAAAAGGCTTTTTAGAGTTCACATGTAAGTTTAAGGCTTGACAAATTCAATCCTCAGAAGATCCAAAAATAGGCCAAAACACATGTGGTCTTAATGGTTCTTTTGGCCATACCTCCATACAGTAGTGAATCATTCTTTCCTTTGATTTCCCTTTTCTCTGACCATCATCCTCCCAGTATTGAATGAGCAGCCCTAATGGACTCTCTGGAGGAATAGAAGGTAAAGCCTTCTTTCCATCCTGCTTTGATGACTTACTCTTCTTTTCTCCCATTTTCTCCTGGCTACCACAAATCTTACAAATAATAAATAAATAAAATAAAACTAAACTAAAATAAAACTAAAATAAAAAACTTTAAAAAATCCAAAGAATTCCTGCTCAGGAATACCATTCCTGGCTACCACAAATACTCATGCGAGTGGAACAGTCTAAACAATTCCTACTCACGAATACAATTCCTGGTTACCACAAATATTTATGCAAGTGGATTAAACCACAAATACTCATGCAAGTGGAACAATACCACAAATAATCATGCAAGCGGAATAATCAAAATAATTCCTACTCACGAATACCCCTCTTCTTAATCAACCAGAGCCACCGTGCCAGATCCACCGTACCACCCCCCTTGCAGAACCTGAAACAGCGGACTCAAACACTCAAACTATGGTAGCCGAATACAAATGTAGCCGAATCCTTGCCCCCCCCCCCAAGCGGTATTCTCACCACCGTGGTCGTCGTCGCTTGGATCTAGTATACGAAGTTTTACGGGGTCCACGTCCTCCAATTCGACGCCAAACAACAAAACAACACCAAAAAAAGAAAAAAAAGGAAAAGAAAAGACAAAAAATTAAAATAAAAAAATTAAAAATTTCTTTGCTTGCCTTTATTGAGTTCTGATCGTGCTGACCATTCCGTCTTTTGACTACATGTGGAAGACGACAAGTTTGTCTCTCTTAATGTAAGTCAACAAAGATAAACTGATGGCAGAGCCACTGGAAAGATGCAAAGAATCCTGTCTACCAATCCTGGATGCAAATCAGCTTGTGATTGCATCGTGATAACACGGGACTACAACAATGGACCCAAGGACCCAGCCATCACGCTTTCTGGGCGGGGGGGGGGACGGGGGGACGGAGCCCCCCCCCCGCCTCCATCCAAAAATCTTGCCCACATACACAGCAATACACAGAAAGATTTCCGGGGGAACGGATACCTGGATTACTTCCTTGCCTCTGGAATACCTGACATACCAACACCTGCCTGAGGACTAAAAAACTGTATAAAAGACCTGAGTGACACTGTCAAAGAAGAAGAGAGAAGACGGCACCATAACATCACGGGGCAACGCAACGCATCTTGGACTCTCACCACCCCTGACCGTCGGTAATATAATCTCTTTATGACTTTCTCCTTCTAATTCCTTCCCTCTTCTCCCTCTCTCTCTCCCTCTCCATTTTCTCCCTCTTATTTCCACTTTGTTTATGTAATAAATAGTCTAGCTGTTGATACTTTGGCCTTGTTTGTGCCTCTAATTTCACAACACGGGAATATTTAAAAGAACTGTGTCTCCGGACCGAGACATTAATTGGCGTAGTCGGTAGGATTCCCGTGCAGTGAAAAGTATCACAGCAAAATTATTGCATTTCTGAGAACCCCGAAATGTGTGTGTGTGCCTGAGACGTACTTTGACTATGAAACGAGAGTGGAGTCCAGACCTGACCTCAGTGCCAGGCAAGATCATGGAACAGGTCATCCTGAGTGCATTAACACAGCACTTAGAGGATGGCCAAGGGATCAGGCTCAGCCAACATGGATTTAGGAAGGGCAGGTCCTGCCTGACCAACCTGATCTCCTTCTATGAGCAGGTGACCCGCCTGGTGGATGTGGGGAGGCCTGTGGATGTAGTTTACCTGGACTTCAGCAAGGCCTTTGACACCGTCCCCCATAGCAAACTCCTGGCCAAGCTGTCAGCCCATGGCTTGGACAGCAGCACTCTGAGCTGGGTTAGGAACTGGCTGGATGGCCGAACCCAGAGAGTGGTGGTGAATGGTGCCACATCCAGCTGGCGGCCAGTCAGTAGTGGAGTCCCCCAGGGATCAGTGCTGGGCCCCATCCTCTTTAACATCTTTATTGATGATCTGGATGAGGGCATTGAGTCTATCATCAGTAAATTTGCTGATGACACCAAGCTGGGGACAGGAGTTGATCTGCTAGAGGGTAGAGAGGCTTTGCAGAGAGACCTCAACAGGCTGGACAGATGGGCAGAGTCCACGGCATGAGATTTAACACATCCAAGTGCGGGTTCTGCACATTAGCCACAACAACCCCATGCAGTGCTACAGGCTGGGGTCAGAGTGGCTGGAGAGCAGCCAGGCAGAGAGGGACCTGGGGGTGCTGGTTGATGGTAGGCTGAACATGAGCCTGCAGTGTGCCCAGGTGGCCAGGAGGGCCAATGGCATCCTGGCCTGCATTAAGAACAGTGTGGCCAGCAGGAGCAGGGAGGTCATTCTGCCCCTGTACACTGCACTGGTTAGGCCACACCTCGAGTACTGTGTCCAGTTCTGGGCCCCTCAGTTTAGGAAGGATGTTGACTTGCTGGAACGAGTCCAGAGAAGGGCAACAAAGTTAGTGAGGGGCTTGGAACACAAGCCCTATGAGGAGAGACTGAGGGAGCTGGGGCTGCTTAGCCTGGAGAGGAGGAGACTCAGGGGTGACCTCATTACTCTCTACAACTACCTGAAGGGGGGTTGTAAACAGGCAGAGGTTGGTCTCTTCTCCCAGACAGGCAGCAGCAGAACAAGAGGACACAGTGTCAGGCTGCGCCAGGGGAAGTTCAGGCTGGAGGTCAGGAGGAAGTTTTACACAGAGAGAGTGATTGCCCATTGGAATGGACTGCCCGGGGAGGTGGTGGAGTCGCCGTCACTGGAGGTGTTCAGGAGGAGACTTGACAGGGTGCTTGGTTACATGGGTTAGTTGATTAGGTGGTGTTGGGTGATAGGTTGGACGTGATGATCTTGAAGGTCTCTTCCAACCTGGTTTATTCTATTCTATTCTGTTCTGTTCTGTTCTGTTCTATTCTATTCTATTCTATTCTATTCTATTCTATTCTATTCTATTCGCGTTTTCACTCGCTCGAGAGGGAAGTGGCCGGAGAAGGACGAAGCAAAATTTTCAGAGAGACTGTGTGGGAGTTCTCAAAAGCTTTAAATGTGCGTGATTTCCCGGGGAAGATTATCTGGGGTACAACTGTTGGTTTTATAGTGTAACTTCCCCGCGAATTCTCAGTACCCTCTTTTAGGAAACCCAGTTTTGGTGATATTTGTAAAGTGTGACTTCCTTGAGAAGCCCACGATGTTGTTTTTTCTTGTGTGTGACCTCTCCTGAGAAATCTATTGTGCATTTTTTTTTCCTGGAGAAGATTTTGTTGGTACAAACAGTGTTTTGGTCTGAATCCGCTGTGAAACTTAGTGCCCCATTAACAAATGCTTTGTGAAACAAAAGAGATGGCCAGGTGTGAGCGGCTTTTTAAGCTTTTAGAAGTTCACGGGGCCCGCCCATCTGTACAAGGTCTTGATTAGGCTTATGAAAACTTGAATAATTTCCAGAGTGTGGCTGATCGTATTTTGGCTCTGCAAAAAGAAGCCAAGGCAAAAGCCGGAAAAGGGGAAGTTTTTATTTGTGCAGTGTTAGGCGCCTGTTTAGCAGCTGCAGTGAAAGAGAAAGAGGAATGGTACGAGCAAGAGAATAAAACTATTTCCTCTTTGCAGGGCTTAGTAGATGCACTACAAAGCCATGTGGCTACTTTAAAAAATGTGGTAGCAGATCTTAAACTTCAGTTAGAAGCAAAACAGGAGGGGAATTACCCGGATCCTGCCCCCATATATCCTTGGGCAGAATTGACAGTGGCTAAGGAAGCTGCTGCGCATATCAGACCTCTCATTAAGACTGAAGTTTTATATGAGGATGGGGAGGTTACCCCCACTATCACAACCAAAGAAACGCCTTTCTCCTCAACTGAATTGGCCAAAATTCGTAAAGAATTTGCACGCTCTGCTGGGGAATCTGAGGTGGAATATGTCTGGCGAGTTTCAAAAACTGGAGGTGATCAGATTCTGTTAACAGAAGCTGAAGCCATGGGTTATTGGGGTGATAATGCTTTTCTAACTACAAAAAACAGAAGTGGACCCTGGAGTCTTACGCAAAGGGCTGCCTATTGGGCAGGGGGGGTTGATCCAAAGGAGAGGGGTGAACCCCTAATTCTGCGGGGAGGGATGAATCAGATAATGGAGAATGTGCAAAAAGCTGCATGCCTGCAGATGATATATGAAAGGGAACTAAAACATCATTTTGAATCCCCCCTTTCTCTCTTGGTGAATGCAAGCAGAATGACCCCTCTGGTCAGGGGTCTCCCTGACTCGCTTAAAATAAGAGGTATCCAGCTCCAAAAAGAAATAGCTGATACCCCAATTTCCTCCAGGATACAGGCTGCTCTAAGGTTCAGGTTGGATGTTAGGAAAAAGTTCTATACAGAAAGAGTGATTGCGCTATGGAATGGGTTGCCCGGGGAGGTGGTGGAGTCGCCGTCATTGAAGGTGTTCAGAAGGAGACTTGATGGGGTGCTTGGTGCCATGGGTTAGCTGTTTGGGTGGGTTGGATTGGTTGATGGGTTGGACACAATGATCTTGAAGGTCTCTTCCAACCTGGTTTGGTTTATTCTAATAAAGTTATTCTAATGAAGAGATAATTTAACACACGGAGGCAGCCAGCCTGACTTGAAACCATGGACGTGGGAGGAGGTCGGAAGGGAGTTATTAGACTATGCCAGGCAATATAGTATCCCTGAAGAAATTAAAAAACCTGACCCTAGGGGCTTGAGGCATGTAAAACTGAACCACTTACCCTCAAGTCCTCAGGGGTTTAACCGTGCCCCCAGCCGGCTTGGAACAGGGGGCAGGGAACACACAAATACCCGGCAATATTGGTGGAATTTAGGTCTAAAGAAAAATATCCCCAAAGAAGTGATAGATGGGCTAAACACAAAGCAATTAGAAATGACTGTGAAGAACTGGCCTGAGCCCAATCAGAAAATTGAGCCCACTGCGCCCCCCTTAATAGACCTATCTGAGGAGAATAAAGGCATGCCTTCTTTTCAGCCTCAGGGAAACTGAAGTCTTCACCCCCCAGTGGTGGGCGGAGGGGTGAAGGGTGGATGTATATTCGTCAGCTCACCGAAAATGGCCAGGGCGATTTACTAATCACTGGCATTGTAGGACCAAAACAAATTCCTATTACATTTTTAGTAGACACCGGGGCTCAGATTTCAGCTATTAAAACGAAGGATGCTACTGATTGTGGAGTGGTGCTCTCCAAACAGAAATTGCTGGTAGCAGATGCTCTGGGTCAAACCCATGCACAGGCATTAGCAACCATCCGGTTACGCTTGCCAGGGGAAGATAAGGACACTAAGGTGTCAGTGGTCGTAGGGGAGTTTCCAACTAACCTCCTAGGGCTTGATGTTTTAAAAGGGAAGACCTGGTCAGACAACAAAGGGCGAAAATGGTCTTTTGGGTCTCCCATAATGAGCATTCCGCTGTTGAAAGCAGTACCTCTCCTACCTCACTCAAAGCTGACAAATGTCAAACCTTATCCTCTACCTATGGGGGCTAAAGAAGGAATAGTGCCCGTACTGGAGGACTTAAAGAAACAGGGTATTGTGGTTCCCACCCACTCTGCTTTCAATTCCCCAGTTTGGCCTGTATGAAAGCCTAATGGGACATGGAGGCTGACCATTGATTACCGCAGGCTTAATGCCAATACTGAACCACTAACAGCTGCAGTGCCAAATATTGCTGAACTCATAGCTACAATACAGGAGAAAGCGCACTCGATTATGGGTACAGTGGATGTGAAAGATATGTTTTTTATGGTCCCGCTGCAACTTGAGGACCAAGACCGCTTTGCTTTTACATGGGGTGGTCAACAATTCACATTCACACGTCTCCCACAGGGATTTAAGCACTCACCCACTTTTGCCCACCATGCACTGGCACAGGAACTGGAAAAGGTCCAACTAGAGCCAGGAGTCAGTGTTTACCAATATATTGATGACATTCTGGTAGCAGGAGAAGATATTGAAGGGGTACGAATAACCCAAGATAATATAATTTCACATCTAGAAAATTTGGGGCTGAGGATACCACCTGAGAAAATACAGACACCCTCAAGTGAAGTGAAGTTTTTGGGAATCTGGTGGAAGGGGGGAATGACCTGTATTCCACCAGACACCCTTTCCTCCCTGGACCAGATCAAAATGCCAGAGTCCAAAAAGGATTTGCAACATTGTGGTGGTTTAGGCTGGGTGCTGGCCCAGATGCCACTGCACAGAACACACCTGGGAGGTCCCTACGGGTGGACCCAACCCAGGGGGTGGTCACAGGCAGGTATTCCATCCCATAATGCCCTGCTCCCCTATAAAATGCCCATGCAGGGTCTTCACTTCCTCTTTCGTCCCCAGCTGCAGCCTAGGTAAAATGGTGTGAGCCACCTCCCTTGGGCCTGCCCAGGCCCAAGGCTGGGTTGGGGGGGAGGAAAGAGCCCTGGGGGGGTTTGGGTGTACCCCCAGGTGGGGATGGGATGTTCTAGGGCATGTTCTGGGATTTCTCTCTTTGTCACGGTGCTTGTGGTTCTCTGTAAAGCTTTCATTGGTGTTTGTTTTTAAATTGTTTTTCTATTTAAACTTTCCATCACTTTTGCAATCCCTTTGTCTGAGTCGTTGTTTCTGCCCTGTGGTGGGGAGGGGGTTTGCCCCAACCCATTACAAACATGCACTAGGATTACTTGTGTTTTGGAGGAAACATATTCCTGATTTTTCAATTATTGCAAGACCCCTATGTGATTTGTTACGCAAAGGGGTTCAGTGGCAGTGGGAAGAGCCCCACGAAGAAGCATTACAGCTGCTAATATTTGAAGCCACTGCCCACCAAGCTCTTGGTCCTATTCACCCTACTGACCCTGTGCACATTGAATGGGGATTTGCTAAGTCTGGCTTATCAGTACACTTATAGCAAAAGGGTCCAGAAGCCCCTGTCAGGCCAATTTCATTTTACAGTCGTAGTTTTAAGGATGCAGAAAAAAGATATACGGTGTGGGAAAAGGGTTTGTTTGTGGTTAGTTTAGCCCTGCGGGAAGCTGAGAAGACCATTAAACAACAACAAATAGTGCTTAGAGGCCCATTCAAAGTAATTAAGACAATTCTGGCAGGAATACCACCACCTGAGGGGGTGGCCCAAAGAGCCTCTGTGAGGAAATGGTATGCCCAGATAGAGCACTACTGTGACATCTTTTCAGTATCTGAGGGAACCACCAAAATGTTGACCTTCCAGGAGGAAATGGGTCCAGACTGGGAGGCTAACAAACCGTTCTCCGTAATATAAATAGCCCCTACATTCTCTGGACAGATACTGAATGCATGGTTCACAGATGCCTCCTGTAAGCAGGAAGGGAAGACCTGGAAGTACAGATCTGTGGCACTCAGTGTGGATACCGATGAACGGATAATTACTGAAGGGGAAGGTAGTGCTCAAGTGGGGGAGTTGATTGCAGTCTGGAGTGTTTTTCAGCATGAGGCTGAATCTACTTCTCCTGTCCACATCTATATTGACTCCTATGCTGTATTTAAGGGCTGTACTGAATGGATACTCTTCTGGGAGGAGAATGACTGGAAAGTTAATAGAATACCTGTATGGCAGAAGGAGAAATGGCAAGATATTCTGGCCATTGCTAAAAAAGGAAAATTTGCAGTGGGATGGGTGGCCTCCCACCAAGAGGATGGTTCCTCTGCTAGCCAATGGAATGGCAGAGCAGATGAACTAGCCCGATTGGCTCCCCTGCAAAACACCCAAATAACAGAAAATTGGGAACGGTTGCTAGAATGGCTGCATGTGAAAAGAAAACACTCTGGAATAAAAGATCTGTATTGTGAGGCCCAAGCAAGGGGTTGGCCAGTTAGCAGAGAAGAGTGCAAGACTTGTGTCTCTGCTTGTGACCAATGCCACACCCGTTTGGAAAGACACCCTCTGGAAAATGACCCCCTGCACCTAAGAGAGGGGAAAGGGCTGTGGGAAGCTTGGCAAGTGGACTATATTGGCCCTTTCCAAAAATCAGAAGGGAAGCAATATGTGTTAGTTGGGGTAGAAATAGTGTCAGGATTGGTCTCGGCTGAGGCATTTGCCAGAGCAACAGGGGAAAACACAGTAAAGGCACTGAAGGGGTGGTTTGGTACATTCCCTAAACCACAGTCCATCCAATCAGACAATGGTTCCCACTTCGCTGCCAAAACAGTTCAAGAGTGGGCAACCCAGGAAGGAATTACTTGGGTATATCATACCCCCTATTACCCACAGGCAAATGGAATCGTGGAACGAACCAACGGTCTGTTAAAACGCTTCCTTAAACCTCATATGCCAGGATGGGCTGAGCAGCTAAGGAAGCATTGACCAGTGTTAATAGCCGTTGGGGGGGTAAACGGATGCCCAAAAATTACAGCCTTTTGCCCCAAAGCCCCGGAAATCATACCAACCATACTTGAGCGTTCCAAATCTCCCTCATACTCTCCAGACCAATCGGTTTTGGTTGAACTCCCCACTGTGGGAACAATACCCCTGGTACTCAAAACTCCAATAAATAAATATACCTGGAGGGCAAAAGATGCTCATGGAAAAGAATTCAAGATTAATACAAGGTGGATTATTCCATCTTTCTAATAATAACTATCTACCGGTTCCCTACAATGGACCGAGTCCGTTTTGTTTTTTTTTCTCTCCCTTCTAGGTGAGAGACCCGAGGTCTGCCTTAGAGAACCTGTGGAGCTGTTGATCGTCTGCATTGATCGTCTGCATGACCTTCTGGGAAACTGCTTTGTTATAATTATCTATGTGATATTCCCTATGATATGAACAAGATGTTTGTCTCTCTATTTTGGTGTACCCTCGGAGCATTAACCCTTGATATTTCTGCATCTGCCTCCTCAGATCCTAATGAAGGGTTTCTTGTAACCAATCTATTCATGCAGCTGGCAGAAGAAGTGTCCTCTGTGTACAACCTTACAAACTGTTGGGTGTGTGGAGGGCCACAGGGATTCGAAGCATGGCCTTGGGTTTCGACTCCAGTAGCTCCCAAATGGCTTGTGAGCTCCCTTAGTGAAGTGGACAAAAACACCTTTTGGACTGAAGAAGATACAACCCCATGGCCAGTCCAGTATCCAGGCCAAGGAATCTATTGTCTAAATCGCACACAACCTGGTGGTGTTTTTGTAGGTATAAGTACATGTCAATGGACATTTACATATCGCAATCTGAGATTACAAAACCAAAAGCAAAGACCCAGTTTTAGGCACACATCTGGGTGGATGTGGGTTAACAAAACTGGGGGAGTTAAGGACTTTGAGGGGTTTTGGTCAAGAGAAAATGTGTCTCGTATATATGATTTCAGAGAAAGATATGGTCCACTCCTCTACCAATCGTGTGGGTCATGCTCACCCTGAGGGGAGTTGGAACCATGTCCTTTTCCCTAATCCATTGGGCATGATAAATTCTACATATTTCCAGATGCCTACAACCCCCACAGGCCTGTTTGAAAATGGAACTACTGCACTGAAAGGCCATTATTGGATATGCGGGCACCGGGCTTATAAAAAATTACCACCGAATTGGACCGGGATATGCTATCTTGGACTAATCCACCCATTGTTTTTCTTACTCCCAGGTGGAGAAGGAAATGCCCTGGGGATCAAAGTATATGATAACCTGGGAAAAAGGAAGAGGTCCATCTCCACTCACTTGACCAGGGGTAGTGGTCAACAATGGGGAAAGGGTGAATGGACTCCCCAAAGGATTATCGAATATTATGGTCCTACCACCTGGAACCCCCATGAATGGATTAGTGGTGCTCGAGAACCAATGTATAACTTAAACCGTATCATAAGGCTGCAAGCCCTCTTAGAAGTAATCAGCAATGAGACAGCTCGTGCCCTAGATTTATTAGCAGATCAAGCTACACAGATGCGAACAGCCAGTCTACAACATAGGATGGTTCTCGATTATTTGTTAGCAGAAGAAGGAGGGGTCTGTGGGAAATTAAATGATTCTAACTGCTGTCTACAAATTGATGACAATGGAAAAGTAGTAAAAAAAATATCATCTGGACTTAGGAAGCTAACACATGTCCCTGTCCAAACTTGGGAGGGATGGGATATGAGCTGGCTCTCCTGGCTCCCAGGAGGACCGTGGATGAAACAATTTTTGTATTATTTGTTATGTGTTTTGGCCTTGTTACTCTTTTTACCCTGTATTATTCCCTGTTTTATACATTTGATTCAACATGTAGTATCTAATATGCAATTTGTAACTAATGATGATGTAAAACAGTTTCATGCCATTAGGCGATCAAAATGTATTGTAAAAATTGTTTCCTTTCCTTTCCTTTCCTTTCCTTTCCTTTCCTTTCCTTTCCTTTCCTTTCCTTTCCTTTCCTTTCCTTTCCTTTCCTTTCCTTTCCTTTCCTTTCCTTTCCTTTCCTTTCCTTTCCTTTCCTTTCCTTTCCTTTCCTTTCCTTTCCTTTCCTTTCCTTTCCTTTCCTTTCCTTTTCCTTTCCTTTCCTTTCCTTTCCTTTCCTTTCCTTTCCTTTCCTTTCCTTTCCTTTCCTTTCCTTTCCTTTCCTTTCCTTTCCTTTCCTTTCCTTTCCTTTCCTTTCCTTTCCTTTCCTTTCCTTTCCTTTCCTTTCCTTCTTTTATCTTTGATTGACGGGGTGGTGTGGAAGACGACAAGTTTGTCTCTCTTAATGTAAGTCAACAAAGATAAACTGATGGCAGAGCCACTGGAAAGATGCAAAGAATCCTGTCTACCAATCCTGGATGCAAATCAGCTTGTGATTGCATCGTGATAACACGGGACTACAACAATGGACCCAAGGACCCAGCCATCACGCTTTCTGGGCGGGGGGGGGGGGACGACGGGGGGGACGGAGGCCCCCCCCCGCCTCCATCCAAAAATCTTGCCCACATACACAGCAATACACAGAAAGATTTCCGGGGGAACGGATACCTGGATTACTTCCTTGCCTCTGGAATACCTGACATACCAACACCTGCCTGAGGACTAAAAACCTGTATAAAAGACCTGAGTGACACTGTCAAAGAAGAAGAGAGAAGACGGCACCATAACATCACGGGGCAACGCAACGCATCTTGGACTCTCACCACCCCTGACCGTCGGTAATATAATCTCTTTCTGACTTTCTCCTTCTAATTCCTTCCCTCTTCTCCCTCTCTCTCTCCCTCTCCGTTTTCTCCCTCTTATTTCCACTTTGTTTATGTAATAAATAGTCTAGCTGTTGATACTTTGGCCTCGTTTGTGCCTCTAATTTCACAACACGGGAATATTTAAAAGAACTGTTCAGTCTGGAGAAGAGAAGGCTCCGAGGTGACCTAATTGTGGCCTTCCAGTATCTGAAGGGGGCCTACAGGAAGGCTGGGGAAGGACTTCTCAGGATGTCAGGTAGTGATAGGACTAGGGGGAATGGAATGAAGCTGGAGGTGGGGAGATTCAGGCTGGATGTGAGGAGGAGGTTCTTCACCATGAGAGTGGTGAGACCCTGGAATGGGTTGTCCAGGGAGGTGGTCGAAGCCCCGTCCCTGGGGGTGTTTAAGAGCAGGCTGGATGAGGCTCTGTCCAGCCTGATCTAGTGTGGGGTGTCCCTGCCCATGGCAGGGGGGTTGGAACTAGATGATCCTTGTGGTCCCTTCCAACCCTGAATGAAACTATGAAACTATGAAACTGTGTCTCCGGACCTTAACACTACAATGAAGCCACAGAAAATGCTGTGGGGCGCCCCTTCATTTGCAGTTCAAAAGACGTGAAGGTTCAGACAATTCCCAGCCAATGCACCATTTGTTATAGATGACTCCAGGTAAAAGTTTTTGGTAACAGATTTATTGGCACTAAAAGATCGTAAAAAGGCAATAAAAGCAATAAAAGGAAGCAAAGCAACCGGTTGGGCATGTGTGGGTACAAAACTTCACCCCAAAAAGCAAGTTTACAATGGTTTTCTTCATCTTATATAGTTACATCATCTACATAAGCAAACTTATGCTAAATAGAAGGCAGGCATATGATAATGAGTCTTAGAATAGGTGGTCAAATCCCTTCTCCCTACATTCAGTGTGGTAAGGGTCAAAGCATCCTCTTTCACGCATGCCCAATTGTGCAGGCTTCTTATCTGAAGAAAACAAATTCCTAGTTCTGAATGTTTTTCTTTAAGACAGCTCCTTCTCAACTGTGATGCCTCCAATTAACCAGACAGTATCCTTGCAAGTCTGCAAGATAGGTTTCTTTCCCTTTACCCTCTAAACAGGCCTCACAAGATCCTGACCCTTAATCCCAGTGCACTCTAAGTCTTATAATTTTAACACAAATCACCAGTATATTCATCACAGCACCTGACTGAAGTCAGTTAAATGAGGTACCTAAAACAGGAGTGAAATTGTCTGGGTTTGCCTGCATAGTCACAACATTGACACAGGCATCTCTGAGGGCTGACTTGGATCATGGGTGAACATAGCCAGCTTCTGTAGTTGCTTATCTCTCTCTGCTAGTAATAGAAGGAGCTTACAGTGACTGTGCTTGTAACTGAGTCATTGCAGGTAAATGCCAAAAGCTAAACAGCATGAATTTGTACTGAAGTTTTACACCAGAGCAAGGAATTAACTGTAGGTGTTCCATGACATTAGCATTTGCTCTAACAAAAACTATTCTTTCCTTTCATAATAGCTCTATCACATGTAGTTTCCCTCTATTTTTCTGTCAGACTGACTTTCTGTCTGTTGTTTTCTCTCAAGTGTTGTAGCTAGGAATGATATTTAAAGGCAGCACTAACAACCTGGTCAAAGTTGCTACAGAACTATGAGTCTATTGTTAACTGCCAAAACATCAGGTTCCTTTCATACTACATCTCTCATATTCTGGAAGCCATGGGGGTCTGGTAATTTGCTAGTTAGGGAACTTATCAGAATGACAGGAATTCTGAGCTGCAGTGTAATAATTTGCATTTCTTTCCCCATCTTTCTATACAACAAAAGCAGGGTGAAGAAGAGAGTCCTAAGTTCCTTGTACATGTTTAACTTTGGTTTCCCATCCTGGTGGAAGCTATTCCACAGACACAAATGTTCCCTTGTGCTGACCATATTGGAGAGTTTTGGGTTTCTTTTTTGCAGTGATATGCATAGCCTTTATCCTCAAACAGAACTGTCTACAAGACTTGTTGATAGACTGTTGAACTGCAGGGAGGTGAAAGAGGCACCAAATATTGAGACCCTCCATGTGACTTCCTTCCCCTATGTGCTGCAGATACAGCATACACACATCAGCCCTTACAATGAGATCCACTGGCCTTCTTCATACAACAATGTAAGATGGATGCTTCGAGGTGCTGTTGTGACCTTTTCATAAGTTGTTTTACATTTACATACCTGATAAATCTGTGGATTTTTGTAAACAATGTTTGCATGACATCATCTTCTTGTTCAGTCTGTGGCAAGCTCTTTTTCCTCTTGCTTATCCTGTGATTTCTTGTATTTTTTCTTTATTTCTTTTATATCTTCCATAAACTGTAGCATCTCTACTAAAAATCTTTGAGTTATATAAATAGAAACATCTGAAAAATCTGTCAAGTGCATTACTACTTAAACATAGGCATATGCATGGATGTTCTTCATATGTGTGCATATTTATTCCATACATAGCTGTTTTATCTCTGTATATGTGAAGAGAAAAAAACAAGACAAAAATTGGATCAAACTTGGTTCTCTCAAAATAATGAGTTCTATTTCTTTTTTTGTTTTAGCATGACTGAGTAGAAGTATGCTTATTAGAGAATGTGACTGCAAACATAGCAGGTTCCAATGGTTAATCAAAAGTAAATCAATAAATTATAGACTTCACCTTTATATTTTTTATTGCTTCATTTGCTTTAGGGTGTAGATTTGTACCATGAAAACAAGAAATACTTTGGATTGTCAGAATTCATTGAGTCCACCCTCTCTGGACACAGTATTCCACTTCTTCGGTATGACAGCTTTTTTGAAGCAATGGTCATGGCTTTGGGAAAGAGGTATGGTACCCTCCTTTGTTTAACACAAGAAATGTAGAACATGGGTTCTGGTGAGTTGAATTACTAGTTAGAAGCCTTATTAGGATGTTTTGTTTGTTTCTTTGTGTTCCACAAATCACTTGTGTATGCAAGGGCATTTCACTCATTCTTATTTTCTTCTTCAAAAAATATGTTTGGTCTGTGATCTAAACAGTCTAGGTGATCTCATACTATGAACATGCACACTATTGAGCCCAATTCGGAGTCTGGTCTTAGTGTGGTCAGTAGCTACTTCCATGTTATAATCATCTACCATTGATCATCATATAATTTCAAATGTGTCATTACTTTTGTCCAGTATTATCACTTGCTGATCCTGATGTGAAGAATTTGTGTATATTGCACTGAGCACATCTAAAATGGGACTTTGTTCCAGGATGCTTTGGAGTTTTAATCACAAATATCAGGCACTTTTCTAAGGAATTCATAGTCCTTTTTACTGTGCACCTGAGTTTCATTTCTGTGAAAACCAGAGCACAGGAAGCCATTACATGTCCACATCTCATTGGATGCTACCTATGTAGTCAGGAAACAAGGCTAAGTTAGTTCAGGGCGTCAGTAAGAAAACAAGAGAGCAACCCCCACACATCCCACGCCTTAAGAATAACATATCATTAAGAATGTTGTTCTCATTGATAGAAGAATAGAATTTTGATTGATATTATTGAGTGCCTTAGTAAATATTCTATGCAAAAATTTTGTAAGAGCAGTAAAGTATGGACAGCTTGGAGTGATGGATCCTTATTGAATGACTTGCTTAGAAAAGCTTTACTAAGAAATGGACAGACAGCACCAGTTCTGATCATGAAATGATGCCTTGCAAAAGGCTATCCAACTGCAGTTTGGTAAGATTCTACTGTTTAGTAGATATGAAGGATTCATTTTCAGGTGAAAATCCTGAGTTTTCTATATTTTGTGAAAACTAGCTTTTTCACTTAAGCCTTTAATATTTTGCTATTTAATTCACTATTTATTTCAGGTTCCCCAGATTACACAGTGCAGTGATAAGGACATTTGTCCTCATACAACACTGCTCTGCAGCTATGATGGCAGTGTGTGGTCTTTCTCAGATGAAGAATTACACGTCAGTTGAAACTCTGGAAATCACCCAAAACCTTATAAACTCTTCAAGACAATGTCCTAGTGGTCATGGCCTCATGGTAGTGTTGAGAATTCCCTGTACTCCGCTGGCTGCAGTGGCCTACGAATGTCTGTATACCGTGAGGGAAAGACTAGCCCTTGAAGATAACTTTGAAATAATCTTGGGAAATCCCAATTCTGGAATCACAATAGGGAAGCACTTTGTGGAGCAACTAAAGGTAACTGTAGAATAATACATATTGGAAAGCTTCATTAGATGGGTAGGTGGGGAAACTTCACTGATGAGAGTTATTGTCATGAGCTGAAGTATGGGTCTTACTAGTAAAATTAAAAGCTACCATAAGGAAAAGGACTTTTATCTTTTACTGTCTGTGACCTCTACCTGTTTTACCTCTGATAAATACTCAGTAGAATATTAACTAATATTGTCTAGAAGAAAAATTCCAGCAGCAGCTCCCCCATAGAGTTGAGCTGCTTTATCTACAGGGACTGTTAGCAAAGAGGAAAAAAGACAAAGTTGTCACAGTTTTAGCAGAATTTTCGCACAAAATCATGACAGTGAAGTAAGATTTTAATCAGTGATCAAGAGTTATAATATTCTTGTCACCAGCAGGTGGCATGAAGGTCCCAAATCAGTGATGAGTCCTCACCCACCCCAGTATTCACAGCTCAGGACTTTAGGCTTTCTGCAACATATGTTGGTTTGTGGATTAATTTATAGCCTACAAATCTGAACCTAAGGCTATCTATTTAACTAAAGCCTCTGATACTCTTTTGGTCTTCATAAAATTACCATCATCTGATCACAAAAGCAAAAATGTGTTTACATTCTAGGATGGTGTAATTGTTATATATGTGTGTGTGTATATATATACACACAGTACACTCTGTTTTCTCTCTGATTCAGTATGTTAGATGAAGTCATTTGAAAGCCAGGGCCTAACACCAATCTCATTCTTCTATAAAGTAGGCATAGCTTATTCTGATAAATCACTATTAGTTCTGAATCACATCCTGTTTGTCTTCTCTGTTATGCATAATAGTGGTACATGCATGAATGTCAAAGGCTGAGCTGTTGTACTGCTGGTCCTACTGTGTACTCCTCATCTGTAGATCAGTCTTTCACCTAAAAGAATTGACTGCTATGAGAAAAGCAGTATAGCCTGATGCTGAATGGTCAGACAGTAGATCTAGTTATCAAACTTCTCACAAAATTATCAGGAAACATAGTTTTGGGGGAGAGCAAGAGACATCAGAGGGTAACATTGATACAGCACTCTTCTCCAAACCTCCTACTCAGCTTTACTGTTCATTTTACTATGTTCATTCTACCCATTTATGCCCTGGACTCACTCGTTTGCATCTGGGAAGATGGGAGGCTTTTCAGACTAGAATTGACTGTCCTAATCTCAGTTTTACAGTAGGCAGATTCCTACCTATGATGCTCTAGGAATTATGCAATCTAACTGTCAAAACTAGATCTGCTTTTATGGCTTCTTTTGATAGAATATATATCCACTCTACAAATTGATTCACATAATGGATGATAAGAGTATACATTTCTGGATTTTTATTTGTGCCGTGTAGATATGCCTAACAGTGTTTCTCGCCTTATGCAGGTCTGGCAGAAGATTGAAGAAGTAGATTGGAGGCCACAGACCTATCTAGAATTGGAAGGTTTGCCTTGTATATTGATATTTAGTGGTATGGATCCACAAGGGGAGTCTTTGCCACGGTAAGATCCAGTGTTCCCTTGGTGACAGCTTTTTATTCAATAGCTTACCCAATGGCTGAAGATTAACTGTGTAATTACTTGTGGGAGAAGAAAATAGATTTCAGTACCAAAATGTTTGGTTTTTTTTTTTGAAGGTTTTATATCACAAATACAACCCCCATATTATTAACGATAACCTCCTGTTTATAGCAAGACAAAACTAGCTCAGAAACAATTATTTTAAAGGGGAGAATAAGGAAGGGTTGTAGAAGAATGGGCAAAGGAAAAAGGCCTGCAGGACTGTCTGGCCTTCTGATAAGGATAAGGAATGCCACAGAACACAATGGATTTAGCTGAATCATCAAGAAGTGTCACAAGGGCACTGTAATCGTGTAATCGTGAGGGTCGTAAACAAGTAGGGGACTTGAAACAGGAGACATCTGTTGGCCCGTCCGGCAGGAAAGCAGGATGTTAAAACCGCAAGAGGTGGGGTTGACATGTAATCTGTAACCAATAATATGTTGCCAAGTGGGCATAATTATAGTAAACTGTATATAAGATGTGTCTGATGCTCAATAAAGTTGGATTCCACTGATCACATTGATCGTATGTCGACCCCTTCTTGTAACAAAGGGTATATTAAAAAAGAAAAAGAGAAGAAAAAAACTACTTTAGATATGTCAGTGTAGCAAAGACATTTGCATGAAGCTGCTGTATGTACCACAGAATGTGTGGAGAGATTGGTGCCTTCTGGGATGGCAACTGAAAGCAAGACAAGATGTCCTGGGACACCAACTGCTTTTGTATATTCAACAGAAATCCATGCTGTGTGTCAGGCTTAGAACCCAAATTATTATTCTTTTTCATAGTTTCATAGTTCATAGTTTCATTCAGGGTTGGAAGGGACCACAAGGATCATCTAGTTCCAACCCCCCTGCCATGGGCAGGGACACCCCACACTAGATCAGGCTGGACAGAGCCTCATCCAGCCTGCTCTTAAACACCCCCAGGGACGGGGCCTCGACCACCTCCCTGGACAACCCATTCCAGGGTCTCACCACTCTCATGGTGAAGAACCTCCTCCTCACATCTAGCCTGAATCTCCCCACCTCCAGCTTCATTCCATTCCCCCTAGTTCTATCACTACCTGAGATCCTGAGAAGTCCTTCCCCAGCCTTCCTGTAGGCCCCCTTCAGATACTGGAAGGCCACAATGAGGTCACCTCGAAGCCTTCTCTTCTGCAGACTGAACAGCCCCAACTCCTTCAGTCTGTCCTCATAGGAGAGGTGCTCCAGCCCTCTGATCATCCTCGTGGCCCTTCTCTGGACACGCTCCAGCACCTCCACATCCCTCTTGTAATAGGGGCTCCAGAACTGGACACAGTACTCCAGGTGGGGTCTCACCAGGGCTGAGTAGAGGGGGAGGATCACCTCCCTCGACCTGCTAGCCACACTTCTCCTGATGCAGCCCAGGATCTGATTGGCTTTGCGGGCTGCACAATTGTGCACATTGAGAGCTCATGTTGAGCTTTTTGTCCACCAGCACCCCCAAGTCTCTCTCCTCAGGGCTACTTTCCAGGGCTACTTCTGGTGACACTAGCGTTCAGTGCTCTAGATCAAGATCACAGAATGTTAGGGGTTTGAAGGGACCTCGAAAGCTCAAGTCCAACCCTGAAGATGCATTACTGGATCAAGAAAGATAAGTGTGTGCACTGCTTTGGTAAACAAAAGATGTACTGTGTTCTGTCTCATCTGTAGACCATGACAAAAATCCCCTCTGGCTGTATTTGTAAAAGAAATAAGGGTATAGATAGTGGTAAGTTTTCACACTAAACCACTAAACCCTCTTTTTTTTTTTTTTCTCTCTCTCCAGATCACTGAGATACTGTGACCTACGTTTAATAAACTCCTCTTCATTGGTAAGGACAACCTTGGAGCAAGAACTTGGTTTGGCAGCATACTTTGTGAGCTCAGAAATTAACACAGAGAAAGCAGTTGTGAATGATGCGTTAGAAAGTAACCCAGAGAAACTAAGCAGCACTGATAATGAAGATGAAGAAATAGCAACAGAAGGTATTATTAATAGTGATAATAAAAGATGTAAAATGATTGAGTTGCATTAGAAAAAACAGGATGAGATGATTACCTACTTGGTGAGAACTTCTGGAGCTTACTGAGTAAGCTCTGCTCTTTAGTTTTGCTCATTGAACCTGTGTTTTCTCACCATTTCTCCCTGGGGACTCCTGCCTCTGCAGCATTTTAATCCCTGGCAGTCCTGGGAGTTTTTGGCCCCCATCTCCTCCCTCTGTACATCCTTTGCCCTGTATGCTCTTGCAACCCTAAAGCAGACCTTGAGTGGGTTCATCCAGGGACACTCACTGCTGGGTGTTGTGCTGTGATGCCCTCCATGCAGCAGGGAAGTGAGTTCATAATTTCTTAAGAGAACAATTAATGACATAAATGTGTAAGCAAACAATATTTACCTAGGAACTGCTGAGGGCTTTCTTTTTCTTTTTTGAGGGATAGCTGCTGGGTGTTATCAGTTATCATCAAGCACTTCACATTTTTCTTCACTGTTTATGGTGCCTTATTACTGTTGCAAACAAGGGACTTTAACCCTTGTAGGTTCTTTACAACTCAAACTGCTTACCTCAATTTCCATCCTATTAAGTTCTTCATCATTGATAATAAAGATAGAACACAAAGAACAAAAAATGTTATCTTTAATCAAATATATACTTTTCCTAGAGAAATTAAATATCTTAGGTCACCCTCAGACTGTCTACAACAGAGACCTGGTATAGATAAGTATTTCTGTCCAAGACTGTATGTGGTCTGACTCAAAAGGAACTTAGTTGTTAGGCTGCTTTCCTAGTCTTTAAAGTATGATATGCTCCTCCACAGACCAGTTCAGAACACCTGAGATGGGCTTACAGTCTGAGTTTTCAACTGGCAGTGCTTATGTTTCTATCGTGATAAAACTGTACAGAAAGAAGCATTTTGATGTGTAAGCCTAAACTAGGGATCTTAAGTGACAATCCTTGGTGGACATCCAAATATAGATATTTGTCACTAAAAGTGAGAGATAATCCGGCCATAAAGCTGTAATGTAGGAGGTAGAAGGTAATTTCATATCATCATTTAAGATAAAGCTTGTTGCATGTGGGTTTCCCTGACACTGGATTAGTGAGGAGAGTAAGACATGGGTAGAAAGAGAAAGCACGTTTGAGATTCCTAGAAATTACCAGCTCCTGACTGCAGCACTGTTTTTGTGAAGCTGGTGCAGCTCAGCATAGTTCATTAGACCACAAGCTGATCCAACATTGTGTGGTAGGAACAGTTACTCTTCATATGGAAAACAGTCTCAGATGAGGACAAAACCCACACAAACTCACAGGTAATTTTCCCTTCTTTGACAATGTAGACATGCCTTCGCACAGGCTTACTTAAATTATGTTTTGTTTTCCCTTAATATCATTCATGAAACAGGTTCTACTTCAGAAAAGAGAAGTCCTTTCAAAAGAGAAAGATCTCATTCCCATGATTCTGTATCTTCATCTCTCTCTTCAAAAGCTTCTGGTAAGGAGACGAGACCGAGACCCAGGACGAGACCTTCAAGATCATTGCATCCAACCCATCAACCAATCCAACCCACCCAAACAACTAAACCATGGCACCAAGCACACCATGATCTACTTTTATAATTTTTATTATCATTGAATAAAAGGTCTTTTATGTCTTAAAAATAACAATCACTAAGGTTTTGGTAAGGCCTATTCGAATGGTATTACTAAAGATAACCTCAAAGAAGATAAGGATCAGACTTCTGGAATAATCACAGGGTGAGGTGCCTAAACCAGGCACTACTTTAATATGTTCCACTGAGGTACAAATCCTCAGTTGGTACTGTGATGGCTGAGTGTGTTCACTGAAGCTATGACAATTTATGAAAAATAAAATATGTTTCACATTAAAAACCCAAACTTCTGAAAATCTGTAGGAGAAAAAGAATGTTTGTTCTTGTTGGTATTTGTTACCTTTTTGGTTTTGCTCTGAAATATTTACTCATTAATTTTGCACTGTTTTGGAGGCAGATAATTTTCTTCAGTTCTTTTTTAATCTACAGGCTGATGTAGAAAGCAGGAGGCTACATTCAGAACTACTACAGCTCTTTTGTCTGATAAATTTCTTTGCACATTTTTTTTATTCAGATAATACTAAGAGTTGAATAAAACCAGGGAATATATCTGCCATAACTTCCTAGGAGTCACAGTCTCATGCATCTTTTTTTTAAAGATTAGATTTTTTCAGTGACAGTAAATTCTTTTTCATTTAAAGATTTCAACACATTTGGCCCATGATTTCTTTTCTATGGGCATAGTGGGGCTTACAAAAGAAAAAAGCTTAAAATTATTTGGATAGACATCATCAACACTACTTCTCAAAATGCTTTATTCTTCTTAAAGTTGGGCTGCTCATCATTTCCACAGTGTCCATGTGACTTGCCTGTGGGTTTGTGATCTCAGTTTGCCTGTAGTTAAAGTAATAGTTGTTCTACTCCCCTATGCCCCCCCCCATTCCTGAATACTTGAGGAATGTCACAGGTGTTTTATTTGAAATAATTCATACTGCCAGAAATATTTTGTACTTATTACTAATGTCCTTTAAAGTCTACTTTAGACTATTATGCAGCATATCTTACCATTTCTTCAGACTTAGAAACTATGGACTTCCATGAATTCAAGTTGGGGTTTGTTGTTAACAATTGTGACTGTTTCCATCACGAGATAAAAGATGCTTTTGTTCAGGCAGATATATTCCTATTATCATGTGGAGACTGATTCCTCACCCGGTTCTCAGCCTAAAGACTGAAGTATTTGTAGCGCCTCCTTGAAATTCACTAAGCATTAAAGATACTCAGAACCATTTAAAATGAGGCCTTAAACATTCAATAAATCTTAGTAGTTTAAAATAACTAAGGTAAAAATATACCAATTCCAGAAAACCAGCAGTTAGCTGTGGGGGGTATTTACATGACATAATCAAGTGCAATATTCATGGGTTCAGCATGTGCTCTGAGCTGACCAAGAGCTGTATGGATGCATTAATGCATTATGTACCATCAGAGACTTGAGAGTCAGGTTTTATTAGTTCAGTTTAAGTGCTGCAGTGATGCAGACACTTGAGTGACAGATAAGAGCCGAGTCAAGAGGACTGTTTCTAGATATCAGTCTGTGTAGACAATTATGTGGTCTGATGGATAGCCTATGAATATTTATTTTCTTACACGCTCTTAAACAACAATTATTGAAGCCATTGTTTAAAAGAGTGTAAGAAAAGAAATACTCACAGGCTATTACTCCATCAGACCACATGGACATCTTTCTTACACACTTCACTTCTTTAAAAACTGCTTTCTGCATTGAGATGAATACTCCAAAATAGTCCCATTACAACTTCTTGTATGAGAAAGATGAAATCAAGAAGAGGAGTGGGATTGCAGTGTTTGATGGATATTCTGTTCAAATTATTTTTTTCAAGTTTCTTTTGTTTAACTGTCATTGACCAGCAGAGAGATTTGTACTGTGTTGAAATACAGATTTTCTTTTAGTTACAGCATTCTGCGGTGAGTCATCTCATCCTTTAACATCAGCAGGGGACGCAGCAAAATCCCCCCACCAAGTGCCAACCAACAGTGCAGAAGAAACTACAAATACCTATAAAAGGCAGAAGCAGACAGTAGACAAGGGGGCACAAACATCAGCAAACACTTGCCCCCAGGAACTGAGCAGCTGGATATGAAACAAAACACAAAACCCACCCAAATTTCCATCACCTCATCCTCCTCCTCACCTTTCTATTCCTCTTCTTCGTCCTCTGCACCTACCCATAACTCCTTCATCCTACAGAACTCTCAATGCTCCATGACCAAAGCATCGAAACAACCACCCATAGTTTTCCTACCCAAACTGGTTTATGACATTATTACTTCTACGGACAGCAGGGGACTTCCCAAATGATCTTCCCTCATGCCTTACCATTCTGTGATGTGGGCAAGTTCTTTTCGTCCTCTTATGACTAAGATGATGACTTGCACAGAACAGTCGCTATACTATCGCCAATGGACGGTTCCCAAGCCAATCCATATGGACTACAACAACAGAAATGAGGGCAGAATGGACACCTTTCATTCAAGGAGACTACTGCTGAGTGGATGTGACTGTTTGAGGTGGTGCCTTTAAGAAAAGGGACACCATGGCTGAATGTTTTATAAACAAAGGACAGGTCTAAACTAATTTAATTGGTGGATTGGTAGAAAGAAACTTTGAACTCTGAGTTCATAGTTTCATAGTTTCATAGTTTCATAGTTTCATTCAGGGTTGGAAGGGACCACAAGGATCATCTAGTTCCAACCCCCCTGCCATGGGCAGGGAAACCCCACACTAGATCAGGCTGGACAGAGCCTCATCCAGCCTGCTCTTAAACACCCCCAGGGACGGGGCCTCGACCACCTCCCTGGACAACCCATTCCAGGGTCTCACCACTCTCATGGTGAAGAACCTCCTCCTCACATCTAGCCTGAATCTCCCCACCTCCAGCTTCATTCCATTCCCCTAGTCCTATCACTACCTGACATCCTGAGCAGTCCCTCCCCAGCCTTCCTGTAGGCCCCCTTCAGATACTGGAAGGCCACAATTAGGTCACCTCGGAGCCTTCTCTTCTGCAGACTGAACAGCCCCAACTCCTTCAGTCTGCTCCCATAGGAGAGGTGCTCCAGCCCTCTGATCATCCTTGTGGCCCTTCTCTGGACACGCTCCAGCACCTCCACATCCCTCTTGTAATAGGGGCTCCAGAACTGGACACAGTACTCCAGGTGGGGTCTCACCAGGGCTGAGTAGAGGGGGAGGATCACCTCCCTCGACCTGCTAGCCACACTTCTCCTGATGCAGCCCAGGATCTGATTGGCCTTGCGGGCTGCAAGTGCACATTGGGAGCTCATGTTGAGCTTTTTGTCCACCAGCACCCCCAAGTCTCTCTCCTCAGGGCTACTTTCCAGCCAGTCACTGCCCAGCCTGGATTTGTGCCGGGATTGCCTCGACCCAGATGCAGGACCCTGCACTTGCTCTTATTGAACTTCATGAGGTTGGCTTGTGCCCACCTCTCCAGCCTGTCAAGGTCCCTCTGGATGGCCTCCCTTCCCTCCAGTGTGTCTGCTGCACCACACAGCTTGGTGTCATCAGCAAACTTGCTGAGGGTGCACTCAATGCCACTGTCCATGTCACCCACAAAGATGTTGAACAAGACAGGTCCCAGGACTGATCCCTGAGGGACTCCGCTTGTCACTGGCCTCCACTGGGACATGGACCCATTGACAGCCACTCTTTGGGTGCGGCCATCAAGCCAGTTCCTTATCCATCTAGTGGTCCACCCATCAAACCCATGTGTCACCAGTTTGGAGACCAGGATGTGGTGCGGGACAGTGTCAAAGGCTTTGCTCAGGTCTAGGTAAATGACATCAGTTGCTCGCCCCTCATCTATTAATGTTGTCACCTGCTCATAGAAGGCCACCAGGTTGGTCAGGCAGGATTTGCCCTTGGCAAAGCCATGCTGCCTGTTCCCAATTACCTCTTCACTATTCTTTTGAGCGAGTAGTGACTCCAGGAGGATCTGCTCCATGATCTTTCCAGGCACAGAGGTGAGACTGACTGGCCTGTAGTTCCCTGGTTCCTCCTTCTTACCCTTTTTGAAGATGGGGGCAATGTTTCCCCTTTTCCAGTCCGTGGGGACAGTTCAGCAGAGACTAGTCTCAGTCTTGCATTTTCTCCTTCTGCAGCTCACAACTTCCGGGCTTTCGGCCAGACTGACCTTGAGCAGATAAGACCTATACCAACATATTCTGTTTTAAATAACAATTGCTCTTTTTCTCTCTTTCTAACCCTCTTCGAAGAAAATGGGGAGAAAAGGAGGGGGGTACAGGGGGAGCCCTCCTCAGCAGAGGAGGGAATCTCATTCCTGTGTTACTTTGTTGCATATTTCTGCATATATATTGTAAATATTGTAAATTCTGTATATAAACCTGCATTTCCTAAACCGCTTGTAAATACAGCACATTTTCCTTTGCTAATCTGGCTATGGTTTTTTTTTCTTTCTTTCATTTTTCTTTCCCTTCACTTTACGGGGGGGAGAAGGCTGGGCCTTCCCCTCAACCCTCAACATTTTTTTTCTTGGCTTCCCAACGTGCGGCAGACAATTACCTTGATTTATTGCTTTATTGCTTTATTGGTTTATTGTTTTATAGCCGGATTAGCAAAACATGAAGGTGCTGTGGATATTAGAGCATTTTTTTTTTTTTCACTTTTTGGGGCTCTGGCTTACAGATATTCTTTGGGTTTGATTTTGGATTACCTGGGTAAATATTTGATGAAGAAAATTTATTTCTGGTTTATGTATCGAGTCAAACTTCTCTACGCACGCTGTGTGGATTTCTTATGGCCAGTGAGATACAGGAATGTGACCTCTAGCACTCTCCCGATTGAGATAAAAGAGTTTAGGATCCCAGTAGAAGAAAGAGTGGCTTCAAGTGATGGCTGGGATCCAAAGGTGATTTATTTGGTTTGTGTGATCCTCCTCTCAGTGATAATTAACGTGTATCTGCTGTTTTCTTTGCGTCGGGAGAGGAAGTTATCAAGACCATGTTTTGTTATTAAGACTAGATCAAAAAGAAAGCGACGTGACTCTGGGTCAGTCCCAGAGACGTCTAGTGATGAGGAGTGTGGAGAATCAGTGTCAGTTAAAAAGAAAGTTAAAAAGTTAATTGGAAAAGCTGCTCTGAACGGTTTTGCCGCTGATTCTGGCAAGCTGCCAGGGGCGGCGGCAGCTGCCAACATGGCGCCTCCTCCTTCTCCACCTCCTGTTTCTCCTTCAGTCATTAATGGGGCAACGTCATTTCCCCCCACTCTCACGGTGGGACCGAAAGCCACTGCCCCAGCAGCTGATTTATCTCAGGACCTGTCAGCTTCTGTTAAGGTGGCTATTTTAAAGACTAGAAGTGGAAAGACCAAAGCTGATGCAAGAGCTAATGGAGGAGAAGAGCAGGAGACTGATCCTGGTGAGGGACCCTCTACTAGAAAAGATCTTGCTGAGGAGGAAGAGAAGGTTTGTTTTAAAGATCTAGCTGACTTAGTGAGAGCAAAACAGGATAGAGATGCAGCTAGGACAGGAACTGGCAGTGGTGGTTCTCATCTTAAAGAGATCCTTGAGAAAATGGCACCAGGATTATTAGGACAAGTTCAGGAAGAAGAGGATGATATTTCCAACTGTTCTTAATCACATGAAAAATTATGAAATGTCCATAAAGATTACACCAGAGCAGATAAGGAGCCCGTTCTAGCTTGGCTTAGTAGGTGTTATGGCACAAAAAGATAATTCTAATTCTTCCTCCAGGTGGATACAAGTTTCATCTGTGAGGAATACACGTCCTCCAAGGAGGTCATTCAAAAACAGATCAAATCAAAACAGACCACCAACGCAATCACGTAGGACTATTTGGATGACTCTGCATGATCAGTTTGGTGAGAACATGAACCGCTGGGATGGCCAACCAACTTCTAATCTTTTCAGGAGACTGAGAGAACTGCAAAGTGGCAGAACCCGAGGTAGCAATACCAGAAGGGTAGCTGTTACTTCCACAGTTCCCCAGAACAACTCTAGTTGCCAGCCCCGCCGAGCCCCGCCGGAGCGCGCCTAGGGCTGCCCGCCGTCCCCAGCACCGCCGCTACCGAGGAGCATGGCAGGGCGGCTTCCGGCCTGTGTGGTGGACTGCGGCACGGGGTATACAAAGCTTGGATATGCTGGTAATACTGAACCCCAGTTCATTATTCCTTCATGTATTGCTATCAAAGAGTCAGCAAAAGTGGTCGATCAAGCACAAAGGAGGGTTTTGAAAGGTGTTGATGACTTAGACTTCTTTATCGGGGATGAAGCAATAGAAAAACCAACTTATGCAACCAAGTGGCCCATCCGCCATGGTATAGTTGAAGACTGGGACTTGATGGAGAGGTTTATGGAGCAAGTAATCTTCAAGTATCTAAGGGCAGAACCCGAGGATCACTATTTTCTTTTGACTGAGCCTCCTTTAAATACACCAGAAAATAGAGAATATACTGCTGAAATCATGTTCGAGTCTTTCAATGTTCCAGGGCTATATATTGCTGTTCAGGCTGTCCTTGCCTTAGCTGCATCTTGGACGTCAAGACAAGTAGGAGAACGAACACTGACTGGCACAGTTATAGACAGTGGTGATGGTGTCACTCACGTTATTCCTGTGGCTGAAGGTTATGTGATCGGCAGCTGTATCAAACACATTCCAATCGCCAGGCGTGATATCACATACTTCATTCAGCAGCTGCTGAGGGAGAGAGAAGTAGGAATTCCTCCTGAACAATCCTTGGAAACAGCTAAAGCAGTGAAGGAGCGCTTTAGTTATGTTTGCCCTGACTTAGTAAAAGAATTTAACAAGTATGACACAGATGGTACAAAGTGGATTAAACAGTATACTGGAATTAATGCTATCTCAAAGAAAGAATTTACCATTGATGTTGGCTATGAGAGATTCCTGGGGCCAGAGATTTTCTTCCATCCTGAGTTTGCTAATCCTGACTTTACACAACCTATCTCAGAAGTAGTAGATGAAGTTATTCAGAATTGTCCCATTGATGTTAGACGTCCTCTGTATAAGAATATTGTCCTCTCTGGAGGCTCAACCATGTTCAGGGACTTTGGTCGTCGTTTACAGCGAGACTTGAAAAGGACTGTTGATGCCAGACTGAAACTTAGTGAAGAACTTAGTGGTGGCAGACTGAAGCCTAAGCCCATTGATGTACAAGTCATTACACACCATATGCAAAGATATGCTGTTTGGTTTGGAGGATCAATGCTGGCTTCCACGCCTGAATTCTACCAAGTATGCCATACCAAAAAAGATTATGAAGAGATTGGTCCTAGCATCTGTCGTCACAACCCTGTGTTTGGAGTCATGTCTTAAAGCTGACCTCAGAGGGGTCAGGGATAGGGAGGTGGGGAGGAGGAGGAGGAGTCTTTCTGATTACTTGTTTGTCTGATGGCTGGTTATTAATATAACAAACATGACTTGACAATAAGAAAAAGACCAAACACAAGCAGGATTATTTTACTAAGTGTCTCAACATGCGGATGTAGTGGAAAGCCAAAACGATCACCTTTTTTTCTTTAGATTGATTATTTGAACCTGTGCGTAACAAAACAACAGCAACAACAAAAAAAAAGTGGATTTTAGTTCTTTCTGTGCCCTGATATTTTGTATATTAGTGGATTATCCAAGATTTGATGGGATTTGATGGTGTGTAGATAGTCAGCTCTCTAATGCTTCCGTTGCACCCTTTCACGGGCGCGGCGCAGGAGCTATAAAAAAAAAAAAAAAATTAAAAAAAAAAAAACCCAAACAGAGAGGGACCTGGGTGTGCTGATCGACAGCCACCTGAATATGAGCCAGCAGTGTGCCCAGGTGGCCAGGAGGGCCAATGGCATCCTGGCCTGCATTAGGAATAGTGTGGCCAGCAGGAGCAGGGAGGTCATAGTGCCCCTGTACTCTGCTTTGGTTAGGCCGCACCTAGAGTACTGTGTCCAGTTCTGGGCCCCTCAATTTAAGAAGGACATCGAAACACTTGAGCGTGTCCAGAGAAGGGCAACAAGGCTGGTGAGAGGCCTTGAACACAAGCCCTATGAGGAGAGGCTGAGGGAGCTGGGATTGTTTAGCCTGGAGAAGAGGAGGCTCAGGGGTGACCTCATTGCCCTCTACAACTACCTGAAGGGTGGTTGTAGCCAGGAGGGGGGTGGCCTCTTCTCCCAGGCAGCCAGCACCAGAACGAGGGGACACAGTCTCAGGCTGCGCCAGGGGAAGTTCAGACTCGAGGTGAGGAGGAAGTTCTTCACCGAGCGAGTCATTCGTCATTGGAACGGGTTGCCCAGGGAGGTGGTTGAGTCATCGACCCTGGAGGCATTCAAGGGGAGATTGGACGTGGCACTTGGTGCCATGGTCTAGGCATGGGGTCTGTGTTGATAGGTTGGACTCGATGATCCCCGAGGTCCTTTCCAACCTAAGTGATACTGTGATACTGTGATACTGTGATAGTAGCTCCAACAGTGGCTCCAGTTCTAACACTGCACACTGTGTGCAATGCACATGTGGGCATGTTCCCCATAACTAGGGGTGCCCTGCCTCCCGCCAGGGGGAGGAGAGGGATAACAGAGATAATAGAATCTATTGGGATGTGTACATCCAGTGGCCTGGCACTTCACAATTTCGGAAGTACAGGGCCTTGGTTGACACAGGAGCTCAGTGCACCATAATGCCATCAAATTATCAGGGATCAGAGTCTATAACTATTCTGGGAGTCACTGGTGGATCTCAAGAGTTAAGTAAGGTGGAGGTTAATATAAGTTTAACTGGCAAACAATGGAGGAAGCATACAGGTGTGACCGGACCTGACGCACCTTGTATTTTGGGAATTGATTTTCTGAGAGAAGGGCGTTTCAAAGACCCTAGAGGTTACAAATGGGCTTTTGGAGTAGCTTCTGTAGAAATTGATGGACAAAAATTGAAGCTGTCTGCTAGACCTGAGCTTTCTGATGAATCTGCA
Source organism: Melanerpes aurifrons (assembly GCA_011125475.1). Classification (NCBI taxonomy): domain Eukaryota; kingdom Metazoa; phylum Chordata; class Aves; order Piciformes; family Picidae; genus Melanerpes; species Melanerpes aurifrons. The sequence continues at coordinate 287,050 of WWNC01000170.1, forward strand.
GTTGTGGGACAACATAAGATACAGGACATTAAATTGCCGGTTGCCTCTCAGACTGTGCATCACAGACAATACAGAAGCAACTGTGGCTCTTTGTTGCCCATTCAGAATCTGATTCGTCAGTTGGAGAGTCAGAAAGTTGTCAGCAAAACTCATTCACCTTTCAACAGTCCAGTGTGGCCTGTGCGGAAGCAGAATGGAGACTGGCGTCTGACAGTAGACTACCGAGCCCTAAATGAAGTAACGCCACCTATGAGTGCAGCAGTACCAGACATGATGGAGCTACAGTATGAGCTGGAATCCAAAGAGGCCAAATGGTATGCTACCATAGACATTGCTAATGCATTTTTCTCTATTCCCATAGCAGAGGAATGCAGGCCTCAGTTTGCTTTCACCTGGAGAGGAATGCAGTACACTTTCAAAAGATTTCCAATGGGCTGGATCCCCAGCTCAAGCATCTGTCATGCAGTGATCCATGATCCTCTGGAGAAAGGTGGTGCTCCAGAACACATCCAGTTCATCGATGATATCATCGTCTGGGGTAAAACTGCTGAGGAAGTTTTCGAGAAAGGTAACAAAATCATTGACATTCTTCTGAATGCAGGTTTTGCCATCAAGCGAGACAAGGTGAAAGGACCTACCACAGAGATTCAGTTTCTGGGAGTGCGATGGCAGGATGGACGCCGACACATTCCAGTGGATGTGGTAAATAGAGTCTCCACCATGGCAAATCCCACGAAGAGGCAAGAAACCCTACGTTTCTTGGGGATAGTGGGATTTTGGAGACTGCACATTCCTGGATACAGTCAGATTGTGAAACCTCTGTATGATGTGACTCGAAAGAGAAACCATTTCCACTGGGGACCTGAACAACAAGCAGCCTTTGACCAGATAAAACAAGAGGTAGTTCAAGCAGTGGGTCTGGGGCCTGTCCGAGATGGTCCAGACATTAAGAACATTTTGTACACGGCTGCAAGTGACAATGGTCCAACCTGGTGCTTGTGGCAAAAAGCTCCAGGTGAGACTCCTTGGTTTCTGGAGTCGAGGTTACAAAGGTTCAGAGGCTAATTATACTCCAACAGAGAAAGAAATTCTAGCTGCCTATGAAGGAGTAAAAGCATCTTCTGAAGTAATTAGAACTGAATCACAACTTCTCTTAGCTCCCAGATTACCAGTTTTGAATTGGATGTTCGAAGGTAAAGGCTCCACACCACATCATGCCACAGACCCAACATGGTCTAAGTGGATGGCTCTGATAACACAGAGAGCTCGAATGGGAAATCTTGAAAGACTTGGTCTAGTGGAGGTGTGTTACAGTTTGAGCTGGGTGCCCCCCTGCAGTGTTTACTTCCTGTGTCCAGAAATCCAACCCAGGGGTGGACACAGGAAATTATGTAGTATTTCATACCACAATCCTTTGCACCACTATAAGATCCAGTGCGGAGTCTAGCACTATCTCTTTTCTTCCTCCTCCGTCAGCCGGTAACTGGGGAGATGTCTCCTGGCTTTGGGCCTGGCTAGGCCCAAGGCCACAGGGGGATGGGCAGTCTCAGATCTGGCCATCTGAGACTAGCCTAGCAGTGGGAGGGGGAAGAAGGAGCCCTGGGGGTCTTGGGCGTACCCTCAGGTAGGGATGGGATCTCTCTGGGTCTGCTTTGGGATTTTTCTTTATCACTGTGCTTCTGCTTTTCTGTAAAAGTTCACTGCTTTCTATTTAAACTTTCCACCACTTTTGCAATCCGTTTGTCTGAGTGTTTATTGTTGCCAGGGGTGGGAAAGGGGGCTGCCTCAACCCAGCACAAGGTGATCTCAAGTTGGCCTGAAGGCATCAACTGTGCCAAACCTCCAGAGGAGAAAGTAACTCGTGCTGAGGAAGCTCCTCCTTACAATGACCTTTCTGATGATGAAAAGAAATATGCTTTGTTCACAGACGGTTCCTGTCATCTTGTTGGAAACAAGCGAAGGTGGAAGGCTGCAGTGTGGAGTCCAACACGCCGAGTTGCAGAGGCGAAAGATGGAGAAGGAGAATCCAGTCAGTTCGCAGAGTTAAAAGCTGTCCAGCTAGCTCTCGACGTGGCTGAACGTGAGAGATGGCCAAAGCTTTATCTCTACACCGACTCATGGATGGTAGCCAATGATCTATGGGGTTGGCTAAAGAACTGGAAAAAGAGTGGTTGGCAGAGGAAAGGAAAAACCAGTTGGGCAGCCAACCTGTGGTAGGACATTGCTGATCAAGTAAAGAGAATTCCAGTGAAGGTGAGACACATTGATGCTCATATTCCTAAGAGCAAAGCTACTGAGGAACAGCAACACAACCATCAGGCAGATCTAGCTGCAAGAGTTTCTCAAGTAGACATGGACTCTAATTTTGATCTCGACTGGAAACACTGAGGTGAGATATTCTTATCTCGGTGGGCTCATGATTCGTCAGGACATCAAGGCAGAGATGCAACATACCAATGGGCTCGTGACAGATCCATAGACATTTCCATGGATGCTATCACACAAGTCATCCATGACTGTGACATTTGTGCTGCTATTAAGCAGGCAAAACGACTGAAGCCCTTGTGGTATGGTGACCGATGGTCCAAGTACAAATATGGTGAAGCTTGGCAGATTGACTACATCACTCTACCACGTTCTCGGTCTGGTAAGCAATACGTGCTTACTATGGTAGAGGCAAACACTGGATGGTTGGAAACTTATCCAGTTCCACATGCAACTGCATGCAACACCATTCTCGGTCTGGAGAGACAAATCCTGTGGAGACATGGAACTCCAGAGAGGATTGAGTCAGACAATGGAACTCATTTCAAGAACAACCTTGTAAAGAACTGGGCAAAAGAGCACGGTATTGAGTGGATATTCCACATTCCCTACTATGCACCAGCTTCAGGGAAGATTGAACGCTACAACGGTTTGTTGAAGACCACTCTTAAAGCCATGGGGGGTGGATCTTTGAAAACCTGGGAAAAACATTTAGCACAAGCAACCTGGCTGGTAAATAGTAGAGGTTCAGTGAACCGATCTGGACCTGCACATTCAGAACTGCTACTGAAAGTGGAAGGTGATAGAGTTCCTGTTGTTAGAGAAAAGAATGTGTTAGGTAAAACTGTTTGGGTATTTTCATCCTCAGGAGAGGCTAAACCTGTCCGAGGGGTGATTTCAGCCGAACGTCCAGGTCACACTTATTGGGTAATGCAAGAGAATGGTGAAATTCAGTGTATTCCACAAAGAAATTTAACTTTAGCTGAAAGAGGTTAATTTCGAACTGCTGTACAGCTACATCACGTCCAAAGGAAGGATCAACGAGGTGCACAAACCCTGAGATCCCTGAGATCCCTGAGTCAACTAAGAGACCCTGAGAATCCCTGTTTCCCTTTTCTTTGCTTCGTCGGCGAAGAAAAATGAACTGTTTTCCATTTTCCTCATTTTCTGATTTTCTTGGACTTTTGAATCATCTACATGTGAGCATAGCCGGAATGGACTATGAACTTTACTCACGAACTGTAAATATCGTTTTGAATTGGATGGACAATATGAACAGCCAATGAAATTGTTTAGAAGGGGTGGAAAGGGAATATTGTAGTCGGATGTTTGTAAATGAAAAGACGGATCTAAACTAATTTCATTGGTAGATTGGGAGGAAGCACCTTCTGAACTGGGAGTGCAGCAGAGTATCCTGGGCATTCCTGCACTTTTCTGGTCAGTCTGTCTTCCCCTCCTCCGGTGGCTTGCAGCTCGCAGCTCCTGGGCTTTCAGCCAAGCCTGACCTTGAAACTGATAAACTGCAAGGCCTGTACTAACCGCTTTCCAATTAACACATAACTGCTTCTGATATTTTTTTTTTTCTCTTTTCTCTCTTTCTAACCCTCTCTGGGGAGGGTATTGTAAATTCTGTGTATTCCCCTGCATAACGTATGTTGCTTTGTAAATATACAGCACCCACTGCTTTGCTAATTCAGCTTTGAGGTTTTTTTTCCTTTCCTTTCAAATTTCCTTTCCCTCTACTCACTGGGGGGGAAGGGCCTGACCTTTCCAACCCTATGACAGCAGGTCTGGCTGAAGATAAACGAGATGAGCTCTATTCTATTCTGCAGCCTGGACCACGTCAGATAGAAACAGAAGGCTGCAAGGAGCCTTCTGAAAATGGTCTTCTTTCAAACTTGATTGCACAGCAGAAAATGAAGCTGTGCTGCCTTCATGTGCATATAATTATGGTTGTGAAGCTATGCAGAAAGGCAGAATTAGATTTTTGATATTAAAAACCTGTCTTGAGAGCAAATTAATCATGAAAATCTGTACAAAATATGATTAAAGATGGTAACACAATGTGGGCAGTGGAAATTCCTTATATTCTCTTCACAGAATTTATAGCATGGAAAACTGACCATAAAAATCTCATATGAAAGTTAAGATACTGACTGTTTGGAAGTGAATTTGTCTGGGGACGACGGAGATTGGAATCAATACGGCTGATCAATATGATCTAGTATTGCTCCTTTATTGCTTCATCATTGTTCTGTTATAAAGCAAGCATAGTGCAAAGCAGACAGTAGAGCTGACAGGCTAGTAAGGAGTGCGCAGAAGAAGTGCGTATTAAGAAAAACTTTACAACTTATATAAGCTCGGGGGGCATTGCTGGCATGGCTTCATTGGCCCCTCATGAGTGACCACACACTGTACTACTGTGGATTATTGGTTAACACGCAGGATTGTTGATATACGTGTGTGTCCTGTCATTCCAAGATAACTCTCTATGTTTATGGCTACCAGTGCCCTGCTTTGGTTACACAGTGTGGGCACAGCACTGCTCTGCTATACTGCTAGCCACTTCCGCACTCATGCTGGGCACGGCCTACCACCATGTCAGGCTCTAGGCCTACACTGCCAGATTGCTCACACTGCCTGTCACAACCATTACCACAAATCCCCCTTTTTGTTTTTGTGAGCAATCTGGTCACGGGAACTATTCCCATCCCATACAGCATAAGTCAATCATTGCATACATTAAAGGAAACAGCATTAACGGCATTGTCAGCTATAAGGCACAAATGCAATGAAAACAAAAGAAACATCAGCAGTAAAGACCCAGTCAGGTCTGAGCACATTGTGTACAAAGATCAAGGCACAAGCGGTTCACAAATACAGCATGTTAATCCTCAGCATGATCCTCTGCAATCTACTTTATGGGCAAGTCACATCTTTACTTTTCCAAGATGCTTGAGAGTCACAAGCTGTTTAGGGTTAGCAAGACTCTCCTCAATCCACGAAGATGAAGTTGACCAGACTTCTTCTTCACAGATAGGGGAAAACTGCTTTGCAGGCAAGCAGTGAGAGTGAAAAAGGCTCCATCAGTGGGTCGTAGATGACATTCTGAGTACTCATTATTTTAAGCTAAACTAACCACAATGATGCCTTTCTACTCATCCTGATGATATGAATCTCTTAGGTGTTACACTCAAATCTAAGCTAGATGCTTCTTGCTGACATCTTGGATTATTGCAAGAGTTGTTGAGGTCAGTGCTAGGTAGGTTTGCTGCTTGTCATTTTCGTGATGGTTGTGCTATCTTGCGGTGAGAGAATTGATGTTTCTAGGGTTACAGCATTTCTAGGGTTAGAGCATTTCTAGGGTTACAGCATTTCTAGGGTTACCATCAAAACCTTTTTTTTGCTATGGGGTATTCTCTCCTTTCCCCCCCCCCCTTTTTTTTTTTTTTTTAATTTCTCGTGTTCGGACTTAGTTTGCAGTTGATTTTGTTATTGGCTCTGTTAAGGTTTTGTGCTTGTCTGTTGCATATTTGTTGTTTTGCTGCATGTATTTTTGTTTCATTATAATCTTGATGGTACTTAGTTATATTCGTTGGTATTACTTAATTGCTTGTTATTTCAATTTTTGTAATTGCTTATTTGTATCATGTTTCTTCATTAGATTTTCTATATTATTTGTTACTCTTTATTAATTTTGTTATTGTCATTTTGTTTGTATTTTTTATCATATATTTGTTAATTTCTAAACTTCACTATGCATTTTGTTGTCAACTCTACTATATACATGTTTTGTTAACTTATCTTTATCTATTTTTTTTGTTAATTTTTTCTTTATTTTTGTTAATTTCTCTTTTATTTTTTCAAATTTTTTGTTTGTTTTTGTATATTATTTGTTATTCTTATTTTTCTATTTTGTATTCTACTTAGTCATACTTATTCTAACAATCCTTATCTATGTTATATTTTACTTAATCATACGTATCTTAACAATCTTATTATCTTAACAATCTTATCTTAACAATCTTATCTGTGTTTGCTAATAATCCTTACGGTTAACTACATTTCTTATATTACTAATCCTTACGTCTATTAATAACTCTTTTTCTTTGTTGTTTTTTAAATAATACTTAATAATCCTTATTTTTTAATTACTATGAACACAAAGGAACACTTATATTCTATGATATCCTTATATTAACCTCTTAACTTATGCTACTACCAAAAATCCTTAAAACTTCAATACCTAAAAGGACAATAAAAGGAATGGTAGGCTAACTAAAACCAAAATCCTTAACATGAAAAAATCATTTAACACAATATTCATCTATGTCCTATATTCTATGGAGATCTCCTAAAATGCCATGGCGCGCAGAAAAGGAACTATAAGGGAATAGAAAACCATAAACCAAAGGAAAATCTTTGGAAGACCTGAGGTCATTATCCTAATGCCTAATGAATCAGCCTAAATTAGCCAAACATCAATCCACACAGACATAAAAAGGAAAAATGAATTTGAACCAACTAATACTATAATTGCACTCAAGTGGCAGAGGTATGAGCTGCTTTGTAGTATTTGCCTTTTTTGAGTGGTTTTGGTGCTGATTTTTCGACTGCCTGTACGGCTGTGGCCAAATAGGTAGCCGTGTGCTGGTGCATCATTCGTTCTGCTGCATCCAGCAGCTGTGCGGTAGAAGCACCTCTCGGTACAGTGCTTAGAGCCTGCTTAGTTTTGTCGTTAGCATTATCAAATGCCAGAATGTCCATCATTTTAGCCTTCATGTCGACACTCAAGTCTGGATTAGAGTTTACTGCTGTGTGCAACCTATCTATGAAGGAACCGAACGACTCTGTGGGGCCCTGCCGAATGGAGAAAAATGTAGGGCTGGACTTATCGTCCTGGATTTTCCACCAAGCTCTGATCGCTAGATCCTGGCTTAACTGCAGGACCTGATCAGGGAGTCGTATTTGCCGATCTGTTCTAATGAAGTCTCCTGTCCCAATGAGTTGATTAAGAGTGACACCGTGTAAGGGGTCTGTTGGCTGCCGGGGTGTGGCTTCCGCGGCAGTGCAGGCAGTTTGCCACTTATCGAGAAATTGTAAGCGCTGATGTGGTGTTAATAAGATATTTGCCAACATGCGTGTATCGAAGGGCGTTAGCAAATGTGTTGAGAACAACTGATCGATTATGGCAGAGGTATAGCCTGACTTCAGACCATAAGTAGTTATAGCCTGCCTAGCTTCTTTTAGTAGTTTCCAATCCAGAGATTGCCATACTCTGTCTTGACCTTGCAGTACTACTGGATATGCACATACAGGAAAATCTACAATCAATCCCTCTGTAGCTGCATTTTGCACAATAGCTCTCCACTGACCCGATATTGGGTCGATTCCCGATCCTCCCACCTCCCCATCCCGTATATTATCGGCCCGTCGTAATATGAGCTGGTTTTTGGTCGTGATGGTGTCGTCCCCCGATAATGACTGAGATGAACGAGGCGAGAAGGGTACAACGGCCAAAGGCGCTGGGGGGGGCCGCTGCTGGAGGAGCCGTTGCAGGAGGGAGCGCCGCTAGGGCTGTTGGGGCTGCCGAAGTCGCTGCTGCGGTGACTGCTACCGGGGCGGGGACGGCCGTCGGGGCTGCCGGGGCGGAAGTCGCCGCCGATGCCACCGGCGCCGCCGCCACGGTCGGTGGTGGTATCGGTGGTGCGTCGGTCCGGGTCGCGTTGGTCGGGACCGCTGGGACCGTGAGGGCAGCCGAGACTGGTGGGACCGCCGTGGTCGCGGGGGCAGCCGAGACTGGCGGGACCGCTGGGGCCGGGACTGCGGCGGGCACCGGGGCTGGGGCCGAGGCCGGGGCTGGGGCGGGTGCGGTCGCAGAAGTGCCGCAACCACGAGCCTCCAAGCAATCCATCCTGTCCAGGAGAAGCTGCAGAATGGCGCTGACGCTGTTCAGCTTCCTGCTATCGGTGCATTCGTCTTCTGAATCTGAGCTGTTGCTGGCAGCATTGGAGGAAGATGACGATGATGAGGATCGAGCACGCCGAGCCACAGACTTTACTGCCTTTTTGTTGCTTTTTTGCTGCTTTGGACGGACGGCAGGTGTGGCGTCTGCTGAACGCAATGCGTGCACCAAGATGGCGGACGTGGCGTCTTCTTTCTGCATTTTTTGGCGTGCAACGACCTCCATCTTGTCTGTGGGCGTTTCCTCGGTCGAGTCGGAATTTTTTTCTGTCGCTACTGACGCAGTGGTAAAAGATCTTTCTTTGCCAGAAGCATGTAATAAAGGAGTAGCAGTTTGTGCAGAAGAACGCGTAGCCGGTAATTTATTTTGCGATTGTGGTGAGAAGGCTGTCGGGGCGGCAGACGATGAAGGGAGGGGGGGTGGGGGGGGTGCGGAAAGTTCCGCGTCTCCCTTTTTCGTCCCGGCTTCAACTAACGCCGCTGCAGCCGAATCGAGAGCAGATTTTTCTGCTTTTAACGATTGCAGTGTATCTGTAACCGTTCGCCACAAGGTGCCATAGCGAAAGGCCCTTTTCGAGCCCTGAGACACCTCATCCCACAGCCGGGCTCCAATTTTGTCCCATGCTTCGGAAGTAAAAGCTTCATGTACTGTGGGGATTAGACCGTGATCCCGGGCCCAGGCTAATAGCCCTTTCAAAGTCCCAGAATCATAAGTAATACTTCTCATAGAGAGGATATCTTGGAGGACTTTCAGCACAGCCACTTCTTCTTTACTAAGTGCTGACCCCATGTCCTCCCCCGGCCGCTCACCGGATCCTGGTGAGATTCACTTCCTTTTTGAGCGCGCGCTGCTAATTTTTTCAGCACCGGGGCAGTGCTGTTTGGCCGGCTTTCCGTATAGCTCGGACGTACCTTTTTATGCTGAATCGATCAACATTGTAGGTCGAGGATCCCAAATCACGAGTTCGGGCGCCAGTTCTGGGGACGACGGAGATTGGAATCAATACGGCTGATCAATATGATCTAGTATTGCTCCTTTATTGCTTCATCATTGTTCCGTTATAAAGCAAGCATAGTGCAAAGCAGACAGTAGAGCTGACAGGCTAGTAAGGAGTGCGCAGAAGTGCGTATTAAGAAAAACTTTACAACTTATATAAGCTCGGGGGGCATTGCTGGCATGGCTTCATTGGCCCCTCACGAGTGACCACACACTGTACTACCGTGGATTATTGGTTAACACGCAGGATTGTTGATATACGTGTGTGTCCTGTCATTCCAAGATAACTCTCTATGTTTATGGCTACCAGTGCCCTGCTTTGGTTACACAGTGCAGGCACAGCACTGCTCTGCTATACTGCTAGCCACTTCCGCACTCATGCTGGGCACGGCCTACCACCATGTCAGGCTCTAGGCCTACACTGCCAGATTGCTCACACTGCCTGTCACAACCATTACCACAAATTTGTGTTTGTCAGGCTCTGATTTTTCACTTAACCTTATGACTTAATTAGGATACTTGAGGAGTCCCTTGCAAGGAAAGTGTGCTCTGGTTTATTGAGCTCAGGTTTCTTGCTCTGACTGTGCTTCCAAGAACTTCAGCAGGTAAAATTAGCAAGCAAACACAATCACTTGGAAATTATATTCTCTGGAGCTTTGTTGTCCACAGATAAAACTTGAAGGCAGCATTTTTGTATATGGCTGAAACCAAGAGTGATTTTAATAGTATATGCCAAGAAAGGGGGAAAATTATCAGCTCAAGATGTCGTCTGAGGAGGATGACCAGACAGAGATCCCAACCAGCTCCCCTTGGTCTTGGGTAAGGGTTTATGGTTGCATAAGTGTCATTTTAAAGTTCTAGAAAAAGGTAACAAGCTGCACTGTGTGAACCTAGATAGAACTTGGTATCATCAGTTTTTTTCTCTCCTGTTGAAGTTTGTTTCCTTAACTGTTAGATTTTTCTGTTCCAGTTCTACATGTGGAAATTAAAAACAAAACAAACATTTGAATAGGGAAAATATTTTTTGGCTTCTATTTATATGTCTGATGCTACAAGAAAATGTGGCTGATTCTGTGCTGCTTCCTTTGCTGTCTCACTGGCCATGTAAAGCAGCACTATTGAAAAGTACCTTTGCAGTGTAATGGTGGGGGAAATAACGTAAACCATAGTGTAAATGTTTGTTCTGAAGGTCTGCATTAAGAATCAGTGAGAGCTCTGTTACAAATACAGGAGTCTCTTGCTGATTTTTTTTTGAGTAAGATAGAAACTGCCTTAGTGAAAGAGTCTGCACTGATGATTCACTAACAGTGGATGCATGGTGCTGCGTTTTAAGATCTGGACTTGATGCCTAATGCTGCTAGAGAGGATGTGTGTCAGCAAGGTTTTCTGATGGAAAGATAGAGAATTAATTCACTTCAAAAGGGCTTTGAATGGAAATAGGAATAGCTCTACTGAATGGTCTGGGAATTTCTCAGGAAAGAAAAGTTGGGGGCTTCCACCAATGCTTTCAATTACTTTTAAAAAAGCAGTAAAGTAATTAAAAAGCAATTATATGCCTTGAAATCAGTATTTATGTTTAAATTTCATAACCTTAAATTTCCATATCTATTCATAGACAGGTACCTCTGCAATTTTTCTGGAAATACCTATGTTTGAAATAGTTTCTAAGTGTTTGTGGTCAGGTATGAAATGTGCATGTAAGCATGGAACTGATATTTCCTGCAGATACTCAAGGAGTTATCAGCGTAGACTGTTTTTTGAAGGTTAAAATGGTTTAGCTGATGATGGGAACGTGTATTTAAAATAGTCTCATCTCTGATGGAATATGTAGAGAGGGTGAGAAGGTTTGCTGGTTGTCCTCGCTATCAGGACACACATTTCCTGGCAAGCAACAGTATTTGTCTGTTGGGGAATGTCTGGTTTTGATGGATAGGCAGATAATGTATAGATACTGATTTCTTAAATAAATATAAGTGGAAACTTTCTGTTTCCACTGAAAATCCCCTACAGACTGAGCAGAATGGAGTCTGGGTGTGGAATGAAAGATGGTTGGAGCACTAAAGAACATCTAAACCACATTCCACATAAACCAGAATCTATGTATAAACAAAGAAGACAGGGATTGTTATTTATTTATCTATTTATTTATTTAAATGCCAGTAGATTTATGGCCATCAGTTTTACTAAACAATAAGATGTCCTATACAACATTTTGAGTGTTGCATTTGTATGCTGTGCACTTTAGATTCAGTTTCTTTCTAGGAATTCCCTTCACAGAATCGCAGACAAAATGGTAGCAGTTGGAAGTGACCTCTGGAGATCATTTAGTCCAACCCTCCTGCTAAAGCAGGTTCATCCAGCTTAGGCTGCATAGGAACACACTCAGGCAGGTTTGGAAAGTCTCCAGAGAAGGAGACTCCACAACCTTTCTGGCCAGCCTGTTCCAGGGTTCCATCACTCTCAAAGAAAAGACTTTATTCCCTAATTTTAAGTGGAGCTTCCTGTCTTCTTGTTTGTGCCCATTGCCCCTTATCCTATTAATGGGCACCTCTGAAAAAGTCTGGCACCATTCTGTTGACACCTGACTTCAGATCTTGATAAAAGTTGATACGGACCCCTCTCAACCATCTCCAGGCTAAACAGTCCAAGGTCTCTCAGCCTTTCCTCATAAGAGATGCTCCAGCTCCTTAACTGTCTTTGTAGCTCTCCATCAGACTCTTTCCAGTAGTTCCCTGTGTCTCTTGAACTGGGGAAGCCAGAACTGGACAGAGAACTCCAGATGTGGCCTCACTAGGGCAGAGTATAAGAGGAGGAGGACCTCTTTCAACCTGCTGATCACAATCTTAGTGCACCCCAGGAGACTGTTGGCCTTCTTGGCCACAAGAGAACATTGCTGGCTCATGGTGAACTTCTTGTCCATCAGGACTCGCAGGCCCTTCTCTGCAAAGCTGCTTTCCAGCAGGTCAACTCCTACCCTGTTGCACAGGATTGTTCCTGCCCAAATGCAGGACTCCATGCTACCTTTGCTGAACTTCACGAGGCTCCCCTTCTCTCAACTCTCCAACCTGTCCAAGGGTCACTGAATGGCATCACAACCTTCTGGTGTGTCAGCCACTCCTCCCAGTTCTGTATCATCATCAGACTTGATGAGGGTACACTCTGTCCCTTCATCCAGAATGTTGATGAAGATGTTGAACAAGACTGGACCCAGTACTGACCCCTGGGGAACACCACTAGCTACAGGCCTTCAACTAGACTCTATGCTACTGATCCCAAGGTGGATTAAGAATTGGATCAACAACAGAGCTCAGAGGGTTGTGATCAGGTTCCCATGCCCAGCACACAGCCATCCTTTCCACAGCACCCCTTTGCAGCTGTTCTAATTTATGACGTGGCACAGAACTGCCACATTCGACTTGTCCATCAGAGCCAGACCATTCTCCTGAGGTTGACATGTTGTCTTCTGCTGCTTTTTCTGTACATCATGAACTTCTTATCTCCTGAGCCATCACCTCCTCCCACCTTTGCAGGGTGCAGTCTAGTGATATTACCAGTACAGAGCTTTCAAAGGTCAGCAGTGGACTGGCAAGGCTTTAGTCTGCCCTTACCAAGATACACAGAACTGTGAAAAAAGTTCACCCCAACACAAGAGAGCACTGTGGCAACCTCTCCCTGATTTAGATATGGGCTAAACTGATACAAGAATGGGCTAGAGGTATCCATCTTTGCATTATCCATACAAAGTTGTGAAAATGCAGTACAACAGTTGCAGAGGGTTTAAAATTATCTTGCTTTCACAGGAGTTCTAGAAAGGTAAATACTTAAGGACAGCATAACCTAAATAGTCCAACAGCAACCTGGGCTTCAGGTCACACCACTCTGGTGGAGTCCTCCCTTTCAAACATTCCCATTTCCAGCAACACAAGTTAGTCATAATTTTCCATTGAAACTTCACATGCTGTCACATTCTCAATGACTGGTCAAAAGTGGAAAAGAAATTGGACTGATTGTACAGGCTTTTAAGGTGATATTTTCTTGCTGCTTAATTTGAGTAGTTACCATAAAACTGTTCTCCTAAGTATCTTTCTTTTTCAAGCCTAAGGGCACTTGTGTTTAAATTCTAGTGCCACCATCCCCATCACGTTGCATCAGCTTCTCTCAGGAGTTCATAATTTGTTTGTTATTTTTCCTTTATTCCTCCTCTAAAAATGACACAAATGTGCAATCCAATTCATATCCTTAGGGAAAGAAAATGTTTGTATAAGGACACGGCAACAGGCAAAGCTACGGGGTCGGCCCAACTACGGCGATTCTCGGGGCTGATGTAAACAGCCTTGGGGAGAGAATGTGGCTGCGTTAAGCGGCGGATTCTCGTTTACTGAGCTTAAAGGAATGGCGGGACTCTCGAAGTGGTCCCGGGTTTGGTGTAGTATAGGCACGAACAGTGCTTTAGTCTTCCCTGAGGTTCACAGGGCTCAGAGCGGCACACGTGGCAGCTCCTCTCCCTCTACGGCGGGGCTAGGCATATGTGGACTTAGTCTCGATCAAGTCCTTTCTCCCCAGCAACTGGGCAGATCTTACCCTCGGGGGCTAGTCCAGTCCTCCGGTGGCACGGTGGGCTGTCCCGGTCGGTACGACTGGCTGTGACGACGCTGGGCTTCTTGGGCTCAGCGAAGGTCTTCCCTCTGGAGATGATCCTCACGATTGCTTCTCACAATGCAGAGGCTTTCAGTATGCATGCATGTATAACAGGAGCTAACAACAATAAGCTCAATGGGAGAGGCTATGGCTCGAGAGTTGTTCTCTCGAGCAAGCACAAAGTGAATGAGGGGGCAACTTGTTTACCAACTGGGGTGATACTTATAGATTCCTCGAGGCTGGGTTCGACCAATGGGCACTCTCAGAAACAACTGGCTTCAGCCTATAGAAAGCGTGAAGCTAGGATTATGCCCATACTTGGTATTTGCACAAGCACTGCATGAGCTGGGTGTGTGTTGGCCTGGCTAATGCCTTGGCTTTTGTCTTCCTCCTGAAGGAGGGGGAACTTGTCCACATGCTGGGACAAGATTCAATATTTGGGCATAATGTGCCTTCACCACATCCAGAAACATGAGCTTGGGACACAAGGTCTGTCCTTTCTATATTGAAAACATTCCACAAAATTATCTAAACTTACTTCCTAAAATGCTGTGGCTAGTGAATCCTTTAAAAAACCAACAACTATGAAGACTACATGTGAGACAATTATAAATTTTTCTGCAGTCAATTTTACCACACAGAACATTTGAAAAAATCATAGCAGACAGATTTATGGAGTTTTGCTGTTGTTTTTTTCTTAGATGGACGGATAAAAATGACACCCCCCACCCCCCCAGCAAACAACTCCATGTATATTTTAATTCATTTGCACTTTACTGCATGCTTGTTATCATTCTTTCAAGCCTGCCTTGAAGCCATATCTTGAAACCTAAGGTACACATTACTCTTTTGGTAGACTTATTAACTCTGGATGGCACCTCTATGTAAGTACTTAGATATCAGCACTGACTTGAAGCAACTTCTGTGGTAAAATTTAATCTGCTCTGAATAAATTGTGTCCTGATGGGAGACTTGCCACAAATCAGTGGGCAATGGGATAGGAGGAATCACCTGTAGTCTAAAGGAGCTATGACACCCACAGGGAGGACCTCAGTGTAAAAGTCCACAAGCAAACAAAGTGAGTAAACAGACAGGATAAAAATGCCAGATGATTTTCAAAAGATCAGCTCCAGATGTGACCTTTATCTCCCACTTACTGCTACAACATTTATATCATGATGCAGAGGCAGCTGCCTTAGACAGATGAGAAAGGGTTTAATTCACAACACAAAGGACTCACACAACTTTTCGGTGTACAGCACCCAGTTTTATGCATGTCATATTCCTGACTATATTCCCACTCCAGAAACTCATACAAAGATTTGCACAGAAGAAAAATGGGATCAGCTTCTTTCCAAAAGCTCCTCACAAGTGTGTGAGATATTTACTAGCAAGTGAAAACACTCAGACTGTGCCTATTCACTAGCAAGTGAAAAAACACAAGCTGTGCCTGGTGTCACATCAACAGCAGGCAGCAGTATAGCAATTATAGCATTTTTTATTCCTGTGCAATTCTGGATGCTGTAGAGCCTGAGGATCCAGCATGTGTCAGAAGCCCAGTTTCTCAAGACTGTAAACAAGACTGCTCCAGGTTTAGCTCTGCTGTCATACCTGTTTGACCAGGTCTGAACTAAGCCAAGAGCTTCCTAATAACTCCTGCTTTTTTTTTAATTCCTAAGGGTCCTCTGTGTAGATGACTAACCATGTATATGGCATCTTAGAATGAGGGTAAATGGCTTAGGCTTGGTCTGATCTCTATTTATCATGTAAAATGAAGTTCCCAGATCCCTCTTGGGTGCAAATCCCATATTCTGATGGATCTACTTCTGAATTCCTTTGCCAGCGTGGGTCCAGACAATCCAAAGCTTCCCACAATGGTAAGCCCAAGGTACAAGGGCATGTATGATGCAGATACCACAGTCATGAAGCTCTACTACCTGTCATCATTTGGCACCTGACTGTGAGGAGGAGGCAGTCAGCCTGACCTCAGTGCCAGGGAAAGTTATGGAGCAGATTATCCTGGCGGCAATAACTGCGCACCTGAAGGATGGCCAAGGGCTCAGGTCCAGCCAACATGGATTTAAGAAGGGCAGGTCCTGCCTCTCCAACCTGATCTCCTTCTACGATCAGGTGACCCGTCTGGTGGATGTGGGGAGGCCTGTGGATGTGGTCTACCTGGACTTCAGCAAGGCCTTTGACACCGTCCCCCACAGCAAACTGATGGCTAAGCTGTCAGCTCGTGGCTTGGACCACTACACTCTGTGCTGGGTTAGGAACTGGCTGGAGGGCCAGGCCCAGAGAGTGGTAGTGAACGGTGCCACATCCAGCTGGCGGCCAGTCACCAGTGGCATCCCCCAGGGATCAGTGCTGGGCCCCGTCCTCTTCAACATCTTCATTGATGATCTGGATGAGGGGGTCGAGTCAGTCATCAGCAAGTTTGCAGATGACACCAAGTTAGGGGCAGATGTTAGTCAGTTAGAGGGTAGAAAGGCTCTGCAGAGGGACCTCGACCGACTGGACAGATGGGCAGAGTCCAATGGGATGTCATTCAACAAGTCCAAGTGCCGAGTGCTGCACTTTGACTACGGCAATCCCATGCAGAGCTATAGGATGGGGTCGGAGTGGCTGGAGAGCTCCCAAACAGAGGGACCTGGGGGTGCTGATCGACAGTCACCTGAATATGAGCCAGCAGTGTGCCCAGGTGGCCAGGAGGGCCAATGGCATCCTGGCCTGCATTAGGAATAGTGTGGCCAGCAGGAGCAGGGAAGTCATAGTGCCCCTGTACTCTGCATTGGTTAGACCGCACCTTGAGTACTGTGTCCAGTTCTGGGCCCCTCAGTTTAAGAAGGACATCGAGACACTTGAACGTGTCCAGAGAAGGGCAATAAGGCTGGTGAGAGGCCTTGAACACAAGCCCTATGAGGAGAGGCTGAGGGAGCTGGGATTGTTTAGCCTGGAGAAGAGGAGGCTCAGGGGTGACCTCATTGCCCTCTACAACTACCTGAGGGGTGGTTGTGGCCGGGAAGGGGTTGGTCTCTTCTCCCAGGTAACCAGCACCAGAACAAGGGGACACAGTCTCAAGTTGCGCCAGGGGAGGTTTAGACTCGAGGTGGAGGAAGTTCTTCACCGAGCGAGTCATTCAATGTGGCAATGCCAGCGACAAGCAGTGTGAGCAATCTGGCAGTGCAGGCCTAGAGCCTGACATGGTGGTAGGCCATAAATGCAGAATCAGCTAGCAGTGTAGCAAAACAGTGCTGTGCCTGCAGCATGTAACTAAAACAAGACACTGGTAGCTATAAACATGGACAGTTATCTTGGGACAACAGGACATGCACCTGCATCAACAACCTTGTTGTGTCATTAGTAGTTGGACCAATAATCTGTAATAGTGCAATGTGTGGTCACTCATAGGGAACCAATGGAGCTATGCCAACAGAGCACTCCGAGCTTATATAAGTTGTAGCAGTTGCCTTGCTACGCACTTCTTCTTCTGCCTTTCCTGTCTCCTGTTTCTTCTACACTTTACAGTGCTATACTTGCACTACAGGCCTGCTCCATAGGCCTGCACCTCAGGCCTGCACCATCGGCCTGCACCACTGGAACAATAAAGGAACAATACTCGATCACATTGGTCAGCTGTATTGATTCCCAATCTCCGTCGTCCGATATCTGGCGCCCGAATAAACCTGAACTCATGGACAAGGGATCCTCGGACTACAATACTGATCGACTCAGCAGAGGGAGGTACGTCCGAGCGATACAGAAAGCCGGTCGGACAGCACTGCCCCGGTGCTGGAAAATTAGCAGCGTGCGCTCAAAAAGGAAGTGAATCTCACCCTGGCCCGGTGAGCGACCGGGGAGAGGCAAGGGGAAGCACGCCACCACAGAAGAGGCTGTGCTAAACGCCTCCCACCTATCCTCTCCGTGAGAGGTATTACTGGCAATTCTGGGATCGTAAAAGGGCTATTAGCCTGTGCCCAGAGTCATCCCCACGGCAATTAAGCTTTTACTTCCGAAGCATGGGACAAAATTGCAGCCCAGCTGTGGGATGAGGTCCTAAATGCTTAAAAAAGCAGCTTTTCGCTATAGCACCGTGTGACGGATCGTCACGGACATTGCAATCGAAAAAAGCAGAGCAGGCTACTCCCGATTCAGCTGCTGCGGCGTTTGGTTCTAACCGAGACGAGAAAGAGAGACTCGGAAGGCACTCCCCGCCCTCCGTCCCCCCCCCCGTATCTCCTTGCACATCGTCTGCCGCTCCGTCAGCATCCTCCTCAATTTCAATTGCCCGCTACTCCTTCTACACGAATCGCGGCTCTCTATTACCGTCCTTTTGCATGGAAAAATCTGCTCCTGCCACGTCATTAGCGGCAGAAGCGAATCCTGATCGAACTGATAAGGCGCGCAAAATCAAAATGGAGGTCGCTACGCATTAAGAATTAGACAAAGGAGACGCCACCTCCGCCATCTTGGCCAGCACACCGTGTTTATTAACACACCGCCACAGCCGCCCGCGCCCAGCGGAGAAACCCAGTAAGAAAAAAAAAAAAAAAAAAAAAAAAAAAAGGCGGCGAAACCTGCGGCTCGGCGTTTTCCATCCCCTTCATCAACATCTTCCTGATACCGCCAGCGATGGCTTGGGCTTGGAAGCCGGACAGTGCAAACTCTGCCCTAGAACTCCTGGAGCGCTTGCAGGCTCGCGATCACGGCATTTTTGCACCCCCGCCCCGCCGCGAGCCCCAGCCACCCCGATGGTGGCCCCCACCACCCCAGCAGCGCTCAGCCCGGCAGCGCTCACCCCGGCAGCCCTCGGCCCAGCAGCGCCCACTTCAACGGCGCCCCACACTCTGGCAGTTCTCCTGGCGACGCCTCCCGCGACCCCCCATGGCCCCCGCGAGTACCAGCGGCTCCGATCAAGCGGCATCGACCGACGCACCGCCGACAACAGCGGCCCCGATAACAGCCACCCCCACGACAGTGGCAGGAACGGCTCCAGCGGCCCCTTCCCCCAGCAGTTTCACCGGCTACACCCCCCCGCCCCCTACATTCCAGTCATCAGCAGAGTACAGCCTCGGACGGAGATTTCAATTGAGTCCCGATGGGGCGATCGGGAGGTGGGAGGGACACGGAACTGTCCCGTTGAGCTGGTGGAAAGGTATTGTGGGAAATGTAGTCACAGATGGGGAAGGCTAACAATGACTATGGTCATCTGAACTGACTAATGTTAAAGGAAGCTAGACAAGCCATAGCTACCTATGGGCTACAGTCAGGATACACAACTTCTGTAATCAATTAGTTGTTTTCAACACATTTGTTAATCCCTTTTGACACACCTATGTCAGCAAATGGTGTTTATTACGAGGTCTGAGAGCAATCATGGAGGAGATGGGTGCCTTACAACCTGGCCTCCCAACTCCCAGTCCCCACAAATTGGGACCTGATTATTATTCATTTGAAGGATCGTTTTCTTTACAATTTGCTCACACTCGGAGGACTTAACAAAGTCTGCATCTACTGAGTCATCGATTAAGGCAGACTCCACCCACCGATATCAATGGGTAGCCTGAAGGCATGCTTGAATCCTCAAGGCACTCTCTTCCCACTCAAACAGACTCATTGTGACATAGACTTGTGACATCTATAAGACTATGGATGGTATTCTGATTGCAACAAAAAAGTTACATCGTAAGACAGTGCTGTCTGAGTTTCAGCAGCAAGCAGACTTGAAAGTCACACCGTCTTAGCCCTTGCAACTCCTCAATTAACTGACAATTCACTTGCAAATGCCTGAGAAGCCATGCCCCGGCAGCCAGCAGACTCTACGAGGTGTCACCATTAGCCATCTCATTGGGGCGAGATCTTTGCCAGATCTTATCAACAATTGCAGCTTCCTGACAAGGTTTTGCAATTAAGTCAGGATGTAGTGATCAAAGGGTGGTCCACCATCCAGGACAATAACTCTGATCCTGTGTTTCTTATTACTGAGCAGGGTCTAACAGGGACACTTGGTTCCTTTGTCAATACCATCCCTTGCATACGGCATTCAATACTAATTCAGACCTGACTCATGATATGAAGGTAGAAATGTGGATATTTTGGCATTTGACAATGCTAATGAAGAAACTAAACAGGTTCTCAGCATTTTATCAACAGGTGCCACTGTCTCATGACTGCAGGACTACAACGAATGAAGGCATCGACAAGCAGCAATGTATCTAGCCACGGTCATAGAAGCAGTCCTGAAATCATCGTGCCTCTGAGAAACCTAGGTACCTTAAAGTGTCTGACTGTTGGACAGACTCGAAAGGGTCACAAATCTAATCATTTTACTCGAGATCGTCGCAGAAGCTGCTCCTGCAGCGTGAATATACCCCGCACGACGACACCAAACCAGGGTCCTTGGGAAGATATCAGGAAAAAGTTGGAAAAGATTGAGAATTGGCAGGACAGGGGTTTAGACGAATTATTAAGAGAAGCTCAGAAAGTTTATGTACAACGGGATGATGAAAAACATAAGAAACAAGTTCGAATGATGGTGGCGGCAGTTAGAGAAAGCCAGGGAATAGGAAAAAAGGAAAATAAGCCTCCACCCCGACTCTTGGACAACCAAAAGGTGAATACGGCAGACAGAAAAGAAGAAAGAACTTGTTTTTATTGTGGGAAAAAGGGACATTTGAAGCGGAACTGCAGAAAAAGGATTCAGGATGAGAAAATGTTCAAGGAGGATTAGGGGGTCAGGGCTTTATCTATTAGGGACCCGGAAACATCATGAGCCCTTGATAACTCTAAAAATAGGTCCCCTACAGGAAAATTTCCAGTTTTTGGTAGATTCAGGCGCTGAAAGATCTACTATCCAGCGTTTGCCCAAAGGATGTAAATTATCTTCAGATACCTCAACGGTGGTAGGGGCAAAGGTGAACCCTTTAAAGTAGGAATAGTAAAGAATGTGGAAATAGAAACAGAATCAAAAATAAGTTTAGGGGACCTTCTGGTAGTGCCGGAAGCAGAATTTAATTTATTGGGCCGAGACTTGATTATAGAATTAGGAATTTCTTTAGAAGTAAAAAATAAAGATATTCAAATTAAACTCTGTCCACTGCGAGTTGAGGACGAAGAGAAAATAAACCCCGAGGTTTGGTATACCCCTGATAGTGTTGGACGTTTACAGATAGCACCATTTACTGTTACAATTCAAAATCCTGAGAGACCAATCACAATTAAACAATACCCCATTTCACTCGAAGGGCGGAGAGGATTAAAACCTGAAATAGATAGATTAATTAAGCAGGGACTTTTAGAACCCTGTATGTCAACTTTTAATACCCCAATATTGCCGGTAAAAAAGGCAGATGGGACTTATCGATTGGTACATGATTTAAGAGCAATAAATAAACGGACAATACCCCGCTTTCCTGTAGTAACTAATCCCTATACTTTATTAAGTAAATTGGGCCCCGAAAATTTATGGTATAGTGTCATTGATTTAAAAGATGCATTTTGGGCTTGTCCATTATATCAATCTTGTAGGGATTATTTTGCCTTTGAATGGGAGGACCCGGAGACTGGAAGAAGACAGCAACTGAGGTGGACAGTTTTACCCCAGGGGTTCACAGAATCTCCTAACTTGTTTGGACAAGCTTTAGAACAAATACTACAGGAATATGAGCCAGCCTCTGGGATTACTCTTTTGCAGTATGTAGATGATTTATTAATTGCTGGAGAGAATGAAGAAGAAGTTAGAACAGAAAGCATCAAACTTCTAAATTTCTTAGGTCTAAAAGGCCTGAAAGTCTCAAAAAGGAAATTACAGTTTGTGGAAGAAGAAGTGAAGTATTTAGGCCATTATATTAATAAAGGAGAAAAAAAGATAGATCCCGAACGTGTAAATGGGATATTGGCATTACCACCTCCCAAGAACAAGAGACAAATAAGACAAATTTTAGGATTGGTAGGATACTGTAGACAATGGATTGAAAATTATAGTAATAAGGTGAAATTCTTATACCAGAAGCTCACCCTGGATGGGGTGGTGACATGGAATGAGGAGGATGAGAGGAAATGGCAGATTTTACGGGAGGATTTAGTTAATGCCCCAGTTTTGAGCTTACCAGATTTAAAGAGACAATTTATTCTCTTTGTAAATATTGAGGATGGTACCACATATGGTGTTTTGACCCAAGAATGGGCTGGGAAAAGAAACCGATAGGATATTTTTCTAAACTTTTGGACCCTGTAAGTAGAGGATGGCCTACTTGCTTACAAGCAGTGGTAGGTGCGCCCAGCTAGTTGGAGAAGCGCGTAAGATAACTTTTAACAGCAACATTAAGGTATTTTCGCCACACAATATTCGGAATGTGTTACAACAAAAAGCTGATAAATGGATCTCGGACCCTAGACTATTAAAATATGAAAGTGTTTTATTAGAATCTCCCAATTTGTCTCTGAAACTACTAATTTACAAAACTTAGCGGAGTTTTTGTACGGTCAACCAAACGAAGAGGGATTTGCACATGATTGTCTTGCAACAATCGAAACACAAACCAAGATACGCCCGATTTAGAGGAGGAAGAATTAGATGAAGGGGAGAAACTTTTTGTGGACGGGTCATCCCGAGTTATAGATGGCAAAAGGAAGTCAGGATACGCAGTAGTGGATGGGAAAACATTAGAAACGGTGGAGTCAGGACCCTTGAGCCCCACATGGTTTGCACAGGCATGTGAACTCTATGCATTGTTACAAGCTCTGAAACGACTAAAAGGGAAGGTAGGAACAATATATACAGATTCGAGATACAGTTATGGAGTAGTACACACCTTTGGGAAAATATGGGAAGAGAGAGGTCTCATAAATTCCCAAGGGAAGGACCTGATACATCAAGAGTTAATTGTTCAAGTGTTGGATGCCCTTAGAGAACCTCAAAAATTAGCTGTAGTACATCTTAAAGGACACCAAAAGGGAATGGACCTCCACACCCGAGGGAATAATCGGGCAGATTTGGAAGCGAAGCGAGCAGCAATAGAGACTGTTAGTAAATACCTATTAGTAAATAAACAAAAAGACCTGTCCCAGGAGAGGTCAGTTCTCCTTCAAAGGTCAGCTCCGCTTTTGGTATTTACCCCACGAGAGGAAAAGAAGTTGACGGAACTGGGCGTTCAAAGAAAGATAACGAATGGTATTTACCTGATGGTAGAAAGGTACTGCCAAAATCATTAGCCCTCCAAATTCTAACTACAATACACAATCAAACACATTGGGGAACCCAGGGACTAGTAGACCAATTCAGCACAAGGTTCATGTCAATTGGGCTACATGATCTGGCAAAGCAAGTCACACAAGGATGCTTAACGTGTCTCAAAATTAATAAGGCATCTATGAGGAAACTACCTTTGGGAGGGCGACCCACGGCTGTCAGACCCTTTTCGAATATACAAGTTGACTTTACAGAATTTCCGAGAGTAGGAAGGTATAAATATGTATTAGTTATAGTAGATCATCTCACACACTATGTGGAAGCTTTTCCTACCTCTAGAGCTACTGCACAGGCAGTAGCAAAGGTCCTATTAGAAAATATTATCCCTCGATACGGAGTAACTGAGATTATTGATTCAGACCAAGGGCCACATTTTACTTCAAAGGTGATTAAGAATTTGATAGAAGCATTGGGAGTTAGGTGGGAAAACCATACCCCATGGCACCCACAGAGTTCAGGACGAGTTGAGCGTATGAATGGGGAGCTAAAGAAGCAGCTAGCCAAATTAACTTTAGAAACAAAATGTCATGGGTAAAGTGTTTACCATTAGCCCTTTTAAATATCAGAACCCAACCTAGGACAGACATAGGAATTTCCCCTTTTGAGATGTTATATGGGATGCCTTATGATGTGGGGACTCCAAGTGACCATCCCAAAGTGATAGATACATATCTTAACACCTATATCACTGCATTAATGAAATTTAGGCAAAAACTTTGGGAAAAGGGCAATTAACCCAGAGACCCCCTTTAAATATTGTGTTACATCGTATAAAGCCTGGTGATTGGGTTCTGATACGATCTTGGAAAGAGTCTACTTTGCAACCTCACTGGGAAGGTCCCTATTTGGTCCTCCTCACTACAAATACTTCCATCAGGACTGCAGAAAAGGATGGACGCATGCGAGCAGAATTAAAGGACCTGTAACCCATAAAGAATGGAAAGTCGTCAGCCCCGAGGGGGATTTGAAACTCAAATTGGCGCGGCAGGAGAAGAAAGCCCTTTGAAGCCTTCCCAAGACGATGAAAACAGCTATTTGCTGAGACGAATTTGGCGGTTGCAGCGAAAAATTGCTCCACTACTGGATCACATGGATGAAGTGTTTGGAGTGAGATTCACAGTGACTCAGGAGGAGGATCTTGACCTTATTATCCCATGGATCCGTAGAAATTTTGTAAATTATCCAAGTAGAGATCCCCCTTGTCTATGTTGTGGATCGCATCTTCACCTGGCATGGGTGAAGATCTTTTGTGGGGGATGTCGAGATATTTGTTGGGTGTATCAACATCATTTTGTTTTAGGACATAAATGTAGAGCGTGTTCAGAAGGATTAGATGTGCCAGGATATCATGAGGCTTTGTCCAATGAGACTGGGGAACCAGATTATCAAAAAGCAAGAGAGTTAGTAGAAAATCAAGAAGATCTTGAACTTAGATTATTATACTGGAGGTTGAATCTAGCCGTGAGGCTTG
This sequence comes from Melanerpes aurifrons, assembly GCA_011125475.1. Taxonomy (NCBI): domain Eukaryota; kingdom Metazoa; phylum Chordata; class Aves; order Piciformes; family Picidae; genus Melanerpes; species Melanerpes aurifrons. The sequence goes on from WWNC01000170.1 coordinate 311,635, forward strand.
CAATAATAGATCATGACACAATAATTTTACAATCCGTCTGTGGTCCAACGGTACCCTTGCCTCACACGCTGCAGGTTTTGGATGAAGATTGGGATGTGTTGTGTAAAAGATTTTCTAATGGTTTAAAACATTGATGTTTTGTTCCCCAGGTGACGGGAAAACGGGCCTGTTGAAGCAAGAATTGGACTTTTCTACATGAACTGGGTTTGGTTTGAACAATTGCCCTTTGTTGTACAGTGTATTATAGGATTTATCGTAGCAATTATTGGGTCATCAATCATTTATTGGCTGTGGAAAATCTTAAAGTGTGGAAAAGGGATCTGTAACGACTGAAAACAAACCACTGTATGAGTCCTATTGAACACTGCCTGTAATGGGAAACCTGCTGCCAAGAAGAAAAATGCATCTCGTAGCTTGCTGCAACCAAGTTGACGAGCAAGGCAGAGGGGACCTTGTAAGGAGTGTTCGGTGGCACCAATTGACATGGTGGCTTATAATATGTTGTTTTCTCAAACAACCGCTAGTGGTCTGGGCGTCTGAAACCTATAATCCACACGGCCATTAATTTGGGAATTGATTAATGTAGAAGAATCAAAGGTAGTAGCTAAATATGCAGGAGTAGGGAATAATTGGAATTTTTCTGTTGAACTATTTTCCTTAAATCCCTTTTATTATTGGTGTAACCCGAATAGCCCTGAGTGTGAAAAGAGAATAAGGTCAGAAGCACGTTGTAAAGCTTTTTATATGTGTCCAGCTTCAAACCCAGGGAAAGGTTATTGTCACTCGCCTGGGCATTATTATTGTGCATATTGGGGGTGTGAAACAATAGCGTCAAGTTGGAAAACAAGAGGTGATCCTTATATTGATGTGAGATTGGGACCTCCGGGTTGTAAGGCACTCAAGCATAACCAAGTAGGACAACCAATAGATAAATGTGGACCTGGAAAATGTCACCGAATAGAGATCAAAATAAAGAACCCCGGGATCCTTCTTGGGAAACTGGGCGTACCTGGGGAATAAGGTATTGGGAGCAAGGCACTGATAGGGGTAGCACTTTTCAAATACGGCGCAAGTACATGCCATATGATCCTCCTGTAGCAATTGGCCCTAATAAGGTATTAACCTTGCAGAGTGTGAAACAAGAGGTACCGTTGCTGAGTTCCCCTAGACCAATGCTATCTATCTTTAGCTCAACATTTTCTGCCACTCCTGATTTAGTTGGCAGTATGGAGTGTGCCCGGTTGACGGTGTCCCTTTAAGAAAGGGAATATGGTGGACGGAAGTTGGTAAACGGAAGGAAGAGTCTAAACTAATTTTCATTGGTCAAATGGGAGGAAGCACCATCTGAACTGAGACTGAAATGGGCATTTCCAGCATTTCTCTGTCACTCTTGCTTCCGCCTTTCCACAAGGCAGCAACTCTTTGCTGTGCTGGGTTTTCTGCCAAGGCTCCGGCCTTGAAGACTTGATAAGATAACCAGGCCTGTAACTGCTCCTAATTAACACAAACTGCTTTTAACTTCTTTCTTTCTTCTTTCTCCCTCTTTTCCGAACTATTCTGGGGAAAGGGGGGAAGAGAGGGGAGAGCGGAGGTGAGGATCCCCCTCGGCCGAGGGGGGCTACTCTCATTTCTGTGTTACACTGCTGTATATCTTTGTATATATTGTAGATATTGTAAATTTGTAAATATTCCCCTGCAAAATCCTACACTGCTTTGTAAATACAGCTCCACTGCTTTGCTAATTCAGCTGGTGAGTTTTTTTTCCTTTCCCTTCAATTTTTCTTTCCCTTTACTTACAGGGGGGAGGGAAGAGGCTTCTTGGCCTCACCCCTTCCAACCCACCACATTTTTTTTATTGGCGCCCAACGTGGGGCAGATAATTAGTTTAATTTATTACTTGATTGATTTAGTGTTTTCCAGCTGAATTAGCAAACATGAAGGTCTTGTGGTTTGTGGAGCGATTGTTCTTTTCAATTTTTGGGGCTCTGGTTTACAGATATTGTTTGGGTTTGCTTTTGGATTACCTGGGTAAATATTTGGTGCGGACAATTTATATGTGGGTTATGTATAGAGTTAAATTATGGTATGGAAAATGTATTAATTTATTATGGCCAGTGAGATACAGGAATGTTACCTCCACCACTCTCCCAATTGAGATAAAGGGTTTTAAGATTCCACCTGAGGAGAGAGTAACTTTAGGTGATGCCTGGGATCCAAAGGTGATTTATTTAATGTGTATAATTCTGCTGCTGGTGATGGTGATTGCATATTTACTGTTCTCTCTGCGGCGAGAGAGGAAGATGTCCAGAGCTTGTTTTGTTATTAAAACTAGATCAAAAAGAAAACGCCGTAGCTCGAGATCAGTCCCAGAGTCATCTAGTGACGAGGACTGTGGAGAACCTGTGTCAGTTAAAAAGAAGGCTAAAAAGTTAATTGGTAAAGCAGCTCTAAATGACTTTGCTGATTCTAGCAAGCAGCCAAGGGCATCGGCTGGTATCAACATGGCGCCTACTCCTTCTTCTCCTTCTTCTCCATCGGCCGTTAACGGAGCAACGTCACTTCCGCCTACTCCCTCGGTGGGACCGGAAGTCACTGCCCCAGCAGCTGATTTATCTCAGGACCTGTCAGCTTCCATTAAGGTGGCTGTAAATTCAAACACAGCTCCAGTTAAGGTGGCTCCTTTAAAGACTAGAGGTGCAAAGGCCAAAGATGGAGAAGAAGAGGAGCTGGAGACTGATCCTGGTGAGGGGCCCTCTACTCTAAGAGATCCTGCTCAGGAGGAAGAGGTGGTTTGTTTTAAAGATCTAGTTGACCTAGTGAGATCAAAGCAGGATACAGATGAAGCTAGGAAAGCAGCTGGCAAAGGTGGTTCTCAGCTTAAAGAGATCCTTAGGAGAATGACAGCAGGATTATATGGGCAAAGAATTCAGGGAGATGAAGAGCAAGATGATATTTTGGAATGTTCTTCTCCACGGGAAGAATTGCGCAATGTCCGTAAAGATTTCACCAGGGCGGATAAGGAACCAGTTCTAGCTTGGCTCAGTAGGTGTTATGATACAGGTGCTCCAGCTCTAACAGTTGGAGACAAGTCAGCAGCTCAGTTAGGAACTCTCTCAAGGGATAATGGAATAGATAGACATCTAGGCAGAGCTCTCGGTAAGGTTAATCTCTGGATACGCCTTTTAATGGCGGTTGCCCTGAGATATCCTTCCCGAGATGATCTTCCATGGAATCCTAAACCCTGGACTACCATAGATGAGGGAATTAAGCGCTTGAGAGAATTTGCTGTTAGAGAGCTACTCTATGGTGAACATGAAACTCTGAATCCTGATGATATTCCTGTGGGTATTGGTCTCGCTAAAAAGATCATCAAACTTGCTCCTTCTAATTATGCAAACATTCTGGCAAGCAGAATTGTGTCAAGAAGTTATGGTGGAGCTTCTCCTACGGTTGGCCAATTCAGTGATCAAATGAGACAATTGGAGGATAGCATGACACGTGGTTCTTTGGTTTCAGCCATTAAAACTATGTCTGGTGATATACAGAATTGCATGAGAGAGTTAAAAGATGAATTTAGAAATTCCATATCCCAATTGGCACAAAGGGATAATTTCAATTCTTCCTCCAGGTGGATACAAGTTTCATCTGTGAGGAATACACGTCCTCAAGGAGGTCATTCCAAAACAGGTCATTCCAAAACAGGTCGTTCCAAAACAGACCGCCAAGGCAATCACGTAGAACTATTTGGATAACTCTGCGTGATCAGTTTGGTGAGAACATGAACCGCTGGGATGGCCAACCAACTTCTAATCTTTTCAGGAGACTGAGGGAATTGCAAAGTGGCAGAACCCAAGGTAGCAATACCAGAAGGGTAGCTGTTACTTCCACAGTTCCCAGAACGATCTCTTATGGTTCCAACAGTGGCTCCAGTTATAACATGCAAAGTTATAACCCTGCAAACTATGTGCAATGCACATGTGCGCATGTTCCCCATAACTAGGGGTGCCCTGCCTCCCGCCAGGGGGAGGAGAGGGATAACAGAGATAATAGAATCTATTGGGATGTGTACATCCAGTGGCCTGGCACTTCACAATTTCGGAAGTACAGGGCCTTGGTTGACACAGGAGCTCAGTGCACCATAATACCATCAAATTATCAGGGATCAGAGTCCATAACTATTCTAGGAGTCACTGGTGGATCTCAAGAGTTAAGTAAGGTAGAGGTTAATATAAGTTTAACTGGTAAACAGTGGAAGAAGCATACAGTTGTGACCGGACCTGATGCACCTTGTATTTTGGGAATTGATTTTCTAAGAGAAGGGCGTTTCAAAGACCCTAGAGGTTACAAATGGGCTTTTGGAGTAGCTTCAATAGAAATTGATGGACAGAAATTGAAGCTATCTGCTAGACCTGAACTTTCTGATGAATCTGCAGTTGTGGGACAACATAAGATACAGGACATTAAATTGCCGGTTGCTTCTCAGACTGTGCATCACAGACAATACAGAATCAACCGTGACTCTTTGTTGCCCATTCAGAATCTGATTCGTCAGTTGGAGAGTCAGAAAGTCGTCAGCAAAACTCATTCACCTTTCAACAGTCCAGTGTGGCCTGTGCGGAAGCAGAATGGAGACTGGCGTCTGACGGTAGACTACCGAGCCCTAAATGAAGTGACACCACCTATGAGTGCAGCAGTACCAGACATGATGGAGCTACAGTATGAGCTGGAATCCAAAGAGGCCAAATGGTATGCTACCATAGACATTGCTAATGCATTTTTCTCTATTCCCATAGCAGAGGAATGCAGGCCTCAGTTCGCTTTCACCTGGAGAGGAATCCAGTACACTTTCAACAGGCTGCCAATGGGCTGGATCCACAGCTCGAGCATCTGTCATGCAGTAATCCACGATGCTCTGGAGAAAGGCGATGCTCCAGAACACATCCAGTTCATCGATGATATCATTGTCTGGGGTAAAACTGCTGAGGAAGTCTTCGAGAAAGGTAACAAAATCATTGACATTCTTCTGAATGCAGGTTTTGCCATCAAACGAGACAAGGTGAAAGGACCTACCACCGAAATTCAGTTTCTGGGAGTGCGATGGCAAGATGGACGCCGACACATTCCAGTGGATGTGGTAAATAGAGTCTCTACCATGGCAAGTCCCACAAACAAGCAAGAGACCTTACGTTTCTTGGGGATAGTGGGATTTTGGAGACTGCACATTCCTGGATACAGTCAGATTGTGAAACCTCTGTATGATGTGACTCGAAAGAGAAACCATTTCCACTGGGGACCTGAACAACAAGCAGCCTTTGACCAGATAAAACAAGAGGTAATTCAAGCAATGGGTCTGGGACCTGTCCGAGATGGTCCAGACATTAAGAACATTTTGTACACGGCTGCAAGTGACAATGGTCCAACCTGGTGCTTGTGGCAAAAACCTCCAGGTGAGACACGTGGACGACCTCTTGGTTTCTGGAGTCGAGGTTACAGAGGTTCAGAAGCTAATTACACTCCAACAGAGAAAGAAATCTTAGCTGCCTATGAAGGAGTGAAAGCATCGTCTGAAGTGATTGGAACTGAATCACAACTTCTCTTAGCTCCCAGATTACCAGTTTTGAATTGGATGTTCAAAGGCAAAGGTTCCACACCACATCATGCCACAGACTCCACATGGTCTAAGTGGATGGCTCTGATAACACAGAGAGCTCGAATGGGAAATCTTGAAAGACCTGGTCTAGTGGAGGTGATCTCAAGTTGGCCTGAAGGTATCAACTGTGCTAAACCTCCAGAGGAGAAAGTAACTCGTGCTGAGGAAGCTCCTCCTTACAATGACCTTTCTGATGATGAAAAGAAATATGCTTTGTTCACAGACGGTTCCTGTCGTCTTGTCGGAAACAAGCGAAGGTGGAAGTCTGCAGTGTGGAGTCCAACACGCCGAGTTGCAGAGGCGAAAGATGGAGAAGGAGAATCCAGTCAGTTCGCAGAGGTAAAAGCTGTCCAGCTAGCTCTCGCGTAGCTGAACGTGAGAGATGGCCAAAGCTTTATCTCTACACCGACTCATGGATGGTAGCCAATGCTCTATGGGGTTGGCTAAAGAACTGGAAGAAGAATGGTTGGCAGAGGAAAGGAAAACCCGTTTGGGCAGCCAACCTATGGCAGGACATTGCTGATCGAATCGAGAGAATTCCAGTGAAAGTGAGGCACATCGATGCTCACATTCCTAAGAGCAAAGCTACTGAGGAACAGCAACACAACCATCAGGCAGATCTAGCTGCAAGAGTTTCTCAAGTAGACATGGACTCTAATCTTGATCTCGACTGGAAACACCGAGGTGAGATATTCTTAGCTCGGTGGGCTCACGATTCATCAGGACATCAAGGCAGAGACGCAACATACCAATGGGCTCGTGACAGATCCATAGACATTTCCATGGATGCTATCACGCAAGTCATCCATGACTGTGACATTTGTGCTGCTATTAAGCAGGCAAAACGACTTAAGCCCTTGTGGTATGGTGACAGATGGTCCAAGTACAAGTATGGTGAAGCTTGGCAGATTGACTACATCACTCTACCACGTTCTCGTTCTGGTAAGCAATACGTGCTTACTATGGTAGAGGCAAACACTGGATGGTTGGAAACTTATCCAGTTCCACATGCAACTGCACGCAACACCATTCTTGGTCTGAGAGACAGATCCTGTGGAGACACGGAACTCCAGAGAGGATTGAGTCAGACAACGGAACTCATTTCAAGAACAACCTTGTAAAGAACTGGGCAAAAGAGCACGGTATTGAGTGGATATTCCACATTCCCTACTATGCACCAGCTTCAGGGAAGATTGAACGCTACAACAGTTTGTTGAAGACCACTCTTAAAGCCATGGGGGGTGGATCTTTGAAAAACTGGGAAAACATTTAGCACAAGCAACCTGGCTGGTAAATAGTAGAGGTTCAGTGAACCGAGCTGGACCTGCACATTCAGATTTGCTACGGAAAGTAGAAGGTGATAGAGTTCCTGTTGTTAGAGAAAAGAATCTGTTAGGTAAAACTGTTTGGGTATTTTCACCCTCAGGAGAGGCTAAACCTGTCCGAGGGGTGGTTTCAGCTGAAGGTCCGGGTCACACTTATTGGGTAATGCAAGAGAATGGTGAAATTCAGTGTATTCCACAAAGAAATTTAACTTTAGCTGAAAGAGGTTAACTTCGAACTGTTGTACAGCTACATTGCACCCAAAAGAAGAATCAACGAGGAATCTACGGTGCACGAACCCTGAGAGCCCTGAGTCAACTAAGAGACCCTGAAATTTCCTGTTTCCCTTTTCTTTGCTTCTTGGCGAAGAAATGAACTGTTTTCCATTTTTCTCATTTTCTGATTTTCTTGGACTTTTGAATCATCTACACCTGAGCATAGCCGGAATGGACTATGAACTTTACTCACGAACTGTAAATATCATCTTGGATTGGATGGACAGTATAAACAGTCAATGAAAATTGTTTAGAAGGGGTGGATTGTGCCCGGTTGACGGTGTCCCTTTAAGAAAGGGAATATGGTGGACGGAAGTTGGTAAACGGAAGGAAGAGTCTAAACTAATTTTCATTGGTCAAATGGGAGGAAGCACCATCTGAACTGAGACTGAAATGGGCATTTCCAGCATTTCTCTGTCACTCTTGCTTCCGCCTTTCCACAAGGCAGCAACTCTTTGCTGTGCTGGGTTTTCTGCCAAGGCTCCGGCCTTGAAGACTTGATAAGATAACCAGGCCTGTAACTGCTCCTAATTAACACAAACTGCTTTTAACTTCTTTCTTTCTTCTTTCTCCCTCTTTTCCGAACTATTCTGGGAAAGGGGGAAGAGAGGGAGAGCGGAGGTGAGGATCCCCCTCGGCCGAGGGGGCTACTCTCATTTCTGTGTTACACTGCTGTATATCTTTGTATATATTGTAGATATTGTAAATTTGTAAATATTCCCCTGCAAAATCCTACACTGCTTTGTAAATACAGCTCCACTGCTTTGCTAATTCAGCTGGTGAGTTTTTTTTTCCTTTCCTTCAATTTTTCTTTCCCTTTACTTACAGGGGGGAGGGAAGAGGCTTCTTGGCCTCACCCCTTCCAACCCACCACATGGAGATAGCCCGAACTAATGTTTATCCTGAAATATCAGAGGAAGATCAAGGAAGCGATCCATCTGAAATGAGCGACCCGTTGTTAAATATTATGTATGCAGCTTATATTACTTTGAATAAGACCCATCCTAATTTAACCACTGAATGTTGGCTATGTTATAATATGAGACCTCCTTATTATGAAGCTATTGCACAATTGGGGAAGGTGAAGTGGGTAAGCGGGACTAATCCACTTGAGTGCCCATGGCATCAAAACATCACTCAAGGAATTACTATGCAATATGTTTCCGGTTCTGGAAAATGTATTGGGACTGTTCCAAAGCATTATAATAAACTCTGTAATAGTACAATATCTCCACAAAGGATACACAAAGGGCAAAGTGAAACAATTCAGTGGATAATTCCGACTCGGGTACCAAATGGTTGTGTTCAGATATTGGTCTGACACCATGTCTATCCTTAAAAGTTTTTAATGTTTCTGAGTTTTGTGTCCAGGTGACGATAATCCCTCGATTAATATATCATCCAATGGAGGATGTGATACATCAATATGAACACGATTGGACTCGATCTAAATGGGAGCCAGTTACAGCGATAACTATAGCCATGCTATTAGCTGTCGGAGGGTAGGTGCTGGGACAGGAATAGCATCACTAGTCAAAAATAAGGAAGTACAAACCTTGCAAAAGGCAGTAAATGAGGACTTAAGTAGAATTGAACAATCAATTGATAATTTAGCTGCCTCAGTTAAGTCGTTATCAGAGGTAGCCTTGCAAAATAGAAGGGGTTTGGATTTATTATTATTGGAAAAAGGAGGATTATGTGTAGCCCTACAAGAAGAGTGTTGTTCTTTCTTAGATTACACGGGGATAGTGAGGGATTCCATGGCTGAGTTACGAAAAAGATTAGAACAACGTAAAAGGGAGAGGGAGTCAGGGGGCATATGGTATGAAAAATGGTTTAATGTATCACCTTGGTTAACTACTCTGTTATCTGCTGTGGCTGGCCCGATAATTTTAATATTTTTAGGATTAATGTTAGGACCATGTATAATAGGGAGACTCATACAATTTGTAGAAAAGAGGTTTGAAACCACAAAGCTGTTGCTTATAACCATGTCACAAAATGAAAGACAAGATTGTCAAATGTATCACGAGGAAGGTATATGATTAAATTGAAGAACAAACATTTAAAAGTAACAAGAAGAAGGGGGGAATTGTTAAAAAGGGTAGAAGGAAATGTTTGTTATAGGCTTATTGTATGCAGGAATTTACTATGTTATCAAATGTTGAATCACAGTATTGTAATTAAGCTAGCTAAAGAGCTTGCACAAAGGAACATAAAGATATCGGGTAACCTTGAAGATGTTAGCTGGAGTCAGAAACTGTCCATATGTGGTGATGTATGACGAGAGGTGAAGGAAAGGTTGACTAAGGAGGATTGGTGATGTATGGCGAGAGGTGAAGGAAAGGTTGACTAAGGAGGATTGGTGATAGGTGAAGGATAGGACATAGAGGAAGACTGGTGATAAATGATTGCTTGCTTCAGCCTCATCAACTACCGAGGGATGGAGGATGACCCCCCTAACAACAACTTGGGGATGCGTACCTCGGAATGTGGAAGGACACTGACGCGGAACAGCTACCACATAAAAGATCAACGAACTGTCAGGAAGAGGCGGCAGTTGGTGGAGCGGAGACTCCCTGTCGCCCAGCGCTGTTTTTGCTTTATTGTTCACTGCCTTACTTAATTTGTATTAAACCAAATCAACTCTGAATTGGCCTCCGTGAATCCTTTATAACAGTAGTTGGACCAATAATCTGTAATAGTGCAATGTGTGGTCACTCATAGGGAACCAATGGAGCTATGCCAACAGAGCACTCCGAGCTTATATAAGTTGTAGCAGTTGCCTTGCTACGCACTTCTTCTTCTGCCTTTCCTGTCTCCTGTTTCTTCTACACTTTACAGTGCTATACTTGCACTACAGGCCTGCTCCATAGGCCTGCACCTCAGGCCTGCACCATCGGCCTGCACCACTGGAACAATAAAGGAACAATACTCGATCACATTGGTCAGCCGTATTGATTCCCAATCTCCGTCGTCCTACAATTCGTCATTGGAACGGGTTGCCCTGGACGCGTTCAAGAGGAGATTGGACGTGACACTTGGTGCCATGGTCTAGTCATGGGGTCTGTGTTGATGGGTTGGACTCGATGATCCTCGAGGTCTCTTCCAACCTAAGTTATACTGTGATACTGTGAGTCTGAGTCAGAATTTTGAGACAGAATAGCCTCTTAGATCACCCAGCCCACCACTTGGCTTCTCTACCATGCTTCCCTGCAGCTCGTTCCTGCACTATTTGCTTAGTCAGATTCAAAACATTTCATGTTTTGCCACCAGCTTCTGAATGTTTTTCTACTGTGAGATTTCGTTGCTAGGAAAGACCTTCTGAAAATGCAGCCTCATCCTGCTGTGTCATTTTATCACTGAATAATAGAATGCAAGGCAGGAAGAGACTCAGAGGTCTTCCGGTCCATTTTTGTGCCTATGGGCATATTCAATTATAATTAAAATATTTTTTACAAATGTGTGTTCAGCCAGTTCTGAAGGATCTCAGCTTCTTCTGGCAAGCCATACCAGATTGTGCCTACTCCAGGTATTAAAAATTATTTTCTAATGTCTAAATATTGTTGCATTTCACATTTTACTGTACTTCCGTATCTCTCCCAAGGAGATAGAGATTAAAATTACCATTTGTTCCTTGCAATGTTATATATTTTTCACTCTAGAGAGTGTATGAAGTATAGACTAATCTGTACTACTCCAGATATCACACCATGAATTCTGTTGTCTCTGAATCTTCCTCTGTTTTGTTCCATCTTCTGTCACTTAAAAGAAATATCTTCGTTCTTTAATGATTCGTATTTAGCTGGCAAAATTACAACTTGGCTTAATGCTGGTAAACTGATAAGGACAGGATGACAGAACTTCTCTGTGAGAAACTGGTTATAATATTTGGCTTTCGCAAGGGGAATTACTGGGGACCAGGGCGGGCTCGATCGTTGGCCTGGATCGTTGGGCTGGATCGTTGGGCTGATGGTCTATATTGTGTGGGGTATTGGGAGAGAAAGGGGAGGTGCCAACAGGTCTAAAGACTGGCCAGGTCAAGGGTGCAGGTTTTGTCTGTCCTGATGGAGAGGGGTGGGAGCGTGCTGGGGAATATATGAATATGTACGCTTTAATATATTAATATGTATGTTTGCCGTCTATATCAGTTCAACTCGTGTTGTTGGGGTGCGCCTCTAGCAAACTCGCTATGCGCCCAGCGCTGTGTTGCCTTTATTTTATAATAAACTGGTTATAAATTTCAGCAGTGAGTTCGTTTCTCACAATTTGGTGACCCGTACGTGATTACCCTGTCTGCAACGGCTTTCAGGACCCTTCAGAAGGGGGGGCGCCCCCGCCGATTTCGGCGGCCCAGAAGGAGGACCCTGGAAGCCTCTCAGAACACGGGCAGATGATCCAGCGAACATTATAAGATAAAGGCAAGGGAAGGAGCTCCCGGAACTAGCCTGTAATTCTAGTGCACAAAGACCTGGGCAAGAAAAGGACTGTAAGTATTGTCCGGTTGGGCGGGTATTGAGGTCAGTGAGTGTGCGTGCATGCGTGAGACGTGGACTGGACAGTCCGGATTCACAAAGTGATTGTGGAGTCCTTCTAACTGCATTTCCAAGCACCCGCGAGGGACTTGGCCAGTGAAGGGATGAAGCGGTTGGTGATGGAAAGCATGGACCTCGGGAAATGGGGCAAGGGTCAGGTGTAGACCAGCCCCGGGAAACATGGGAGCAACAAGGGTACCCAGGGATATACCCCCCGTCAGTCCTCTGGGGTTGCGAGTTGGAGGCACAATACGCAGGATAAGGATAAGGCAAAAAGATAATGGAGGAAGGGCCTAGAGAGAAAAGTAGATTGTGGGAAGGTTGGGCATTTGAAACAAGAGTGCCCAAGGAGAAGAGAGATCTTAAAGTTTTTTTTAATCTTAGTTGGATCGGTTCTGGGCGGGCCTGGAGCCGGGGCCATTAGTGTAAGGGCTGCACATAGAGCAGCCGGAGCTGCAAGTCAGTGTTTGCACCAGCACCTGCGGTAGTACGGCGGGCGGAGCAGGAGCTGTTGCGGGGAGAGCTGTAGTGGGTGAGCCGTGCCCACCAGGGACTGGTAAAGGATCAGGCCCAGGAGGTGGCCAGGCTCAGGTTGGAGAAGGAGGATTAACAAGGTTCCTAGACGGGGTGTGGAGAGCGAGTTTTAGGGGCAAAAGGGGAAAGGTTTAAAGTCCCGGTAGCTAAGGAGGGGTCCTGGCTACGGGGTCCCGGAATTTCACTGTGGGTGGGGATTCCAGGATTCTGGATGGTAGTCAGGTGGTCTTCACAGTCCTGGTTTCGGGCTGTGAAGGGGCAGCGTTGTTTCTACGGTCTGGGGGCTGTGGAGACTGGTCGTCCGTAGGGATTGGGAGACCAGCGCTGCGTCCCGGTGTCCGGCGTCCCGGTGGTGAGGGGCCCGGTCTCGGGGTTTTGGTATCCTGCGGTCCGGTTTCTGGAGGGGCCTGGGCCGTGGGGGCCCGCGTCGCGGTGGCGGTCGCGGGTCTGACGTCCTGGTTTCCGGGGTTCCGGCAGTGGGGGTTCAGGAGTTTTTGGCATCCTGCGGTCGGTTCCTTAAGGGGGCTTGAACTGTGGGGGCCCGTGGCGCGGTCACGCTCGCGGGTCTGACGTCCCAGTTTCTAGGGGGGGACCTCGGTTTGAGGGACGTGCTTCGGGAAGGTTTTTTTCCGTGGTTTCAGGTTTCCGCAGGAGGGCAGGGACCTGGGCTGCCGTGAGTGAGGTTTTTTTGCGGTTTGACTTTGCAGGGGATCGGCACAGTGAGGGGGGGTCGGTCGTTCGCAGGGAGCGGGCTAGTGGCTCGGAGCTGGCGCTTCAACTGCCAGATAGTACCTATTAAAGTAAAAGAAGAAGTATTTTCAGGCAAGGAACATCAGTTGTTATCCCATTCCTTTACCAGGAAGTTGAAATTGGGAATAAGTAATTATGACTCAAGCCAAATGTAGTAAAAAGAAGGGGAGGGATTGTGAGAAACTGGTTATAATATTTGGCTTTCGCAAGGGGAATTACTGGGGACCAGGGTGGGCTGGATCGTTGGGCTGGATCGTTGGGCTGATGGTCTGTATTGTGTGGGGTATTGGGAGAGAAAGGGGAGGTGCCAACAGGTCTAAAGACTGGCCAGGTCAAGGGTGCAGGTTTTGTCTGTCCTGATGGAGAGGGGTGGGAGCGTGCTGGGGAATATATGGAGAAGTGTGGTTAGCAGGTCGAGGGAGGTGATCCTCCCCCTCTACTCAGCCCTGGTGAGACCCCACCTGGAGTACTGTGTCCAGTTCTGGAGCCCCTATTACAAGAGGGATGTGGAGGTGCTGGAACGTGTCCAGAGAAGGGCCACAAGGATGATCAGAGGACTGGAGCACCTCTCCTATGAGGACAGACTGAAGGAGTTGGGGCTGTTCAGTCTGCAGAAGAGAAGGCTTCGAGGTGACCTAATTGTGGCCTTCCAGTATCTGAAGGGGGCCTACAGGAAGGCTGGGGAAGGACTTCTCAGGATCTCAGGTAGTGATAGAACTAGGGGGAATGGAATGAAGCTGGAGGTGGGGAGATTCAGGCTGGATGTGAGGAGGAGGTTCTTCACCATGAGAGTGGTGAGACCCTGGAATGGGTTGTCCAGGGAGGTGGTCGAGGCCCCCGTCCTGGGGTGTTTAAGACCAGGCTGGATGAGGCTCTGTCCAGCCTGATCTAGTGTGGGGTGTCCCTGCCCATGGCAGGGGGGTTGGAACTAGATGATCCTTGTGGTCCCTTCCAACCCTGAATGAAACTATGAAACTATGTATGCTTTAATATATTAATATGTATGTTTGACGTCTATATCAGTTCAACTCGTGTTGTTAGGGTGCGCCTCTAGCAAATTCGCTATGCGCCCAGCGCTGTGTTGCCTTTATTTTATAATAAACTGGTTATAAATTTCAACAGTGAGTTCGTTTCTCACATCTCTTTAAGGAACAGAAGGCAAATTTTGCTTTGCACCACGAGTTACAGTTTTCTGGATATTCCCTGACATCTTAGAAAGATATTCTTTGGATTATGATATGTTCACATTCCTGGAAGGAAGAAAGCTAAGGTAGCTTCAGAGGAGATCTGGATCTCTTCTTTACACTAGTTCACTGGTGTTAGTGAACTAAACAGTGGCTGTGCCAAGCCCCTGTGTTTGATGCTACCTGGAGTGATCTAGTCACCTCCCTGCTGTAAAGCTTCTTCAACCCTCTAAACCTGCCAACCTCATTCAGATGCATGTTGGAAATGCTCTGTGCTCATTCCCTGACTGGGAACTGCTAGCCAGCTGGAGCTAAGTGCTGTTCTTCTAGCATAAGGGCACAGACCAGAGTGTTCCAGTGCCACTGCCTATGCCTTGAGTGTGTTTAGTTCCTTATTCAAGAATAACTTGTGTCACTATTTCTCCAGCTTAAGTGTAAGGTCATCTTTTCCCTATGTCAGCTTTGTTCTCCAAGATCAGCAGGCTGATGACAGAGATTGGTACAACTAATGAAAAGATTTGATGTGTTGGGTCTGCTTTAAAATATTTTTGACTCATGTCAGTTTGCATTTCCAAGCCTATTAAGTAGGAAAGGCAGACAGCCGATTTAGAGCAGTCACTCTAAACAACGGACATAATAGAATTCAATGACTGCTAACTTTTTCCATTAATTGCAGGACTGAACAAAAGCTCCTTAGGCTTGGTTCTCAAAGGCAACCAGATTATAGAATATAGAAAAGAATATAGAATAAACCAGGTTGGAAGAGACCTTCAAGATCATCGTGTCCAACCTATCACCCAACACCACCTAATCAACTAACCCATGTAACCAAGCACCCTGTCAAGTCTCCTCCTGAACACCTCCAGTGACGGCAACTCCACCACCTCCCCGGGCAGTCCATTCCAATGGGCAATCACTCTCTCTTGTGTAAAACTTCCTCCTGACCTCCAGCCTGAACTTCCTCTGGCGCAGCCTGAGACTGTGTCCTCTTGTTCTGGTGCTGGCTGCCTGGGAGAAGAGACCAACCTCTGCCTGTTTACAACCCCCCTTCAGGTAGTTGTAGAGAGTAATGAGGTCACCCTGAGTCTCCTCCTCTCCAGGCTAAGCAGCCCCAACTCCCTCAGTCTCTCCTCATAGGGCTTGTGTTCCAAACCCCTCACTAACTCCGTTGCCCTTCTCTGGACTCGTTCCAGCAAGTCAACCTCCTTCCTAAACTGAGTGGCCCAGAACTGGACACAGTACTCGAGGTGTGGCCTAACCAGTGCAGTGTACAGGGGCAGAATGACCTCCCTGCTCCTGCTGGCCACACTGTTCTTAATGCAGGCCAGGATGCCATTGGCCCTCCTGGCCGCCTGGGCACACTGCAGGCTCATGTTCATCCTACCATCAACCAGCACCCCCAGGTCCCTCTCTGCCTGGCTGCTCTCCAGCCACTCTGACCCCAGCCTGTAGCACTGCATGGGGTTGTGTGGTGGGTTAACACCTTTTTCTGAAAACAAAAGAAGAAAGCAGGGTGGAGGGCTTGCGGGTACTTTACACTCCCTGAAGGGCGTCTCCCCCCTTGGAAAACTCAGTCTGTTCCACTCCCCCCTCCCTGCCCAGCAAGGGTATAAAAAGCAGGACCTCGTAGCTGTTGGATCTCCTTTTTGGCTCCTGCCTCTCCTGGATGAGAGCTACAGCAGCTGCCCTCCTGATCCTCAGCCACGTGGCCAGACCTGACCCTTCTCCCTGCTGCCTCTGCGCCTCCTCAGAGAGGAGTCATCGACCCTGGAGGCGTTCAAGGGGAGATTGGACGTGGCACTTGGTGCCATGGTCTAGGCATGGGGTCTGTGTTGATAGGTTGGACTCGATGATCCCCGAGGTCCTTTCCAACCTAAGTGATACTGTGATACTGTGATACTGTGATCTAAAGACTGGTTTTGTATAATTCTTTTCTGTCCCACTCCCATCCATTCTTGTTCCTTGCCCTTGTGAACTTTTTTGTCCCTGTTATTGTTATATTTGAAGAAAAAATTATTTGCCTCTCTACTTCCAAGCTGACTCCAGATTGTTGCTTAGTGGATTTGCTCCTTACCCCCTTTTTTTCTTTTCCCCCCTCTCCTTGTTTGGAGGGAGAAGGTGTGGGGGGGGGAAGTGGGGAAGAGATTCTCAGCCTTTTCCCCATTTCAGCCTTTAACTCTCAGTTAAGGCTCAAACCACTACAGGTTGTTGTGGCCAATGTGCAGAACCCAGCACTTGGATGTGTTAAATCTCATGCCGTTGGACTCTGCCCATCTGTCCAGCCTGTTGAGGTCTCTCTGCAAAGCCTCTCTACCCTCTAGCAGATCAACTCCTGTCCCCAGCTTGGTGTCGTCAGCAAATTTACTGATGATAGACTCAATGCCCTCATCCAGATCATCAATAAAGATGTTAAAGAGGATGGGGCCCAGCACTGATCCCTGGGGGACTCCACTACTGACTGACCGCCAGCTGGATGTGACACCATTCACCACCACTCTCTGGGCTCGGCCATCCAGCCAGTTCCTAACCCAGCTCAGAGTGCTGCTGTCCAAGCCATGGGCTGACAGCTTGGCCAGGAGTTTGCTATGGGGGACGGTGTCAAAGGCCTTGCTGAAGTCCAGGTAAACTACATCCACAGACCTCCCCACATCCACCAGGCGGGTCACCTGCTCATAGAAGGAGATCACAGTATCACAGTATCACACAGTATCACTTAGGTTGGAAAGGACCTAGGGGATCATCGAGTCCAACCTATCAACACAGACCCCATGACTAGACCATGGCACCAAGTGCCACGTCCAATCTCCCCTTGAACGCCTCCAGGGTCGATGACTCAACCACCTCCCTGGGCAACCGGTTCCAATGCCGAATGACTCGCTCGGTGAAGAACTTCCTCCTCACCTCGAGTCTGAACCTCCCCTGGCGCAGCTTGAGACTGTGTCCCCTCGTTTTGGTGCTGGTTGCCTGGGAGAAGAGGCCAACCCCCTCCTGGCTACAACCACCCTTCAGGTAGTTGTAGAGGGCAATGAGGTCACCCCTGAGCCTCCTCCAGGCTAAACAATCCCAGCTCCCTCAGCCTCTCCTCATAGGGCTTGTGTTCAAGGCCTCTCACCAGCCTTGTTGCCCTTCTCTGGACACGCTCAAGTGTTTCGATGTCCTTCTTAAACTGAGGGGCCCAGAACTGGACACAGTACTCAAGGTGCGACCTATCCAAAGCAGAGTACAGGGGCACTATGACCTCCCTGCTCCTGCTGGCCACACTATTCCTAATGCAGGCCAGGATGCTATTGGCCCTCCTGGCCACGTGGGCACACTGCTGGCTCATATTCAGGTGGCTGTCGATCAGCACCCCCAGGTCCCTCTCTGTTTGGGAGCTCTCCAGCCACTCAGACCCCAGCCTATAGCTCTGCATGGGATTGCCGTAGCCTATAGCTCTGCATGGGATTGCCCAGGTTGGTCAGGCAGGACCTGCCCTTCCTAAATCCATGTTGGCTGAGCCTGATCCCTTGGCCATCCTCTAAGTGCTGTGTTAATGCACTCAGGATGACCTGTTCCATGATCTTGCCTGGCACTGAGGTCAGGCTGACAGGCCTGTAATTCCCTGGCTCATCCAACCGGCCTTTCTTGTGGATGGGCACCACGTTGGCCAGCTGTCCTCTGGGACATCTCCGGTGAGCCAGGACTGCTGAAAAATGATGGAGAGCAGCTTGGCCAGCTCCTCTGACAGCTCCCTCAGCACCCTAGGATGGATCCCGTCTGGTCCCATGGACTTGTGGGGATCCAGGCGGCTGAGCAGATCACCAACTACCCCATTTTGGAACAGTGGAAAACTATGCTGCTCCCTGGCTCCTTCTGCCAGCTCTGGAGGCCAGCTGTCTGGAAGACATTCTGTCCTGCTAGTAAAAATTGAGGCAAAGAAGGTGTTAAGTATCTCTGCCTTTTCCTCATCCCTTATCACAACGTTCCCCTTCATGTCCACCAAGGAGTGGAGGTTGTCTCTGCCCTTCCTCTTGCTATTAATGTATTTATAGAAGGACTTTTTGTTGTCCTTCACAGCAGAGGCCAGACTAAGCTCCAAATGCGCTTTTGCCTCCCTAATTTTCTTCCTGCAAGACCTAGCAACATCCTTAAATTTTTCACGGGTTGCCTCCCCTCTCTTCCAAAGGTGATACACCCTCTTTTTTTCCCTTAGTTCTATTAAAAGTTCTTTAACCATCCAGGTTGGCCGTCTGCCCCGGCGGCTCATCTTCCGGCACATTGACACAGCCTGTCCCTGAGCCTTCAACAGTTCTTCCTTGAAGTAGGACCAGCTCTCCTGGACCCCTTTGTTTTTAAGGGCTTTATCCCAAGGAACCCTCTGAATTAGTTCCTTGAGTAGCCTGAAGTCCGCCCTCCGGAAATCCAGAGTGGAGGTCTTCTTGCTCCCCCTCTTAGTTTGACCAAATAATAAGAATTCAATTATCTCATGGTCACTGGCCCCTAAGCACCCTCTGACCACCACATCACCCACCAACCCTTCCCTATTGGTGAAGAGGAGGTCAAGCATAGCCTTGCCCCTGGTAGGCTCTTGCAGCACCTGGGATAAGAAGCTGTCCTCCATGCATTCTAAGAACCTCCTAGATTGCCACTTCTCTGCTATGTTAAGATCCCAGCAGATATCAGGCAAGTTGAAGTCACCCATGAGAACAAGGTCAGGCGATCTTGAGACAGCCTTAAGCTGCCTATAGAATGACTCATCAACATCCTCCTCCTGGTTGGGTGGTCTATAACAGACTCCAACCAGGATGTCAGCCCTGTTGGCCTTCCCTCTAATTCTTACCCACAGGCACTCAACCCGATCGTCCCTAATCTCCATCTCAATGGCATCTAGTGCCTCCCTGATGTACAGGGCCACCCCTCCACCCCTTCTTCCTTGCCTGTCTCTCCTGAAGAGTCTGTAGCCATCAATTGCAGCGCTCCAGTCATGTGAGTCGTCCCACCACGTCTCTGTGATGGCAACTACATCATAACTTTCCTGCTGCAGCAAGGCTTCCAGCTCCTCTTGTTTGTTGCCCATGCTTCGTGCATTAGTGTACATGCACTTCATCCAGGCTGCTGGTTTCACCTCTGGCTCTGGCTTATCACCCCCAGACCCCAACCTGGGGGGACTGGTTTCAACCCCTTCCCCCTTCAAAACTAGTTTAAAGCCCTAGGAGCAGAGATTAGGCAGTTTGAAAGATTGAATACTTAAATGCAGTGTTAACTGTACTTTCAAACTGCTGGCAGGGATCCTGGAGTGTCGCATGGTTGTTACACCAGTACACAAAGAATGTTTTGCAGGACTGTCTCTGATTACTGTTTTTCTGAGGAACTGAGTGCAGGGGCAGCAGCACTATTATAGAATTACTAACTCTGTTGCAATACATTGATGATTTCTCTGCTAATTAAATCTACTGTTTGCTTGTGGCAGTGCCCAAAACTGTATTTCTGAACACTTTGAGTGTTTTTTAAGAAAGAGAAGTAAAGCAAGGGAGGGAAAGTCGGAACAAGAGGGAGGGAAAGACCAGAGAAGGATAATGGAAAAGAAAAATAGATAGAGAAGGAAGGAAGCAAACAGGCAAATGACAATCAGTCTATGAATATAGATGAATATAGATTTTTTAATTAATACAGATAAGTGGAACATAGATATTTGAATATGGAATATAGACATTCATTTGGAATGAATAAAAGTTAATATAGATATTTGGGAAAAAATATACTCATCTGCATTGTTTCCTAGTTGGGTGGACCCCAGACCATACTGTAAAGGGTGAGGAAAGAAGAAGGGGTGGATTAATAAAATCCCCCCTTGATCCACTCTGAAAACATGTTCCTGATGTTGGGAGTAAGGAAGCAGAGCTTCCTAGTGTACTATCTGCCCTCATGGCTGCTCTTTCCAGCCCATACACAAACCCACATATTCTGGACTCAGCAGTGTGCAGCGGCGGCAGTCTGGTACCATAATGTCGTGGATATGCCCTCAGAAATGCGCGGCAGATCCATCAACGAAAATATAAGTTTATTTATATATATACAAACTCTGTAACGGGGTATTTACAATCGCCCTTCACAGGTATCAATATTCGGTTAGTGGAACTATCTTTACAGAATGTTATGCATGGGCATTTAAACCAAAATGATTCACAGAATTTACAATCTAAACTGAGTCAGAGAGTGGCGGGGGAGGGGTTGGTCAGTGACCGGCAACCCTCCACCCGGAGCAATATAGATGCTATCCTAAACAAAGCTCTACAAAGGGCTTGGCTTACTCATAAGCTGAGAACTTTGTGGAGTCTTTCCTCAGTAATGTTTATAATCCAGACAACGTGGCACGGATGTGCCGTAATAAGGAGGCAGGAAATGGCGCCGGCCGCGTGGCCGCACAACGTGGCTCTGCTGTTCTCTCCCAGGATACAAAATTCCTTGCTCGGAGGGGGGCAGTGGCAGGTCAGCAACGCTGGTTCACACGGGCTACCAGGTTTTCTCCTATGATGGATCACGCAGCGGTTGATCCCACGGAGTGCTGTCCACGGCACTGCACACAGCTGGGTGACGGTGGCAAAAGGACCACGAGGCCTCCCGAAGCACTGGCTGGCACGCACGCACACACAGGCTCTAACACCGAGGTGGGGGGCTCATTTGCCAAACGACCCCTATTTACCATTTGCCCCAGTGAATACTGGCCCAATAAGCACCTGTTGCCAACGCAAACATTAACCAATGAACTAACACCTACCAAATACAGCCTGAGTGTATGCTATACTCAGGGAAACAAACATATAGCCTGCCTCTAGTACTGCAGGGGTGAGACCACGCCCAGGTAGGCTGTTTACCTGGACTCAGTGGCACCAGGATTCCCCCTGCTGCCTCCAGAAAGGAGGGGGGGACAAAGGAGGGTTAACATATACAGAAATATATCCTACCCAAATGTTTGGGGCACAATCCTGATCATAAGCATCCTTCACTACACATAACTGGCTTTTGTTTTGCACAGCTGATTTCCTTTGGGAAATCTGGAAGCTACAGTCAAACTGTGGAGTGGGTGTTTTCCAGTGAATGAAACCAGTTCTCCAAACACTGCATCCAGCTGGCACATCTGAGGGTTTCCTTTTTACATGATCAGCACATGGAAGAGTCTGGCACATCTCACTGGCAGGTGGAAGTTCTCCTAGAGTTAAAAAAGTGACAAAGACTAAAGGTATACACTGAGACCCACACTTCAGATTGTGTAAAATGGGAGAAAACTGTAATTTTATTTTGTTCTTAAACACTTAGTGTTATCACTGAGCAGACAACTGCTATGATATCTTCAAGTGACCGACTTACTCAACAAAGCAGCAAGGTACCTCTTACACTAAAACAGGCCCACATGCCACAGGAAAATGTAATTATATTAAATCCAGTATTTGCAGGAAACGCACATCAGTATTTCAATTAATAATTTATCCTGCAAGAGTATTTCTGTTCATTTAACTATTAGTGCAATAATTCCAGAATTTTTGTTCTGCTTCTGAAAATAGAGAGGTCAGCCTTGTTGTTGAAACAGTGGGCCATATGGAAAGGCTTCTCCTACAAGTCCTATAAGGAGCAGCTGAGGGAGCTGGGGTTGTTCAGTCTGAAAAGGAGGCTGAAGGAAGACCTCATTGTTCCTTATGACTATGTAAAAGGAGGTTGTAGCATGTGAGCGCCAGTCTCTTCTCGCAGGTACAAGTGATAGGATGAAATGAAATGAACTCCAGTACTGGGCCCCTCAGTTTAAGAAGGACATCGAGACACTTGAACATGTCCAGAGAAGGGCAACAAGGCTGGTGAGAGGCCTTGAACACAAGCCCTATGAGGAGAGGCTGAGGGAGCTGGGATTGTTTAGCCTGGAGAAGAGGAGGCTCAGGGGTGACCTCATTGCCCTCTACAACTACCTGAAAGGTGGTTGTAGCCGGGAAGGGGTTGGTCTCTTCTCCCAGGCAACCAGCACCAGAACAAGGGGACACAGTCTCAAGCTGCACCAGGGGAGGTTTAGACTCGAGGTGAGGAGGAAGTTCTTCACCGAGTGAGTCATTCGTCATTGGAACGGGTTGCCCAGGGAGGTGGTTGAGTCATCGACCCTGGAGGCGTTCAAGAGGAGATTGGACGTGGCACTTGGTGCCATGGTCTAGTCATGGGGTCTGTGTTGATAAGTTGGACTCGATGATCCTCGAGGTCCTTTCCAACCTAAGTTATACTGTGATACTGTGATACTGTGAACCAGGGGAGGCTTTGATTGGAGATTAGAAAAAGTTTCTTCACCAAAAGGGTTTTCAGACACTGGACTAGGCTGCCCAGAAATATGGAATAATCACCATCTCTGAAGACACATAAAACACATTTGTATGAGGAGCTCAGGGACATGGTCTAACAGTTGTGTAAAGGCAGATGCTAGGTTTTGGTTGGACTCAATGATCTTAAGGTGTTTTCCAGTCAGGTGATTATATTATTCTAAATCTGATGCTAGACTTCCTTTGTAATACAGAGCAAGTCATTTAATCAGGGTGCATCTCAGTTTCTTAATTTGAAAAATTGAGTTAATAATACTTCCTGGCCCACAAGGTTGTTGAGAGGTTTGGTGAATGGTTTTGAACAGTGCACTGCAATCCTTAATGAAATGCTCAAATGCAAAGTATTGTTCTGAACAGAGAAGGGCTATGTGCCATATCTCTATTGTCGTCTTCTGGTGGTGTCACCCCACACTTAATTTTCATGCCACCCACATGAAATGTTATTCTAATTACACATATAACACACTGTGTGAGGGAGTGCAATGAACATTAATGGAACTGAAGAACTGCAGCTACCAGTGAATCGATTTCTATACTGCTTGTTTTTCTGATTCCTTCTTATTTGTGGTGGGGTTTTTTTGTGTGTATGTGTGTTGTGGGTTTTGTTGTTGTTTTGGTTTGTAGTAATTAGCTGTATTTAAATGAGAGAACAGTCAGAAAAATTATAATTTCCTGCCTTTTCCAGTTGCTCAGTAAGATTCCATAGAGTATTTTGGATGTCACTTAAGTTGAGAATGATAAACAGTAGAATGATTTTGTTTCTTTTGGGATGAGCATTTGTGCTTGAAAAGTTTTGAAATTTGAATATGAAGGGAATATGAATATTCTGAGAACATACATCACCAGCAAACCTGACCATATTTGAATGTTAATTTTTCTAAACAACAAAGAGAAACCTTTCAAATTATTTGTTCATGTCATCATATTTATGGTTCCTGTAGAATGAGTCCTTTCAGTGTAAAATTTCACTAAGGAAAAACAATATAAAATGCAGTACAGAATCTCATCAATAACTTTTCCTTTTGTTTTAAACACGAATCCCATCATCTCCAACAACACTGGATGATTACTCTATGAGATTAATTTAGTTTGATGTGTCTTGCAGCTATGTGTTCTTTAAAAATGAAATTATCATTCACTCCTGTATTTTCAGAAAGAGGTTGCCACAGTAATTGTGAGCCCTGTCAGCTCTGGGACTCTATCTCTGAAAGTACAGGAACTCTGTGGAGGCTCCTGCTCTGCCTGCTAGCAGGGACCTATTGAGGGAATAGACTGTGCTATCCAGCCCATGAACTCCAAGTTGTTTCAGAAAGGGCTTATATTTGCTCTTCTTGTCCTGCAGAATTCCTTTTCCTGCCCTACTGGGTATTGGAATCTTCCTGTACCACAAACAGATCTAGAGATGCTGCTATATGAAAAGATCTTTTCCCTAAGCAGCAGGGTGGGACAGCTCTGCCTCTGTCCTTTGTATTGGGCATCCCCATGCTTCAAAAGTGTAAACAGATCTTGTGGTCCATGCTTCTTTGGAGCTGTGACCGTTTGAGGCTATGCCTTTAAGAAAGGGACACTGTGACTGAATGTTTTATAAACAAAGGACAGGTCTAAACTAATTTCATTGGTGGATTGGTAGAGTACTGCCTTAAGTTTTGATTCCCGCAGAGATTTTTCTCAGTCTTGCACTTTTCCCCCCTCCTTCCACAGCTTGTGGCTTCTAGGCTTTCTGCCAGACTGACCTTGGACTGATAAGCATGAGGCCTGCAAAAACTTACTAACATTTTGCTCTAATTATAACTGCTTTCAATTAACAACTGCTCTTTTTCTCTCTTTCTAACCCTCTCTGGGGAAAAAGGGGAGAGAAGGGGGTACAGGGGGGGAGCTGTGAAAGACTGGGTGGCTATGCAAAACTGGTGGTACTCACATCTGGCTGATACTAGCAAGATGAGGATGGAAACAGCATAAAAAGTTGGAGATTTGGCACTTAACCTGGGCAATAAGCACAGAATCACCAAACCTGCAACAAATGTGAGATGCAAGACATGTTCCAATCCAGGAAAAACATGCTCAGACATCTCTGCTGCTGCTTTCCTGGAAGGCAGAGAGCACATCTGTGAGGGCTGGTCTTGGGACACAGGCAGGAACTGAACAGTAGAACCACTTAGGAGAAGTAATGAGAGAGGAAGAATGGCACAATTATAGAACTGCTACTGCTGAATGACTGGAGAAGGAGGGAAAAGAGCCTGATGATTTCCTGTTACTCTGGACTATATTCTTCAGTGACCTACTCTTACAGTGATGGTGGAGTAGAATATTTAGAGACTAGTGTGTCTGAGATCACAGGTAGGATAACAGCATTTCTACCTAGCACCAAGCAGAGAGAGCTATGTAGACACATCCACTTAGCTGAACTATTGAAGTCACTGTATAGCCTTGTGTAGGTTTGTCGTAGGGTTGGGGGAAAGGCCAGGCCTTCTCCCCCCCCATAAGTAAAGGGAAGGAAAAAAAAAAATTGAAAGGAAAAAAAAACCACACAGCCGGATTAGCGAAGGAGTGTGTGCTGTATATTTACAAAGCAGTTTAGGAAATGCAGGTTTATGTACAGAATTCACAGTATTTACAATATATACAGAAATATACAACAAATTAACACAGAAATGAGAGTTCCCTCCTCTGCTGAGGAGGGTTCCCCACCCCTGTACCCCCCTTCTCTCCCCCTTTTCCCCAGAGAGGGTGAGAAAGAGAGAAAGAGAGCAAATGTTAAAAATGTTAAGAAGCAGTTAGGCGGTTATGTGTTAGAAGAGGCCTTATCTTATCAGTCAGTCTGGCCGAAAACCCAGAAAGCTACGAGCTGCAAGCCACCGAAGGAGGGGAAGAAAAACTGAGACTAGTCCCACTGGGAATCAAACTTAAGGCAGTGTTTCTGCCTCTCCACCAATGAAATTAGTTTAGACCTGTCCTTTATTTATAAACATTCGGCCATAGTGTCCCTTTGTTAAAGGCACCACCTCAAACGGTCACAAGGTTTCACAGGAGATGCATTACCCTGGGTGGAGTCAATTGCCAGCATAGCTATACTGCTATCTCATGTAGATCCCACTCAGGTGTTTCCACACAACCTACACAGTTCAGTGTGGGATATGCTCTTATGCTTTAGGGGAGAACCCTTCTGATCCAGGAGTCTGCTTGCATGGAGGTCCTTAGTGTGGTTGGTAGAACTTGGCAGATTTTCAGTTTGGATCTGGAAGAGGTAGGTCAAGATTTTTCATTAGGTGTCTAACCTTTATGATGAGTTTGATATTAGTGATGTCATGTAAACTGGACAGGTGGATAAGTCAAACCTGCAGTCTAAAATGATAGTGAAGTCAGTTGCTTATGGCTGGGTTAGGTTTGGACCTCTAATTCAGTAGCTGAGCTGTGCAGACAGAAAGGTATCTCGAAATTCAAAATGCCAGTAAAACAAACAGTGAGGGAACTCCACTTAGTAAAGGACAGTATGAAATCTGAAAATTAAACACAGTGAAGCAATACTACAGATGTGATCTCTCCTTTCCAAACTGTGGGAACATTCAGATCAGCATTCATGTGAGATTCTGAACTTCAAATCTCCTGGATAGTCAAAAAATGTCATATGAATTTGTTCTGTACCTTTGAAAGAACCAAAGGTAATGCAGTATTGCATTATACTTTAAGAATCATTTTATGTCTTATTCTGGCAAAATTATTTTTTATATGCCATTATTGCACTGTTTGTCTTAGATATAACATGGTACAGAAGTACATGAAGAAGAGAACGAAGAAGTTTATAACATTGTCATAGTTTGGGCTGGGTGCCCTCTGCTACAGGGGTGTTTCCTGTGTCCAGAAGTCCAGCCCAGTGGGTGGACACAGGAAATTAGGTATTTCCTACCATGATCCCCTGCACCACTATAAATTTTATGACGGGGTCTGTCACTTCCTCTTTCCTTTCCTCTCCTTTCCTTTCCTCTCCGACACCCGGTAACTGGGGGAGAGATCTCCCGGCCATGGGCCTGGCTAGGCCCAAGGCCACGGGGGGATGGGCAGTCTCAGATCTGGCCTGCTGAGACTAGCCTAGCAGTGGGGGGGGGGAAGGAAGAGCCCTGGGGGTTTGGGGTACACCCTCAGGTGGGGATGGGATCTTTCTGGGTCTGTTTTGGGGTTCCTCTTGTCACTGTGTTTCTAGCTTTCTGCATGCACTCACTGTTCTCTATTTAAACTTTCCATCACTTTTGCAATCTGTTTGTTTGAGTCGCTATTTCTGCGTGTGGTGGGGAGGGGATTTGCCCCAACCCATTACAAACATGAATATGCTGCATGTACTGTATTTAAAATGTGCTAGATAGAAAGGAGATCATGGGAAAGTGGGAAACCACTAACAATAAAAAAATCTCACAGATGTTGCAGACAAAAGACATATTTGTACTAAGCTGTGCCTATGTCTGTACAGATATGTTATCAGCATGAAACAGAAAGTGAGAAAACTGTATCAAACAGAATCTGCCATGGGAAGCAGAAGTACAGTGGATAGATGTCATCTGACCTGGACAAGGTAGATGAGCCTTGGCAATAAGCCTGATCCCAACCCCATACAAGCAATATGCAAAACATTCAGGGTGAATGAGCTGGGCTGTCACCTGGAGCAGCAGGGGAGTGGCATCTGCTATCACCAGGATGACTGCACAAGGAGGTTTTTTTGTTTGTGAACAAATTGCAGTGTGGAGGTGGGCATGGGGAAAAACAGGGTGTCTGAAGATTTCAGATCAGAACCAGGCATGTACCTTGACATGGCTTTGAGCTACCTGTGGGTATGACTTTTTTTTTTTATTCTATGAAATAGATTTTTTAAAAAATTGTTAATTTCTAACCAGGCCTTTGCCTCTTCTTGTACTATGCAGAGCTTGATACAAAGCATAATCTGCTTGCCTGCTCCTAGTCTTCCTTTTAAAAAAAAAATTTCCACCTGTTTGAAACTATGAGCAAGACCTTCTGCTTGTGTAATAGAGTTCACTGGCTTGAATGGTATTGTGTAAACTGAGCATCAGGCCTGATAGTTTTCAGACTCTAAACTCACTGGGATAGGAATACTCTGTGCATGATATGCTGAACACAATGGCCTGACACGGGAATAACAGTAAAACAAGCTGATCTTGCTTTTGTGGGCAGAAGTTGCTAGGTTTGAGAGACTGTTCAGGGTATGCAGGTTTGTCTGCAGTAGATCAAGTGTACAGTAAACTGTAACAAGGGTAGCATGAATGAGGCAAAGTCTGATGAATTCTCAGATTTGCATAACAGAATATGTAATGCTTACAGACCACCAGGACAAAGGCTTTCTATCTCAGAACACTCTAGACATAATGAAATGGATTCCAGCTAGTCTGTACACTTGTTTAAAGAAATGTCTCTGACAAATTAATGGAACAGCAATAAATGATTTTTCACAGCATGCCAGTTCCTGAATGCTGCCATTTCCCTCAAAATTACTCTGAAGTATCATTTAAAAATAAAGTTATTTGGTGTATGGCTTTTATGCAAGGGCAGGACCTAGAGAACGATATATAGAGTAGGCAGATTTGATTACATATTCATTTACAGTATTTTAAAGCAGGACTAACTAAAATAGTGATGCCGAATCTTGCCCCAAAAGGCGAGAATAACTGCCTAAGAGACTCAGTTTAAGTCAGATAGACAGGAGGTATTTTATTGGCAACGCGTTGGAGAAATCACTAAATGGATTTCTGCCTGTCCCGTAACAAAAGTATGCCTTTTATACAGCTTTGGATGTAGTATTGCATCAGATCTTATACATAATCATTTCTTTGCATACATATTCATGTGGGGCATGGTGTAGGCTGAGCGTGGGCGGGGGCATCTCTTCTGACGATCTTCTTGGTGGTCATTCCGGCGGCCTTCATCATGGGCAGGGGTTTCCTGATGAGTCTTCCTCCTTAAACTTTTGAACTCCTTTCCTAATTTGGTCAATTCCCGGTGTGCCTGGCTTAGTTCTGCTGATGTTGTTCTAAGTGTTAGTTTGGCCTTGTTGGCTCTGAATCATGCTTATCCTAACAGTTCTTGTCAGTCTCTATTCCTTATCTTCTTTTCCTGTCACAGTGACCCATGCCTTAGCTAATTTACTGCTTTATCTGCTTTGTGCTTTCGAAAGCTCTCTGTTCTGGGGCTTCAATAGTTTCAACTTTATGACTTCAACATTGAATTAGATTCCTTATAATGGATCATTGCTTCCTGAGAGCCATTCAAATACATCATGCTTTCTGGCCAGATTACATAGCCAGAAGTTCCCTTTAAGACAATTGTTTCACTTGCAAAATCTTTTGCTCATTTTATACTTCAAGACTCTTTTATATTTCAGAGTCTTTGTTCAAATATTAATATGTGAATTCTGACAATTTCTGTTAAGGTGTAACTGTAGTTTTTGCTTAGATTTCAACACAAAACAGCAAAAATCAGAAAAAGGAAAATCTTCCTTTCAATCTACTGACTGTAACTCCTCCATCAAATACTTCATTTGCCAAATCCACATTGGGTAATATACTCTTTGTTATAAACCTAAGTTTAACTTTCAAAATATTTCTTTTTTCAGACTGATGGAGATGAAATGCTGTTTAATTTCAGCTCCAAAATAACACTAATACTGTGTTCATGGATTGTAGCACTATAGCACTACTGGAGAGACTATGCTTGTTTCGACATCAAGAATATTTTGAGGCAAGGATATACTACTGAGTGACCCAGGATGTTTTTCTTGCTCACAGAAATTTGAACATAAAACTGAAATACAATGAAATACTATTTTGATGATTTTTCAAAGCTAATCATATCTGTTGGGACATCAGATGCAGAAATCATAAAAATGGTGCCAGTTCCTCAGATAATGTCACATAGATATGCATGTGCTTACAGAGGATGTAAAGAAAGATAGCAGCTATGAAACTGAAAAAAAATTATACTCTTCCATCTTTAACATACCTGACTTAGAGGTAATAATGAGAGATCTATTTAATTCCTCAGCTAAAATCAGGAAATTACAACAGTAAAATTAGCTAAAAAAAAAAAAAAATTAAAAATTGCTTAAGCCAGATGTATTTTCAAACATTATAATTGTTCCATGCAATTCAAATTTTGCCTGGACAAATTATCCCAAGCATTCACAGGATGCCTGTACTTTAAAAGCAGAATGACAATCCTTGGCATAAACTGTAACTACTAAAATCCCCAAGAACGGTATAGCAAAGAAAATGCCTTTTTTTGAAGCAGGTTATTCCAAAGTAGTATCTCCTCTCCCTGTGAATCACTTGATACTGAGTCCAGAGGTTAAAAGTTGGCAAGATCTGAAATCTGTGCTATCAGATTAAAGTGTCCTCACAGCTCAGCACATAAGTATGAATGAGAAGACAGTGTGGAAAGATCTGAGATCCAAAGTTTGTAGGCAGACTTGCACCCTTAAAGTGTGCACTTGTGATGGCCTTGCTCTCACAGAAAGACTTGAAGAGGGAAAGTAGGCAGCCTTCAGGTGGAGGAGCAGGATCCACATCTGCTGTGGAGGCTGCATTGGAAAAAGTGCCCTTTTCAATTATGTGCAAACACATTAATAAAAGCAACAACAAATCACAACACCCTAATCTGGTTACATTCAAATATTCAAGAAAGTTGAGTTTTAGTAAGAGGAAAGAAAAAAAATAGGATTTGATTATCTCACATTTTATCTATTTATTTTTTAAAAGCAAAATTAATAAGATAGGAACGGAAAGGAGGATTCGTGCCCTAAACTTACAGAAACCTCCCCTGTCAGTTCACTGGCATGGAAGAAAGCAGCCAGGGTCTCCATGCCCTACTGGTAGACTGCTCACAATCCTCTACCTGCCTCTTTCTTGAGAGATTAAAATTATTTTCCTTCAGTTGAACTAATGACAGTGCCTAAGATAATGCAGAATTTTCTGACTTCAAAGCAAAGTAAATCGACTTCCCATAGCTACAAGCAAGGAAAAGAGCGCCCCTTCTTTCACCAAGAGCCACTGTGGTGGGTGAAAGGGTAAGGCCAAGAAGCCTCTTCCCTTCCCCCTTGTAAGGTAAAAGGAAAAAAAACATTGAAGGGAAAGAAAAAAAACTTCACCAGCTGAATTAGCAAAGCAGTGGAGCTATATTTA
This sequence comes from Melanerpes aurifrons, assembly GCA_011125475.1. NCBI lineage: Eukaryota > Metazoa > Chordata > Aves > Piciformes > Picidae > Melanerpes > Melanerpes aurifrons. The sequence continues at coordinate 342,396 of WWNC01000170.1, forward strand.
CAAAGCAGTGAAGGATATGCAGGGGAATATTTACAAATTTACAATATCTACAATATATACAAAGATATACAACAGAGTAACACAGAGATGAGAGTAACCCCCCTCGGCCGAGGGGTTTCCCCACCTCCGCTCTCCCCTCTCTTCCCCCCTTTCCCCAGAATAGTTCGGAAAAGAGGGAGAAAGAGAAAAGAAAGAAGTTAAAAGCAGTTTGTGTTAATTGAAAGCAGTTAATATAGACCTGGTTATCTTATCCTCAAGGCCAAGGCCTTGGCAGAAAGCCCAGCACAGAGAAGAGTTGCTGCACCCTGGAGAAGCGGAAGCAAGAGTGACAGAGAAGTGCTGGGAATGCCCACTTCACTCTCAGGCCAGATAGTGCTTCCTCCCACTCGCCCAATGAAATTGTTTAGAATATTCCTTCCGTTTACCAACTTCCGTCCACCATATCCCCTTTCTTAAGGGGACAGCGTCAACCGGGCACAATCCACCCCTTCTAAACAATTTTCATTGGCTGTTTATACTGTCCATCCAATCCAAAATGATATTTACAGTTTGTGAGTAAAGTTCATAGTCCATTCCGGCTATGCTCAGATGTAGGTGATTCAAAAGTCCAAGAAAATCAGAAAGTGAGAAAATGGAAAACAGTTCATTTCTTCACCACGAAGCGAAGAAAAGGGAAACAGGGAAATCTCAGGGTCTCTTAGTTGACTCAGGGCTCTCAGGGATCTCAGGGTTCGTGCACCGTAGATTCCTCGTTGATTCTTCTTTTGGGCGCGATGTAGCTGTACAGCAGTTCGAAGTTAACTTCTTTCAGCTAAAGTTAAATTTCTTTGTGGAATACACTGAATTTCACCATTCTCTTGCATTACCCAATAAGTGTGACCCGGACCTTCAGCTGAAACCACCCCTCGGACAGGTTTAGCCTCTCCTGAGGGTGAAAATACCCAAACAGTTTTACCTAACGGATTCTTTTCTCTAACAACAGGAACTCTATCACCTTCTACTTTCCGTAGCAAATCTGAATGTGCAGGTCCAGCTCGGTTCACTGAACCTCTACTATTTACCAGCCAGGTTGCTTGTGCTAAATGTTTTTCCCAGTTTTTCAAAGATCCACCCCCCATGGCTTTAAGAGTGGTCTTCAACAAACCGTTGTAGCGTTCAATCTTCCCTGAAGCTGGTGCATAGTAGGGAAAGTGGAATATCCACTCAATACCGTGCTCTTTTGCCCAGTTCTTTACAAGGTTGTTCTTGAAATCAGTTCCGTTGTCTGACTCAATCCTCTCTGGAGTTCCGTGTCTCCACAGGATCTGTCTCTCCAGACCGAGAATGGTGTTGCGTGCAGTTGCATGTGGAACCGGATAAGTTTCCAACCATCCAGTGTTTGCCTCTACCACAGTAAGCACGTATTGCTTACCAGACCGAGAACGTGGTAGAGTGATGTAGTCAATCTGCCAAGCTTCACCATACTTGTGCTTGGACCATCTGTCACCATACCACAAGGGCTTAAGTCGTTTTGCCTGCTTAATAGCAGCACAAATGTCACAGTCATGGATGACTTGTGTGATAGCATCCATGGAAATGTCTATGGATCTGTCACGAGCCCATTGGTATGTTGCATCTCTGCCTTGATGTCCTGACGAATCGTGAGCCCACCGAGCTAAGAATATCTCACCTCGGTGTTTCCAGTCGAGATCAAAATTAGAGTCCATGTCTACTTGAGAAACTTTTGCAGCTAGATCTGCCTGATGGTTGTGTTGCTGTTCCTCAGTAGCTTTGCTCTTAGGAATGTGAGCATCGATGTGTCTCACTTTCACTGGAATTCTCTCGATTCGGTCAGCAATGTCCTGCCACAGGTTGGCTGCCCAAATGGGTTTTCCTTTCCTCTGCCAACCACTCTTCTTCCAGTTCTTTAGCCAACCCCATAGAGCATTGGCTACCATCCATGAGTCGGTGTAGAGATAAAGCTTTGGCCATCTCTCACGTTCAGCCACGTCGAGAGCTAGCTGGACAGCTTTTACCTCTGCGAACTGACTGGATTCTCCTTCTCCATCTTTCGCCTCTGCAACTCGGCGTGTTGGACTCCACACTGCAGACTTCCACCTTCGCTTGTTTCCAACAAGACGACAGGAACCGTCTGTGAACAAAGCATATTTCTTTTCATCATCAGACAGGTCATTGTAAGGAGGAGCTTCCTCAGCACGAGTTACTTTCTCCTCTGGAGGTTTAGCACAGTTGATACCTTCAGGCCAACTTGAGATCACCTCCACTAGACCAGGTCTTTCAAGATTTCCCATTCGAGCTCTCTGTGTTATCAGAGCCATCCATTTAGACCATGTTGAGTCTGTGGCATGATGTGGTGTGGAACCTTTGCCTTTGAACATCCAATTCAAAACTGGTAATCTGGGAGCTAAGAGAAGTTGTGACTCAGTTCCAATCACTTCAGAAGATGCTTTCACTCCTTCATAGGCAGCTAAGATTTCTTTCTCTGTTGGAGTATAGTTAGCCTCTGAACCTCTGTAACCTCGACTCCAGAAACCAAGAGGTCGTCCACGTGTCTCACCTGGAGCTTTTTGCCACAAGCACCAGGTTGGACCATTGTCACTTGCAGCCGTGTACAAAATGTTCTTAATGTCTGGACTATCTCGGACAGGTCCCAGACCCATTGCTTGAATTACCTCCTGCTTTATCTGGTCAAAGGCTGCTTGTTGTTCAGGTCCCCAGTGGAAATGGTTTCTCTTTCGAGTCACATCATACAGAGGTTTCACAATTTGACTGTATCCAGGAATGTGCAGTCTCCAAAATCCCACTATCCCCAAGAAACGTAAGGTCTCTTGCTTGTTTGTGGGACTTGCCATGGTAGAGACTCTGTTTACCACATCCACTGGAATGTGTCGGCGTCCATCCTGCCATCGCACTCCCAGAAACTGAATCTCTGTGGTAGGTCCTTTCACCTTGTCTCGTTTGATGGCAAAACCTGCATTCAGAAGAATGTCAATGATTTTGTTACCTTTCTCGAAGACTTCCTCAGCAGTTTTACCCCAGACAATGATATCATCGATGAACTGGATGTGTTCTGGAGCACCGCCTTTCTCCAGAGCATCGTGGATCACTGCATGACAGATGCTCGAGCTGTGGATCCAGCCCATTGGCAGCCTGTTGAAAGTGTACTGGATTCCTCTCCAGGTGAAAGCAAACTGAGGCCTGCATTCCTCTGCTCTGGGAATAGAGAAAAATGCATTAGCAATGTCTATGGTAGCATACCATTTGGCCTCTTTGGATTCCAGCTCATACTGTAGCTCCATCATGTCTGGTACTGCTGCACTCATAGGTGGTGTCACTTCATTTAGGGCTCGGTAGTCTACCGTCAGACGCCAGTCTCCATTCTGCTTTCGCACAGGCCACACTGGACTGTTGAAAGGTGAATGAGTTTTGCTGACGACTTTCTGACTTTCCAACTGACGAATCAGATTCTGAATGGGCATCAAAGAGTCACGGTTGGTTCTGTATTGTCTGTGATGCACAGTCTGAGAAGCAACCGGCAATTTAATGTCCTGTATCTTATGTTGTCCCACAACTGCAGATTCATCAGAAAGTTCAGGTCTGGCAGCCAGATTCAATTTCTGTCCATCAATTTCTATTGAAGCTACTCCAAAAGCCCATTTGTAACCTCTAGGGTCCTTGAAACGCCCTTCTCTTAGAAAATCAATTCCCAAAATACAAGGTGCATCAGGTCCGGTCACAACTGTATGCTTCCTCCACTGTTTACCAGTTAAACTTATATTAACCTCTACCTTACTTAACTCTTGAGATCCACCAGTGACTCCCAGAATAGTTATAGATTCTGATCCCTGATAATTTGATGGTATTATGGTGCACTGAGCTCCTGTGTCAACCAAGGCCCTGTACTTTAAATTGCGAAGTGCCAGGCCACTGGATGTACACATCCCAATAGATTCTGTTATCTCTGTTATCCCTCTCCTCCCCCTGGCGGGAGGCAGGGCACCCCTAGTTATGGGGAACATGCGCACATGTGCATTGCACATAGTTTGCAGGGTTATAGCTTTGCATGTTATAACTGGAGCCACTGTTGGAACCATAAGAGTCATTCTGGGGAACTGTGGAAGTAACAGCTACCCTTCTGGTATTGCTACCTCGGGTTCTGCCACTTTGCAATTCCCTCAGTCTCCTGAAAAGATTAGAAGTTGGTTGGCCATCCCAGCGGTTCATGTTCTCACCAAACTGATCACGCAGAGTTATCCAAATAGTTCTACGTGATTGCCTTGGCGGTCTGTTTTGGAATGATCTGTTTTGGAATGTCCTGTTTTGGAATGACCTCCTTGGAGGACGTGTATTCCTCACAGATGAAACTTGTACCCACCTGGAGGAAGAATTGAAATTATCCCTTTGTGCCAATTGGGATATGGAATCTTTCAGATCCTTCATGCAATTCTCAATTTTTCCAGACAGAGTTTCAATGGCTGAAACCAAAGAACCACGTGTCATGCTATCCTCCAATTGTCTCATTTGATCGCTGAATTGGCCAACCGTGGGAGAAGCTCCACCATAACTTCTTGACACAATTCTGCTTGCCAGAATGTTTGCATAATTGGAAGGAGCAAGTTTGATGATCTTTTTAGCAAGACCAATACCCACAGGAATGTCATCAGGATTCAGAGATTCATGTTCACCATAGAGTAGCTCTCTAACAGCAAATTCTCTCAAGCGCTTAATTCCCTCATCTATGGTAGTCCAGGGTTTAGGATTCCATGGAAGATCATCTCGGGAAGGATATCTCAGGGCAACTGCCATTAAAAGGCGTATCCACAGCTTAACCTTACCGAGAGCTCTTCCTAGATGTCTATCTATTCCATTGTCCCTTGAGAGAGTTCCTAACTGAGCTGCTGACTTGTCTCCAACTGTTAGAGCTGGAGCACCTGTATCATAACACCTACTGAGCCAAGCTAGAACTGGCTCCTTATCTGCCCTGGTGAAATCTTTACGGACATTTCGCAATTCCTCGCGGGGAGAAGAACAGTCTGAAATATCATCTTCCTCCTCGTCTTCCTGAACTTGTTGTCCTAATAATCCTGCTGTCATTCTCCTAAGGATCTCTTTAAGCTGAGAACCACCTTTGCCAGCTGCTTTCCTAACTTCATCTGTATCCTGCTTTGATCTCACTAGGTTAGCTAGATCTTTAAAACAAACCTTCTCTTCCTCCTGAGCAGGATCTTTTAGAGTAGAGGGCCCCTCACCTGGATCAGTCTCCACCTCTTCTTCTCCATCTTTGGCCTTTCCACTTCTAGTCTTTAAAGTAGCTACCTTAACTGGAGCTGTGTTTGAATTTACAGCCACCTTAATGGAAGCTGACAGATCCTGAGATAAATCAGCTGCTGGGGCAGTGACTTCCGGTCCCACTGAGGGAGTAGGCGGAAGTGACGTTGCTCCGTTAATGGCCGATGGAGAAGAAGAAGAAGGAGTAGGAGAAGGAGTAGGCGCCATGTAGATACCAGCTGCCGCCTTTGGCAGCTTGCTGGAATCAGCAAAGTCATTTAGAGCTGCTTTACCAATTAACTTTTTAGCCTTCTTTTTAATTGACACGGGTTCTCCACAGTCCTCATCACTAGATGACTCTGGGACTGATCTCGAGCTACGGCGTTTTCTTTTTGATCTAGTTTTAATAACAAAACAAGCTCTGGACATCTTCCTCTCTCGCCGCAGAGAGAACAGCAAATATGCAATCACCATCACCAGCAACAGATTTATACACATCAAATAAATCACCTTTGGATCCCAGGCATCACCTAAAGTTACTCTCTCTTCAGGCGGAATCTTAAAACCCTTTATCTCAATTGGGAGAGTGGTGGAGGTAACATTCCTGTATCTCACTGGCCATAATAAATTAATACATTTTCCATACCATAATTTAACTCTATACATAACCCACATATAAATTGTCCGCACCAAATATTTACCCAGGTAATCCAAAATCAAACCCAAACAATATCTGTAAACCAGAGCCCCAAAAATTGAAAAGAATAATCGCTCCACAAACCACAATACCTTCATGTGTGCTAATTCAGCTGGAAAACACTAAATCAATCAGGTAATAAATTAAACTAATTATCTGCCCCACGTTGGGCGCCAATAAAAAAAATGTGGTGGGTGAAAGGGTAAGGCCGAGAAGCCTCTTCCCTTCCCCCTTGTAAGGTAAAAGGAAAAAAAAATTGAAGGGAAAGAAAAAAAAACTTCACCAGCTGAATTAGCAAAGCAGTGGAGCTATATTTACAAAGCAGTGAAGGATATGCAGGGGAATATTTACAAATTTACAATATCTACAATATATACAAAGATATACAACAGAGTAACACAGAGATGAGAGTAACCCCCCTCGGCCGAGGGGTTTCCCCACCTCCGCTCTCCCCTCTCTTCCCCCCTTTCCCCAGAATAGTTCGGAAAAGAGGGAGAAAGAGAAAAGAAAGAAGTTAAAAGCAGTTTGTGTTAATTGAAAGCAGTTAATATAGACCTGGTTATCTTATCCTCAAGGCCTAGGCCTTGGCAGAAAGCCCAGCACAGAGAAGAGTTGCTGCACCCTGGAGAAGCGGAAGCAAGAGTGACAGAGAAGTGCTGGGAATGCCCACTTCACTCTCAGGCCAGATAGTGCTTCCTCCCACTCGCCCAATGAAATTGTTTAGAATATTCCTTCCGTTTACCAACTTCCGTCCACCATATCCCCTTTCTTAAGGGGACAGCGTCAACCGGGCACAGCCACACATGGAACAACCACCTTTATTCCCTGCTCTGTTCAGAAGTGAAGATTTTTTCTTGTCAGAGTGAGAAGTGCCAGACATTGCTACTTTTATTACAAAAACTAAATTCAGTCACTTCGCTCTCTCAGTGGAGTTACAGAATGAACTTCAAAGTGAACTCTATTAGCACTTCATGTTTAGCCTACCATAAGAAAAAGCTTTATGCAAAATATCTCTTTATCTTCTGTGTGTCTTTTGTTGGCTATAGCTGTTACATCTTTGCTACAATACAGTGAGCCAATCAAGGTGTCCTACTTTACAACCCATGATCACTAACTTTCAGAACCTGTTTGCTTGGATAATTCAATATTGGTAGGCAGTCTGATGTAGAAATTGCACACATGAGGCTGTGAGGCTGAGACAAAAGTGAAAATCTTCTCTACAGGAGCTATTTTAGTTTGCAAAAGTTGAAGGAATAGTAAAGATGATACTATATCCTGGGAAGCTGAGCAGCTTTGTTTGAAGTTCTGAAAGCATGTTTTGAAACCATTTTGTCCTAAAAAAATATAATAATGATGATTTTGCTTTTGATTTGCTGTGCTTTGAAAAGATATTCTGTACAAAAGCTTTCCTAGTCATACACACATTTACTGGACAGATGAAAAACTAGCTCTTGAGCTGGAAAGGATTTCAGTCCAAAACAGGGCAGAGAAGTTTTCCATGGAGCTGTGTATGACCTCTCTCTTCTTGTGTGTGTGTACATTTGAATACCAGTATGTATTTTGCCTGGGCTGAGTACAGATCTGAATTGAACATGCCTATGCAGGAATTCTGGGCTTTGGATGAAGAAAAAACATGTTGATGATTTCACTTTTTGTATCCTTAATCTCATACAGTGTGATTGCTTTGTTTCATGTGGGCTCAGGATTTTCTAAGCTTCTTTAGATTATATTTAGATAGTTCAAGCTTGGTTATTCACAGATCTGGAGATAAATTACTTTACTGGTGAAATTGGATGTCCAGCAGGGTTGATCTATTTAGCTTCCTTGTTTCTTAATTTAAATATTCCTACATGCTTTTACTTTGGCCATGTTTGGATCATAGGCGTCAATAGATGCCTCTGTTTCTCAGCAGCCAAGTATTTTGTAGCAGAGAACTGAGTTTTGACTGTGGAAAGAGCTGCTGGGATATAAAAGAAGCATTGAGGTTTTTATGGTTTTTCAAACTTGGATGCGAATTTAGAGGGAAAAAAGAGGCTCTTTTGAGACTCTTCAGCAAGAATTGTTATATTCTGAAAAGGAAAAACAATAAAACAAACCAAAAGCAAACCTTGTCCGGTAGTTTATTTGCTACAGATCCCATTTTTTGGACTATATTTTCAGTGAGGGAAGAGAAACTGTGTATGTATCTGTGCTGGGTTGAGGCAGCCCCCTTCCCCACCCCTGGCAACAACAAACACTCAGACAAACGGATTGCAAAAGTGATGGAAAAGTTTAAATAGAAAGCAGTGAACCTTTACAGAAAAGCAAAAGCACAGTGATAAAGAAAAATCCCAAAGCAGACCCAGAGAGATCCCATCCGTACCTGAGGGTACACCCAAGACCCCCAGGGCTCCTTCTTCCCCCTCCCACTGCTAGGCTAGTCTCAGCTGGCCAGATCTGAGACTGCCCATCCCCCATGGCCTTGGGCCTAGCCAGGCCCAAAGCCAGGAGGCATCTCCCCCAGTTTCCGGCTGACGGAGGAGGAAGAAAAGAGCCAGTGCTAGACTCCGCACTGGATCTTATAGTGGTGCAAAGGATTGTGGTATGAAATACTACATAATTTCCTGTGTCCACCCCTGGGCTGGACCTCTGGACACAGGAAGTAAACATTGAAAGGGGGGCACCCAGCTCAAACTGCAACAGTATCTGCCACAAAACCATGTGCAGAAGAACTTGGTTCAAAATCAAGTTGGGTTATGCAATGCAATGACAGCAGAATAGATAATAAGCGTGTTAAGCCTCTTGCTTACTTCTGTGTCCAGCTGCAGTAGTTCCTGGAAAATTACAATCCTGTATTTGATTATTTAATGAAATAATCCTCCCAATTTCCCTTTTCACTTATCACTCCTCCTCTTCACTGATGCCTTAAAGTTTACTATAGTACTTCTGATGACATCACAGTCCTCCTGAAGGTGTCATCATCTCACCTCTTGACAGGTCAAAGAGGGAATATAAGAAATTATGTCAGAAACATATTGGCTAGCATGCACGACTGTCAGCAGATAGTTATGATATTTTGGAACTGTGATCATATGGAAAGAAAAATCCAAAAAGCTAAAGTGGGCAAAGTGCAAAGGACCACAGGCAGGGCAGACTTGATGGCTAGTGCAGCCAGGAGCATCTGCTTAAATGTGACAGACTGAAGATGCTGCCAAAAGCAATATGGTTTCATATGGAATAAAGTATGTTCTCTGTGGCTTTATGATGCACAAGGATGACATTTTTTCTCTTTCCAATGTAAGTTGTCCACTTCTCAGATCTTCAGGCACCTAATACTGAAATAGCAGGAATAGTCCATGCCAGGAATACAGAGATAAACAAACCCATCAGAACAGACAAAACTGGCAACAAGTTCAAGTAAGGGAAGAAGGCTCAAATAAAGCAAGCATTAAGAGGTAGATGAAATCCCAGGATTTGGACACTACAATAACTAGTGTACTCTGCCTTCATATGAAGGACAAAATGAAGTACTAGATGATTGGACTTGAAGGGAAAAGGAAAGGGGAAAGGGAAAGGGAAAGGGAAAGGGAAAGGAAAAGGAAAAGGAAAAGGAAAAGGAAAAGGAAAAGGAAAAGGAAAAGGAAAAGGAAAAGGAAAAGGAAAGAAAAGGAAAGGAAAAGGAAAGATGGGGAAAAAAAAAGGTGACCCAGCTAGAGATGTCAGTAGATTATCACAAGGATATGAAAATTTCCACTTACAGTTAGGAGAACTATTCCTTTGTTAAGATGCAGGAGCATTTAATTAGGTAATTATAGAATCAGAATTGAACCACTTTCAGATGTTTACAGTGGAATAAAACTAGATCAATTTTTAATTTATATTCATAGTTTCATAGTTTCATAGTTTCATTCAGGGTTGGAAGGGACCACAAGGATCATCTAGTTCCAACCCCCCTGCCATGGGCAGGGAAACCCCACACTAGATCAGGCTGGACAGAGCCTCATCCAGCCTGCTCTTAAACACCCCCAGGGACGGGGCCTCGACCACCTCCCTGGACAACCCATTCCAGGGTCTCACCACTCTCATGGTGAAGAACCTCCTCCTCACATCTAGCCTGAATCTCCCCACCTCCAGCTTCATTCCATTCCCCCTAGTCCTATCACTACCTGACATCCTGAGAAGTCCCTCCCCAGCCTTTCTGTAGGCCCCCTTCAGATACTGGAAGGCCACAATTAGGTCACCTCGAAGCCTTCTCTTCTGCAGACTGAACAGCCCCAACTCCTTCAGTCTGTCCTCATAGGAGAGGTGCTCCAGCCCTCTGATCATCCTCGTGGCCCTTCTCTGGACACGTTCCAGCACCTCCACATCCCTCTTGTAATAGGGGCTCCGGAACTGGACACAGTACTCCAGGTGGGGTCTCACCAGGGCTGAGTAGAGGGGGAGGATCACCTCCCTCGACCTGCTAGCCACACTTCTGATGCATCCCAGGATCTGATTGGCTTTGCGGGCTGCAAGTGCACATTGAGAGCTCATGTTGAGCTTTTTGTCCACCAGCACCCCCAAGTCTCTCTCCTCAGGGCTACCCTCCAGCCAGTCACTGCCCAGCCTGTATTTGTGCCTGGGATTGCCTCGACCCAGATGCAGGACCCTGCACTTGCTCCTATTGAACTTCATGAGGTTGGCTTGTGCCCACCTCTCCAGCCTGTCAAGGTCCCTCTGGATGGCCTCCCTTCCCTCCAGCGTGTCTGCTGCACCACACAGCTTGGTGTCATCAGCAAACTTGCTGAGGGTGCACTCAATGCCACTGTCCATGTCACCCACAAAGATGTTGAACAAGACAGGTCTGTATTGGGTTGAACTGAGGTGGAGTTAATTCTCCTCACAGCATCGTTTTAGTGCTGTGGTTTTTTGCAGCAGCAGTTGATAATACAGCAGTGTTTTGGCTACAGCTGAATTCGGTATCTGAGCTGTGTCCTTTCAACATTTCCCTGCCCCAGGAGTACATTGAGGGGTGGGCAGGATCTTGGGAGGGGACACAACTGAGCCAGCTGACTCAGGCTGGCCAAAGAGGTATTCCATACCATATGACGTCAGCTCAGGTATAAGAAGGACGTGAAAGAAGGAAGTGTTGGGGATTCGTCCATGGCGTTTATCCTCCCAAGGAACCACCAAGCTTAGAGAGCCCTGCTTCCCGAGACCGACCACCGTCCTGCTGATGGGAAGTAGAGACTAACATCTCTCTCTCTGCTTTCTTTGCTTCCGCGCGGTCTATTTGCTGTTTGCTTATTAGTGTTATTAAATTACTCCTATCTTATCCCCGGCTTCTGTTATATTTTCTTTCCCTTCTTCCCCTGTTCACTTAAGAGGGGGAGTGATAGAGCGGCTTGGTGGGTATCTGGCCTCCAGGCCAGAGCCAAACCACCACAGTCCTTTTTGGTGCATTGGCCGGGAAACGAACCCGGGCCTCCCTTGTGGCAGGCGAGAATTCTACCACTGGCCCATAACCCAGAGGTCGATGGATCGAAACCATCCTCTGCTACCAAGAATGTGCTGGGTTGAGGCAGCCCCCTTCCCCACCCCTTTCAACAATAAACACTCAGACAAACGGATTGCAAAAGTGATGGAAAGTTTAAATAGAAAGCAGTGAACTTTTACAGAAAAGCAGAAGCACAGTGATAAAGAAAAATCCCAAAGCAGACCCAGAGAGATCCCATCCCTACCTGAGGGTACACCCAAGACCCCCAGGGCTCCTTCTTCCCCCTCCCACTGCTAGGCTAGTCTCAGCTGGCCAGATCTGAGACTGCCCATCCCCCATGGCCTTGGGCCTAGCCAGGCCCAAAGCCAGGAGACATCTCCCCCAGTTACCGGCTGACGGAGGAGGAAGAAAAGAGATAGTGCTAGACTCCGCACTGGATCTTATAGTGGTGCAAAGGATTGTGGTATGAAATACTGCATAATTTCCTGTGTCCACCCCTGGGCTGGATTTCTGGACACAGGAAGTAAACATTGCAGGGGGGCACCCAGCTCAAACTGTAACACGGTCCCAGGACTGATCCCTGAGGGACTCCGCCTGCCTGACTTACTCTGAGTTTAATACTAATACAAGAGAATGTCAGCACCAGACTTCAGAACCATCTTTCCTTGTGAGTTTACTATCAGTTAAAAGCTAAAAGCTCAGCTCTTTTATTTGCTGAATAATTTTTTACATGCACAATGTGTATGCATTAACAATTATAGTCATTCAGAACCTAGATACTATATGCCTGAACATGCACTCCAGTTTTAGTGGGGGGGAAATGCCAGACATTACTGATAATGCATTAAAAAAAAGTAAATATTTTTTGAGTGCTTATTTTGCATCCTGACAACTTATTTCCCAGGAAAATTTAGTATCCCAAGCTAGAACTGAAGATGACTTCTATTCCCTCTGCTCCCACAATGAACTTATGCAATGCTCTCTAGGAATTTGGTCTGGAATTTTACTAAACTCTTCTGTACTGGATTATTTATTTATTTATTTATGACTGAGTTTTGTTAATTTAGGGAAGACTTCGCAGCTCAGTTTGCGTCTTACTAGCAACTAAGTAACCAGTTCTACAGTAACATAGTAACTAGGAGCCTAGATCAGAGGTTAGAGCTTCAGAGTGTCACAACTGTACAAACATAGAGTGAGAACACGAACTATAGATTCTTTGGGACAGGAAGGGAGAAAAGTTACAGGAAGAAAATGGTCCAAACATCATTCCTGAGTGTTTTGGAAATGACACCAAACTGTACTTTTGCAAGAGCACAACTTGCCTTCTGACCATAATCCCTCAGCCATCCAGTTTTGTGTGTAACTTCAGATTACATTTTAGGAATCACCCCTGACCATATGTGACCATTTGAGGCTGTGCCTTTAAGAAAGGGACAGTGCTGGGACATTCTGGCTGAATATTTTGTAAACAAAGATAGGTCTAAACGAATTTCATTGGTAGATTGGTAGAATGCAGCTTTCAGTTTTAGTGCAGTTGGAATCTTGTTCAGTTCCTCTCTGTTCTCCCTTTCCAGCTTGTCTGCTTCTGGGCAACGAGACAGAGTTCTGACCTTGAATACCAGATAAGCATTAATCCTGCATGTGCATGGAGGCCTAATAAGAACTCTCTTCCTTAATCACTGCCTTTTCTCTCTCTAACCCTTTTTGGGAAAAAGGGAGGTAGGGGGAGAGAGGGGGGTACAAGGGGGAAACCCTCCTCTGTCTGGAGGAGGGAATTTTGTTCCTGTATTTTTCTTTGCTGTATATTTCTGTATATATATTGTAAATACTGTACATATTGTGTATATACAACCTGCATTTCATTTTTGCTTGTTAATATAGCATTCCTTTGCTTTCTCCAACTGAGCTAGCTGTGGTTTCTTTCTGTTGTGGGGGAGGGAGAGTTAGGCCTTCTCTCTCAACCCACTACACCATACTATCCCCCAAACTTTGCATTAGGTTGAGCCAAAACCACAGCCATGACCATGTTAAGGTTTGGATGGTACGGAAGATTATGAACTAGCGCTTGACCCTCTATAGAGAAGTAACTGGTGAGACATGTTATGACCTGAATTTCAGCATAAGCAAGGATTTCAGAATCAGTTGGCAGAGATTGTTCTAGAGAAGTAATTTGAGGAACACTGCCCTATTCCATTGTTACACCATCAGTAAGAAAAGAGTACAAAAGCACAGGAGGATGACATTGGTGTCCTTCTGTTAACAGAAGCTTGCTGTTGCTGTGCAAGCATTTGGCACTTTCCCCAGCATCTTGTGTGTATCATGGTTATATTTACCACGCTCTGTAGGAAGATAAAACATGACCTCACATGTGGAACTGTGAAAAATGTAGTGCATTATTCTGTGGGTTATTTTACATCAAGCAGCAGGTGGCTGTGCATGGTAAATAACTAAACACAATGCAGTATTCCCAAAGATGAGGCTCTACCTTCTGGATTTCCAAAAGAAGCAGGAAAGGGTAGGTGTTGATGAGGTTATGGAGAGACAGTGGATTTGATTCATTATGTTATGATGGTATTTTTATTGTCATATACTAGTGAAAGACTGTAGTTGAACAATACTTTAGAACAGTCCTGGACAGAGATAGATGGAGGATACCACCCACTCAGGAGGAACAAAATGTGGGATCATATTCTACACAAATGTGTCAGGCAGAACACTGTTCAGGATCCACAACCAGCACAGGCAGAGCTTCTTGTATTTTCATCAGAGAAGGGATTGTTTGCTACCACTTCTCATTGCTTACTGACTGCCCACTGACAAGGAATTAGTTATGATGTGCTTCAGAAATGAAAGTGTGGCAATGCCAGTGACAAGCAGTGTGAACAATCTGGCAGTGCAGGCCTAGAGCCTGACATGGTGGTAGGCCATGCTCAGCATAAATGCAGAGCCAGCTAGCAGTGTAGCAAAACAGTGCTGTGCCTGCAGCATGTAACTAAAACAAGGCACTGGTAGCTATAAACATGGACAGTTATCTTGGGACAACAGGACATGCACCTGCATCAACAACCTCTTTGTGTCATTAGCAGTTGGACCAATAATCTGCAATAGTGTGATGTGTGGTCATCATAGGGAACCAATGAAGCCATGCCAACAAGGCAGTCTGAGTTTATATAAGTTGTAGAAGTTCCCTTGTGTGATAAACTGGTTATAATATTTGGCTTTCGCAAGGGGAATTACTGGGGACTGTGGGTTGGTTATTGTGTGGGGTATTGGGGAAGAAAGGTGAGGTGCCAACATGTCTGAAGACTGGCCAGGTCAAAAGTGCAGGTTTTGTCTCAGTCTGGTTTTGTCTCAGTCTCGTTTTGTCTCAGTCTTGATGGAGAGGGGTGGGAGTGTGTTGGGGAATATATGAATATGTATATTTGAATATATTAATATATATGTTTGCTGTCTATTTAAGTTAACCTCGTGTTGTTAGGGTGCGCCTCTAGCAAACTTGCTATGCGCCCAGCACTGTGTTGCCTTTATTTTATAATAAACTGGTTATAAATTTTCAGCAGTGAGTTCGTTTCTCACACCTTGCTACGCACTTCTGCCTTTCCTGTCTCCTCCTCCTCTACACTTCACTTTACCGTGCTATACCAGCACTACAGGCCTGCACCATCGGCCTGCAACACTGGAACAATAAAGGAACAATACTCGATCATATTGGTCAGTCATATTGATTCCAATCTCCGTCGCCCCACATGAAAGTGTGGATATTTCTGGGCTCTGTTGCATCTTTTTTAATCTTTCAGATTGCTGTGTCTGGGAAGAAACTGTCTTCACTGATTTTTTTTATTCTAAAACTGAGGTGAATTCAGTGTAACTGAGTGTCTAACTGTGAATGAAAGATAGTAAGAAGTAGGAATTGGAGTCTGCGAGTGTGCACCAGAGCCCACCACACAGTGGTCCTGGTGTAGTGCACTGTGAAGCCGAAATGGAAACAGAGTTAACAGAACTACAGGAGGAAAGCATGCAGGAGGAAAACAGTTTGAAGGGTTACAGTTGTTGATAATCTACTGGACACAGCACTGAGATTTTTTTACAGTATAACTGGGAAGTTAACAGAAAAGGGAAGGCATAAGCACTAATTACATGACAACAAACTCTTCCCAGGCTTCAGCATAAATTTTGGGGACTACAACATGAAATCCAGCTACGAAAAAACTTGCTTTCGAGCCTAAAATTAATAGGCTCTTCAACTAATGAACTTTGATTTTATTTTTTCCCCACCTCCTTTGTCTTCTCCCCCGTGCTACGCCGTTTTCTGCTCATTTAGTTTCATAGTTTCATTCAGGATTGGAAGGGACCACAAGGATCATCTAGTTCCAACCCCCCTGCCACGGGCAGGGACACCCCACACTAGATCAGGCTGGCCAGAGCCTCATCCAGCCTGGTCTTAAACACCCCCAGGGACGGGGCCTCGACCACCTCCCTGGACAACCCATTCCAGGGTTTCACCACTCTCATGGTGAAGAACCTCCTTCTCACATCTAGCCTGAATCTCCCCACCTCCAGCTTCATTCCATTCCCCCTAGTCCTATCACTACCTGAGATCTTGAGAAGTCCTTCCCCAACCTTCCTGTAGGCCCCCTTCAGATACTGGAAGGCCACAATTAGGTCACCTCGGAGCCTTCTCTTCTGCAGACTGAACAGCCCCAACTCCTTCAGTCTGTCCTCATAGGAGAGGTGCTACAGCCCTCTGATCATCCTTGTGGCCCTTCTCTGGACACGCTCCAGCACCTCCACATCCCTCTTGTAATAGGGGCTCCAGAACTGGACACAGTACTCCAGGTGGGGTCTCACCAGGGCTGAGTAGAAGGGGGAGGATCACCTCCCTCGACCTGCTAGCCACACTTCTCCTGATGCAGCCCAGGATCTGATTGGCTTTGTGGGCTGCAAGTGTACACTGAGAGCTCCTAGCACCACCCTCTTCTGCCTTCTTGTAGAGACTTGAAAAAGCCTGGAAGGTTCCTCTGTTAGTGAATTTCACCATGGATATCTACTTCCCTGTTTAGCTGCATAAACCACTCTGTATGAAAGGAGATTACAATATGGCTTAAATGGAAGTGAACCACTGTCTGGTGGGGGGAAATTTATTTCACCACATTGTGAGAAACTGGTTATAATATTTGGCTTTCGCAAGGGGAATTAGTGGGGACCAGGGCGGGCCCGATCGTTGGGCCTGAATCATTGGGCTGATGGGTCTGTATTGTGTGGGGTATTGGGAGAGAAAGGGGAGGTGCCAACAGGTCTAAAGACTGGCCAGGTCAAGGGTGCAGGTTTTGTCTGTCCTGATGGAGAGGGGTGGGAGCGTGCTGGGGAATATATGAATATGTACGCTTTAATATATTAATATCTATGTTTGCCGTTGTGGTGGGGTGGAAGGGTAAGGCCGAGAAGCCTCCTCCCTTCCCCCTTGTAAGGTAAAGGGAAAGAAAAATTGAAGGGAAAAGAAAAAAAAACTCACAAGCTGAATTAGCAAAGCAGTGGAGCTATATTTACAAAGCAATGTAGGATTTGCAGGGGAATATTTACAAATTTACAATATCTACAATATATACAAAGATATACAATAAGGTAGCACAGGAATGAGAGTAACCCCCCTCGGCAGAGGGGATTCCCCACCTCTGCTCTCCCCTCTCTCCCCTCCTTTCCCCAGAGTAGTTCAGAAAAAGGGAGAAAGAAGAAAGAAAGAAGTTAAAAGCAGTTTTGTGTTAATTGGAAGGGAGTTAATACCGGCCTTTATCAAGTCTTCAAGGCCGAAGCCTTGGCAGAAAGCCCAGCATAGAGAGAGCTGCTGCACGAAGAAGAGGCGGAAGCAAGACGGAAGATAAAGTTCCCGGAGTGCCCAGTTCACTCCCAGTTCACTCCCAATTCAGAAGGTGCTTCCTCCCACTCTTCCAATGAAATTAGTTTAGACTATTCCTTCCGTTTACCAACTTCCGTCCACCATATTCCCTTTCTTAAGGGGGCAACGTCAACCGCTCACAATCCACCCCTTCTAAACAATTTCATTGGCTGTTCATACTGTCCATCGAATCCAAAATGATATTTACAGTTCGTGAGTAAAGTTCATAGTCCATTCCGGCTATGCTCAGATGTAGATGATTCAAAAGTCCAAGAAAATCAGAAAATGAGAAAAATGGAAAACAGTTCATTTCTTCACCGACGAAGCGAAGAAAAGGGAAACAGGGATTCTCAGGGTCTCTGAGTTGACTCAGGGCTCTCAGGGATCTCAGGGTTCGTGCACCGTAGATTACTCGTTGATTCTTCTTTTGGGCGCGATGTAGCTGTACAGCAGTTCGAAGTTAACCTCTTTCAGCTAAAGTTAAATTTCTTTGTGGAATACACTGAATTTCACCATTCTCTTGCATTACCCAATAAGTGTGACCCAGACCTTCAGCTGAAACCACCCCTCGGACAGGTTTAGCCTCTCCTGAGGGTGAAAATACCCAAACAGTTTTACCTAACAGATTCCTTTCTCTAACAACAGGAACTCTATCACCTTCTACTTTCCGTAGCAAATCTGAATGTGCAGGTCCAGCTCGGTTCACTGAACCTCTACTATTTACCAGCCAGGTTGCTTGTGCTAAATGTTTTTCCCAGTTTTTCAAAGATCCACCCCCCATGGCTTTAAGAGTGGTCTTCAACAAACCGTTGTAGCGTTCAATCTTCCCTGAAGCTGGTGCATAGTAGGGAATGTGGAATATCCACTCAATGCCGTGCTCTTTTGCCCAGTTCTTTACAAGGTTGTTCTTGAAATGAGTTCCGTTGTCTGACTCAATCCTCTCTGGAGTTCCGTGTCTCCACAGGATCTGTCTCTCCAGACCGAGAATGGTGTTGCGTGCAGTTGCATGTGGAACTGGATAAGTTTCCAACCATCCAGTGTTTGCCTCTACCACAGTAAGCACGTATTGCTTACCAGAACTAGAACGTGGTAGAGTGATGTAGTCAATCTGCCAAGCTTCACCATATTTGTACTTGGACCATCGGTCACCATACCACAAGGGCTTAAGTCGTTTTACCTGCTTAATAGCAGCACAAATGTCACAGTCATGGATGACTTGTGTGATAGCATCCATGGAAATGTCTATGGATCTGTCACGAGCCCATTGGTATGTTGCATCTCTGCCTTGATGTCCTGAGGAATCATGAGCCCACCGAGCTAAGAATATCTCACCTCAGTGTTTCCAGTCGAGATCAAGATTAGAGTCCATGTCTACTTGAGAAACTCTTGCAGCTAGATCTGCCTGATGGTTGTGTTGCTGTTCCTCAGTAGCTTTGCTCTTAGGAATGTAAGCATAAATGTGTCTCACTTTCACTGGAATTCTCTCGATTCGATCAGCAATGTCCTGCCACAGGTTGGCTGCCCAAATGGGTTTTCTTTTTCTCTGCCAACCACTCTTCTTCCAGTTCTTTAGCCAACCCCATAGAGCATTGGCTACCATCCATGAGTCGGCGTAGAGATAAAGCTTTGGCCATCTCTCACGTTCAGCCACGTCGAGAGCTAGCTGGACAGCTTTTACCTCTGCGAACTGACTGGATTCTCCTTCTCCATCTTTCGCCTCTGCAACTCGGCGTGTTGGACTCCACACTGCAGACTTCCACCTTCGCTTGTTTCCAACAAGACGACAGGAACCGTCTGTGAACAAAGCATATTTCTTTTCATCATCAGAAAGGTCATTGTAAGGAGGAGCTTCCTCAGCACGAGTTACTTTCTCCTCTGGAGGTTTAGCACAGTTGATCCCTTCAAGCCAAATTGAGATCACCTCCACTAGACCAGGCCTTTCAAGATTTCCCATCTGAGCTCTCTGTGTTATCAGAGCCATCCACTTAGACCATGTTGAGTCTGTGGCATGATGTGGTGTGGAACCTTTGCCTTGAACATCCAATTCAAAACTGGTAATCTGGGAGCTAAGAGAAGTTGTGATTCAGTTCCAAACACTTCAGAAGATGCTTTTACTCCTTCATAGGCAGCTAGAATTTCTTTCTCTGTTGGAGTATAATTTGCCTCAGAACCTCTGTAACCTCGACTCCAGAAACCAAGAGGTCGTCCACGTGTCTCACCTGGAGCTTTTTGCCACAAGCACCAGGTTGGACCATTGTCACTTGCAGCCGTGTACAAAATGTTCTTAATGTCTGGACCATCTCGGACAGGTCCCAGACCCATTGCTTGAACTACCTCTTGCTTTATCTGGTCAAAGGCTGCTTGTTGTTCAGGTCCCCAGTGGAAATGATTTCTCTTTCGAGTCACATCATACAGAGGTTTCACAATCTGACTGTATCCAGGAATGTGCAGTCTCCGAAATCCCACTATCCCCAAGAAACGTAGGGTCTCTTGCTTGTTTGTGGGATTTGCCATGGTAGAGACTCTGTTTACCACATTCACTGGAATGTGTCGGCGTCCATCCTGCCACCGCACTCCCAGAAACTGAATCTCTGTGGTAGGTCCTTTCACCTTGTCTCGTTTGATGGCAAAACCTGCATTCAGAAGAATATCAATGATTTTGTTACCTTTCTCGAAGACTTCCTCAGCAGTTTTACCCCAGACAATGATATCATCGATGAACTGGATGTGTTCTGGAGCACCGCCTTTCTCCAGAGCATCGTGGATCACTGCATGACAGATGCTTGAGCTGTGGATCCAGCCCATTGGCAGTCTGTTGAAGGTGTACTGGATTCCTCTCAAGTGAAAGCAAACTGAGGCCTGCATTCCTCTGCTATGGGAATAGAGAAAATGCATTAGCAATGTCTATGGTAGCATACCATTTGGCCTCTTTGGATTCCAGCTCATACTGGAGCTCCATCATGTCTGGTACTGCTGCACTCATAGGCGGTGTCACTTCATTGAGGGCTCGGTAGTCTACTGTCAGACGCCAGTCTCCATTCTGCTTCCGCACAGGCCACACTGGACTGTTGAAAGGTGAATGAGTTTTGCTGACGACTTTCTGACTCTCCAACTGACGAATCAGATTCTGAATGGGCAACAAAGAGCCACAGTTGCTTCTGTATTGTCTGTGATGCGCAGTCTGAGAAGCAACCGGCAATTTAATGTCCTGTATCTTATGTTGTCCCACAACTGCAGATTCATCAGAAAGCTCAGGTCTGGCAGACAGATTCAATTTTTGTCCATCAATTTCTATTGAAGCTACTCCAAAAGCCCATTTGTAACCTCTAGGGTCTTTGAAACGCCCTTCTCTCAGAAAATCAATTCCCAAAATACAAGGTGCATCAGGTCCGGTCACAACTGTATGCTTCCTCCATTGTTTACCAGTTAAACTTATATTAACCTCCACCTTACTTAACTCTTGAGATCCACCAGTGACTCCCAGAATAGTTATAGACTCTGATCCCTGATAATTTGATGGCATTATGGTGCACTGAGCTCCTGGGTCAACCAAGGCCCTGTACTTCCGAAATTGTGAAGTGCCAGGCCACTGGATGTACACATCCCAATAGATTCTGTTATCTCTGTTATCCCTCTCCTCCCCTGGCGGGAGGCAGGGCACCCTAGTTATGGGGAACATGCGCACATGTGCATTGCTCATAGTTTGCAGGGTTATAACTTTGCATGTTATAACTGGAGCCACTGTTGGAACCATAAGAGTCGTTCTGGGGAACTGTGGAAGTAACAGCTACCCTTCTGGTATTGCTACCTCGGGTTCTGCCACTTTGCAATTCCCTCAGTCTCCTGAAAAGATTAGAAGTTGGTTGGTCATCCCAGCGGTTCATGTTCTCACCAAACTGATCACGCAGTTATCCAAATAGTTCTACGTGATTGCCTTGGTGGTCTGTTTTGGAACGACCTGTTTTGGAATGCCCTCCTTGGAGGGCGTGTATTCTCACAGATGAAACTTGTATCCACCTGGAGGTAGAATTGAAATTATCCCTTTGTGCCAATTGGGATATGGAATTTCTAAATTCATCTTTTAACTCTCTCATGCAATTCTCAATTTTTCCAGACAAAGTTTCAATGGCTGAAACCAAAGAACCACGTGTTATGCTGTCCTGCAATTGTCTCATTTGATCACTGAATTGGCCAACCGTAGGAGAAGCTCCACCATAACTTCTTGACACAATTCTGCTTGCCAGAATGTTTGCATAATTGGAAGGAGCACGTTTGATAATCTTTTTAGCAAGACCAATACCCACAGGAATGTCATCAGGATTCAGAGTTTCATGTTCACCATAGAGTAGCTCTCTAACAGCAAATTCTCTCAAGCGCTTAATTCTCTCATCTATGGTGGTCCAGGGTTTAGGATTCCATGGAAGATCATCTCGGGAAGGGTATCTCAGGGCAACTGCCATTAAAAGGCGTATCCACAGATTAACCTTACCGAGAGCTCTGCCTAGATGTCTATCTATTCCATTGTCCCTCGAGAGAGTTCCTAACTGAGCTGCTGACTTGTCTCCAACTGTTAGAGCCAGAGCACCTGTATCATAACACCTACTGAGCCAAGCTAGAACTGGCTCCTTATCTGCCCTGGTGAAATCTTTATGGACATTTCGCAATTCCTCACGTGGAGACGAACTCTGTGAAATATTATCTTCCTCCTCGTCTCCCTGAACTTTTTGTCCATATAATCCTGCTATCATTCTCCTAAGGATCTCTTTAAGCTGAGAACCACCTTTGCCAGCTGCTTTCCTAACTTCATCTGTATCCTGCTTTGATCTCACTAGGTTAGCTAGATCTTTAAAACAAACCTTCTCTTCCTCCTGAGCAGGATCTCTTAGAGTAGAGGGCCCTCACCAGGATCAGTCTCCACCTCTTCTTCTCCATCTTTGGCCTTTCCACTTCTAGTCTTTAAAGTAGCTACCTTAACTGGAGCTGTGTTTGAATTTACAGCCACCTTAATGGAAGCTGACAGATCCTGAGATAAATCAGCTGCTGGGGCAGTGACTTCCGGTCCCACCGAGGGAGTAGGCGGAAGTGACGTTGCTCCGTTAATGGCCGATGGAGAAGAAGAAGAAGAAGAAGGAGTAGGAGCCATGTTGATACTGATGCCGAATATTGCCCCAAAAGGCGAGAATAACTGCCTAAGAGACTCAGTTTAAGTCAAATAGACAGGAGGTATTTTTATTGGCAACGCGATGGAGAAATCACTAAATGGATTTCTGCCTTTCCCGTAACAAAAGCATGCCTTTTATACAGTTTTGGATGCAGTATTACATCAGATCATATACATAATCATATCTGTGCTGGGCTTTCTGCCAAGGCTCCGGCCTTGAAAAACTGATAAGGCCTGTATTAACTCCCTTCCAACTAACACAAACTGCTTCTAACATTTTTTTTCTCTCTTTTCTTCCTCTTTCTATCCCATTCTGGGGAAAGGGGGGAAGAGAGGGGAGAGCGGAGGTGAGGATCCCCCTCGGCCGAGGGGGGTTACTCTCATTTCTGTGCTACTCTGTTGTATATCTTTGTATATATTGTAGATATTGTAAATTTGTAAATATTCCCCTGCAAAATCCTACACTGCTTTGTAAATATAGCTCCACTGCTTTGCTAATTCGGCTGGTGAGTTTTTTTTCTCTTTCCCTTCAATTTTTCTTTCCCTTTACTTACAGGGGGGGAGGGAAGAGGCTTCTTGGCCTCACCCCTTCCAACCCACCACATTTTTTTTATTGGCGTACCCAACGTGCGGCAGATAATTAGTTTAATTTATTACCTGATTGATTTAGTGTTTTCCAGCTGAATTAGCAAACATGAAGGTCTTGTGGTTTGTGGAGCGATTATTCTTCTCAATTTTTGGGGCTCTGGTTTACAGATACTGTTTGGGTTTGATTTTGGATTACCTGGGTAAATATTTGGTGCGGACAATTTATATGTGGGTTATGTATAGAGTTAAATTATGGTATGGAAAATGTATTAATTTATTATGGCCAGTGAGATACAGGAATGTTACCTCCACCACTCTCCCAATTGAGATAAAGGGTTTTAAGATTCCACCTGAGGAGAGAGTAACTTTAAGTGATGCCTGGGATCCAAAGGTGATTTATTTGGTGTGTATAATTCTGCTGCTGGTGATAACTAATGTGTATTCTCTATATTCCTGGCGTCGGGAGAGAAAGGTGTCCAGAGCTTGTTTTGTTATTAAAACTAGATCAAAAAGAAAACGCCGTGGCTCTCGATCAGTCCCAGAGTCATCTAGTGATGAGGACTGTGGAGAACCTGTGTCAGTCAAAAAGAAGGCTAAGAAGTCAATTGGTAAAGCAGCTCTAAATGACTTTGCTGATTCTAGCAAGCAGCCAAGGGCATCGGCTGGTATCAACATGGCACCTACTCCTTCTCCCACTCCTTCTCCTTCTTCTTCTTCTCCATCGGCCATTAACGGAGCAACGTCACTTCCGCCCAATCCCTCGGTGGGACCGGAAGTCACTGCCCCAGCAGCTGATTTATCTCAGGATCTGTCAGCTTCCATTAAGGTGGCTGTAAATTCAAACACAGCTCCAGTTAAGGTGGCTCCTTTAAAGACTAGAGGTGCAAAGGCCAAAGATGGAGAAGAAGAGGAGCTGGAGACTGATCCTGGTGAGGGGCCCTCTACTCTAAGAGATCCTGCTCAGGAGGAAGAGGTGGTTTGTTTTAAAGATCTAGTTAACCTAGTGAGATCAAAGCAGGATACAGATGAAGCTAGGAAAGCAGCTGGCAAAGGTGGTTCTCAGCTTAAAGAGATCCTTAGGAGAATGACAGCAGGATTATATGGGCAAAGAATTCAGGAGATGAAGAGCAAGATGATATTTTGAATGTTCTTCGCCCCCGAGGAATTGCGTAATGTCCATAAAGATTTCACCAGGGCGGATAAGGAGCCAGTTCTAGCTTGGCTTAGTAGGTGTTATGATACAGGTGCTCCAGCTCTAACAGTTGGAGACAAGTCAGCAGCTCAGTTAGGAACTCTCTCAAGGGACAATGGAATAGATAGACATCTAGGCAGAGCTCTCGGTAAGGTTAATCTGTGGATACGCCTTTTAATGGCGGTTGCCCTGAGATACCCTTCCCGAGATGATCTTCCCTGGAATCCTAAACCCTGGACTACCATAGATGAGGGAATTAAGCGCTTGAGAGAATTTGCTGTTAGAGAGCTACTCTATGGTGAACATGAAACTCTGAATCCTGATGACATTCCTGTGGGTATTGGTCTTGCTAAAAAGATCATCAAACTTGCTCCTTCCAATTATGCAAACATTCTGGCAAGCAGAATTGTGTCAAGAAGTTATGGTGGAGCTTCTCCCACGGTTGGCCAATTCAGTGATCAAATGAGGCAATTGGAGGATAGCATGACACGTGGTTCTTTGGTTTCAGCCATTGAAACTCTGTCTGGAAAGATTGAGAATTGCATGAGAGAGTTAAAAGATGAATTTAGAAATTCCATATCCCAATTGGCACAAAGGGATAATTTCACTTCTCCCTCCAGGTGGGTACAAGTTTCATCTGTGAGGAATACACGTCCTCCAAGGAGGTCATTCCAGAACAGGTCATTCCAAAACAGGTCATTCCAAAACAGACCGCCAAGGCAATCACGTAGAACTATTTGGATAACTCTGCGTGATCAGTTTGGTGAGAACATGAACCGCTGGGATGGCCAACCAACTTCTAATCTTTTCAGGAGACTGAGGGAATTGCAAAGTGGCAGAACCCGAGGTAGCAATACCAGAAGGGTAGCTGTTACTTCCACAGTTCCCCAGAATGACTCTTATGGTTCCAACAGTGGCTCCGGTTATAACATGCAAAGTTATAACCCTGCAAACTATGTGCAATGCACATGTACGCATGTTCCCCATAACTAGGGGTGCCCTGCCTCCCGCCAGGGGGAGGAGAGGGATAACAGAGATAATAGAATCTATTGGGATGTGTACATCCAGTGGCCTGGCACTTCACAATTTCGGAAGTACAGGGCCTTGGTTGACACAGGAGCTCAGTGCACCATAATGCCATCAAATTATCAGGGATCAGAGTCTATAACTATTCTGGGAGTCACTGGTGGATCTCAAGAGTTAAGTAAGGTAGAGGTTAATATAAGTTTAACTGGTAAACAATGGAGGAAGCATACAATTGTGACCGGACCTGATGCACCTTGTATTTTAGGAATTGATTTTCTGAGAGAAGGGCGTTTCAAAGACCCTAGAGGTTACAAATGGGCTTTTGGAGTAGCTTCAGTAGAAATTGATGGACAGAAATTGAAGCTATCTGCCAGACCTGAACTTTCTGATGAATCTGCAGTTGTGGGACAACACAAGATACAGGACATTAAATTGCCGGTTGCTTCTCAGACTGTGCATCACAGACAATACAGAACCAACCGTGACTCTTTGTTGCCCATTCAGAATCTGATTCGTCAGTTGGAGAGTCAGAAAGTCGTCAGCAAAACTCATTCACCTTTCAACAGTCCAGTGTGGCCTGTGCGGAAGCAGAATGGAGACTGGCGTCTGACAGTAGACTACCGAGCCCTGAATGAAGTGACGCCACCTATGAGTGCAGCAGTACCAGACATGATGGAGCTACAGTATGAGCTGGAACCAAAGAGGCCAAATGGTATGCTACCATAGACATTGCTAATGCATTTTCTCTATTCCCATAGCAGAGGAATGCAGGCCTCAGTTTGCTTTCACCTGGAGAGGAATCCAGTACACTTTCAACAGGCTGCCAATGGGCTGGATCCACAGCTCAAGCATCTGTCATGCAGTAATCCACGATGCTCTGGAGAAAGGCGGTGCTCCAGAACACATCCAGTTCATCGATGACATCATTGTCTGGGGTAAAACTGCTGAGGAAGTCTTTGAGAAAGGCAACAAAATCATTGACATTCTTCTGAATGCAGGTTTTGCCATCAAACGAGACAAGGTGAAAGGACCTACCACAGAAATTCAGTTTCTGGGAGTGCGATGGCAGGATGGACGCAGACACATTC
Source organism: Melanerpes aurifrons (assembly GCA_011125475.1). Taxonomy (NCBI): domain Eukaryota; kingdom Metazoa; phylum Chordata; class Aves; order Piciformes; family Picidae; genus Melanerpes; species Melanerpes aurifrons. The sequence goes on from WWNC01000170.1 coordinate 368,764, forward strand.
CAGTGGATGTGGTAAATAGAGTCTCTACCATGGCAAGTCCCACAAACAAGCAAGAGACCCTACGTTTCTTGGGGATAGTGTGATTTTGGAGACTGCACATTCCTGGATACAGTCAGATTGTGAAACCTCTGTATGATGTGACTCGAAAGAGAAACCATTTCCACTGGGGACCTGAACAACAAGCAGCCTTTGACCAGATAAAGCAAGAGGTAATTCAAGCAATGGGTCTGGGACCTGTCCGAGATGGTCCAGACATTAAGAACATTTTGTACACGGCTGCAAGTGACAATGGTCCAACCTGGTGCTTGTGGCAAAAGCTCCAGGTGAGACACGTGGACGACCTCTTGGTTTCTGGAGTCGAGGTTACAGAGGTTCAGAGGCTAATTATACTCCAACAGAGAAAGAAATTCTAGCTGCCTATGAAGGAGTAAAAGCATCCTCTGAAGTGATTGGAACTGAATCACAACTTCTTCTAGCTCCCAGATTACCAGTTTTGAATTGGATGTTCAAAGGCAAAGGTTCCACACCACATCATGCCACAGACTCAACATGGTCTAAGTGGATGGCTCTGATAACACAGAGAGCTCGAATGGGAAATCTTGAAAGACCTGGTCTAGTGGAGGTGATCTCAAGTTGGCCTGAAGGTATCAACTGTGCTAAACCTCCAGAGGAGAAAGTAACTCGTGCTGAGGAAGCTCCTCCTTACAATGACCTTTCTGATGGTGAAAAGAAATATGCTTTGTTCACAGACGGTTCCTGTCGTCTTGTTGGAAACAAGCGAAGGTGGAAGTCTGCAGTGTGGAGTCCAACACGCCGAGTTGCAGAGGCGAAAGATGGAGAAGGAGAATCCAGTCAGTTCGCAGAGGTAAAAGCTGTCCAGCTAGCTCGACGTGGCTGAACGTGAGAGATGGCCAAAGCTTTATCTCTACACCGACTCATGGATGGTAGCCAATGCTCTATGGGGTTGGCTAAAGAACTGGAAGAAGAGTGGCTGGCAGAGGAAAGGAAAACCCATTTGGGCAGCCAACCTGTGGCAGGACATTGCTGATCGAATCGAGAGAATTCCAGTGAAAGTGAGACACATCGATGCTCACATTCCTAAGAGCAAAGCTACTGAGGAACAGCAACACAACCATCAGGCAGATCTAGCTGCAAGAGTTTCTCAAGTAGACATGGACTCTAATCTTAATCTCGACTGGAAACACCGAGGTGAGATATTCTTAGCTCGGTGGGCTCACGATTCATCAGGACATCAAGGCAGAGATGCAACATACCAATGGGCTCGTGACAGATCCATAGACATTTCCATGGATGCTATCACGCAAGTCATCCATGACTGTGACATTTGTGCTGCTATTAAGCAGGCAAAACGACTTAAGCCCTTGTGGTATGGTGACAGATGGTCCAAGTACAAGTATGGTGAAGCTTGGCAGATTGACTACATCACTCTACCACGTTCTCGTTCTGGTAAGCAATACGTGCTTACTATGGTAGAGGCAAACACTGGATGGTTGGAAACTTATCCAGTTCCACATGCAACTGCACGCAACACCATTCTCGGTCTGGAGAGACAAATCCTGTGGAGACACGGAACTCCAGAGAGGATTGAGTCAGACAACGGAACTCATTTCAAGAACAACCTTGTAAAGAACTGGGCAAAAGAGCACGGTATTGAGTGGATATTCCACATTCCCTACTATGCACCAGCTTCAGGAAGATTGAACGCTACAACGGTTTGTTGAAGACCACTCTTAAAGCCATGGGGGGTGGATCTTTGAAAAACTGGGAAAAACATTTAGCACAAGCAACCTGGCTGGTAAATAGTAGAGGTTCAGTGAACCGAACTGGACCTGCACATTCAGATTTGCTACGGAAAGTGGAAGGTGATAGAGTTCCTGTTGTTAGAGAAAAGAATCTGTTAGGTAAAACTGTTTGGGTATTTTCACCCTCAGGAGAGGCTAAACCTGTCCGAGGGGTGGTTTCAGCTGAAGGTCCGGGTCACACTTATTGGGTAATGCAAGAGAATGGTGAAATTCAGTGTATTCCACAAAGAAATTTAACTTTAGCTGAAAGAGGTTAACTTCAAACTGCTGTACAGCTACATCGTGCCCAAAAGAAGAATCAACGAGGAATCTACGGTGCACGAACCCTGAGGTCCTTGAGAGCCCTGAGTCAACTAAGAGACCCTGAGATTTCCCTGTTTCCCTTTTCTTCGCTTCGTCGGTGAAGAAATAAACTGTTTTCCATTTTTCTCACTTTCTGATTTTCTTGGACTTTTGAATCATCTACATCTGAGCATAGCCGGAATGGACTATGAACTCTATTCACGAACTGTAAATATCATCTTGGATTGAATGGACAGTATAAACAGCCAATGAAAATTGTTTAGAAGGGGTGGATTGTGCCCGGTTGACGGTGTCCCTTTAAGAAAGGGAATATGGTGGACGGAAGTTGGTAAACGGAAGGAAGAGTCTAAACTAATTTTTCATTGGGCAAGTGGGAGGAAGCACTATCTGGCCTGAGAGTGAAGTGGGCATTCTCAGCATTTCTCTGTCACTCTTGCTTCCGCCTTTCCACAAGGCAGCAACTCTCTGGCTGTGCTGGGCTTTCTGCCAAGGCTCCGGCCTTGAAAACTGATAAGGCCTGTATTAACTCCCTTCCAACTAACACAAACTGCTTCTAACATTTTTTTTTCTCTCTTTTCTTCCTCTTTCTATCCCATTCTGGGGAAAGGGGGGAAGAGAGGGGAGAGCGGAGGTGAGGATCCCCCTCGGCCGAGGGGGGTTACTCTCATTTCTGTGCTACTCTGTTGTATATCTTTGTATATATTGTAGATATTGTAAATTTGTAAATATTCCCCTGCAAAATCCTACACTGCTTTGTAAATATAGCTCCACTGCTTTGCTAATTCGGCTGGTGAATTTTTTTTCCTTTCCCTTCAATTTTTTTCCCTTTTACCTTACAAGGGGGAAGGGAAGAGGCTTCAATCTGCCAAGCTTCACCATATTTGTACTTGGACCATCGGTCACCATACCACAAGGGCTTAAGTCGTTTTACCTGCTTAATAGCAGCACAAATGTCACAGTCATGGATGACTTGTGTGATAGCATCCATGGAAATGTCTATGGATCTGTCACGAGCCCATTGGTATGTTGCATCTCTGCCTTGATGTCCTGAGGAATCATGAGCCCACCGAGCTAAGAATATCTCACCTCAGTGTTTCCAGTCGAGATCAAGATTAGAGTCCATGTCTACTTGAGAAACTCTTGCAGCTAGATCTGCCTGATGGTTGTGTTGCTGTTCCTCAGTAGCTTTGCTCTTAGGAATGTAAGCATAAATGTGTCTCACTTTCACTGGAATTCTCTCGATTCGATCAGCAATGTCCTGCCACAGGTTGGCTGCCCAAATGGGTTTTCTTTTTCTCTGCCAACCACTCTTCTTCCAGTTCTTTAGCCAACCCCATAGAGCATTGGCTACCATCCATGAGTCGGCGTAGAGATAAAGCTTTGGCCATCTCTCACGTTCAGCCACGTCGAGAGCTAGCTGGACAGCTTTTACCTCTGCGAACTGACTGGATTCTCCTTCTCCATCTTTCGCCTCTGCAACTCGGGCGTGTTGGACTCCACACTGCAGACTTCCACCTTCGCTTGTTTCCAACAAGACGACAGGAACCGTCTGTGAACAAAGCATATTTCTTTTCATCATCAGAAAGGTCATTGTAAGGAGGAGCTTCCTCAGCACGAGTTACTTTCTCCTCTGGAGGTTTAGCACAGTTGATCCCTTCAAGCCAAATTGAGATCACCTCCACTAGACCAGGCCTTTCAAGATTTCCCATCTGAGCTCTCTGTGTTATCAGAGCCATCCACTTAGACCATGTTGAGTCTGTGGCATGATGTGGTGTGGAACCTTTGCCTTTGAACATCCAATTCAAAACTGGTAATCTGGGAGCTAAGAGAAGTTGTGATTCAGTTCCAAACACTTCAGAAGATGCTTTTACTCCTTCATAGGCAGCTAGAATTTCTTTCTCTGTTGGAGTATAATTTGCCTCAGAACCTCTGTAACCTCGACTCCAGAAACCAAGAGGTCGTCCACGTGTCTCACCTGGAGCTTTTGCCACAAGCACCAGGTTGGACCATTGTCACTTGCAGCCGTGTACAAAATGTTCTTAATGTCTGGACCATCTCGGACAGGTCCCAGACCCATTGCTTGAACTACCTCTTGCTTTATCTGGTCAAAGGCTGCTTGTTGTTCAGGTCCCCAGTGGAAATGATTTCTCTTCGAGTCACATCATACAGAGGTTTCACAATCTGACTGTATCCAGGAATGTGCAGTCTCCGAAATCCCACTATCCCCAAGAAACGTAGGGTCTCTTGCTTGTTTGTGGGATTTGCCATGGTAGAGACTCTGTTTACCACATTCACTGGAATGTGTCGGCGTCCATCCTGCCACCGCACTCCCAGAAACTGAATCTCTGTGGTAGGTCCTTTCACCTTGTCTCGTTTGATGGCAAAACCTGCATTCAGAAGAATATCAATGATTTTGTTACCTTTCTCGAAGACTTCCTCAGCAGTTTTACCCCAGACAATGATATCATCGATGAACTGGATGTGTTCTGGAGCACCGCCTTTCTCCAGAGCATCGTGGATCACTGCATGACAGATGCTTGAGCTGTGGATCCAGCCCATTGGCAGTCTGTTGAAGGTGTACTGGATTCCTCTCCAAGTGAAAGCAAACTGAGGCCTGCATTCCTCTGCTATGGGAATAGAGAAAAATGCATTAGCAATGTCTATGGTAGCATACCATTTGGCCTCTTTGGATTCCAGCTCATACTGGAGCTCCATCATGTCTGGTACTGCTGCACTCATAGGCGGTGTCACTTCATTGAGGGCTCGGTAGTCTACTGTCAGACGCCAGTCTCCATTCTGCTTCCGCACAGGCCACACTGGACTGTTGAAAGGTGAATGAGTTTTGCTGACGACTTTCTGACTCTCCAACTGACGAATCAGATTCTGAATGGGCAACAAAGAGCCACAGTTGCTTCTGTATTGTCTGTGATGCGCAGTCTGAGAAGCAACCGGCAATTTAATGTCCTGTATCTTATGTTGTCCCACAACTGCAGATTCATCAGAAAGCTCAGGTCTGGCAGACAGATTCAATTTTTGTCCATCAATTTCTATTGAAGCTACTCCAAAAGCCCATTTGTAACCTCTAGGGTCTTTGAAACGCCCTTCTCTCAGAAAATCAATTCCCAAAATACAAGGTGCATCAGGTCCGGTCACAACTGTATGCTTCCTCCATTGTTTACCAGTTAAACTTATATTAACCTCCACCTTACTTAACTCTTGAGATCCACCAGTGACTCCCAGAATAGTTATAGACTCTGATCCCTGATAATTTGATGGCATTATGGTGCACTGAGCTCCTGGGTCAACCAAGGCCCTGTACTTCCGAAATTGCGAAGTGCCAGGCCACTGGATGTACACATCCCAATAGATTCTGTTATCTCTGTTATCCCTCTCCTCCCCCTGGCGGGAGGCAGGGCACCCCTAGTTATGGGGAACATGCGCACATGTGCATTGCTCATAGTTTGCAGGGTTATAACTTTGCATGTTATAACTGGAGCCACTGTTGGAACCATAAGAGTCGTTCTGGGGAACTGTGGAAGTAACAGCTACCCTTCTGGTATTGCTACCTCGGGTTCTGCCACTTTGCAATTCCCTCAGTCTCCTGAAAAGATTAGAAGTTGGTTGGTCATCCCAGCGGTTCATGTTCTCACCAAACTGATCACGCAGTTATCCAAATAGTTCTACGTGATTGCCTTGGTGGTCTGTTTTGGAACGACCTGTTTTGGAATGCCCTCCTTGGAGGGCGTGTATTCCTCACAGATGAAACTTGTATCCACCTGGAGGTAGAATTGAAATTATCCCTTTGTGCCAATTGGGATATGGAATTTCTAAATTCATCTTTTAACTCTCTCATGCAATTCTCAATTTTTCCAGACAAAGTTTCAATGGCTGAAACCAAAGAACCACGTGTTATGCTGTCCTGCAATTGTCTCATTTGATCACTGAATTGGCCAACCGTAGGAGAAGCTCCACCATAACTTCTTGACACAATTCTGCTTGCCAGAATGTTTGCATAATTGGAAGGAGCACGTTTGATAATCTTTTTAGCAAGACCAATACCCACAGGAATGTCATCAGGATTCAGAGTTTCATGTTCACCATAGAGTAGCTCTCTAACAGCAAATTCTCTCAAGCGCTTAATTCTCTCATCTATGGTGGTCCAGGGTTTAGGATTCCATGGAAGATCATCTCGGGAAGGGTATCTCAGGGCAACTGCCATTAAAAGGCGTATCCACAGATTAACCTTACCGAGAGCTCTGCCTAGATGTCTATCTATTCCATTGTCCCTCGAGAGAGTTCCTAACTGAGCTGCTGACTTGTCTCCAACTGTTAGAGCCAGAGCACCTGTATCATAACACCTACTGAGCCAAGCTAGAACTGGCTCCTTATCTGCCCTGGTGAAATCTTTATGGACATTTCGCAATTCCTCACGTGGAGACGAACTCTGTGAAATATTATCTTCCTCCTCGTCTCCCTGAACTTTTTGTCCATATAATCCTGCTATCATTCTCCTAAGGATCTCTTTAAGCTGAGAACCACCTTTGCCAGCTGCTTTCCTAACTTCATCTGTATCCTGCTTTGATCTCACTAGGTTAGCTAGATCTTTAAAACAAACCTTCTCTTCCTCCTGAGCAGGATCTCTTAGAGTAGAGGGCCCCTCACCAGGATCAGTCTCCACCTCTTCTTCTCCATCTTTGGCCTTTCCACTTCTAGTCTTTAAAGTAGCTACCTTAACTGGAGCTGTGTTTGAATTTACAGCCACCTTAATGGAAGCTGACAGATCCTGAGATAAATCAGCTGCTGGGGCAGTGACTTCCGGTCCCACCGAGGGAGTAGGCGGAAGTGACGTTGCTCCGTTAATGGCCGATGGAGAAGAAGAAGAAGAAGAAGGAGTAGGAGCCATGTTGATACTGATGCCGAATATTGCCCCAAAAGGCGAGAATAACTGCCTAAGAGACTCAGTTTAAGTCAAATAGACAGGAGGTATTTTTATTGGCAACGCGATAGAGAAATCACTAAATGGATTTCTGCCTTTCCCGTAACAAAAGCATGCCTTTTATACAGTTTTGGATGCAGTATTACATCAGATCATATACATAATCATATCTTTGCATGCATATTCATATGGGGCTTGGTGTAGGCGGAGCGTGGGCGGGGACATCTCTTTTGAGGATCTTCTTGGTGGTCATTCCGGTGGCCTTCATCATGGGCATGGGTTTCCTAATGAGTCTTCCTCCTTAAACTTTTGAACTCCTTTCCTAATTTGGTCAATTCCCGGTGTGCCTGGCTTGGTTCCGCTGACTTGACAAGGCTCTTAGGGTCAGTTTGGCCTTGTTGGCTCTGAATCATGCTTACCCCAACAGTTCTTATCAGTCTTTATTCCGTATCTCCTTTTTCTGTCACAGTGTCCCATGCCTTAGCCGATTTATTGCTCTATCTGGTTTATGCTTTCTTCAAATGCTTCATATTCTATGTTTTAACCCATTATTTCTCGAAAGCTATCTGTTTTGGGGCTTCATTTTCCCCCTTTTTCTTATAACTTACGAATTCTTTCGTCAAATTCTAATCCTATAGGGCGCTGATACGCTCGTACCATAACCCAAACCATTTGGGTCCTTTTTATTATGATTCATCTTTTCCACTTGCCCACTGGCCTGTGGACGGTAAGGCGTGTGTAATTGCCATTTGATTTGTAATGCTTTGCTTATTGCTCTCACCGCTTTTGCACAGAAATGTGTACCCCTATCCGAAGAAATACTCTTCGGTACCCCAAACCGTGGAATAATTTCATTCAACAGTTCTTTAGTTACTTCTCTTTCCTTATTTGTCCTGCAAGGGAATGCTTCAGGCCACCCAGAAAACGTATCAGTTAATACCAACAAATACCGAAACCCCCTTTTCTTGGGAGTTCAGAAAAATCAATTTGCCATAGTTCACCTGGGAATTTACCTCGATTTATGGCTCCTTGGTGTACCTTGGTTCCCGTATTCGGGTTGTTTTTCAGACACCGCTCGCACTGGGATGTAACGTGTTTTATAGTAGTAAATAATTTCGGTCCTGCTATCCTGGTTTGTAAATATTGGTAAAGCAGATCTAGACCCTAATGGGCCTTCTCATGTTCTGCCTTTACAAACTGCCACATCACGTTTCCTGGTATTACTAACTGTCCTGTTTCCAATTGACCCCAACCATTTTCTAATATTTTGCCCTTATTTCTTCGAATCCATCTATGATCTAATTCCTGGTAATCTGGCTGGATGTTGGTATCCAGCTCTCCTGGTATTAGGGCCGTTATTTTCACTTCCCTAGTCCTCGTGGCAGCCAATTTAGCTTCTGTATCTGCCTTCCTGTTTCCTATTTCTGGAATAGTGTTACCTTTCAAATGTCCCTTACAATGCATTATGGCCACTTGTGTTGGGAGTTGGACCGCCTCTAGCAATCGCAGAACCTCCTCTGCATGTTTGACCGTTTTTCCTTGTGTAGTCAACTGTCCTCTTTCTTTCCAAATGGCTCCATGAGCATGTACAACGGAAAAGGCATATTTAGAGTCTGTCCATATATTAATTTGCATGTTCTCCGCCAATTCCAGGGCTCGAGTCAGAGCTATCAGCTCTGCCTTTTGAGCTGAGGTCCCTGCAGGCAAGGGGTTCGACTCAATTACCCTTTCTGTAGTAGTGACTGCATAGCCAGCCATTCTTACTCCTCGCTTCACAAAGCTGCTGCCGTCTGAGAACCAGTTATCTGCATTCTCGAATGGCTCTTCTTTTAGGTCCGGGCGACTGGAGTATACTGCTTCAATTGTTTCCAGGCAGTCATGTTCGATGGGTTCTGCTGGGTTTCTTCCTTCTAGAAATGAAGCTGGGTTCACAATGTTAGTTACCTGAATGGTTATGTCATCTGATTCAGCCAGGATGGCCTGGTATTTTAGGAATCTGGAAGGCGACAGCCAATGGTTGCCTTTCTGTTCCAGTACAGCTGACACAGTGTGAGATACTAACACAGTGATCTTTTGACCCAACGTGAGCTTCCTGGCCTCTTCTATGTTAATTATTACTGCGGCCACTGCCCTCAGACAGCCTGGCCATCCTTTACTTACTTCATCCAATCGCTTGGAGAAGTATGCCACAGCTCTCTTGTGTGGTCCCAATTGTTGTGCTAGGACTCCTAGGGCCATCCCTTGTCGCTCATGGGAGAACAGCCAGAATGGTTTCGATACATCTGGGAGACCCAAGGCCGGTGCTCTCATTAGCTCCAGCTTCAACTTCTTAAAGGCCCCTTCTGCCTCGGGAGTCCAAACTAGGACGTTCTTAGTTTCCTTCGACAAATCATACAGTGGTTTAGCGAGTATCCCGTACTGGTAAATCCATAGCCGACACCAACCTGTCATCCCCAGAAAGGTGCGCAGATCTCTCACCATCTGTGGTTTGGGTATCTGGCAGATGGCCTCTTTCCTAGCTGCTCCCAGGGATCGCTGTCCTCTGGAGACTTCGTATCCCAGGTACACCACTTCTTTTTGCACCAGCTGTGCTTTCTGTTGAGAAACTCGATATCCACTTAAACCCAGGAAATTTAACAAGGAAATAGTCCATTCAATGCATTCTTCCTCTGTCACTGTTGCTATTAGGAGGTCGTCTACGTACTGCAGAAGGGTACCATCTCCCAGCGGCCTTTCCCACTGTTCTAATTCTTTGGCTAACTGATTCCCAAAAATCATGGGGGAATTGCACCATCCTTGGGGCAATACCATCCAGGTAAGTTGAGTCTTTCTTCCTCTAGCTACAGATTCCCACTCAAAGGCAAAAATTTTTTGACTCTCGGGAGCTAAGGGAAGGCAGAAGAATGCGTCTTTTAAATCTAATACGGTGAACCAGGCCAAATTATCCTTCAGTCTCGTTAAAAGTGTGTATGGATTAGCAACTACCGGATGTAATGTCTTGGTTATTTCGTTTACTGCTCTCAGATCCTGAACTAGTCTATAGGCTCCATTAGGTTTCTTTACTGGCAGGATTGGTGTATTAAAATCTGATTCGCATTCTACCAATAATCCCAGTTCCAAAAACCTTTTGATTATGGGCTCAATCCCCTTCCTGTCCTCTATCCTCAGAGGGTATTGTTTTCTTATCACCGGTTTTGCCCCAACTTTAAGTTCAACAACAATCGGTACTGCTTGTTTTGATTTTCCAGGTATATCAGTAGCCCACACTAATGGGTATCTCTTGTTCAGGATTCACTCGAAATTGTGATTCTCAGTTTTAGGTTCCACACAACTGATCGTTAGGCTTAGAGCTGTAATCAGTTGTTCCTCATTCACTTGTAATTCCAATTTGTCTTTGTTGAACTTTATTATGGCTCCCAAGTTCTCCAATAGGTCTCTCCCCAATAAGGGCTTTGGCGAATTTGGTAAATACAGGAACTGATGAATTCCCATTTGTTTCCCAATTTTGTATTTAATGGGTTTCAAAAAGTAAGCCTTTTCTGGTTGGCCTGTTGCTCCCACAACTTGTACAAATTCATCACTTTTAGGTACCAATTCCTGATTTAAAACCGAAAAAGTTGCTCCCGTATCAATCAAAAGTTCAATTCCTTTTATCTTCCCCTAGCTCTATTTTAACCAGTGGGTCTGCTAGGTAATACGGCCCACCGGTCTTCCTCATTCACTATTCTGATGTGTGGTAGTAGTAGTGGCCATTAACCTTTCCCTTCGTTGGGGCATTCCGCTTCCAGTGTCCCATCTGTAGGCAGTATGCACATTGATTTGGCCCTACTCTAGCTGGGTGGGGTTGGAGCCTCCCTCCCCTTCCTGCTGGGTTGACTTTACCTCTTCCCCTGGTTCCAGGTTCCGAGTAACCTGTCTTCTGAGCTGCCACTGCTACAGCAACTACTCGAGCTATTCTCTTGTCCTCCTTTTTCTTCTCCTCAATCTCTCTATTATTGTATACTTTCCATGCCTCATTTAGCAGTGTCTCTAGGTTTTTATTTGCTGGATGCTCAAGTTTTTGTAATTTCTTTCTAATGTCTGGGTTACTCTGTCCCATCATCAACCCTAACAAGTGCTGTTTCCCTTCTTCTGTTGCTGGGTCCAGGGGTGTGTATTGTCTCATTGCTACCCTAAGTCTATCCAAAAACTCTGATGGGGTCTCATCCTTTCCCTGCCTGACGTCATATAGCATTGACCAATTTATAGCCTTAGGGATCGCATTACGCAAGCCCATCGCTATCAGTTTTCTATACTGCACTAACTGTTGATAGTGCTCTGGATTGCCCGGGTCCCATTCTGGTTTACTGCTGGGAAAATTATCTTCTAGTCTTCCTGATAATACCTGAGCATGTCGCTTTCCTGTTTCCAATACGAGTTCCCTTTCTGTATCTGTCAACTCTGACAGCATCACTTCTATATCCTCCCAATCAATATCTAAATTCTTTGCCATTAATTCAAACCTCTTTGCTACTCCCTCAGGGTTTCTCCTGAAATTCCTTGCCTCATCCCTCCAACTGTTCAAATCACTTGTCGAGAACGGTACTTTTACTCTAGTCTTTTCCCCTACCATTGGTACAACTTCTCGGAGAGGAGCTATCGTATGGTTCCCTTCCTCTCCTTGCTTTGCTTCCCCTCGTGCCACAGATCTCGTATAATACGAGTGACCGATCTCTTTCCCTGGATCTCCTTCCTGTGCCCCAACGTCTCCCCTATTCTTTCTCTTCTCTTTCCTCTTCCCCACTGCCTGTTCTTCCTCATTCCCTTTTATCTCCATTACACAATCCATACGGTTTTCATCCTGCGTCTGTTGCCTTTTTGTATCTGCCGACTCCTATCCTGTCCCGGGCTGCTGTCCTTCTCATCCTCTGCTTCCCTGTATCTGCGCTCTCTGTTTAACGGAACAGTCTCTTTTTCCCGCAAGCACTATATACACTATGTAAGCTCTATATTTTAATACTTCATGCACACAATTTCCAATCGCTTTGTCCGTCTCCGACCTGGCTTCTCGCGAAGAACAGGAAATGCGGATTGGGACTCCCTCTCACTTCGCAGCGATGCCGCGTCTCATTCAGTCACCCCCACACATTCATTCAAACTGTCCTACCTTTCCGGTCTATCAGAGTATACTGCTTTACCACAAGATGTCGCTGGCACACAGCTGTCCGATCTATCAGAGTACACTGCTTTTACCACAGCTGTGAACCAAGGTAGGTTTGCAAAAGATAATCACAGTAAATTCTTACACACTAAAAAAAGATTACAGTTAACACAAAATACCAAGTCCTCATCCCGAAATTCAAACTCGAGTCTTACTAAATTGCGAGATTCTTGCAGACACATAACAATGTTAGACAAAGTGTGACACAAATGTATCTCTTCAGAAACAAAGCAACGACATTAAGAGAATCATACACCCGATTAACAAACACTCTTATTTTCCAGTTGGGGGACTCGAATCCCCTTATTCTCCAGCTGGGGGACTCGAACTCCCTTATTTTCCAGCTGGGGACTCGAACCCCTCAATTGGGACTTTGCCAGGGCGTCCCCGGGCTTTCCCACCAGGTGACCACGTCTGGTCCCTGTTTCCCAGTCAAAGCGCTTTATCCCAAAACCAGTAAACAATTAAAATACCTCTTGTTTGGAGCAGGAGATGCTGGTAATCCTTCGAGCGCTGGTCCGGAGGGGTCTCTTCTGACAAAAAGTCGTCAGGGGCGCCCAGAGGGTCCCGGCCCCGGCCCCGGCTCGGGGAGGACCCCTCCTGTATGTCTCCTGGCTGGCTCGCCAGAAAATGATGCCGAATTTTGCCCCAAAAGGCGAGAATAACTGCCTAAGAGACTCAGTTTAAGTCAGATAGACAGGAGGTATTTTATTGGCAACGCGTTGGAGAAATCACTAAATGGATTTCTCCCTGTCCCGTAACAAAAGCATGCCTTTTATACAGCTTTGGATGTAGTATTGCATCAGATCTTATACATAATCATTTCTTTTCATACATATTCATGTGGGGTATGGTGTAGGCTGAGCGTGGGCGGGGGCATCTCTTTTGACGATCTTCTTGGTGGTCATTCCGGTGGCCTTCATCATGGGCAGGGGTTTCCTGATGAGTCTTCCTCCTTAAACTTTTGAACTCCTTTCCTAATTTGGTCAATTCCCGGTGTGCCTGGCTTGGTTGCTGATGATGTTCTGAGTGTTAGTTTGGCCTTGTTGGCTCTGAATCATGCTTATCCTAACAGTTCTTGTCAGTCTCTATTCCTTATCTTCTTTTCCTGTCACAGTGACCCATGCCTTAGCTAATTTACTGCTTTATCTGCTTCATGCTTTCGAAAGCTCTCTGTTCTGGGGCTTCACAGATGATATCACACAAAAGAGATTACAGTTAACACAAAATACCGAGTCCTTATCCCGAAATTCAAACTCACGTCTTACTAAATTACGAGATTCTTGCAGACAACATAACAATGTTAGACAAAAGTATGACACAAATGTATCTTCTCAGAAACAAAGCAACAACATTAAGATGAAAGAGAATCATACACCCGATTAACAAACACCCCAATTTCCAGTGGGGACTCGGATCCCGATTTCCAGTGGGGACTCGAAGCCCGATATACGGGACTTTGCCAGGGCGTCCCCGGGCTTTCCCGTCAGGTGACCACGTCTGGTCCCCGTTTCCCAGTCAAAGCGCTTTATCCCAAAATCAATAAACAATTAAAATACCTCTTGATTGGAGCAGGAGATGCAGGTAACCCTTCGTCCACCCACGAACGCTGGTCCGGGGGGGTCTCTTCTGACAAAAAGTCGTCAGGGGCGCCCGGCGGGTCCCGGCCCCGGACCCGGCTCGGGAGGACCCCTTAAGGCCTGGATCTCCTGTCTGGTCCCATCTGGGTCGCCAGAAAATGATGCCGAATATTGCCCCAAAAGGCAAGAATAACTGCCTAAGAGACTCAGTTTAAGTCAAATAGACAGGAGGTATTTTTATTGGCAACGCGTTGGAGAAATCACTAAATGGATTTCTGCCTTTCCCGTAACAAAAGCATGCCTTTTATACAGTTTTGGATGCAGTATTACATCAGATCTTATACATAATCATATCTTTGCATACATATTCATATGGGGCTTGGTGTAGGCGGAGCGTGGGCGGGGACATCTCTTTTGAGGATCTTCTTGGTGGTCATTCTGGTGGCGTTCATCATGGGCAGGGGTTTCCTGATGAGTCTTCCTCCTTAAACTTTTGAACTCCTTTCCTAATTTGGTCAATTCCCGGTGTGCCTGGCTTGGTTCCGCTGACTTGACAAGGCTCTTAGGGTCAGTTTGGCCTTGTTGGCTCTGAATCATGCTTACCCCAACAGTTCTTATCAGTCTTTATTCCGTATCTCCTTTTTCTGTCACAGTGTCCCATGCCTTAGCCGATTTATTGCTCTATCTGGTTTATGCTTTCTTCAAATGCTTCATATTCTATGTTTTAACCCATTATTTCTCGAAAGCTATCTGTTTTGGGGCTTCAATACCAGCTGCCGCCTTTGGCAGCTTGCTGGAATCAGCAGAGTCATTTAGAGCTGCTTTACCAATTGACTTTTTAGCCCTCTTTTTAACTGACAGAGAGTCTCCACCTTCCTCATCACTAGATGACTCTGGGACTGATCCAGAGCCATGGCGTTTTCTTTTTGATCTAGTTTTAATAACAAAACAAGCTCTGGACACCTTTCTCTCTCGCCACAAGGAATACAGAGAAAACACATTAGTTATCACCAGCAGCAGAATTATACACATCACATAAATCACCTTTGGGTCCCAGGCATCACCTAAAGTTACTCTCTCCTCCGGTGGAATCTTAAAACCCTTTATCTCAATTGGCAGAGTGGTGGAGGTAACATTCCTGTATCTCACTGGCCATAGGAAATTAATACATTTTCCATACCATAATTTAACTCTATACATAACCCACATATAAATTGTCCGCACCAAATATTTACCCAGGTAATCCAAAATCAAACCCAAACAATATCTGTAAACCAGAGCCCCAAAAATTGAAAAGAATAATCGCTCCACAAACCACAAGACCTTCAAGTTTGCTAATTCAGCTAGAAAACACTAAATCAATCAAGTAATAAACTAATTATCTGCCGCACGTTGGGTACGCCAATAAAAAAAATGTGGTGGGGTGGAAGGGTAAGGCTGAGAAGCCTCTTCCCTTCCCCCTTGTAAGGTAAAGGGAAAGAAAAATTGAAGGGAAAAGAAAAAAAAACTCACAAGCTGAATTAGCAAAGCAGTGGAGCTATATTTACAAAGCAATGTAGGATTTGCAGGGGAATATTTACAAATTTACAATATCTACAATATATACAAAGATATACAATAAGGTAGCACAGGAATGAGAGTAACTCCCCTCGGCAGAGGGGATTCCCCACCTCCGCTCTCCCCTCTCTCCCCTCCTTTCCCCAGAGTAGTTCAGAAAAAGGGAGAAAGAAGAAAGAAAGAAGTTAAAAGCAGTTTTGTGTTAATTGGAAGGGAGTTAATACCGGCCTTTATCAAGTCTTCAAGGCCGAAGCCTTGGCAGAAAGCCCAGCTTAGAGAGAGCTGCTGCACGAAGAAGAGGCGGAAGCAAGACGGAAGATAAAGTTCCCGGAGTGCCCAGTTCACTCCCAGTTCACTCCCAGTTCAGAAGGTGCTTCCTCCCACTCTTCCAATGAAATTAGTTTAGACTATTCCTTCCGTTTACCACCTTCTTCCCATCATATTCCCTTTCTTAAGGGGGCAACGTCAACCGGTCACAACCGTTTATATCAGTTCAACTCGTGTTGTTGGAGTGCGCCTCTAGCAAACTCGCTATGCGCCCAGCGCTGTGTTGCCTTTATTTTATAATAAACTGGTTATAAATTTTCAGCAGTGAGTTCGTTTCTCACAATTTGGTGACCCCGACGTGATTACCCTGTCTGCAACGGCTTTCAGGACCCTTCAGAAGGGGGGGTGCCCCCTCCGATTTCGGCGGCCCAGAAGGAGGACCCTGGAAGCCTCTCAGAACACGGGCAGATGATCCATCAAAAAGGTATAACATAAAGGCAAGGGAAGGAGCTCCCAACTGTTGCGACTGCCTGTAATTCTAGTGCACAAAGACCCGGGCAAGAAAACGGCTGTAAGTATTGTCCGGTTGGGCGGGTATTGAGGTCAGTGAGAGTGTGTGCATGCGTGAGACGTGGACTGGACAGTCCGGATTCACAAAGTGATAGTGGAGTCCTGATAACTGCGTTTCCAATCTCCTGCGAGGGTCTTGGCCAGTGAAGGCACGAAGCGGTTGGTGATGGAAAGCGTGGACCTCGGGAAATGGGGCAAGGATCAGGTGTAGACCAGCCCCGGGAAACATGGGAGCAACAAGGGTACCCAGGGATATACCCCCGGACAGTCCTCTGGGGTTGCGTGTTGGAGACACAATACGCAGGATAAGGATAAGGCAAAAAGGAAAAGCAGATTGTGGGAGAGATCTTAAGGGTTTGGTTTTTTTTTTAAGCTTAGTTGGATCGGCTCCGGGCGGGCCTGGAGCCGGGGCCATTGGGGTGGGGGCTGCGCGTAGAGCAACCGGAGCTGCAAGTCAGCATTTGCACCAGCACCTGCGGTAGTGCGGCGGGCGGAGCAGGAGCTGTTGCGGGGAGAGCTGTAGTGGGTGAGCCGTGCCCACCAGGGACTGGTAAAGGATCAGGCCCAGGAGGTGGCTAGGCACAGGTTGGAGGAGGGTTACCAAGGTTCCTAGAGGGGGTGTGGAGAGCGAGTTTTAGGGAAAAAGGGGAAAGGTTTAAAGTCCCGGTAGCTAAGGATGTTAAATTGGAGACTGAAGGTGGATAGCCGTTTTTTTTAGTGAAGAATTGGTGGGTGTGATGTATGGAGAAATAATTTGTGTCAATCAGGATGCATAGGATCCAGGCCGTTCGGTGAGTTTTGCCTGGGTAGGGGTCCTGGCTACGGGGTGCTGGAATTTCACTGTGGGTGAGGATTCTGGCTGGTAGTCAGGTGGTCTTCACAGCCCTGGAGGATTCGGGCTGTGAAGGGGCAGCGTTGTTTCTACGGTCTGGTGGCTGTGGAGACTGGTCGTCCGTAGGGATCGGGCGACCAACGCTGCGTCCCGGTTTTCGGCGTCCCGGTGGTGAGGGGCCCGGTCCCGGGGTTTTGGTATCCTGCGGTCAGTTCCTTAGGGGAGTTTGAACTGTGGGGGCCCGTGGTGCAGTCACGCTCGCGGGTCTGACGTCCTGGTTTCCGGGGTTCCGGCGGTGGGGGACCCGGGTTCAGGAGTTTTTCCGTATCCTGCGGTCGGTTCCTTAGTGGGACTTGAACTGTGGGGGCCCGTGGCGCGGTCACACTCGCGGGTCTAACGTCCCGGTTTTTAGGGGGGGACCTTGGTTTGAGGGACCTGCTTCGGGAAGGTTTTTTTCTGTGGTTTCAGGTCTCCGCAGGAGGGCAGGGACCTGGGCTGTGGTGGGTGAGGTTTTTTTGGCGGTTTAACTTTGCAGGGAAAACTGGTTATTTAGATCGGCACAGTGAGGGGGGGTCGTTCGTTCGCAGGGAGCGCACTAGTGGCTCGGAACTGGCGTTTCAACTGCCGCCGCTCGGTTTTGATCCCCGGGCAAGTAATTAGTGATCAGGAGAATGGGACAAAAGCAAGTAATCAGAACTCCCTCCCATTCCCATCTCAGAGAGCGCCTTAGGGATCGTATTATAGTATTGGGATGATGAGTTGAGAAAAGGGAGCCAAGCTTTGAAAAATGTTTTAGTAGGGAAGAAGCTGAATATGCTGCTGTTTGGATTAGGGCTTCACGCCCTACCCCTGTTCCCGTATTTAAGGACAAAGACAAGGAAAAGGCAGACAGGCTGGTGTGAGAATATGGGAGAGGTAAAATCAGAGTGGGGGGGCCAACAAGAAATCAGAAGTGGCCTAATCAAGATCCTCAGTGGGACCATCAACAGCTTTAGGGGAGACAGAACATGGGACAAGGAATTGAAGAAGCTGTGCCCAGAAATTTTGATAAAGCCTATAGTGAGTATCAGAAGAAGCCGCCTATGGAGTGGATGGTAAAATTAAAGAGAAGTTTGCAGCTCTAATCTGGAATAGATCCCAGTTCTGCAGCTGGGGTGATACTTCTCAGGATGCAGTTTGTGGCAAAACCATAGGTAGATATTAGAAATTGGATTGGCAAGACAGAGGTTTAGACGTGAAGCTCAGAAGGTGTTTGTAAGGAGGGATGAAGAAAAACGGAAGGCAAAAGCTAGAATATTGGTAACTGCTGTAAGGGTACTGGTGATTATGGATAGAGAAGAAAAAAGGTAAAAGTCTTATATGATAAATTAGCCCTCAATAGTAATATTAAATGGAGTCCAGAAGATTATGAGTGATTGGATAAATAAAAAGAATGTTGATTGATGCTCTGTTTTAAATTTGCCTGACATGGACAAATCATTTGATCTTTTTGTACATCTCTATGGGGTGTTGACCCAGGACCGGACTGGAAGTAAAAATCCTGTAGGGCATTGTTCCAAGTTACTAGATTCTGTAAGTAGGTGAGGGCCAATTTGCTTATCAGTGGCCTTTATTAGTAGAGGAGGCCCAGAAAGCGGCTTTTTGTTTTGTTCTGGTCTCAGATCCCACCTTTGGGATTCCTGATGTATATGGGATTGAAGCTGGGGGTAAAGTGTTAATAACAACTGGGAAAGGAGAGTCACTAATTTCCCCCCGGGAAGGATCTTTTCTTGGTTTTGTTAACAACAGATACAGCTGTTCATACTGCAGAACAAGGGTGGACACATGCTTTGTGATTAAAAGGACCACTTCAGGAACACCTCGGTCTGAAGGCTCTGGAACTAGCGAGACAAACCCACCTTTTGAAACATGTGAATCTGCATTGCAAGAAAATACCAAGGATTACATTCTGTGTATAAAAGATCCTGGGACTTGATGTCATTGGGGATGGGTAAAGTGTAATAGTAATGGTAAACTGATTATTTAGAAAAGTGATGGTAAATTTTTCTGCTGCACTACAATGATGTGCTGAGAGTGTGTGTATAAATGTATGCTGTTGTAGTTATAATTTGAAGTGATTAGGACAGAGGATTCATCTGTGTTCTTTGTGTTAAAGTACCAGAAACTGTCTTCAGCTAGTGGGACCAGAGACTGCAATACAGACAGCCAACATGCAACCAGAGTTAAAGGACTGGTGGATCCATCCACTGAATGGACCATGGTTCCCCAAATGGAGGACATGAGGATGAGTTCCATTATCAGAATAGGAGTGGTAATGGTCCTTGCCTGAAAACATCACAAACTAGAAACAGGTCAGGGTTCGAAATTGGTACAACCTCCCTGGACAAGGGAAGGAAACACAGTCCGAGCAGAGCATTGGTGGGATTGAAGGAGGCAAGGCCGGGTAGACCTCTGTAATTGCCACGAAGAAGATACAGAACCATGGCTGTGGGCAGCAACCCCATAGGCCATGTGAGTGGAGTTGCAAGTCAAACCGGACTCCTAATTCCCAGGATTAACCACTCGGAGGGAGAAAGATATCACCCAGATAGTGCCTATTAAAGTAAAAGAAGAAGTATTTTCAGGCAAGGAACATCAGTTGTTATCCTATTCCTTTACCAGGAAGTTGAAATTGGGAATAAGTAATTATGGCTCAAGCCAAATGTAGTAAAAAAGGGGAGGGATTGTGAGAAACTGGTTATAATATTTGGCTTTCGCAAGGGGAATTAGTGGGGACCAGGGCGGGCCCGATCGTTGGGCCTGAATCATTGGGCTGATGGGTCTGTATTGTGTGGGGTATTGGGAGAGAAAGGGGAGGTGCCAACAGGTCTAAAGACTGGCCAGGTCAAGGGTGCAGGTTTTGTCTGTCCTGATGGAGAGGGGTGGGAGCGTGCTGGGGAATATATGAATATGTACGCTTTAATATATTAATATGTATGTTTGCCGTTTATATCAGTTCAACTCGTGTTGTTGGGGTGCGCCTCTAGCAAACTCGCTATGCGCCCAGCGCTGTGTTGACTTTATTTTATAATAAACTGGTTACAAATTTTCAGCAGTGAGTTCGTTTCTCACAACATCTATTTACAGTGACAAAGCATATAAAGCAGAAGGAAGGGGCCTGAGTGCCGTACTCTGGGAACCTCTAGTTCCATTTGGTGCATTTCAGGGACCTGCCCATCAGAGTGGGCTGAACAATTCCCTTTTTGACTCTCTAGTTTTCCCATCTACAAACCTGAATAAAGATGCCTCCTTTGTTAAACATGTCTGACACAGAAACGAGCTGGTAAAAAAAAGTATTTCTGTGATTACTGTTTCGAGAGAGAAGCAGTGGCTTAAAGAAGAAAACACAGATGATGCTACCTCGAGCTGCCGAAGCTGCCTGCTTAGTCAAGCTATAGCAGCAGGTGGTGGAGGTTGACCCCGCAGCTCTCTGGCTGAGATCTCGAGAGAGTGTGGAGCCGGAGGTTGGCCTCCCGAGGCGG
Source organism: Melanerpes aurifrons (assembly GCA_011125475.1). NCBI lineage: Eukaryota > Metazoa > Chordata > Aves > Piciformes > Picidae > Melanerpes > Melanerpes aurifrons. Next base: position 389,353 of record WWNC01000170.1, read on the forward strand.
GCGGCGGGTTGCTGTTAGCGCACCGCCCCGCTGTTAGCGCACCGCCCCCCGCTCTGACTCAGCGCCTCGAGGTCGCTGAGGCAATGCTGTGTTGGGCGGCGAAGGCCATGTTTGCCCCGCTGAGCGCTGGAGCCACAGGAGGCGGCTCCGGTCCTGCCGGGGGCTCAGGGGGCTGCTGCCTGCAGCACCTCCTTTTCCGTGGCAAAGAGTCTGGATTTGGGGAGCTACAGGAGGCAGCGGAGCTGTTGGGTTTATCTGGGGTTGGCAGTGCTTTGTGCACTGGGGTTGGATGAAAAGAGGAGATCTGATGCCTTCCAGGTTTACCTGCAGAGGGAGCCGGGCAGTTGCGGGGAGGTGTCTGTTTGGGGTCCCTGCTCCTGCAGAGCTGCATGAGCTCCCTGGCCCTCTATGCGCTTCTTCCTATTTTACATTGAGGATGATGTTTTGTGTCCCCTTGGCTGGTGGCTGCTGATGCAAATTAGTGCTACTGCTTAGCTAGGACTTCCTCTGTGATAGAATAATGGCAGTGATAGCAGGCCAGAGAGATTTAACAGTAGAGCAGAGCCGAGCCTGTCTGGCAGTCGTGCATTTGCCACATATAAAAATGAAAGTTTGAGATGTTTTGGATTTATTTTATGTGAAAAAAGGGTACACTATCCCTCCCTCTCTCCCCCACTTCAGGTCAGCTATTGCTTTTAATAGTGGAGAAAGAGAAAATATATCTTGTGGAGAGTAGGGAGGAGACAAAACTGCAACATTTTTGTCATCTCTATCATAAAGAGGCCTGTCCTACTAACAGGATGCCAGCATTGATGTTGCAGACTAACTGGCAGATCATTGTACTTTTCACATGTAAAGTCATTGACCTTGATAGATCTATTAACCTCTGATTTGGTTCACAGTCTGGAGGGTGGTCTGGAGTCCTTCTGTATATTTTATTTTCTGGTTGGTTTTATCTATGTCTCTGCTATCTTAGGAAACAAATACTGGCAAATATTTAGTGTACATAGTGTCATCAGTGTACCCAATTAGAAATCAGAGGGATGTACTCTCAGTACAGTAAAATAAGCCTAATTGTATGAAAAGAGCTGGAGGAAAGAGTGGGGAGACAGTGAAGGAGAAGACTCAACATGAAGGAAGACTCAACATGATTGTTATGATTTTAGGCAAAAAGCCATGAAAATAGCTTCTTATGGTTTTAGATACTTGCTGCTGTCCTGATAGCTCCAGTTCACTAATGCATGAAAATAGACTACTTGATAATATCTGCTTACCTGACTCAGAATAGTCTGTAAGAGGGCTGGGAAAGTTTTATTTTGGGGCCTTTTCCATACCTGAGTATGTGCAGGTGCACACATTTGTTTATCTGTGAACACACAGCAATCATCAAAACCAACTGAAACACAGTAAGAGCTTACTTTGAGCTCTGAGAATGCGGAAAATGTAAAGTTATAGCCTAACAAGCAAACTTGTTTTTCAATACTACTGAAAGGATGCCAAGTCACATGAGGTATTAGCATAACGTAGAGCTACTGCTGTGTTTCCACTCTGATTATATTCCTCCTCTGACATCAGAACAGTAGAACACAGTAGCACAGTACATGACCTATCATATAGTCTTCATTTATTTAGAAAGTTCTTTTCCAGGCATCAGCTTGTATTTTTCCTATTTATCAATGTCAACCTTTGTGTACATTGCCTCAATGCACTGTTGGAGGAAGCACTGTATAGTTGGGAAGCTGAGGCAGAGGAAGATCAAGGGAGATGTGGAAGGTTTTTTCTCTGGGAAAGAAGGCCAGTTTTGAGACATAATTCAAAGATTGCCTGGAATGCCAAAAGAGGTGTCCTTCATACTCCACACCTCTGACTCTTTCTCGGCTTCTCTCTTTAGTTGATTCTAGCAATTGTATGGGTATGTGGTGAGTCAGATCACCTCACTGATGCAACTAGAAGTTATTTTTGCATGGCTTTAGTGGTGTTAGTTTTCAGTGCTGACACAAGGGCAAAGTTTGGGAGAGTTGGCAATCTGTGGTTGGGAGGCTGGTATGGGGACCATACTTGCACGTTTCAACTGGACATGAAATAATTCTCTTGGACTCTTGAGTGCCAATCTGATACCCTGACTGTGGGACTGTAGGCCACCCCTCACATTTAAATGTGAGGATTCATTACAAGCAAGTTTTGAGTTCTCAGTTTGAATTTTTTATTTCAGCTGCTCTTAAGAAAGTACCCTGCCCTTTGCAGGGACTTTGTGAAGTATTGGACTGAGTCATGGATTTGAAAGGTAGTGCAATACCAGAACCAAGTGAATAGGCATTATATAGTCAAGATCCGTATCTGTGAGTGAGTGGGTTCTGGGAGGGACTGGCAGCTTGAAGGATAAGTTTGACATCTGGTCTGTTTGACTCTGGTTGTCATAAGAAATCACAGTTTTTGCCACTGCTGTTGGCTAACTGGGAATAGAAGTCAAATAGTTCCTAATAGAATTAAGCCTAGAATAATCCCAACCCTAAAATATTTCTGGAGATTTGGCTGGCAGGAAGCAAAATGCTCTTACTGTGGTGTACAGCCCACCAGCCATGTGCTGCATGTTGTTTTCTGATTTGGCAAGTGTAAGTGAATTGCACCTGTCTCCTTACTGACCAGACGTACTGTCAAATCATCTGCAGGAGCATAGTCTGTCCCCTGCCTCTCTGACTGTGGAGAAGTGTGGAAAAAATTGTGCATATAATCAGGTTTGGACAGAGCTCCTATTTACAGAGCAACCAGAGTCATGCGGTTCAGCAGATTGCTCTGGAGTTCTCCCTCAACAATTCAAACTGGGGTCATGACTGCTTATGACTCCCTTCAATGTCTTATGTCCATCTTTCCTTTCCCAGGAAAAAAGGATATGCAAGGAAAGTGTCTGTGTCTCTGATGAACTTGGTGCACTGTAGTTGGGATATAGCCACAGTGATTGAACCTACTTGAAACCAATGGAAATCAAACACCCTCTGAGATTTAAGACTTAATTTCTTGCTCAAAACTGTGTGGAAATCTTGTAGAAAAGTAGGGACACATCTTCTAAAGTCCTATGCAGTGCCTCTGTAGACAGTAAATCTGGGCTCTGATTTCTCACTGAGAAATGCAAAACTTCAGGGGTCTGGCTAGTTTACTCAAAGTGGGATGGGAATTCATGAGTTAAAAAAATACTTTCAAAAGTTTGTAGTGACTTTCAGTTTCCAACCTGAAATGAGTTAACATATTAAGAAATTTGAATGTTAGGTCACACAGCATTAGTGACTTCACAATATGTTGTCCATTTACTAATAAGTTAAAAAACAAAAAGCCATATAGGGAATCTTCATCTGAAGTATTTCCTTCTCTCTACATTTTTATCATTCATTTGTTTTAGAATGTAGCTTTTGATGCTGTCTTTTGTGGTAAAGAATATGTCAACAGTAAAATTTCATTAATTGCTGTAGAGGGAGTTGGTCTTCAATACTGCAAATTAAATTGAATAGCTTCAGAGCAGAGAAAACAAGTGCTTGATATGTAATAAAAGAATGGCAGTAAGCACTTAGCTAGGAGTCTTTGAAATATTGTCATTTACTTTTTTTGTAAATAAGGAATATTTCTCTTGAAGGGTCCACAATCTGATTCCCAAATATAGTGCTGTCTCTCACAAGCTTCAAAACAGAATCCAAGGGCAGATTATGGGAGCAGATGGATCAGATTTGTGTTATGCTTGCCATTGCTGCAGATTGTCCTCTCATGGCCCACAAAACCAGTGCACAGTCAGAACTGTGGAACTTGAGGAAAGAGTTTAAGACATACCTAAATGTTACATCCCTGCTAGTGGATGACACTGTGCCAAAGTCTGTTCTTGGTGGCCAGACCAGATAGCAGCATATGTTCACATCTATTCTATAAAGCTCTCAAACTTTAAAAGAAGGTGACTGCTCCTAAATTGGCTATTGCAATAGTCCCCAGTTTATCTTATCTCATTAGCTGTACCTAGGAATGTCTGGGAGATTGCTTGTTGGCCTGTGCCTGAGATGTACCAGAAGCAGATTCTGTAATTCAGTAAGCTTCATTAGAGATGATCAAATGGTAATGGTCAGGGCTGTGACATGATACAGTTTGGTTTACTTCTTTGGATGTGGGCACAGCAACAGTCTCAGTTGCAAAGATTACAATTGCCTGTTCCTAAAGCAGTCCCAAGAGGTATTTGTCCTGCTCTTTGCAATTTTGTGTACTGGAGATTTCGTATCTTCTGTAGGAACTCTCTTGCAGTTTTTAAATGCCCTTACAGTGAGGGAGAAGGCCTAGCTTTCCCTCCCCCACAAAGAGGAAAAAAAAAAAACACAGGTAACTCAGTCGGAGAAGCAAAAGGGATGCTATATTTACAAGCAATGTGAAAATGCAGGTTATTTATACATGATATATACAGTATTTACAATATATATACAGAGATATACAGCAAAGAAAAAAAATACAGGAATGAAATTCCTTCCTCCAGACAGAGGGAGGTTCCCCCCCTGTACCCCGCTCTCTCCCCCTACCTCCCTTTTTTCCCAAAAAGGGTTAGAGAGAGAAAAGGCAGTTATTAAGGGAGAAAGGTGTTAGTAGGCCTTATCTGTTATCCAAGGTCAGAACTCTGGCTAGTTGCCCAGAAACGGACAAGCTGGAAAGGGAGAAGGAAAGGAACGAACTGAGAAAAAAATCCAGCTGCACTAAAACTTAAGGCTGCATTCTACCAATCTACCAATGAAATTCATTTAGACCTGTCTTTGTTTACAAAATATTTAGCCAGAGTGTCCCAACACTGTCTCTTTCTTAAAGGCACAGCCTCAAACAGTCACAACTGTTTTTCTTCAAAACCCATCTTTAAAGAATACTGAACAGCACTTGTATCCATAAGTAATTTGAGTGTATGTGGATATCTAACCTCTTATTCATTGTGTTGTGGCACCTGAGGAGACACTGGGTCTGGCAAAGTGAAATAGGCATTTGGTTGCTATGACTTTATGAAGATGTTCAGTTACTCAAACATGTCCAGAGAAGGGCAGCAAGGCTGGTGAGGGATTTAGAGCACAAGCCCTATGAGGAGCGGCTGAGAGAGCTGAGGTTGTTTAGCCTGGAGAAGAGGAGGCTCAGGGGAGACCTTATTGCTGTCTACAACTACCTGAAGGGAGGTTGTAGCCAGGAGGGGGTTGGTCTCTTCTCCCAGGCAACCAGTGACAGAATGAGAGGACATGATCTCAGACTGTGCCAGGGGAGGTTTAGGCTGGATGTTAGGAGGAAATTCTTCACAGAAAGAGTGATTTGCCATTGGAATGTGCTACCCAGGGAGGAGGTGGAGTCACTGTCACTGGAAGTGTTTAAAAAGAGACTGGATGAGGCACTTAGTGCCATGGTTTAGTTGATTAGATGGTGTTGGGTGATAGATTGGACTTGGTGATCTCGAAGGTCTTTTCCAACCTGATTAATTCTTAAAAAAGTGTGGTAAAGAAAAATTAAATACTATGGGAAAGAACTGGTCTGTAAAAAGTGGGACACAAAGTATAGAATTGCTGACTTTTCTAGTGGAATTAGTCCATCATCTGGTGTGCCTATATCACAGAAGTGGATTATTTAGATGGCAGTGCATTTGATCTTACTGTGGTATCCATTAGAGCAGGACTTTAAAGAATTTATTTTTGTAAGTGAATCTTTGCTAAGTTAATGAATAGGTTAATTAATAAGGGAACACTATTTATTTTCCCAATAATTTTTCCATGAAGTGGTTAATTAAGGAAAATACCTCCTGTCTTTAATGATCAGAAGAGTTGGAAATTTTCTGAACCTTTTGCTTAGGTGATGCTAATCAAATTGATAAAAATTATGCTAGAAAATACTTTCAGTTTCATAATTGATGCATGGTGTAGAGCTGTGTAGTATCTCCTGGCAGAGAATACAAGCTCAAACCATTTGAAAATGCTGACGGAAGTCGTACAGACTGCCCTTACTTATTGTAAACTTAGATCTAAAGGATTCTGAATTTTCCCCACAGCATAAAACACTTAGCCATGTCCACTGGCATGGTAGAAGAACAAACATTTTACTAAATGTAGTATAATTAACAGATAGACAATGGGTGCTTAAGCCATGATATGAACTCATGTTTATTGCTGAAGCTGCTGATGTCTGGTTGGTAAGTGAAAGACTTCTTGGAGTGACCAGAGTAAAATGTTGCTCCAAAACCACATGCAGTCTCTCTGGGGCTTGAGGAATGTTGTTTTCCTGGAGTACTGACATAGTATGGACTGACTTTATGTTTGGAATATAAACTCGCAAACCTCAGACTCCAAACAATCTCAGCTTTGGCACGTATAAAAGTTAGGATAAAGGGCTTCCATCCATCAGACTCCAATTTCTGAACTCTCCCCCATTTTAACTACAGCATCTTTCATTTCCTACACTTAAAATAATATTTTTTTTTGTTTTGTGTCTAACTTCCTGAGGAAGTGGTTTTTACTTGGTTAGCCTCCCAGCCTGTCTTCTAGTTCTGCAGTGATTTTTATTGCACAGGCCAGGTTCAGCCCAACTTGAAAGGAGTGTCCATCATCAGCTGACAGATTGAATGTGGCACTTTCTTTTTAAGGGATAAGAGATTTTCACTGCATGGGAGCAAGCTGTGCTGTGCCACTTGGCCTCAGGCCTTGAGGATGGTATCTAACTTTTTTAAATTAGTGAATATAAAAAGAATCTCTGTGTCTTGAGACAGGGAAGGCAGTGTAGCTAAGACTTGTTGTCAAAAAGAATAGTTGCAAAGGACTTTAGGAGACCTGCTGGTATAACTTGTTAAGAGGATGTATGAGTCCTCATACTTGGATTATTTACTCAAAACTGTTCTGAACAGTGAGGTGTATGTACTGTCCCATCAACTCCTTCCCCACCAAGGAAGTTGTGGCAGTTTTGAAGCTAGAAGTTTTGTCACTTTAGCAGACCAAGTGTTAACTGGCGTGAACTACAGCATGCAATTTTGAGTCTAATTGTAGTCTTTAAATTTAATCTTAGCTCAGTAAGAAATGTGTTTCTTATTGTACTTGAGGTTTGAAAAATCCTCAGTAGAAATGGAAGTTATAGACGATGGAGATTGGAATCAATACGGCTGACCAATACGATCGAGTATTGTTCCTTTATTGTTCCAGTGTTGCAGGCTGATGGTGCAGGCCTGTGGTGCGAGTATAGCACAGTAAAGTAAAGTGTAGAAGAAGAGGAGAAAGGAAAGGCAGAAGTGCATAGCGAGGGAACTTCTAAAACTTATATAAACTCAGACTGCCTTGTTGGCATGGCTTCATTGGTTCCCTATGATGACCACACATCACACTATTACAGATTATTGGTCCAACTACTAATGACACAACGAGGTTGTTGATGCAGGTGCATGTCCTGTTGTCCCAAGATAACTGTCCATGTTTATAGCTACCAGTGCCTTGTTTTAGTTACATGCTCCAGGCACAGCACTGTTTTGCTCCACTGCTAGCTGGCTCTGCATTTATGCTGAGCATGGCCTACCACCATGTCAGGCTCTAGGCCTGCACTGCCAGATTGCTCACACTGCTCATCGCTGGCATTGCCACAGGAAGTACTTTTCTGAAGCAGTAGGATAGTTTTAAAAGTTTGCCTACATTTGTTTTAGAATAGAATAGAATAGAATAGAATAGAATACAATAGACCAGGTTGGAAGAGATCTTCGAGATCATCGTGTCCAACCTATCATCCAACACCACCCAACCAACTAAACCATGCAACCAAGCACCCTATCAAGTCTCCTCCTGAACACCTCCAGTGCTGGTGACTCCACCACCTCCTCGGGCAGCCCATTCCAATGGGCAATCAGTCTCTCTGTATAGAACTTCTTCCTAACCTCCAGCCTAAACCTCCCCTGGCGCAGCCTGAGACTGTGTCCTCTTGTTCTGGTACTGATTTGACACCGTCCCCCATAGCAAACTCCTGGCCAAGCTGTCAGCCCATGGCTTCAATGGGAGCACAGTGCATTGGGATAGGAACTGGCTGTAGGGCCGAGCCCAGAGAGTGGTGGTGAATGGTGTCACATCCAGCTGGCGTCCAGTCACTAGTGGTATGCCCCAAGGATCAGTCAAGGATCAGTGCTGGGCCCTGTGCTCTTTAACATCTTTATTGATGATCTGGATGAGGGCATTGAGTCGATCATCAGTAAATTTGCTGACAACACCAAGCTGGGGGCAGGAGTTGATCTGCTGGAGGGTAGAGAGGCTTATTGCTCTCTACAACTACCTGAAGGGAGGTTGTAGACAGGCGAATGTTGGTCTCTTCTCCCAGGCAGCCAGTACCAGAACAAGAGGACACAGTCTCAGGCTGCGCCAGGGGAGGTTTAGGTTGGATGTTAGGAAGAAGTTCTATACAGAGAGAGTGATTGCCCATTGGAATGGGCTGCCCGGGGAGGTGGTGGAGTCGCCGTCACTGGAGGTTTTCAGGAGGAGACTTGATGGGGTGCTTGGTGCCATGGTTTAGTTGTTTAGGTGGGTTGGATTGGTTGATGGGTTGGACACGATGATCTTGAAGGTCTGTTCCAACCTGGTCTATTGTATTCTATTCTATTCTATTCTATTCTATTCTATTCTATTCTATTCTATTCTATTCTATTCTATTCTGTTTGGTTGCCTGGGAGAAGAGACCTCTGCCTGTCTACAACTTCCCTTCAGGTAGTTGTAGAGAGCAATAAGGTCACCCCTGAGTCTTCTCCTCTCCAGGCTAAGCAACCCCAGGTCCCCCAGTCTCTCCTCATAGGGCTTGTGTTCCAAACCCCTCACCAACTTTGTTGCCCTTCTCTGGACACGCTCCAACCAGTCAACATCCTTCCATAACTGGGGAGCCCAGAACTGGACACAGTACTCGAGGTGTGGCCTAACCAGTGCACTGTACAGGGGCAGAATGACCTCCCTGTTCCTGCTTGTCACCCTTAAGGCTTGTGTCTGAACTAGGCCTGTGCCTGTGTGGTGCGAGCCGTTTAAAGGATTCAGATGATGACTACCAAGATAATTGAGGGGCTAGCAGTTTATGACTTGAATGATTGAAAGAGCTAGTTCTGTTGAGTGTTCAGGATATTCAATTACATGAAGGGGGATATAGAGGAAAGAGAGATGGTCTTAAAGGTGCACAGAGGCAATGGATGCAAGCTATAACAGGGGAAGTTTAGATTAGATTTTGGGGAGAAATTTTTTACTCCAAAGACAGACTGTGCTGGGTTGAGGTAGCCCCCTTCCCCACCCCTGGCAACAATAAACACTCAGACAAACGGATTGCAAAAGTGATGGAAAGTTTAAATAGAAAGCAGTGAACATTTACAGAAAGCCAAAAGCGCAGTGACAAAGAAAAATCCCAAAACAGACCCAGAGAGATCCCATCCCCACCTGAGGGTACACCCGAGACCCCCAGGGCTCCTTCTTCCCCCTCCCATTGCTAGGTTAGTCTCAGTTGGCCAGGTCTGAGACTGTCCATCCCCCCATGGCCTTGGGCCTAGCCAGGCCCAATGCCAGGAGACATCTCCCCCAGTTACCGGCTGACGAAGGAGTAAGAAAAGAGCCAGTGCTAGACTCCGCACTGGATCTTATAGTGGTGCAAAGGATTGTGCTAGGAAATACTACATAATTTCCTGTGTCCACCCTCTGGGCTGGACTTCTGTACACAGGAAGTAAACATTGCAGGGGGGCACCCAGCTCAAACTGCAACACACCACCCCTTATTTCATACCACAATCTTTGCACTCAAACACATCATTAAGTCAGAAATCTTCTGATGACATGTTCGGCGAAGTCCATACCTTCATCTGGGCGTCCACCCAAACAGTCTCTCATTCAGGCTCAAGTGTCAGTCCATTCCAGTTCTTCTTCCCTCATCTAATGGAACCTCCCAGCGATGCAGAGTTTACTCTTCTGTGGTGCAAGCTCTTCATGGATCCGTTGGACATCCTGGTCACCTGGAAAGAACCTCACAACTTCTCAACCAAACCTTTATTCCCGTCTCTATTTACTCAGTGGCATATTTCCACCCCTGGGGCAAGCCAGTCAGAACAATCAGGCTCTAACTGCTTCTCCACCCTTCCAGGAAAACAGCACGCTGAGCCTTTCACAACCCTGCACGGACCTATCTGACCGCTTCCAGCCGCGGCCCGAGGCTATACAGATGCATGTCACAGTACACCGCCTTCCCTCTAGGCGTTTGCATACCAAGACATGACAGCATCCAACAACACAACCCTCCCTCGGAAGAGGGAGGGGCTGCACCACAACCTAGTGAGAAGAAGAGAGGTGGAGCCAGGTGCTAGACGCCATTTTCGGAACTCGTCTGAAAAGGTCGGGGAAGAGACTAGGGCCAGCCCCGCCACAGCCCGAGCGCATGGCCAGGACCGCCGTCGCCGCTCCGAGCGCACAGCCGGTCCCGCTGCCACCGCAGTTCGAGTGGACGGCCGAGGACCGCTGTCACCGCTCCGAGCGCATGGCCGGGTCCGCCGCCACCGGGCATACAGGAGGGCTCCGGCCACCTCTATCGCCGCGGTACAGAATCAAAATCGCCTCCACCCCTCGGGCATTCAAACGCCTCCTCCAGCAAAAGCCATAAGCACGTCCTCAGGGCCCTTGAGAACAGCTTTCAGCTGGAGTCCCCGTTCGCCCATAGGGAGCCGAGCTCGCCCACTTGCCGCGGCTGACCCTACCCCGCAGCGAAAACGGACCTGACTTTGATCTACTCGCCGCTGCCCCTCCCCCACTTCACTCCCTGCCGCTTCTACTGCTCCGCAGAGAATAAAGGTGGAGGAAGGGCAGGTCCCGCATTCTCAAGCGGTGCCCCCATTCTGATGGTTAAGAACCACCCCTGCTTGAAATAGCAGGAGGACCTCTCTGCCACCGGTCACGCACCAGGTGTCCCCCTGCAATCCACAAGAACTTAACACAATCGCCCCAACAACAACACATGAGCCCCCAACTGCCAAAAAACCAAAACAACGCCCAGAACTAAATTTAAACTCTCTTATCTTTTGCAATCCGATCTGCAGAGTAGCCACAATAACCAACTCCTACTCCTGGCTGGCTCGCCAAGAATGTAAAGGGGTTGAGGGCAGACCCCCTGCCCACTGTAACCATCCTCTGCTACCAAGAATGTGCTGGGTTGAGGCAGCCCCCTTCCCCACCCCTGGCAACAATAAACACTCAGACAAACGGATTGCAAAAGTGATGGAGAGTTTAAATAGAAAGCAGTGAACTTTTACAGAAAGCCAAAAGCGCAGTGACAAAGAAAAATCCCAAAACAGACCCAGAGAGATCCCATCCTCACCTGAGGGTACACCCAAGACCCCCAGGGCTTCTTCTTCCCCCTCCCACTGCTAGGCTAGTCTCAGCTGGCCAGATCTGAGACTGCCCATCCTCCCATGGCCTTGGGCCTAGCCAGGCCCAATGCCAGGAGGCATCTCCCCCAGTTACCGGCTGACGGAGGAGGAAGAAAAGAGAGTGTGCTAGACTCCGCACTGGATCTTATAGTGGTGCAAAAGATTGTGGTAGGAAATACTACAAAATTTCCTGTGTCCACCCCTCTGGGCTGGACTTCTGTACACAGGAAGTAAACATTGCAGGGGGGCACCCAGCTCAAACTGCAACACAGACAAACATAGAAAGTGCAGGGAGACTGAGAAATCTCCATCCTTGAAGACACTGAGAACTAAACAGGACCAAGGTTGTGGAAAACCTGGGCCAAGCTGCCCCCCTTTTGGGCATACTTCTGGACCCTGTGACCTCTAGTGCTCTGTTCTAACCTGTTGTTCCATGACAGAGTGTAGGGTGTAGCATGAGTTTCAAGTGCAGTTTCCTATGAAATGGCTTGCACTAGATTTGGAAGCTATGTTTCTGTTGTGTAGTAGGAACCCAGAAATGCTAATAACAGTTGAATGCTGGAGAACTAAATACAATTGCTCTTTCTGCTAGGAAATTTTTGTATGTTGACTTTTCAGAAGGTGACACTTTTTCAAGATGCCTGAATTAAGGGCTGTTCAGAAGTGCTTCTTCAACAGTATTTAGGGATTTTAATATTTAGTATTTATTATTCTTTCATTATCGAAAAACTTGTGTACTAAATATTTCAGAAAGAAGTCTGTTTGGTTTCCAAAGTTATTACCTAGTTGTAATATTGGTATTTTTGTGATTCGGCTCCCTAGATGGGGAGACTATCATTGCTTTTCAGGGGCAATGCACATGATGACTATCATAAGGCCCAGAAAGACCTGAATAATTATTCCTTCAGAACATGGTTTGTGTCCTGGTACAGATGTATTGTAATAGAAACAGAAGAAAGCAAAGCTTCAGTCCATCCTATGTAGGGAACTTTAGGAAAAACCCCCATAGATGATCATTAATTAGAACAGCTATACATGAAGAAACCATCCTTATTTAGAGCATTCCCTGACTTTCCATTTGTTTACTGTAATGCCTTCACTGTATTATTTTAATACTTTTTTTGTTTCTAAGTATAAATCGGAGTTAGAGCTATTATTATAGCATTTCACACTTCTGTCTCTTTCTTGTTTATGAAAAGACATCTGAAAGAGAGTCTCTATTGTAGCAGATGATGCTGGTTAACACATGCCACGCAGCTCAGTGCAGTGACTGTCTCTCAGGCGCTGAGCTCAGTTCTGTCCTCACTGCCATCAGTGCGAGTTTTAGCCTTGCCTATGCTGCAAGTGTCTTTTTTGTTGATGTCCAGGAGACATAATATGGCCTAGCAAAGAACTTGCATGTGAAGCATATGCTTTAGACTGAGTGCACAAAGTATTTTGCTGAGATTGGTATCTTAGAATCTGCCAAGAGGTGTTAGGAAAGTCATGGAAACAACACTGGAAGTCCTTAAAATCTGTGCTCTTCAGGAATGTATCTGTTTAAATTCATTCATAATTTGAGAGCCCTTAAAAGACTTCTTGAACTTTAAAGTAAATCTAAGTATGTGTGCTGTCTGGTCTAGGGGACTAAGTGTATTAACGGATCACAAATAGGATGTGCATTAACAAAATAAAAATAAATAAATAAAAATAAGTACTAAACAAATCCAGTAGCAGGGCAAATAAAACCAGTCACTTTAACAATCAACACATACCTGATTTTTAATAACCCTGCTGATACTAAAAAGATGTTTTAAAAGAACAACAGTAAAGTTGCATTACAAAGCACTCTGAAATTCAGATGCTCTGAATTGAAAGTTACTTGTCAAACCTTAATGCACATCTCGCGTGTGTGTACATTATAATAGTATTTTAATGAGAGAAATCCCTGTAAAGTGGGAAAATAGCCTTTAACTTCAGCAGAAAATTGCATCTGTTTAAAACTATTCACTTGTCCTGCCTTTATAAGCTCATGGAAATGCAAGATAAAATTGTATTTGGTGTTGAGGACACAATACATAATAGGAGGAGATGCTGTTTTGGAAGGAGTGCTTTTCTCTTCAGACATAATTTGAGACATTTATGAGCTGCAGAGTCTAAAAGTCTGGCAGTGCTTTTGAATGCAACTGATTTTATGAATTTTTGAAGGTTGTTACAATTCTGTCATTTTCAAGGTCTCTTTTGCTTTTGTCTTTAAATAGTTCTCTTACAAAGACGTGTCAGCTGTAAATAAATTAGTTGGGAAATCCTGATTCTATGGGAAGTTGTTAATTTGTGAAACAGGACAATACCCTGTTGCTGGAAACTTGGTCTCACGAATAGAATAGAATAGAATAGAATAGAATAGAATAGACCAGGTTGGAAGAGACCTTCAAAATCATTGCATCCAACCTATCGACTAATCCAACCCACCTGTGGTGGGTTGGAAGGGGTAAGGTCAAGAAGCCTCATCCATCCCCCCTGTAAGTAAAGGGAAAGAAAAATTGAAGGGAAAGGAAAAAAAACTCACAAGCTGAATTAGCAAAGCAGTGGAGCTATATTTACAAAGCAGTGTAGGATTTGCAGGAGAATATTTACAAATTTACAATATCTACAATATATACAAAGATATACAATAAGGTAGCACAGAAATGAGAGTAACCCCCCTCAGCAGAGGGGGTTCCCCACCTCCGCTCTCCCCTCTCTTCCCCCCTTTCCCCAGAATAGGTTAGAAGAGAGAGAGAGAGAGAGAGAAAGAAGTTAAAAGCAGTTTTGTGTTAATTGGAAGGGAGTTAATACGGAACTTTTATCAAGTCTTCAAGGCCGAGGCCTTGGCAGAAAGCCCAGCATAGACAGAGAGCTGCTGCACCGTGGAGAGGCGGAAGCAAGACTGCCCGAGAAGTTCCCGGAGTGCCCAGGATATCTCCCAGTTCAGAAGGTGCTTCCTCCCACTTCACCAATGAAATTAGTTTAGACTATTCTTTCCGTTTACCAACTTCCGTCCACCATATTCCCTTTCTTAAGGGGACAACGTCAACCGGCCACAGTCCACCCCTTCTAAACAATTTCATTGGCTGTTCATACTGTCCATCCAATCCAAAACGATATTTACAGTTCATGAGTAAAGTTCATAGTCCATTCCGGCTATGCTCAGATGTAGATGATTCAAAAGTCCAAGAAAATCAGAAAATGAGATAAATGGAAAACAGTTCATTTCTTCACCAACGAAGCGAAGAAAAGGGAAACAGGGAAATCTCAGGGTCACTTAGTTGACTCAGGGCTCTCAGGGATCTCAGGGTTCGTGCACTGTAGATTCCTCGTTGATTCTTGTTTTGGGCGCGATGTAGCTGTACAGCAGATCGAAGTTAACCTCTTTCAGCTAAAGTTAAATTTCTTTGTGGAATACACTGAATTTCACCATTCTCTTGCATTACCCAATAAGTGTGACCCGGACCTTCAGCTGAAACCACCCCTCGGACAGGTTTAGCCTCTCCTGAGGGTGAAAATACCCAAACAGTTTTACCTAACAGATTCTTTTCTCTAACAACAGGAACTCTATCACATTCTACTTTCCGTAGCAAATCTGAATGTGCAGGTCCAGCTCGGTTCACTGAACCTCTACTATTTACCAGCCAGGTTGCTTGTGCTAAATGTTTTTCCCAGTTTTTCAAAGATCCACCCCCCATGGCTTTAAGAGTGGTCTTCAACAAACCGTTGTAGCGTTCAATCTTCCCTGAAGCTGGTGCATAGTAGGGAATGTGGAATATCCACTCAATACCGTGCTCTTTTGTGCAGTTCTTTACAAGGTTGTTCTTGAAATCAGTTCCGTTGTCTGACTCAATCCTCTCTGGAGTTCCGTGTCTCCACAGAACTTGTCTCTCCAGACCGAGAATGGTGTTGCGTGCAGTTGCATGTGGAACTGGATAAGTTTCCAACCATCCAGTGTTTGCCTCTACCATAGTAAGCACGTATTGCTTACCAGAACGAGAACGTGGTAGAGTGATGTAGTCAATCTGCCAAGCTTCACCATACTTGTACTTTGACCATCGGTCACCATACCACAAGGGCTTAAGTCATTTTGCCTGCTTAATAGCAGCACAAATGTCACAGTCATGGATGACTTGTGTGATAGCATCCTTGGAAATGTCTATGGATCTGTCACGAGCCCATTGGTATGTTGCATCTCTGCCTTGATGTCCTGATGAATCGTGAGCCCACCGAGCTAAGAATATCTCACCTCGGTGTTTCCAGTCGAGATCAAGATTAGAGTCCATGTCTACTTGAGAAACTCTTGCAGCTAGATCTGCCTGATGGTTGTGTTGCTGTTCCTCAGCATCGATGTGTCTCACTTTCACTGGAATTCTCTCGATTCGATCAGCAATGTCCTGCCATAGGTTGGCTGCCCAAATGGGTTTTCCTTTCCTCTGCCAACCGCTCTTCTTCCAGTTCTTTAGCCAACCCCATAGAGCATTGACTACCATCCATGAGTCGGTGTAGAGATAAAACTTTGGCCATCTCTCACGTTCAGCCACGTCGAGAGCTAGTTGGACAACTTTTACCTCTGCGAGCAGACTGGATTCTCCTTCTCCATCTTTCGCCTCTGCAACTCGGCGTGTTGGACTCCACACTGCAGACTTCCACCTTCGCTTGTTTCCAACAAGACGACAGGAACCGTCTGTGAACAAAGCATATTTCTTTTCATCATCAGAAAGGTCATTGTAAGGAGGAGCTTCCTCAGCACGAGTTACTTTCTCCTCTGGAGGTTTAGCACAGTTGATACCTTCAGGCCAACTTGAGATCACCTCCACTAGACCAGGTCTTTCAAGATTTCCCATTCGAGCTCTCTGTGTTATCAGAGCCATCCACTTAGACCATGTTGAGTCTGTGGCATGATGTGGTGTGGAGCCTTTGCCTTTGAACATCCAATTCAAAACTGGTAGTCTGGGAGCTAAGAGAAGTTGTGATTCAGTTCCAATCACTTCAGAAGATGCATTTACTCCTTCATAGGCAGCTAGAATTTCCTTCTCTGTTGGAGTATAGTTGGCCTCTGAACCTCTGTAACGTCGACTCCAGAAACCAAGAGGTCGTCCACGTGCCTCACCTGGAGCTTTTTGCCACAAGCACCAGGTTGGACCATTGTCACTTGCAGCCGTGTACAAAATGTTCTTAATGTCTGGACCATCTCGGACAGGTCCCAGACCCATTGCTTGAATTACCTCTTGCTTTATCTGGTCAAAGGCCGCTTCTTGTTCAGGTCCCCAGTGGAAATGGTTTCTCTTTCGAGTCACATCATACAGAGGTTTCACAATCTGACTGTATCCAGGAATGTGCAGTCTCCAAAATCCCACTATCCCCAAGAAACGTAGGGTCTCTTGCTTGTTTTTGGGATTTGCCATGGTAGAGACTCTATTGACCACATCCACTGGAATGTGTCGGCATCCATCCTGCCACCGCACTCCCAGAAACTGAATTTCTGTGGTAGGTCCTTTCACCTTGTCTCGTTTGATGGCAAAACCTGCATCCAGAAGAATGTCAATGATTTTGTTACCTTTCTCGAAGACTTCCTCAGCAGTTTTACCCCAGACGATGATATCATCGATGAACTGGATGTGTTCTGGAGCACTGCCTTTCTTCAGAGCATCGTGGATCGCTGCATGACAGATGCTTGAGCTGTGGATCCAGCCCATTGGCAGCCTGTTGAAGGTGTACTGGATTCCTCTCCAGGTGAAAGCAAACTGAGGCCTGCATTCCTCTGCTCTGGGAATAGAGAAAAATGCATTAGCAATGTCTATGGTAGCATACCATTTGGCCTCTTTGGATTCCAGCTCATACTGTAGCTCCATCATGTCTGGTACTGCTGCACTCATAGGTGGTGTCACTTTATTTAGGGCTCGGTAGTCTACTGTCAGATGCCAGTCTCCATTCTGCTTTCGCACAGGCCACACTGGACTGTTGAAAGGTGAATGAGTTTTGCTGACGACTTTCTGACTCTCCAACTGACGAATCAGACTCTGAATGGGCAACAAAGAGCCACGGTTGGTTCTGTATTGTCTGTGATGCACAATCTGAGAAGCAACCGGCAATTTAATGTCCTGTATCTTATGTTGTCCCACAACTGCAGATTCATCAGAAAGCTCAGGTCTGGCAGATAGCTTCAATTTTTGTCCATCAATTTCTATTGAAGCTACTCCAAAAGCCCATTTGTAACCTCTAGGGTCTTTGAAATGCCCTTCTCTCGGAAAATCAATTCCCAAAATACCAGGTGCATCAGGTCCGGTCACAACTGTATGCTTCCTCCATTGTTTACCAGTTAAACTTATATTAACCTCTACCTTACTTAACTCTTGAGATCCACCAGTGACTCCCAGAATCGTTATAGACTCTGATCCCTGTTAATTTGATGGTATTATGGTGCACTGAGCTCCTGTGTCAACCAAGGCCCTGTACTTCTGAAATTGTGAAGTGCCAGGCCACTGGATGTACACATCCCAATAGATTCTATTATCTCTGTTATCCCTCTCCTCCCCCTGGCGGGAGGCAGGGCACCCCTAGTTATGGGGAACATGCGCACATGTGCATGGCACATAGTTTGCAGGGTTATAACTTTGCATTTTATAACCGGAGCCACTGTCGGAAGCATAAGAGTCGTTCTGGGGAACTGTGGAAGTAACAGCTACCCTTCTGGTATTGCTACCTCGGGTTCTACCACTTTGCAATTCCCTCAGTCTCCTGAAAAGATTAGAAGTTGGTTGGCCATCCCAGCGGTTCATGTTCTCACCAAACTGATCACGCAGAGTTATCCAAATAGTCCTACGTGATTGCCTTGGTGGTCTGTTTTGGAATGATCTGTTTTGGAATGACCTGTTTTGGAATGACCTCCTGGGAGGACGTGTATTCCTCACAGATGAACCTTGTATCCACCTGGAGGGAGAACTGAAATTATCCCTTTGTGGCAATTGGTATATGGAATCTTTTACCTCTCTTATGCAATTCTGTATATCTCCAGACATAGTTTTAATGGCTGAAACCAAAGAACTATGTGTCATGCTAGCCTCCAATTGTCTCATTCATTCACTGAATTGGCCAACCGTAGGAGGAGCTGCACCATAATTTCTTGACACAATTCTGCTTGCCAGAATGTTTGCATAATTAGAAGGAGCAAGCTTGATGAGCTTTTTAGCAAGACCAATACCCACAGGAATCTCATCAGGATTCAGAGTTTCATGTTCACCATAGAGTAGCTCTCTAACAGCAAATTCTCTCAAGCGCTTAATTCCCTCATCTATGGTAGTCCAGGGTTTAGGATTCCATGGAAGATCATCTCGGGAAGGATATCTCAGGGCAATCGCCATTAAAAGGCGTATCCAGAGATTAACCTTACCGAGAGCCCTGCCTAGATGTCTATCTATTCCATTGTCCCTTGAGAGAGTTCCTAACTGAGCTGCTGACTTGTCTCCAACTGTTAGAGCCAGAGCACCTGTATCATAACACCTACTAAGCCAAGCTAGAACTGGTTCCTTATCTGCCCTGGTGAAATCTTTACGGACATTTCGCAATTCCTCGCGGGGAGAAGAACAGTCTGAAATATCATCTTCCTCCTCGTCTTCCTGAACTTGTTGTCCTAATAATCCTGCTGTCATTCTCCTAAGGATCTCTTTAAGCTGAGAACCACCTTTGCCAGCTGCTTTCCTAACTTCATCTGTATCCTGCTTTGATCTCACTAGGTTAGCTAGATCTTTAAAACAAACCTTCTCTTCCTCCTGAGCAGGATCTTTTAGAGTAGAGGGCCCCTCACCTGGATCAGTCTCCACCTCTTCTTCTCCATCTTTGGCCTTTCCACTTCTAGTCTTTAAAGTAGTCACCTTAACTGGAGCTGTGTTTGAATTTACAGCCACCTTAATGGAAGCTGACAGATCCTGAGATAAATCAGCTGCTGGGGCAGTGACTTCCGGTCCCACTGAGGGAGTAGGCGGAAGTGACGTTGCTCCGTTAATGGCCGACGGAGAAGAAGAAGAAGGAGTAGGAGAAGGAGTAGGCGCCATGTAGATACCAGCTGCCGCCTTTGGCAGCTTGCTGGAATCAGCAAAGTCATTTAGAGCTGCTTTACCAATTGACTTTTTAGCCTTCTTTTTAACTGACAAGGGTTCTCCACAGTCCTCGTCGCTAGATGACTCTGGGACTAATCGAGAGCCACGGCGTTTTCTTTTTGATCTAGTTTTAATAACAAAACAAGCTCTGGACACCTTTCTCTCTCGCCACAAGGAATACAGAGAAAACACATTAGTTATCACCAGCAACAGATTTATACACATCACATAAATCACCTTTGGGTCCCAGGCATCACCTAAAGTTACTCTCTCCTCAGGCGGAATCTTAAAACCCTTTATCTCAATTGGCAGAGTGGTGGAGGTAACATTTCTGTATCTCACTGGTCATAGGAAATTAATACATTTTCCATACCATAGTTTAACTCTATACATAACCCACATATAAATTGTCCGCACCAAATATTTACCCAGGTAATCCAAAATCAAACCCAAACAATATCTGTAAACCAGAGCCCCAAAAATTGAAAAGAATAATCGCGCCACAAACCACAACACCTTCATGTTTGCTAATTCACCAAGAAAACACTAAATCAATCAAGTAATAAATTAAACTAATTATCTGCCGCACGTTGGGTACGCCAATAAAGAAAAAATGTGGTGGGTTGGAAGGGGTAAGGTCAAGAAGCCTCTTCCATCCCCCCTTGTAAGTAAAGGGAAAGAAAAATTGAAGGGAAAGGAAAAAAAAACTCACAAGCTGAATTAGCAAAGCAGCGGAGCTATATTTACAAAGCAGTGTAGGATTTGCAGGAGAATATTTACAAATTTACAATATCTACAATATATACAAAGATATACAATAAGGTAGCACAGAAATGAGAGTAACCCCCCTTGGCAGAGGGGATTCCCCACCTCCGCTCTCCCCTCTCTTCCCCCCTTTCCCCAGAATAGGTTAGAAGAGAGAGAGAGAGAGAGAGAAAGAAGTTAAAAGCAGTTTTGTGTTAATTGGAAGGGAGTTAATACGGAACTTTTATCAAGTCTTCAAGGCCGAGGCCTTGGCAGAAAGCCCAGCATAGACAGAGAGCTGCTGCACCGTGGAGAGGCGGAAGCAAGACTGCCCGAGAAGTTCCCGGAGTGCCCAGGATATCTCCCAGTTCAGAAGGTGCTTCCTCCCACTTCACCAATGAAATTAGTTTAGACTATTCTTTCCGTTTACCAACTTCCGTCCACCATATTCCCTTTCTTAAGGGGACAACGTCAACCTGCCACACCACCTAATCAACTAAACCATGCAGCCAAGCACCCTATCAAGTCTTCTCCTGAACACCTCCAATGATGGTGACTCCACCACCTCCCTGGGCAGTCCATTCCAATGGACAATCACTCTTTCTGTGTAGAACTTCTTCCTAACATCCAGCCTAAACCTCCCCTGGCGCAGCCTGAGACTGTGACCTCTTGTTCTGGTGCTGGCTGCCTGGGAGAAGAGACCAACATCCGCCTGTCTACAACCTCCCTTCAGGTAGTTGTAGAGAGCAATAAGGTCACCCCTGAGTCTCCTCCAGGCTAAGCAACCCCAGCTCCCTCAGTCTCTCCTTATAAGGCTTGTATTCCAAACCCCTCACCAACTTTGTTGACCTTCTCTGGACACGTTCCAGCAAGTCAACATCCTTCCTAAACTGAGGGGCAAATGTCCCTAAAATATAAAGCAGGGATTAAAATATTGTTTGTCTTTTTGTCTTGCAGGTCCAAACCATGAATTACGTTGGACAGTTAGCAGGGCAAGTGTTTGTGACTGTGAAGGAGCTCTATAAGGGACTAAACCCAGCCACGTTATCAGGATGTATTGATATAATTGTAGTACGTCAGTGTGCCCGGTTGACGCTGTCCCTTTAAGAAAGGGAATATGGTGGACGGAAGTTGGTAAACGGAAGGAAGAGTCTAAACTAATTTTCATTGGTCAAGTGGGAGGAAGCGGTATCTGGCCTGAGAGTGAAGTGGGCATTCCCAGCACTTCTCTGTCACTCTTGCTTCCGCATCTCCTTCAGTGCAGCAGCTTTCTGCCTGTGCTGGGTTTTCTGCCAAGGCTCCGGCCTTGAAAAAACTGATAAGGCCTGTATTAACTGCTTACAATTAACACAAACTGCTTTTAACTTCTTTCTTTCTCTTTCTCCCTCTTTTCCGAACTATTCTGGGGAAAGGGGGGAAGAGAGGGGAGAGCGGAGGTGGGGAACCCCCTCGGCCGAGGGTGATTACTCTCATTTCTGTGTTACTCTGCTGTATATCTTTGTATATATTGTAGATATTGTAAATTTGTAAATATTCCCCTGCAAAATCCTACACTGCTTTGTAAATATAGCTCCACTGCTTTGCTAATTCGGCTGGTGAGTTTTTTTTTCCTTTCCCTTCAATTCTTCTTTCCCTTTTACCTTACAAGGGGGAAGGGAAGAGGCTTCTCGGCCTTACCCTTTCACCCACCACAGTCAGCCAGATGGAAACCTTCAGTGTTCCCCTTTCCATGTGCACTTTGGGAAAATGGGAGTCGTGCATTCTAGGGAGAAAGTGGTAAGAAAATTAGTAGTTTTGATTTGGACATGTTATGTCTGTGAATTAACTGTAGTGGCATGGAAGTTACTGAATGTTCTGCCATAGGCTAGTCAAGGTTTTTCTTTAGGTGCTCTTTATGAATTGCTCAAATTGCAGCAAAGTTCAATTAAAAACATTGTTACTGATTCCTGCATTTCAGAGCATAATATGCCAGAATTTGGCTATAATAAAAACAAAGCAAACCATGGCACCTGTAACATTTATTTTCAATAAAGCAAAATTTGAATGTACTCATAGTCTATAGCAGATTTCATTAGTGACGGTGTATTAAGACCCCTCTGTTAAACATGTTCAATGATAGCTACAAAAAAGGAAGGTAACAATGAAGTACAACTCTGAGACAGCAGAATGTTGAGGTTAATTGAAGCTAGGAAAAGCAGTGAGGACCTTGAGATAAATATAAACAGCCTGATTGACTTGGCAATATATATCAGGTGTGAAGTTGCCAGTAAGTAATGCAGGACAGAGTATTTTAGGAAATAATTTGTAACATCTAGTCTAGGTTCTAATGTAGCAGAAAGATCCTAATGTCATAGAATCATAGAATTCATAGTTTCATAGTTTCATAGTCTCATTCAGGGTTGGAAGGGACCACAAGGATCATCCAGCTCCAACCCCCCTGCCATGGGCAGGGACACCCCATACTAGATCAGGCTGGACAGAGCCTCATCCAGCCTGCTCTTAAACACCCCCAGGGACGGGGCCTCGACCACCTCCCTGGACAACACATTCCAGGGTCTCACCACTCTCATGGTGAAGAACCTCCTCCTCACATCTAGCCTGAATCTGCCCACCTCCAGCTTCATTCCATTCCCCCTAGTCCTATCACTACCTGAGATCCTGAGAAGTCCTTCCCCAGCCTTCCTGTAGGCCCCCTTCAGATACTGGAAGGCCACAATTAGGTCACCTCGAAGCCTTCTCTTCTGCAGACTGAACAGCCCCAACTCCTTCAGTCTGTCCTCATAGGAGAGGTGCTCCAGCCCTCTGATCATCCTTGTGACCCTTCTCTGGACACGTTCCAGCACCTCCACATCCCTCTTGTAATAGGGGCTCCAGAACTGGACACAGTACTCCAGGTGGGGTCTCACCAGGGCTGAGTAGAGGGGGAGGATCACCTCCCTCGACCTGCTAGCCACACTTCTCCTGATGCAGCCCAGGATCTGATTGGCTTTGCGGGCTGCAAGTGCACATTGAGAGCTCATGTTGAGCTTTTTGTCCACCGGCACCCCCAAGTCTCTCTCCTCAGGGCTACTTTCCAGCCAGTCACTGCCCAGCCTGGATTTGTGCCTGGGATTGCCTCGACCCAGATGCAGGACCCTGCACTTGCTCTTATTGAACTTCATGAGGTTGGCTTGTGCCCACCTCTCCAGCCTGTCAAGGTCCTTCTGGATGGCCTCCCTTCCCTCCAGCGTGTCTGCTGCACCACACAGCTTGGTGTCATCAGCAAACTTGCTGAGGGTGCACTCAATGCCACTGTCCATGTCACCCACAAAGATGTTGAACAAGACAGGTCCCAGGACTGATCCCTGAGGGACTCCGCTTGTCCCTGGCCTCCACTGGGACATGGAGCCATTGACAGCCACAATTATTAGGGTTGGAGGGGACCACAAGGATCATCCAGTTCCAAACCCCCTGCCATGGGCAGGGACACCTCATACTAGATCAGGTTTCTCACAGTCACATCCAGCCTGGCCTTAAAAACTTCCAGGGATCCAGGGATGGGGGTTTTGCCACCTGCCTGGGCAACGTCTTTCAGTGTCTAAACACCCTAATCGTGAAAAATTTCTTCCTAACATCCAATCTGAATCTACCCATTTCTATTTTTGCTTCATTCCCCCTAGTCTACCCTCCGAGGGTAGACAACAGTTGGGAGGAGGGCAGTCCATTAAAATCGGGAATTGACGAGAGGAAAAGCAGCCCTCAGGGACTAAATACTCCACAGGGGTCAGGGAGCTACATGGATGCTGAGAGCCCACCCAGATTAGAAGTCGAAAGGGAGGAAGGCAGCCCGTCAGGAGCAGAGAGCCGAAGGGAGACACTCAGCCTGCCCGAGCTCAGTCAATATGGGGGTAACAACACATCCAGGAGTAGAAACATTAGTAAAATAAAAACCAGCACACCAAGGACTGGGGACAAAAGTAATTCACTGGGAAGCGGCGCCTCTGAATTTAAATATAGTGAGAAGGATGATAACGAGACATGCAGAAAGGGAGGCAGGGAACCACTTAATATAGTAATTCAGATAAAGGATGAGAGAAGTGGGAGGGAAGCAGAAGATGAGAAGGACAGCAGCCCGGGACAGGATAGGAGTCGGCAGATACAAAAAAGGCAACAGACGCAGGACGAAAACCGTATGGATTGTGTAATGGAGATAAAAGGGAAAGAGGAAGAACAGGGAGTGGGGAAGAGGAAAGAGAAGAGAAAGAATAGGGGAGACGTTGGGGCACAGGAAGGAGATCCAGGGAAAGAAATCGGTCACTCGTATTATACGAGATCTGTGGCACGAGGGGAAGCAAAGCAAGGAGAGGAAGGGAACCATACGATAGCTCCTCTCCGAGAAGTTGTACCAATGGTAGGGGAAAAGACTAGAGTAAAAGTACCGTTCTCGACAAGTGATTTGAACAGTTGGAGGGATGAGGCAAGGAATTTCAGGAGAAACCCTGAGGGAGTAGCGAAGAGGTTTGAATTAATGGCAAAGAATTTAGATATTGATTGGGAGGATATAGAAGTGATGCTGTCAGAGTTGACGGATACAGAAAGGGAACTCGTATTGGAAACAGGAAAGCGACATGCTCAGGTATTATCAGGAAGACTAGAAGATAATTTTCCCAGCAGTAAACCAGAATGGGACCGGGCAATCCAGAGCACTATCAACAGTTAGTGCAGTATAGAAAACTGATAGCGATGGGCTTGCGTAATGCGATCCCTAAGGCTATAAATTGGTCAATGCTATATGACGTCAGGCAGGGAAAGGATGAGACCCCATCAGAGTTTTTGGATAGACTTAGGGTAGCAATGAGACAATACACACCCCTGGACCCAGCAACAGAAGAAGGGAAACAGCACTTGTTAGGGTTGATGATGGGACAGAGTAACCCAGACATTAGAAAGAAATTACAAAAACTTGAGCATCCAGCAAATAAAAACCTAGAGACACTGCTAAATGAGGCATGGAAAGTATACAATAATAGAGAGATTGAGGAGAAGAAAAAGGAGGACAAGAGAATAGCTCGAGTAGTTGCTGTAGCAGTGGCAGCTCAGAAGACAGGTTACTCGGAACCTGGAACCAGGGAAGAGGTAGAGGCAACCCAGCAGGAAGGGGAGGAAGGCTCCAACCCCACCCAGCTAGAGTAGGGCCAAATCAATGTGCATACTGCCTACAGATGGGACACTGAAGCGGGAATGCCCCCAACGAAGGGAAAGGTTAATGGCCACTGCTACTACCACACATCAGAATAGTGAATGAGGAAGACCGGTGGGCGTACCTAGCAGACCCACTGGTTAAAATAGAGCTAGGGGAAGATGAAAAGGAATTGAACTTTTTGATTGATACGGGAGCAACTTTTTCGGTTTTAAATCAAGAATTGGTACCTAAAAGTGAAGAATTTGTACAAGTTGTGGGAGCAACAGGCCAACCAGAAAAGGCTTACTTTTGAAACCCATTAAATACAAAATTGGGAAACAAATGGGAATTCATCAGTTCCTATATTTACCAAATTCGCCTAAGCCCTTATTGGGAAGAGACTTATTGGAGAACTTGGGAGCCATAATAAAGTTCAACAAAGACAAATTGGAATTACAAGTGAATGAGGAACAACTGATTACAGCTCTAAGCCTGACGATCAGTTGTGTGGAACCTAAACCTGAGAAACACAATTTCGAGCGAATTCTGAATAAGACATACCCATTAGTGTGGGCTACAGACATACCTGGGAAATCAAAACAAGCAGTACCGATTGTTGTTGAACTTAAGGGTGGGGCAAAACCAGTAAGAAGAAAACAATACCCTCTGAGGATAGAGGACAGGAAGGGAATTGAGCCCATAATCAAAAGGTTTTTGGAACTGGGATTATTGGTAGAATGCGAATCAGATTTTAATACACCAATCCTGCCAGTAAAGAAACCTAATGGAACATATAGACTAGTTCAGGATCTGAGAGCAGTAAACGAAATAACCAAGACATTACATCCGGTAGTTGCTAATCCATACACACTTTTAACTAGATTGAAGGATAATTTGGCCTGGTTCACTGTATTAGATTTAAAAGATGCATTCTTCTGCCTTCCCTTAGCTCCCGAGAGTCAAAAGATTTTTGCCTTTGAGTGGGAATCTGTAGCTAGAGGAAGAAAGACTCAACTTACCTGGACGGTATTGCCCCAAGGGTGGTGCAATTCCCCACGATTTTGGGAATCAGTTAGCCAAAGAATTAGAACAGTGGGAGAGGCCGCTGGGAGATGGTACCCTTCTGCAATACGTAGACGACCTCCTAATAGCAACAGCGACAGAGGAAGAATGCATTGAATGGACTATTTCTTTGTTAAATTTCCTGGGTTTAAGTGGATATCGAGTTTCTCAACAGAAAGCACAGCTGGTGCAAAAAGAAGTGGTGTACCTGGGATACGAAGTCTCCAGAGGACAGCGATCCCTGGGAGCAGCTAGGAAAGAGGCCATCTGCCAGATACCCAAACCACAGACGGCGAGAGATCTGCGCACCTTTCTGGGGATGACAGGTTGGTGTCGGCTATGGATCTACCAGTACGGGATACTTGCTAAACCGCTCTATGATTTGTTGAAGGAGACGAAGAACATCCTAGTTTGGACTCCTGAGGCAGAAGGGGCCTTTAAGAAGTTGAAGCTGGAGCTAATGAGAGCACCGGCCTTGGGTCTCCCAGATGTATCGAAACCATTCTGGCTGTTCTCCCATGAGCGACAAGGGATGGCCCTAGGAGTCCTAGCACAACAATTGGGACCACACAAGAGAGCTGTGGCATACTTCTCCAACGATTGGATGAAGTAAGTAAAGGATGGCCAGGCTGTCTGAGGGCAGTGGCCGCAGTAATAATTAACATAGAAGAGGCCAGGAAGCTCACGTTGGGTCAAAAGATCACTGTGTTAGTATCTCACACTGTGTCAGCTGTACTGGAACAGAAAGGCAACCATTGGCTGTCGCCTTCCAGATTCCTAAAATACCAGGCCATCCTGGCTGAATCAGATGACATAACCATTCAGGTAACTAACATTGTGAACCCAGCTTCATTTCTAGAAGGAAGAAACCCAGCAGAACCCATCGAACATGACTGCCTGGAAACAATTGAAGCAGTATACTCCAGTCGCCCGGACCTAAAGAAGAGCCATTCGAGAATGCAGATAACTGGTTCTCAGACGGCAGCAGCTTTGTGAAGCGAGGAGTAAGAATGGCTGGCTATGCAGTCACTACTACGGAAAGGGTAATTGAGTCGAACCCCTTGCCTGCAGGGACCTCAGCTCAAAAGGCAGAGCTGATAGCTCTGACTCGAGCCCTGGAATTGGCGGAAAACATGCAAATTAATATATGGACAGACTCTAAATATGCTTTTTCAGTTGTACATGCTCATGGAGCCATTTGGAAAGAAAGAGGACTGTTAACTACCCAAGGAAAAACGGTCAAACATGCAGAGGAGGTTCTGCGATTGCTAGAGGCGGTCCAACTCCCAGCACAGGTGGCCATAATGCATTGTAAGGGACATTTGAAAGGTAACACTATTCCAGAAATAGGAAACAGGAAGGCAGATGCAGAAGCTAAATTGGCTGCCACGAGGACTAGGGCAGTGGAAATAACGGCCCTAATACCAGGAGAGCTGGATATCAACATCCAGCCAGATTACCAGGAATCAGATCATAGATGGATTCAAAGAAATAAGGGTAAAATATTAGAAAATGGTTGGGGTCAATTGGAAACAGGACAGTTAGTAATACCAGGAAACGTGATGTGGCAGTTTGTAAAAACAGAACATGAGAAGGCCCATTGGGGTCTAGATTCGCTTTACCAATATTTACAAACCAGGATAGCAGGACCAAAATTATTTACTACTATAAAACACGTTACATCCCAGTGCGGCGGTGTCTGAAAAACAACCCGAATACGGGAACCAAGGTACACCAAGGAGCCATAAATCGAGGTAAATTCCCAGGTGAATCATGGCAAATTGATTTTCAGAACTCCCAAGAAAAGGGGGGTTTCGGTATTTGTTGGTATTAACTGATACATTTTCTGGGTGGCCTGAAGCATTCCCTTGCAGGACAAATAAGGAAAAAGAAGTAACTAAAGTAATGTTGAATGAAATTATTCCACGATTTGGGGTACCGAGGAGCATTTCCTCGGATAGGGGTACACATTTCTGTGCAAAAACAGTGAGAGCAATAAGCAAAGCATTACAAATCAAATGGCAATTACACACGCCTTACCGTCCACAGGCCAGTGGGCAAGTGGAAAAGATGAATCATCTTATCAAACAACAAATTGCTAAAATATGTCAGGAGACTAATTTGCAGTGGTATCAAGCTTTGCCTATTGCTCTACTGAGGCTGAGAGTCAAACCAAGATCAAAAGAAAAGTTAAGCCCATTTGAAATTTTGTATGGTAGACCTTATGCTATGCAAGTTGTAAATGGGGACGCTATGGGCCAAATCGGTGATCAGTACATTTATGATTATGTAATTACAGTGGGGAAACAATTGGACAGGAATGCTACTGTGGTGATAGAGCACCAACCAAAACAACCTGATTGCAAGTTACATCTGTTTAATCCCGGTGATTGGGTGTATGTTAAGAATCTTTTAGCAAAACCCCTACAAGAGAAGTGGGAAGGACCCTTCCAAGTGCTGCTGACTACCTTCACCGCGGTTCGGATCAAGGAGCGACCTACGTGGATCCATTATTCACGAGTCAAGAAAGCCCCGGAGAACAAACAAGAGGAGCAGACGTCATGATCCTGACTCCACCTCAGGCCATTACAACTCTGATCATTGGACTCTCGATAAGTATAGCTCTTCCCCAAGGCTCTGCCCCAATAGACCCATGGTCTTATGCACACCAGTGTATCCACCCAGAGATGGGACAGAAAGGACCCTATTTCGAGGTTTATGCCTTGCGTAACAATCAGCCATACATGAGTGAAGTATGGCATCAGCCCTCCATGGTAGCATACAAGGGAGACCAAATCCAAGTTGGGTGTCGAGAGCTAGACCCAGAGGAAGGGAAAACAAGACAGCTAGTATTAACAATTCGATCCTCAATGACAGCTTATAGACATAACCTTGTTACCTATAGTCCAGTAAAAATGGGCAAGCCCACCGGCTGGACCCAGCAAAAGGGCCCAATTTCGTGCCAGTGGAGTGACTTTAGGGAGATCCACCGAATTACAACCCCAAAACATAACCCTTGACCTTCACCCTCTTCTCATTCCCGTGAGAAAGATTGTAGCATCTAATGGTCCTGAGGAAGGGAAAGCACAGTGTGAGATGGCATTTAGATTGGATCAGTCAATGTCATTCATATGCGAAAGACAGTTGAAAAAGCCGGAAGAAGGTTCAGGCCTCCTTAGCCATGCTGTCGAATATAAGGTGTGGTCACCGGAAGACATGATCCCATTGTATCCAAATATAGTCTTGCCCCCAAAAGCCACTCTACCGGTAGAATGTAGATTAATACATAACCTAACCTTTATAGGGCCACAGGTGATAAGAAGATCTAACGAACTAAAATTATTGTTAGACCCCACTTACTCCCTGAAGAAGGTGCAGATGAACATTCACGCTGACATTACTCATTTGCAGAAAGATTGCCGACCATTTATACAGCAAAGCCTTAAGGGATGGGATGCATGGCTGGCAACTAGGTCTTATCACAGGCGGGTGCAAAGAGATATAAGTGGATGGGTCGGCACTGGATTTGGAATAGTGAATGCAATTGATCAAGAGGTATTGGTGAACAAATTGAGCACTGTCACCACTAACTTAGGAAAACTCAAAGTGCCCCTGAGTTCATCTGTGCTTACATTAACAGAAACACAATCGCTAGTGGTAAAATTACTAACCATGGTAGCAAACCATACTGCAGAAGATTTTGTGAAGCTCTCTGACTATACAGGGAACTTAGTAGAGACATTGCACTCGCTATACAATGCTCTCAGACACAACAATGGGTACAATCGGTAGCGGCAGGAATAATGAGAGAGGGAATGTCAGGTACATTACCTCAAGAGATAAGAGAAACAATATTAAAGGATAATTATACTACACAATTTGAGAAGGACCACCAAGCCTGGTGGCAATTAGTAAATTTCACTTATGACCCTCAACAAGATCACATTGAAGCCTATGTCCTCACCATCAGTGCGGCAGAGGAAAAAGCTATCTTTCCTATCCTCACTCTAGGGACAATACATCAAGATGTCATTATCAGACCAATAGATCACAATGTCTGGGCCAGTTATGATTACACCAAAAATAAGTGGCAATCAGTTAGCACAGAGGCATGTATTCATAGAGGACAATTAGGCTATGTTTGCGAGAACGCTGTAATAGAAGCAGAAGATTTATGCTTAGATGTCGAAAATAGTGTATGTGCCTTTGAAATGCTTTCACATAATGGAACACAATCACAAGTCTACTATATAGGGATGGGTGTGCTTGCGTTAGGACTGCTTGTGACAGCGTCACTATAGATAATTGCCAAGAAGAGACTAACAATACTAACTTCTGTGTGTGCAACTTCACCAAGATAGTGGGTTGTGATTTTCATTATACAGTCCCAATAACTACTCAACAGCTAATTAATGCAGATTTTAACCTATATCAAAATATACCAAAATTACAAATAGGGATGGACATAAAAATTCTTAAAGCAATGCTAGCACATCCTAAAGTGAAGGAATTAGTGCAAAAGGTGAATCAAACGAATAAACGAGTGGTATGGCAGGTAGAACATAATTCAGAAAAAATAAAAGATGTCCTGACCAAGGTGGAACAAGTAGGCCAGCATCATTGGTGGGACATCTTTACAGGATACTCCCCAACAGCTACCCAGGTCTTTAACTATCTGGTGCACCCAATGATAATAGTAATTTTAGTTCTGCTACTATTAACTCTCACAAATATTTGTATGTGGTGGAAACTAAGAATCATAATAAAAAGGACCCAAATAATTTGGGCGATGGTACGGGCATATCAGCGCCCTATAGGATTAGAATTTGACGAAAGAATTCGTCAGTTATAAGAAAAAGGGGGGAATGAAGCCCCAGAACAGAGAGCTTTCGAAAGCATGAAGCAGATAAAGCAGTAAATTAGCTGAGGCATGGGTCACTGTGACAGGAAAAGAAGATAAGGAATAGAGACTGACAAGAACTGTTAGGATAAGCATGATTCAGAGCCAACAAGGCCAAACTAACACTTAGAACAACATCAGCAGAACTAAGCCAGGCACACCGGGAATTGACCAAATTAGGAAAGGAGTTCAAAAGTTGAAGGAGGAAGACTCATCAGGAAACCCCTGCCCATGATGAAGCCGCCGGAATGACCACCAAGAAGATCGTCAGAAGAGATGCCCCCGCCCACGCTCAGCCTACACCATGCCCCACATGAATATGTATGCAAAGAAATGATTATGTATAAGATCTGATGCAATACTACATCCAAAGCTGTATAAAAGGCATACTTTTGTTACGGGACAGGCAGAAATCCATTTAGTGATTTCTCCAACGCGTTGCCAATAAAATACCTCCTGTCTATCTGACTTAAACTGAGTCTCTTAGGCAGTTATTCTTGCCTTTTGGGGCAAAATTCGGCATCACTATCATTACCTGACACCCTAAAAAGTCCCTCACCATAGACATCCATAGATCATAGTCATCACAGATATTGTTCAATTCTTACATAATTCCAACATACAGGATGGATAAAAGTTGAAAATGTTACTGTGCTAGTAAGATACTGTGTCCTGCAGTATAGCATAAATGTAGACTTGTGCAAGTCTCAAAAAGCCCCCAAACAAACAACCCCCCCCAAAAAAACCCTAACCAACCAAACAGAAACCCCCAATGGTGTCAAGAATGATAGTTCTTGACAATCTTCCTGAGAAGAAATGGAAATGTTTGTGGCTGTATAGTGGTGAGATAAGTGCACAGAAGAAATAGACACATCAATTGTGTTGGGAATGTAAACTAAATTTCCTTATTTGTGCTACTTATGGTGTAAAGAGAGGTCTGTTAAATGAATTTTAAAGACAGCATATTAAGAATTTGCCTGTGGAAGAACTTTGTGCACAATTCAAAATCAGGCTATAACCTGAAAGAGCAAAAATATTTGTGTGGTGAGTAAAGTATTCTGTGGCAATGCCAGCGACGAGCAGTGTGAGCAATCTGGCAGTGCAGGCCTAGAGCCTGACATGGTGGTAGGCCATGCTCAGCATAAATGCAGAGTCAGCTAGCAGTGGAGCAAAACAGTGCTGTGCCTGCAGCATGTAACTAAAACAAGGAACTGGTAGCTATAAACATGGACAGTTATCTTGGGACAACAGGACATGCACCTGCATCAACAACCTCGTTGTGTCATTAGTAGTTGGACCAATAATCTATAATAGTGCAATGTGTGGTCACTCCTAGGGAACCAATGAAGCCATGCCAACAAGGCTCTCCGAGTTTATATAAGTTGTAGCAGTTGCCTTGCTACGCACTTCTGCCTTTCCTGTCTCTTCTTCTTCTACACTTTACTGTGCTATACTCGCACTACAGGCCTGCTCCATAGGCCTGCACCATCGGCCTGCACCACTGGAACAATAAAGGAACAATAAAGGAACCACTGGAGAGGTGGGCACAAGCCAACCTCATGAAGTTCAATAAGAGCAAGTGCAGGGTCCTGCATCTGGGTCGAGGCAATCCCAGGCACAAATACAGGCTGGGCAGTGACTGGCTGGAAAGTAGCCCTGAGGAGAGAGACTTGGGGGTGCTGGTGGACAAAAAGCTCAACATGAGCTCCCAATGTGCACTTGCAGCCCGCAAGGCCAATCAGATCCTGGGCTGCATCAGGAGAAGTGTGGCTAGCAGGTCGAGGGAGGTGATCCTCCCCCTCTACTCAGCCCTGGTGAGACCCCACCTGGAGTACTGTGTCCAGTTCTGGAGCCCCTATTACAAGAGCGATGTGGAGGTGCTGGAACGTGTCCAGAGAAGGGCCACAAGGATGATCAGAGGGCTGGAGCACCTCTCCTATGAGAGCAGACTGAAGGAGTTGGGGCTGTTCAGTCTGCAGAAGAGAAGGCTCCGAGGTGACCTAATTGTGGCCTTCCAGTATCTGAAGGGGGCCTACAGGAAGGCTGGGGAGGGACTTCTCAGGATGTCAGGTAGTGATAGGACTAGGGGGAATGGAATGAAGCTGGAGGTGGGGAGATTCAGGCTGGATGTGAGGAGGAGGTTCTTCACAATGAGAGTGGTGAGACCCTGGAATGGGTTGTCCAGGGAGGTGGTCGAGGCCCCGTCCCTGGAGGTGTTTAAGAGCAGGCTGGATGAGGCTCTGTCCAGCCTGATCTAGTGTGGGGTTTCCCTGCCCATGGCAGGGGGGTTGGAACTAGATGATCCTTGTGGTCCCTTCCAACCCTGAATGAAACTATGAAACTAACTATAATACTCGACTATATTGGTCAGCCGTATTGATTTCAATCTCCGTTGCCCATATCTGGCGCCCAAACATACATGGATTCTCGGGATCCTCGGACTACGATACTGATCGACTCAGCATAAAGAGGTACGTCCGAGCGATATGGAAAGCTGGTCGAAATAGCACTGCCCCAGTGCTGAAAAAATTAGCAGCGCGCGCTCAAAAAGGAAGTGGATCTCACCTTGGCCCGGTGAGCGACCGGGGATGGGCAAGGGGAAGCACGCCGCGAAACAGAAGAGGCTGTGCTAAATGCCCTCCACCTATCCTCTCCGTGAGAGGTATTACTGGCAATTCCGGGATCTTAAAAGGGCTATTAGCCTGGGCCCGGAGTCATCCCCACGGCCAATAAGCTTTTACTTCTGAAGCACGGGACGAAATTGCAGCCCAGCTGTGGGATGAGGTGCTACATACTTAAAAAAACAGCTTTTCGCTATAGCACCGTGTGACGGATTGTCACATACATTGCAATTGAAAAAAGCAGAGCAGTCTACTCCCGATTCAGCTACTGCGGCATTTGGTTCTAATCGAGACGAAAAAGGGAGACTCAGACGGCACCCCTGCCCTCCACCCCCCTTCTCTCTCCCTGCACATCGTCTGCCACTCCGTCAGCATCCTCCTCACAATTTCAATTGCCCGCTACTCCTTCTACACGAATCGCGGCTCTCTGTGACCGTTTGAGGCAGTGCCTTTAACAAAGGGACACCATGGCCGAATGTTTTATAAACAAGACAGGTCTAAACTAATTTCATTGGTGGAGAAGCAGAGCACTGCCTTAAGCTTTGATTCCCAGTGGGACTTGTCTCAGTCTTGCATTTTCTCCCCTTCCTTCTGCAGCTCACAGCTTCTGGGCTTTCAGCCAGACTGACCTTGGAACAGATAAGACCCCAATACAGAAACAATAGGAACTAGAGTACACCTTGCTAACCACCCTCAACCCACCCCTACCCGTACCCCCATAAAAGGGCGAATTTTCTGGTACAACTCTTACCGACCAAAGCTCTGTTCTGATTTAAAGTTACAGTGCTAATTTCTTCATTTCTGATTGCAATGTCCTTAAGAGATTTATTATTTAGAGTTTTGCTAAGTTTTCCTGGTAAGCATAATGAATGGTAAGCATTCGGTATTTACAGATACCTAGTACATAGTAATTGTAGTAAGGTGTAAGTACTTAGTAATGAGTTCACATTGTAAGATTTTCCTTTGGTTCAAACCTTCTTAGTTGTGTGCCTAGGCATTTCAAAGGAGCTCCATGTAATATAGTTAAGGTTTGTAGTAAGGTTTGTAGTAAGCAGGTATTCATTTTAAGAAGTACTCCTTAGCTAAGGTAATGTCTTTATATTTCCTTCTTAGACACAGACTAGAAAAAATACAAAAAATGCAGAAAAAAAAAAGTAAACAAAAAGGTAACAAGTGCAAAGAAAAAATGTAAACGTAGAACTATATAACAAAAGCACAAAAGGTCTGGATACAAAACATAGAGTACTAAATAACAGAATAATAATAAAAAAGGAGAGCAACAATATAAACAAAATATTAAAACCAAAATATGACACACTGAAAAATGATAAAGATTACTAACAAAAAATAACTATTAACAGAAAACATAAGAATTGTTAGCAAAAAATAAAAATAAGGATTATCAAGACTACTATGCACTTCTGCCTTTCCTGTCTCTTCTTCTTCTACACTTTACTGTGCTATACTCGCACTACAGGCCTGCACCATAGGCCTGCAACACTGGAACAATAAAGAAACTATTAATACTCGATCATATTGGTCATCCGTATTGATTCCAATCTCCGTCGCCCATAGTATTCAGAATTACCTTTAAAAGGATTCAGGGCATTATTTAATGGCTATGAACCTTCTCCCAGTGGAAGACCAAAACAGCAATTATCTGTCTTTGAATTAGAAAAACATTTTGACAATTGTTGGCCTTGAAACAGAGAAGGTCAGAATAGAATAGAATAGAATAGAACAGAATAGAATAGAATAGAATAGATCAGACCAGGTTGGAAGAGACCTTCAATGTCATCACGTCCAACCTGTTATCTATTTATGATGATGAGTTTCCTACACTTCCCTGAGAAGCATTTCCTGAGTGATAGGGATAGGATAGCTGAATAGGAACTGTTTTACCTAAAATAACTTTCTTTTCATATAAGAATGTGTTTTCTTCCAGGTTGACATCGAAATCAATGGAGAGGCTGTAGATTTGCACATGAAACTAGGAGACAATGGAGAGGCCTTTTTTGTGCAAGAGATGGATAACGATCAGGTAAGAGTCAAAACTGTTTTAATTTGTTAGAAATTCAATGCCTGCTCTTCAGAGCCTGTTTTAAGCTTAGGAATTCTTGCTGAAAAAAATGTACTTTTACACAATTTATAGGTTTGAAAGTTTTTCAGGCTATTTTCTGCTATGGAAGTTCAATACTATACCATTATTTCTTTTTTTGAGTCACTGAGATTTGGAGGAATCTTAAAAAGATAATCACATAACTGAAAAATAAATCATAGTTTGTGTGTGTGACAGAATGGGAACAGAAATAACATGTGCAGAGTTCACATGGTCAGAAGATGTGTACAGCGTAGGTTAATGGACTGTTTTTAGCAGAAATTTTTACTTTGAACGTATGCATTCAGAAGAGTGCCAGTAAAAGTGCACGTACTCTGTAAATACCTGTGCACACAGTAATCTTGCTACTCACCAAAGATGTGATCTTGCAGCTGTTATTCATGTAGAATTATATATAAATGAGAATGTTTTCTGTTGAGCTGTGTGATTAAATACTAGCCTATGTAAACTTCAGTCACACTTATTTTGAGTAGTCAGTGTATAATGTAACATGAGAAAAGCTGTTTACAGGCATTTCTTCTCAGCCCCAGTAATTTCTTAACTCTCACCATCCATAGCAGGGTGAGTTTTCATACAATATTACTAGTTTCAGCTGTGAGCTGTGTGTATGTGCAGTATTAATCTCTATATCATTATGTTTAAATCTTCTGATCTTTATATTCTGTGTGGTAACATTTACTTGGTGACTGAGAAATTGCAAGAAGTACTTCCTCAAGTGCCTAGATATATATATATGATTGAATAAGAGGATGTTTGTGTGACCTAGTTTTAAATTGCTGACCCATCTGACCACTACCTGCCATTTGAATTGTGAAGGAGAAACGGATTTTACAAAATGTTTGTGTTATACAATAGAATTTTGTTTCTGTTCTGTATCTAACATTAGGTGGATAGAGACTCATGCCATGACCTGGCCAATAATAAATGCTGAGAGAATTCTCGTTATTAAGATTATTGTTTCTGGCTGTTTTAAGGAGATGGAACTATAGAACAATTTCTATATGCTGTGGGATCATACTGAGCATCCAGATGTCTAGTCTTTGTAACTTTTCTGAGGAATAAATTGCTTAGGTTTTGGCAATTGTGTATGCATTTCTAGAATCAGATTTATGACTGGTGGAGGAACTAATATGTTGCATGGTTTCAATTTTTCCTTTCTCAGGGGGTAATTCCGTATCATCTCTGCACGTCTCCTATTCAGTCTGAGGGAACTGCTTTAATGGAAGCTCATCTGAAGAGGAACTCCATAGACAGGATAAGAAACCTAGACAGTAGTCCATCCTCACAAGTACCAGCTCAGTCTCATGGATCTCAGGCTTCTACTGAAACATTTCCAGTCTGTAGCTCTATGGAAAAAAAGGAGGAAAAAGAGGAGGAAGTCTAGCCATAAAATAGCTTAAAACGAGAAGATGGTGGAGACACATCAGAAGATGAAGACATGTTTACTATAGAGATTAGCTCAGAGGAAGAAAAAGAACCAATAGACAATTCAAGGTATCACAGTGAAATTGATATATGTAATGGAAAACTACTGCTGAGTTAATGTTCCTTTCCATACCTTCTGTGGCCGGTTGACGGTGTCCCCTTAAGAAAGGGAATATGGTGGACGGAAGTTGGTAAACGGAAGGAATAGTCTAAACAATTTCATTGGTCAAGTGGGAGGAAGCACCTTCTGAACTGGGAGATATCCTGGGCACTCCGGGAACTTCTCGGGCAGTCTTGCTTCCGCCTTTCCTTTGGGCAGCAACTCTTTCTCTGCTGGGCTTTCTGCCAAGACTTCGGCCTTGAAACCGATAAGATAGAAGGCCTGTATTGACGCCTTTCCAATTAACACAAAACTGCTTTTAACTTCTTTCTTTCTTCTTTCTCCCTTTTTCTGACCTACTCTGGGGAAAGGGGGGGGAGAGAGGGGAGAGCGGAGGTGGGGAACCCCTCTGGCGAGGGGGGTTACTCTCATTTCTGTGTTACTCTGTTGTATATCTTTGTATATATTGTAGATATTGTAAATTTGTAAATATTCCCCTGCAAAACCCTACGCTGCTTTGTAAATATAGCTCCACTGCTTTGCTAATTCAGCTGGTGAGTTTTTTTCCCTTTCCCTTCAATTTTTCTTTTCCCTTTTACCTTACAAGGGGGAAGGGAGGAGGCTTCTTGGCCTTACCCTTCCACCCACCACATTTTTTTTTATTGGTCTACCCAACGTGAGGCAGATAATTAGTTGAATTTATTACCTGATTGATTTAGTGTTTTCTAGCTGAATTAGCAAACATGAAGGTCTTGTGGTTTGTGGAGCGATTATTCTTTTCAATTTTTGGGGCTCTGGTTTACAGATATTGTTTGGGTTTGATTTTGGATTACCTGGGTAAATATTTGGTGCGGACAATTTATATGTGGGTTATGTATAGAGTTAAATTATGGTATGGAAAATGTATTAATTTCCTATGGCCAGTGAGATACAGGAATGTTACCTCCACCACTCTCCCAATTGAGATAAAGGGTTTTAAGATTCCGCCTGAGGAGAGAGTAACTTTAGGTGATGCCTGGGACCCAAAGGTGATTTATGTGATGTGTATAAATCTGTTGCTGGTGATGGTGATTGCATATTTACTGTTCTTTCTGCGGCGAGAGAGAAAGATATCCAGAGCTTGTTTTGTTATTAAAACTAGATCAAAAAGAAAACGCCGTGGCTCGAGATCAGTCCCAGAGTCATCTAGTGATGAGGAATGTGGAGACTCTCTGTCAGTTAAAAAGAAGGCCCAGCTGCCCCAGCAGCTGATTTATCTCAGGACCTGTCAGCTTCCATTAAGGTGGCTGTAAATTCAAACACAGCTCCAGTTAAGGTGGCTCCTTTAAAGACTAGAGGTGGAAAGGCCAAAGATGGAGAAGAAGAGGAGCTGGAGACTGATCCTGGTGAGGGGCCCTCTACTCTAAGAGATCCTGCTCAGGAGGAAGAGAAGGTTTGTTTTAAAGATCTAGCTAACCTAGTGAGATCAAAGCAGGATACAGATGAAGCTAGGAAAGCAGCTGGCAAAGGTGGTTCTCAGCTTAAAGAGATCCTTAGGAGAATGACAGCAGGATTATTAGGACAACAAGTTCAGGAAGACGAGGAGGAAGATGATATTTCAGACTGTTCTTCTCCCCGCGAGGAATTGCGAAATGTCCGTAAAGATTTCACCAGGGCAGATAAGGAACCAGTTCTAGCTTGGCTTAGTAGGTGTTATGATACAGGTGCTCTGGCTCTAACAGTTGGAGACAAGTCAGCAGCTCAGTTAGGAACTCTCTCAAGGGATAATGGAATAGATAGACATCTAGGCAGAGCTCTCGGTAAGGTTAATCTGTGGATACGCCTTTTAATGGCGGTTGCCCTGAGATATCCTTCCCGAGATGATCTCCCATGGAATCCTAAACCCTGGACTACCATAGATGAGGGAATTAAGCGCTTGAGAGAATTTGCTGTTAGAGAGCTACTCTATGGTGAACATGAAACTCTGAATCCTGATGACATTCCTGTGGGTATTGGTCTTGCTAAAAAGATCATCAAACTTGCTCCTTCCAATTATGCAAACATTCTGGCAAGCAGAATTGTGTCAAGAAGTCATGGTGGAGCTTCTCCCACGGTTGGCCAATTCAGTGATCAAATGAGACAATTGGAGGATAGCATGACACGTGGTTCTTTGGTTTCAGCCATTAAAACGATGTCTGGTGATATTCAGAATTGCATAAGAGAGTTAAAAGATTCCATATACCAATTGGCACAGAAGGATAATTTCAATTCTCCCTCCAGGTGGGTACAAGTTTCATCTGTGAGGAATACACGCCCTCCAAGGAGGGCATTCCAAAACAGGTCATTCCAAAACAGGTCGTTCCAAAACAGACCAC
The DNA here is from genome assembly GCA_011125475.1 of Melanerpes aurifrons. Lineage (NCBI taxonomy): Eukaryota > Metazoa > Chordata > Aves > Piciformes > Picidae > Melanerpes > Melanerpes aurifrons. The sequence goes on from WWNC01000170.1 coordinate 429,333, forward strand.
CAAGGCAATCACGTAGAACTATTTGGATAACTCTGCGTGATCAGTTTGGTGAGAACATGAACCGCTGGGATGGCCAACCAACTTCTAATCTTTTCAGGAGACTGAGGGAATTGAAAAGTGGCAGAACCCGAGGTAGCAATACCAGAAGGGTAGCTGTTACTTCCACAGTTCCCCAGAATGACTCTTATGCTTCCGACAGAGGCTCCGGTTATAAAATGCAAAGTTATAACCCTGCACACTATGTGCAATGCACATGTGCGCATGTTCCCCATGCCTAGGGGTGCTAGGGACCACTACGAGAGTCCTGTTGCTCCTTTAACCTCATTAAAGAGAATCCGCCGCCTAACGCAGCCGCATTCTCTCCCCGAGGCTGTTTGCATCAGCCCCGAGAACCGCCGTGGTTGGGCCGACCCCCGTAGCTTCACCTGCTTCCGTCGTTCGAGCCCACCTACCGGCCACCGTCGTCCCGCCCTGCCGTGCGAGCCGACTTCTGAGGGCCGATCCCACGGACCGACCCCGACCAGGACCGATCCCTTTTGTCTGAAGGGGATTGAATATCGTCCACGTGTTTTCCACCCACTAGCACTCAGTTCAAAGTATCCGCGTCTAGCAGAGTAAGCGCTGACGCATAGAAAGATTGTAATATTGCTGTGTATAGCCAGAAGCCGCCCGCGTCCCGCCGAGTCTCCATCTAGTGGCCAAGCGGCAGAACTGCACCCTTCGATATATAAATATAGAAAGGGTTTATAGATAGTTCAATTACGTTATAACCATAACACTAAGCCAGTTGTGGAGTCTATTTCACGAACATGCACTAGAACATGTATATAAGTTGGTGATTCATCGGTTATTAATAGTTTGGTAATTAATAAAAATTATATTTTCATAATTCATATTTCATATTCATAAATTTAATAACCCCTTCACCACAGACAGGCTGGACAGATGGGCAGAGTCCAAGGGCATGAGATTTAACTAATCTAAGTGCCAGGTTCTACACACTGGCCACAACAAGCCCATGCAGGGCTACAGGCTGGGGTCGGAGTGGCTGGAAAGCGTCCAGGCAGAGAGGGACCTGGGGGTGCTGGTTGATGGTAGGATGAACATGAGCCTGCAGTGTGCCCAGGCGGCCAGGAGGGCCAATGGCATCCTGGCCTGCATTAAGAACAGTGTGGCCAGCAGGAGCAGGGAGGTCATTCTGCCCCTGTACACTGCACTGGTTAGGCCACACCTCGAGTACTGTGTCCAGTTCTGGGCCCCTCAGTTTAGGAAGGAAGGTTGACTTGCTGGAACGAGTCCAGAGAAGGGCAACGAAGTTAGTGAGGGGTTTGGAACACAAGCCCTATGAGGAGAGACTGAGGGAGCTGGGGCTGCTTAGCCTGGAGAGGAGGAGACTCAGGGGTGACCTTATTGCTGTCTACAACTACCTGAAGAGAGGTTGTAGCCAGGTGGGGTTGGTGTCTCCTCCCAGGCAACCAGCAACAGAACAAGAGGACATAGTCTCAAGCTGTGCCTGGGGAGGTTTAGGCTGGAGGTTACGAAGAAGTTCTTAATAGTAAGAGTGATTTGTCATTGGAATGGGCTGCCTGAGGAGGTGCTGGAGTCACATCACTGGAGCTGTTTAGGAAGAGACTTGATGGGGTGCTTGGCGCCATGGTTTAGTTGATTAGATAGTGTTGGATGATAGGTTGGACTCAATGATCTCAAAGGTCTCTTCCAACCTGGTTAATTCTATTACAGGATCACAGTATCACAGTATCACAGTATCACTTAGGTTGGAAAGGACCTCGGGGATCGAGTCCAACCTATCAACACAGACCCCATGACTAGACCATGGCACCAAGTGACACGTCCAATCTCCCCTTGAACGCCTCCAGGGTCGACGACTCAACCACCTCCCTGGGCAACCGGTTCCAATGCCGAATGACTCGCTCGGTGAAGAACTTCCTCCTCACCTCGAGTCTGAACCTCCCCTGGCGCAGCTTGAGACTGTGTCCCCTCGTTCTGGTGCTGGTTGCCTGGGAGAAGAGGCCAACCCCCTCCTGGCTACAACCACCCTTCAGGTAGTTGTAGAGGGCAATGAGGTCACCCCTGAGCCTCCTCTTCTCCAGGCTAAACAATCCCAGCTCCCTCAGCCTCTCCTCATAGGGCTTGTGTTCAAGGCCTCTCACCAGCCTTGTTGCCCTTCTCTGGACACGCTCAAGTGTTTCGATGTCCTTCTTAAATTGAGGGGCCCAGAACTGGACACAGTACTCAAGGTGCGGCCTAACCAAAGCAGAGTACAGGGGCACTATGACCTCCCTGCTCCTGCTGGCCACACTATTCCTAATGCAGGCCAGGATGCTATTGGCCCTCCTGGCCACGTGGGCACACTGCTGGCTCATATTCAGGTGGCTGTCGATCAGCACACCTAGGTCCCTCTCTGTTTGGGAGCTCTCCAGCCACTCCGACCCCAGCCTGTAGCTCTGCATGGGATTGCCGTAGCCAAAGTGCAGCACTCGGCACTTGGACTTGTTGAATGCCATCCCATTGGACTCTGCCCATCTGTCCAGTCGGTCGAGGTCCCTCTGCAGAGCCTTTCTACCCTCTAACTGACTAACATCTGCCCCTAACTTGGTGTCATCTGCAAACTTGCTGATGACTGACTCTACCCCTTCATCCAGATCATCAACGAATATGTTGAAGAGGACGGGGCCCAGCGCTGATCCCTGGGGGACACCACTGGTGACTGGCCTCCAGCTGGATGTGGCACCGTTCACTACTACTCTCTTGGCCCGGCGCTCCAGCCAGTTCCTAACCCAGCACAGAGTGTAATAGTCCAATCCACTAGCTGACAGCTTAGTGAGCAGTTTGCTGTGGAGGACGGTGTCAAAGGCCTTGCTGAAGTCCAGGTAGACCACATCCACAGGCCTCCCCACATCCACCAGACGGGTCACCTGATCATAGAAAGAGATCTGGTTGGAGAGGCAGGATCTGCCCTTCCTGAATCCATGTTGGCTGGACCTGAGCCCTTGGCCATCCTTCAGGTGCGCAGTTATTGCCGCCAGGATAATCTGCTCCATCACTTTCCCTGGCACTGAGGTCAGGCTGACCGGCCTGTAGTTTCCAGGTTCCTCCATCCGACCCTTCTTGTGGATGGGGACCACGTTGGCCAGTTTCCAGTCATCTGGGACCTCACCGGTGAGCCAGGACTGGAGGAAAATGATGGAGAGTGGCCTAGCTAGCACATCTGCCAGCTCTCTCAGCACCCTAGGATGGATCCCCTCCGGTCCCATGGACTTGTGAATATCCAAGTGGCTCAGCAGGTCCCGAACTAACTCCTCATGGATTTCCGGGGCATTACACTGCTCCCCGACCCCATCGCCCAGCTCCGGAGGCCATTCGTCCTGAACTCCTGCCTTACTGTTAAAAATTGAGGCAAAGAAGGTGTTCAGGACCTCAGCTTTCTCCTCGTCCTCAGTCACCGTGTTCCCCTCCAGGTCCACTAGGGAGTGCAGGTTCTTCCTGCCCCTCTTCTTATTGTTAATATATTTATAAAAATGCTTTTTATTGTCTTTCACTGAGGTGGCCAGCTTCAGTTCCAGCTGGGCCTTTGCCTCCCTAATTTTATTCCTACATAATCTAACAGCTTCCTTGAACATACCTCGAGAAGCCTTCCCCTCCTTCCAAAGGTGATACAGCCTCCTCTTCCCCCTTAAATCCTCCAGGAGCTGCTTGCTCATCCAGGCCGGTCGCCTTCCCCGCCGGCTTGCCTTCTGGCATGTGGGAACCGCCAATTTCTGTGCCTTCAAGAGTTCCTGTTTGAAGTAGGTCCAACCCTCCTGAACCCCTTGGTTCATGAGGGCTGGTACCCAGGGGACTTTGCAGACAAGTTTCTTAAATAGGCTGAAGTTCGCCCTTCGGAAGTCCAAGGTGAAGGTTCTGTTGGTGCTCCTCCCTATCTCCCTGCATATTGAAAACTTCACTATCTCGTGGTCACTGCACCCTAGGCAGCCTCCCACGATCACGTCTCCCACCAGCCCTTCCCTATTGCAGAACAGCAGGTCAAGCAGAGCCTGTCCCCTGGTAGGCTCGCTTAACAGCTGTGTCAGGAAGCAGTCCTCCATTCGCTCCAGGAATCTTCTGGACTGCCTCCTCCCTGCTGAATGAAGTTCCCAGCAGATATCTGGGAGGTTGAAGTCACCAACAAGGACAAGATCTGATGATCTTGAGACAGCCTCCAGTTGCTTGTAGAACAACTCATCAGCCGCCTCATCCTGGTTGGGTGGTCTGTAACAGATTCCAATCAGGATGTCAGACTTGTTAGGTTGTCCTCTGATTTTGACCCACAGGCTCTCAACTACCTCATCTTCCACCTCAAGTTGTGTGGCAGAGATTGACTCTCTAATATACAGAGCCACCCCTCCTCCTCTTCTCCCTCGCCTGTCTCTCCTAAAGAGCCTGTAACCCCCCATTGTAGCACTCCAATCGTGGGTGCTGTCCCACCAAGTTTCTGAGATGGCGACTACATCATAGTCACCCTGATGGATTAGGACCTCCAACTCCTCTTGCTTGTTGCCCAGGCTGCGTGCATTGGTGTACACGCATCGCAGCTGGGTTCCTGACTTCTCAACTGACCCTACCTTGCGCCCTACTCTTACCTCTGCAGAGGGACCGATTGCCTCACCCACCCCCTTCAGACCTAGTTTAAAGCCCTCCTAATGAGCCCTGCCAACTCCAGTGCCAGGACTCTCTTACCCCTTCTAGATAGATGCACCCCATCAGGACCCAGAAGGTCAGGTGCAGTGAAAGTTGCCCCATGGTCATAGAACCCAAAGTTCTGCCTCTGGCACCATCCCCTGAGCCAATTGTTGATGGTATGGGTTCTCCCATTCCTCTCAGTGTGCACCCCTGACACTGAGGGAACTGAGCAGAACACCACTTGAGCTCCTGCCCCATCAATCACAGTATCACAGTATCACAGTATCACTTAGGTTGGAAAGGACCTCGGGGATCATCGAGTCCAACCTATCAACACAGATCCCATGCCTAGACCATGGCACCAAGTGCCACGTCCAATCTCCCCTTGAACGCCTCCAGGGTCGATGACTCCACCACCTCCCTGGGCAATCGGTTCCAATGCCGAATGACTCGCTCGGTGAAGAACTTCCTCCTCACCTCGAGTCTGAACCTCCCCTGGCGCAGCTTGAGACTGTGTCAATTGTCCAAGGGCTCTGAATTCCTTCTTAATCGCCCTGGTGCCCTTCCTGTCAATCTCATCACTCCCAGCCTGTATTACCAGCAGAGGGTAATAGTCAGTGGGCTGGATTAATTTAGGGATTCTCTTCGCAATGTCCCTAACCCCTGCCCCTGGTAGGGAGCAGACCTCCCTGTGGGATGGGTCGGGACTACATATGGGTCCCTCAGTACCCCCTAGGAGAGAGTCCCCTACAACTATAACCCTTCTCCTTTTCTTTGTGTAGCTGGTCGTTATAGCTGGTGGGGACCGCTTGGGCTTAGGCTTCCCCCCAGAGCTGTTCGTTACAGCTGGTGGGGTCCGCTTGGCCTTAGGCTCCCCTCTGGATGGCTGCTCCTCAGCCTCAGCCCTCTCATCCTTACTGCCCTCAGCCTGCAGGGCCTCATACTTATTATGCAAGGGCAGCGGAGAAGGAGGAGAGGGTCGGGGTGGATTTCTCTTGCCACCCCTGGCAGGGACCTGTATCCATCCCTCTCCACCTCCAGGAACCCTTCCCTCAGCAGGGGAGATCTGCAGAGCCTTCTCCCACAAGTCTAACTCCCTTTCACTTTCCCTTATGGTCCTTAGCCTAGCTACCTCCTCCTTCAGCTCGGCCACTTCATCCTTCAGCTCTGCCACCATGCTGAGGAGAAAATTCACCTGCTCACACCGGACACAGGTGTCCTCTCCCTCCCCCTCTATTCCAAGTGCCAGGCTGAAGCACTCTCTGCAGCTGACAGGCTGGACTCCAGCATGTTGGTAAAACAGCTCTGTCTGGGCAGATGCTGCTTTTTTACCCCTCGTCCGAGTGACGACCATGATGCAACGTTTAAGGTTTGGGTTTTCTGTTTGGGATTTTTTTTTTTTTTTTTTTGTCCCCCAGCTGCTAGACTAGCTACCGAGCCAAAATGGCGCCGCTCACAGCCCGGGCGGCTTTTAAAACTGCCGCGGCTGATGTCAGGCTCCCGTGACCCGTGCAGGCTCTCGTGAGCACGATCCTGCCGGTTCCTCCCCCTACCAGCAGTCCTCCCGACCCGCAAAGCCCCGAAAGGAAAGCAAAAAAACACCGAGAAACTCACAGCTTAAGCAGAGCGGTTCCGGACGAGCGGTCCCGATCAGCTACCGAGCCAAAAAAAAAAAAAAAAAAAATCCTTATTTTTATTTTTTGCTAACAATTCTTATGTATTTTTTTTGTTAATGGCTATTCTGTGTTAGTAATCCTTACGATTTTTCAGTGTGTCATATTTGTGTTTAATATTTTGTTTTTATTGATGCTCTTATTTTTTATTATTATTCTGTTATTTAATACTCTATGTTTTGTATCCAGAGTTTTTGTACTTTTGTTATATATTTCTATGTTTACGTTTCTTTGCACATGTTACCTTTTTGTTTACCATTTTTTATATTTTGTTTGCATTTTTTATATTTTTTCCAGTCTATGTCTAAGAAGGAAATATAAAGACATTACCTTAGCTAAGGAATACTTTTTAAAATGAATACCTATTTACTACAAATCTTAACTATATTACATGGAGTTCCTTTGAAATGCCTAGGCACACAACTAAGAAGGTTCGAACCAAAGGAAAATCTTACAATGTGAACTCATTACTAAGTACTTACACCTTACTACGATTACTATGTACTAGGTCTCTGTAAATAACAAATGTGTACCATTCATTATGCTTACCAGGAAATGGAATGAAGCTGGAGGTGGAATGGAATGAAGCTGGAGGTGGGGAGATTCAGGCTAGATGTGAGGAGGAGGTTCTTCACCATGAGAGTGGTGAGACCCTGGAATGGGTTGTCCAGGGAGGTGGTCAAGGCCCCATCCCTGGGGGTGTTTAAGACCAGGCTGGATGAGGCTCTGTCCAGCCTGATCTAGTGTGGGGCTTCCCTGCCCATGGCAGGGGGGTTGGAACTAGATGATCCTTGTGGTCCCTTCCAACCCTGAATGAAACTATGAAACTATGAAACTATGAAAACTTAGCAAAACTCTAAATAACAAATCTCTTAAGGACATTGCAATCAGAAATGAAGAAATTAGCACTGTAACATTAAATCAGAGCAGAGCTTTGGTTGGCAAGAGTCGTACCAGAAAATCCTCCCTTTTCTGGGGGTGGGGGTAGGGGTGGGTGGCTAGCAAGGTGTGCTCTAGTTGCTATTGTTTCTGTATTAGGGTCTTAACGACTTGCAGCCTATCGTGTCTGAATGACCATTGTTCCACCCATACTGGATTATGTGTTTTTCATTTTGATTTGAGGGTTGGTTGCTGACTAGGAGCCACTACAGAGAAGGAGCAGTAACAAGTTTTACTCCTAGCTAATCTCAACCCAACAGAGCAACTGGAAGGGTTAACATATACGGTCTTACAGTGATTGATTTGCTGGAGTTAAAAGCTAATTGCACTGGCTCTTTGCTAACCCAGGTTGTTTGGATACCTTTTAAACACATGACTTCAACATTTGCCATGTGCGATGACTAGTGACCATTCCGTTTATGACTAGGTATAATGATGACATCGTCTTCAGTATCCACAATAATTGAAAATTGTATAATTTGTCCACAAGGGTGTCTGACAGTTACAATCTGTTCCAGTTTTCCCTTTTGGATTTCTAGGGCTAATAAGGTATTAGGCATATTGGTGGAACCCGAGCCTTCTTGCCCTCGGATCCTGTTAGAAGTTTTAGGCACTCGGGACTCAGATGGTATTAGCAGAGCAATTTCTGTCCCAACAAGAGTGCTAACAGGAGGGGCAATGGTACAGAGCATAATTTTCATAGCCCAGTCATAATCAGAATGTATTGAACCAGGAATTACAAAGATGCCCGGTCTAGAGGTAGACAATCTGCCAATTAACAGAGCACAGGGTCTGTGACCCAAAGGACCATACCAATTGAACTTGAGAACGCTTTGTGGATTCAAAAGTGATATGCGGCTGTTGTCAGGTCCGCTGTGCGCTGCCAGAGGGGGCTGCCAGAGGGGGGCGGGAAGGGTGCGCAGTCCAAGCACCCTGGTTTGGTGTCGTCACACGGGATGTTCTTGCACTGCGATAGCAGCTTCTGCAATGATCTCGAGTAAAATGATTAGGTCTGTGACGCTTTTGAGTCTGTCCAAGAGTCAGGCACTTTGATTTAAGGTACCTAGGTTTCTCAGAGGCATGATGATTTCCACCCAGGTTGTTTCCTTTGTGCGGTGGTCGTACTGGTCGTTTCAAGACTGTTTCTATGGCCGTGGCTAGATACATTGCTGCTTGTCCATTCTTCATTCGTTCTGGCGTCCTGCAGTCATGAGACAGTGGCACCTGTTGATAAAATGCTGAGAACCTGTTTAGTTTCTTCATTAGCATTGTCAAATTCCAAAATATCCAGCATTTCTACCTTCATATCGTGAGTCAGGTCTGAATGTATTGAATGCCCTATGTAAGGGATGGTATTGACAAAGGAACCAAGTGTCCCTGTTAGACCCTGCTGAGTAGTGAAAAGCACAGGGTCAGAGTTAGTGTCCTGGATTCTGGACCACTCTTTGATCACTAAATCCTGACTTAATTGCAAAGCCTTCTCAGGAAGCTGCATTTGCTGATATGATCTAGCCCCAGCGAGATGTTTAGTGGTGACACCTTGTAAAGAATCTGCTGGCTGCTGGGACGTGGCTTCCCAGGCATTTGCAAGTGAATTGCCACTTAATTGAGGAGTTGCAAGGCCTAAGGCGGTGTGACTTTGAAGTCTCTACTTGCTGACAGGGGCTGAAACTCAGAAAGCACTCTCTTGGATGTAACTTTTTTCTTGCAATCAGAATATCATCCATAGATTTATAGGTTAGAAAGTCACAATGGGTCTATCTAAGTGGGAAGAGAGTGCCTTGAGGCTACCCATTGATATTGGTGGGTGGAGTCTGCCTTAATCGATGACCCAGTAGATGCAGACTTTGTTAAATCCTCCGGGTGTAAGCAAAATGTAAAGAAAACTGGACACACTATTACTTAAAAGGAAACTCTACAGGAAGTGGAGAGAAGGACAGGTAGAACAGGGGGAATATAAGGAAGCTGCCCGAGCAGCAAGAGTCCTGGTTAGGAAAGCCAAAGCAGAGTTTGAATTGAATCTAGCCAGGGAGATTAGAGGGAACACTAAGAACTTTTACAGGTATATTAATGGGAAGAAGAAGACTAGGGGAAGGTGTGGGCCCCTCAGAAAGGAAAATGGTGACATGGTCACAAGTGATGAGGAAAAGGCTGAGGTACTTAATAACTTCTTTACCTCAGTCTTCACTGCAAGGGCCTCTAGCCACACTCCTGATGTTATGGAAGTCAAAGCCAGGGACGGGAGGAAGAACTGCCCATTGTAAGTGCAGATCAGGTTCGTGATCATCTGAAGAACCTGAAAGTGTTCAAGTCCATGGGACCCAACGGGATACACCCACGGGTACTGAGAGAACTGGCAGATGAGGTTGCTAAACCCCTCTCTATTATATTTCAAAAGTCATGGCAATCTGGGGAAGTCCCCACAGACTGGAAAAGGGGAAACATTGCCCCATCTTCAAAAAGGGTAAGAAGGAGGAACCAGGAACTACAGGCCAGTCAGTCTCACCTCTGTGCCTGGAAAGATCATGGAGCAGATCCTCCTGGAGTCACTACTCGCTCAAAAGAATAGTGAAGAGGTGATTGGGAGCAGTCAGCATGGCTTTGCCAAGGGCAAATCCTGCCTGACCAACCTGGTGGCCTTCTATGAGCAGGTGACAACATTAATAGATGAGGGGCGAGCAACTGATGTCATTTACCTAGACCTGAGCAAAGCCTTCGACACTGTCCCGCACCACATCCTGGTCTCCAAACTGGTGACACATGGGTTAGATGGGTGGACCACTAGATGGATAAGGAACTGGCTTGATGGCCGCACCCAAAGAGTGGCTGTCAATGGGTCCATGTCCCAGTGGAGGCCAGGGACAAGCGGAGTCCCTCAGGGATCAGTCCTGGGACCTGTCTTGTTCAACATCTTTGTGGGTGACATGGACAGTGGCATTGAGTGCACCCTCAGCAAGTTTGCTGATGACACCAAGCTGTGTGGTGCAGCAGACACGCTGGAGGGAAGGGAGGCCATCCAGAGGGACCTTGACAGGCTGGAGAGGTGGGCACAAGCCAACCTCATGAAGTTCAATAGGAGCAAGTGCAGGGTCCTGCATCTGGGTCGAGGCAATCCCAGGCACAAATACAGGCTGGGCAGTGACTGGCTGGAAAGTAGCCCTGAGGAGAGAGACTTGGGGGTGCTGGTGGACAAGAAGCTCAACATGAGCTCTCAATGTGCACTTGCAGCCCGCAAGGCCAATCAGATCCTGGGCTGCATCAGAAGTGTGGCTAGCAGGTCGAGGGAGGTGATCCTCCCCCTCTACTCAGCCCTGGTGAGACCCCATCTGGAGTACTGTGTCCAGTTCTGGAGTCCCTATTACAAGAGGGATGTGGAGGTGCTGGAACGTGTCCAGAGAAGGGTCACGAGGATGATCAGAGGGCTGGAGCACCTCTCCTATGAGGACAGACTGAAGGAGTTGGGGCTGTTCAGTCTGCAGAAGAGAAGGCTCCGAGGTGACCTCATTGTGGCCTTCCAGTATCTGAAGGGGACCTACAGGAAGGCTGGGGAAGGACTTCTCAGGATGTCAGGTAGTGATAGGACTAGGGGGAATGGAATGAAGCTGGAGGTGGGGAGATTCAGGCTAGATGTGAGGAGGAGGTTCTTCACCATGAGAGTGGTGAGACCCTGGAATGGGTTGTCCAGGGAGGTGGTCGAGGCCCCGTCACTGGGGGTGTTTAAGACCAGGCTGGATGAGGCTCTGTCCAGCCTGATCTAGTGTGGGGTTTCCCTGCCCATGGCAGGGGGGTTGGAACTAGATGATCCTTGTGGTCCCTTCCAACCCTGAATGAAACTATGAAACTATGAAACTATGAAAACGATCCTTCAAATGAATAATAATCAGGTCCCAATTTGTGGGGACTGGGAGTTGGGAGGCCAGGTTGTAAGGCATCCATCTCCTCCATGATCGCTCTCAGACCACGTAATAAACACCATTTGCTGTCATACGTGTATCAAAAGGGATTAACAAATGTGTTGAAAGCAACTGACTTATTACAGCAATTGTGTATCCTGACTGTAGCCCATAGGTATCTATAGCTTGTCTAGCTTCCTTTAACATTTGTCAGTCCAGATTACCATAGTCGTTGTTAACCTTCTCCATCTGTGGCTACATGTATTGGGTTGTACTGAGGTGGAGTTAATTCTCCTCACAGCATCGTTCTAGTGCTGTGGTTTTTTTGCAGCAGTAGTTGAAAACACAGCAGTGTTTTGGCTACGGCTGAATCCGGTATCCGAGCTGTGTCCTTTCAACATTTCCCTGCCCCAGGAGGTCATTGAGGGGTGGGCAAGATCTTGGGAGGGGACACAATTGAGCCAGCTGACTCAGACTGGCCAAAGAGGTACTCCATACCATATGACGTCAGCTCAGGTATAAGAAGGACGTGAAAGAAGGAAGTGTGGGGATTCGTCCATGGCGTTTATCCTCACAAGGAACCACCAAGCTTAGAGAGCCCTACTTCCCGAGACCGACCACCGTCCTGCTGATGGGAAGTAGAGACTAACATCTCTCTCTCTGCTTTCTTTGCTTCCGCGCGGTCTATTTGCTGTTTGCTTATTAGTATTATTAAATTACTTCTATCTTATCCCTGGATTCTGTTATATTTTCTTTCCCTTCTTCCCCTGTTCACTTAAGAGGGGGAGTGATAGAGTGGCTTGGTGGGTATCTGACCTCCAGGCCAGAGCCAAACCACCACAGTCCTTTTTGGCGCGTTGGCCAGGAAACGAAAATATAACATAACTGTAGTTTCTGCAGTTTTTTTTTTATATAAGCTTGCTTATGATACAGGCTTCTGCGCTGGTCACATGGCTTGCTGATAACTTCTGCTTTGTTTTGGAAATACTTCATTTGTTTAGGAACATGCCGAAGCAAATAATGGCTATGTGTCTCTTTCTCCTGCTTGTAGGGCTGCTGTTCTGTGGGAGCTATGCTAGAGAAGTCATCATTTCTGTCTCCCCACCTGAAATGAGTGCAGAGAATTTATTATGCAGGCCCCCAAGATTTTGATCCATCCATATGTGAGCTCTCTAGTACTGCTAATCAACATTACTGGCATGTTGCGGGTTTTGTGGAGTTTGATTCCATCATGGCATGAGAAGAGACAGTCTTCGGGTGGGGATATATTGAAGTGTGACTTGAAGCGGTCAGTCCCTGGGTGGCAGGGTGTGTGGAAGGACTTGGGCAGATTCCTAGGACAGTTATCACCTCCCATAACCTGGGACTTTACCCCAGAAGAGGCGAGCGATCCTACTAAACTAACTCGCCATCTGATAGAAGGGTGCCTCGCTTATCCCAATGAGAACAAACAACTTCTTGCACTTTACTGGGGCCTGGCCTGTGCTTACCGAACCACAGTTCAATACTCTATGAGGACTATGGCTGAGGCAGGCACCCAAACACTACCCGAGGACACCATGGTGGAGATGGGGACCCAGACAGCAACCAGAGAGATTGCCCCAGTTGTAAAAAAGAAGCAGTGGACAAGGAGGTCAACAGGTCCCTCTCATCGATTGGTAAGGGATGAGGAAGATTATGATCAAGAGGCTGGTCCATCAAGTGGGAAATCAGAGGATGTGAGTGAGATTAGACAAGAAGCAGAGACTACTCGGTCCTTGACCTCAGCAGAACTGAGAGACATACGCAAGGATTATAGTTGCTAACCAGGAGAGCGAATTGCTGCTTGGCTGCTCCGGTGCTGGGATAATGGGGCTGACAGCCAACTGCTGGAAGGCAAAGAGGCCCAACAATTGGGACCCATTGCTAGAAACAGAGGTATTGAGAAAGGCATTGCAAAGGAGACAGGCATATGCAGCCTCTGGAGATGACTCCTGCTAAGTGTGAGGGCCAGGTACCCATGCAAGGAGGACCTTATGAGTTCTCCAGGGAAGTGGAATACGGCAGATGAAGGAATCCAAAACTTAAGAGAATTAGCGGTGTTGGAAGTTATCTATAGTGATTTAGATGATCAAAGTGTCTCCACAGATCCAGAAGATGTCCCATGCACACGGGCCATGTGGAGGAAAGTGATCCAAGGTGCTCCAGCATGGTATTCTAACAACCTAGCAATGATGTACTATTTGGATGAGGACGCACAGTCTGTGGAGATTGTGTCAGCCTGGCTCCAGAATTTTGAAGATAACCTCTGTACTAACTCATTTCCACGTGCCAGTGCCTCATCGACCAGGTCTACTCCAAGAAATCTGTCCCCTCATGCCTCAGTAGGAGGGAAAGGGAGCCCCACATGCACACCACGTGGAATACTCTGGTTTTTCCTTCGTGACCAAGGAGAGGACATGAGGAAGTGGGATGGTGAACCCACTTATAAACTCGAAGCTTGGGTACGTGAACTGAAAGGAAAAACAACAACTAAAAAGGGATCATATAAGAAAACAGCAAAGGTATCTGCTGTAAAAAGCCAAGAAAGTAATCAATGATCTCTCAGGAGAAGAAGAACTGAGGTTACACCCCTTGATCCCAATGAGGGGACCTCTGGCCAGGTACTACCCAGATCAGACAGTGAATGCTCTGATGAGGACCAGGAGTAGAGGGTCCCTGCCTTCGACCAGGAGGAGGAGAGGGATGACAGAGTATATTGGACTGTGTGGATTCGATGGCCTGGCACATCAAAGCCACAGAAATACAAGGCGCTGGTAGACACAGGGGCGCAGTGTACATTGATGCCATCAGGGCATAGAGGTGCTGAATCTCTTTGGATTTCTGGAGTGACAGGAGGCTGCCAGGAGCTGTCTGTATTAGAATCTGATGTGAGCCTAACAGGGGACAAGTGGGAAAGACATCCCATTGTGACTGGCCCAGAAACTCCTTGCATTCTTGGTATTGATTACCTCAAGAGAGGGTACTTCAAGGATTCAAAGGGTTACAGATGGGTTTTTGGTGTGGCCACGGTGAATACAGAGAAGATCAGACAGCTGTCTACCCTGCCTGGCCTTTCAGAAAGTCCTTTCGTTGTGGGATTGCTGCAGGTTGAAGAACAACAGGTGCCAATTGCTACTAGAACAGTGCACCGAGACTCCCTGGGTCCCATTCATGAACTGATTCACCAGCTGGAGATCCAGGGAGTGATCAGCAAAACACACTCACCTTTTAACAGCCCCATATGGCCAGTGCCAAAATCTGATGGAGGATGGAGATTAACTGTGGACTATCGTGGCCTGAACGAAGTGACGCCACCACTGAGTGCTGCTGTACCAGACATGCTAGAGCTCCAGTATGAGCTGGAGTCAAAGGTAGCTAAATGGTACGCTACTATTGACATCGCCAATGCGTTCTTCTCAATCCCATTGGCAGCAGAGTGCAGGCCACAATTTGCTTTCACCTGGAGGGGTGTTCAATACATGTGGAATCGATTGCCCCAGGGGTGGAAGCATAGCTCCACCATTTGTCATGGACTAATTCAGAGTGAACTGGAAAAGGGTGAGGCCCCTGAACATCTCCAGTACATTGATAACATCATTGTGTGGGGCGATAAAGCAAAGGAAATGTTCAAGAAGGGAGAAAAAATCATTCAAATACTCTTAAAGGCTGGGTTTGCTATAAAGAAAAGCAAAGTCAAAGGACCTGCGCAAGAAATTCAGTTCTTGGGAATAAAGTGGCAGGATGGACGCCGTCATGTACCTATGGATGTGGTCAACAAGATAACAGCCATGTCTCCACCGTCTGTGACCGTTTGAGGCTGTCCCCTTAAGAAAGGGAATATGGTGGTCGGATATTTGTAAACGAAAAGACGGATCTAAACTAATTTCATTGGTAGATTGGGAAGAAGCACCTTCTGAACTGGGAGTGCAGTAAAGTATCCTGGGCACTCCTGCACTTTTCTGGTCAGTCTGTCTTCCCCTCCTCCGGTGGCTTGCAGCTCGCAGCTCCTGGGCTTGCAGCCAAGCCTGACCTTGAAACTGATAAACTGCAAGGCCTGTACTAACCGCTTTCCAATTAACACATACCTGCTTTTAATTTTTTTCTCTTTTCTTTCTTTCTAACCCTCTCTGGGGAAAGGGGGAGAGAAGGGGGAGCAGAGGTGGGGAACCCCCTCAGCAGAGGGGGGGAACTCTCATTTCTGTGCTACTTTATTGTATATTTTTATATATATTGTAAATATTGTAAATTTTGTATATTCCCCTGCATATCCTATATTGCTTTGTAAATATACAGCACCCACTGCTTTGCTAATTCAGCTGTGAGGTTTTTTTTTCCTTTCTCTTCAATTTTCTTTCCCTCTACTCCCAAGGGGTGGGGGGGGAGGGGCCTGGCCTTTCCCTTCCAACCCTACGACACTGTCCAACAAGAAAGAGACACAATCATTTCTAGGCCTTGTGGGGTTCTAGAAAATTCATGTTCCAGGCTACAGTCAGCTTGTCAGCCCTCTCTATCGCGTAACTCGAAAGAAGAATTAATTTGAATGGGGTAGTGAGCAGCAACAAGCTTTCGAACAGATCAAACAAGAGATAGCTTGTGCAGTGGCACTTGGGCCCATTCGCACAGGACCATCGGTGCAGAATATCCTTTACACCACAGCTGGGGAGCATGGTCTTACTTGGAGCCTCTGGCAGAAGACACCCGGTGAAACCCGAGGTCGGCCATTGGGATTTTGGAGTAGAGGATATCGAGGATCAGAAGCCCACTATACACCAACTGAGAAGGAGATCTTAGCAGCCTATGAGGGAGTTCGAGCTGCATCAGAAGTAGTGGGTACAGAAGCAACTCTCCTCTTAGCACCAAGGCTGTCTGTGCTGCATTGGATGTTCAGAAGAAACATCCCTTCTACTCATCATGCCACCAGTGCTACATGGAGTAAGTGGGTAGCACTGATTACACAGCGAGCTCGACTGGGAAAACCAAACCACCCAGGAATTCTGGAAGAGATTGTGGACTGGCCAGAAGGCAGGGATTTTGGAGCATCGCCTGAGGAAGTGGTTCGTGCCCAAGAGGCACCACCATACAACGAGTTACCTGAAGATGAAAGGCCTTATGCTCTGTTTACTGATGGATCGTGTCCTGTAGTAGGAAGCCATCAGAAGTGGAAAGCTGCTGTATGGAGTCCTACACGACAAGTTGTTGAGACTACTGAAGGAGAAGGTGAATCAAGTCAATATGCAGAGGTGAAAGCCATCCAACTTGCTCTAGAAATTGCTGAAAGAGAAAAGTGGCCAGTACTTTATCTTTACACAGATTCTTGGATGGTGGCTAATGCCTTGTGGGGATGGCTACAGCAGTGGAAGAAGACCAATTGGCAACGCAGGGGCAAGCCTATTTGGGCTGCCTCACTGTGGCAGGACATTGCTGCTCGGGTGGAGAACATGCCTCTGAGGGTACGTCATGTTGATGCTCACGTACCTAAGAGTTATGCTAATGAAGAACATCAAAACAATGATCATGCAGACAAGGCTGCCAGGATTGATATAGCTCAAGTGGATCTAGACTGGGAGCGAAAAGGTGAACTGTTTGCAGCTCGATGGGCCCATGAAACATCAGGACATCTAGGGAGAGATGCTACGTACAGGTGGGCTTGTGACCGAGGGGTGGACTTGACCATGGAAGCCATCGCACAGGTCACACATGACTGTGAAACCTGTGCTGCCATCAAGAGGGCCACCGGAGCCAAGTCTCCCTGGAACAGAGGGGCGGTGGCTGGGTTTTCGCTATGGTGAGGCCTGGCAGATTGACTATATTGGACCACTGCCACGAACACGCCAAGGCAAGCGCTACATCCTCACCATGGTGGAAGCAACTACAGGCTGGTTAGAAACATACCCTGTAAATCATGCTACTGCCCGGAACACCATCTTAGGTCTTGAAAGGCAAATCCTGTGGCGGCACGCTACCCCTGAACGGATCGAGTCTGACAACGGGACTCACTTCAGGAACAATGCCATCAGCTCCTGGGCCAAGAAACATGGCATCGAATGGGTGTATCACATTCCCTATCACCCACAAGCCTCTGGGAAGGTTGAAAGATATAATGGACTGTTAAAGACTATGCTGAAAGCATTGGGTAATGGAGCATGGAGGCACTGGGATGTAAATTTAGCAGAAGCCACTTGGCTGGTTAATTCTCGAGGATCTGCTAACCGTCCTGGTCCTGCCCAAACAGAACCCTTGCACACTGTGGGGGGAGATAAAGTCCCTGTAGTACACATGGGAAAGTGGCAAGGAAAGGCAGTGTGGGTTGCTCCTCCCATGGGGAAAGGCAAACCCATTCGTGGGATTGTCTTTGCTCAGGGGCCTGGATGTACATGGTGGGTAATGAAAAGAAATGGGGAGACTCAGTGTGTGCCACAAAGGGACCTAACACTGGGGGAAAGGTAATTTAGAATGTGAATAATGTGAGTTGCATGTTGCAGAAAGTAATGAAGTAAGAAGAACACAGATAGATGAAGTTTTGCAAGGATCAAGAACGACACAGTGGTTGAGACCAGCTGGAGTTGGTATCCAAGAACAGAATATCCTGCTTCTCCTGTCTTGAATATTCCCAAATGACATCTGCAGGAGCAGAAAAAACTTTCTTTAAGACAAGACTTAGACATTGACATAAGTCTCTATATGTTGGAGTATTGAGACAGTTTAAGTATGTAGATCAGGTTGTGAATGTAAGGAAGAAATTTATTTTTTTGTGTTCTTTTGTTATTTTGGTGTAAGAATCAAAAGAGATGGTTAAATGTATTGAAATGTGTAGAACCTGAGCTTGTTGCAAATGGTATGGAATAAGGGGTGGAGATTATATTGGGTTGAACTGAGGTGCAGTTAATTCTCACAGCATCGTTCTAGTGCTGTGTTTTTTTTGCAGCAGTAGTTGAAAACACAGCAGTGTTTTGGCTACGGCTGAATCCGGTATCCGAGCTGTGTCCTTCCAACATTTCCCTGCCCCAAGAGTACATTGAGGGGTGGGCAAGATCTTGGGAGGGGACACAACTGAGCCAGCTGACTCAGACTGGCCAAAGAGGTACTCCATACCATATGACGTCAGCTCAGGTATAAGAAGGACGTGAAAGAAGGAAGTGTGGGGATTCGTCCATGGCGTTTATCCTCACAAGGAACCACCAAGCTTAGAGAGCCCTACTTCCTGAGACCGACCACCATCCTGCTGATGGGAAGTAGGGACTAACATCTCTCTCTCTGCTTTCTTCGCTTCCGCTCGGCCTATTTGCTTTTGCTTATTAGTATTATTAAATTGCTCCTATCTTATCCCCGGCTTTGGTTATATTTTCTTTCCCTACTTCCCCTGTTCACTTAAGAGAGGGAGTGATAGAGCAGCTTGGTGGGTATCTGGCCTCCAGGCCAGAGCCAAACCACCACACTACATTTCCCACAATACCTTTCCACCAGCGCAGCGGGACAGTTCCCTGTCCCTCCCACCTCCTGATCGTCCCATTGGGACTCAGTTGGAATCTCCGTCCAGTGCTATACTCTGCTGATAATGTCTGGAATGTAGGAGGTGAGGGGGGTGTAGTGCAGCTGAAACCCCTGGGGGGAAGGGGCCGTTTGGGCCGTTCCTGCTGCTGCCATGAGGGCGGCTGCTGCCGGGGCCGTTGCTGGTGTCAGTGCTGGTATCGGCGGTTCGTCAGTCGATTCCACCTGATCAGAGCCGGCGGTACTCGCGGGGGCCATGGGGGGTCACGGGAGGCGTCGTCAGGAGAGTTGCCGGGGTGTGGGGCGCCATTGGGGTGGGCGCTGCTGGGATGAGCGCTGCTGGGGTGGTGGGGACCACCATTGGGGCGGCCGGGGCTCTCGGTGGGGGTGCAAAAATGCCGTGATCGCGAGCCTGCAAGCACTCCAGGAGTTGTAGGGCAGAGTTTGCAGTGTCTGGCCTCCCCGCGTCGGTCCTCACGGCTTCCTAGTCCAAGCCGTCGCTGGTGGTATCAGAGGAAGATGTTGATGAAGGGGATCAAAAACGCCGAGCCACAGGTTTCGCCGTTTTTTTTTTTTTTTTTTTTTTTTAAATGGGTTTATCTGCTGGGTGCGGACGGCTGTGGTGGTGTCTTAATAAACACAGTGTGCTCGCCAAGATGGCGGAGGTGGCATCTCCTTTGTCTAATTCTTAATGCGTAGCGACCTCCATTTTTATTTTGGGTACCTTATCACTTTGATCGGGATTCGCTTCTGCTGCTATTGACGTGGCAGGAGCAGATTTTTCCATGCAAAAGGACGGTAATAAGAGAACTGCGATTCATGTAGAAGGAGTGGCACGCAATTGAAATTGAGGAGGATGCTGACGGAGCAGCAGACGATGTGCAGGGAGAGAGGAGGGGGGCAGAGGGCGGGGGGTGCCTTCTGAGTCTCCCTTTTTCGTCTTGGTTAGAACCAAACGCCGCAGCAGCTGAATCGGGAGTAGACTGCTCTGCTTTTTTCGATTGCAATGTCTGTGACGATCTGTCACAGCGGTGAGCTCCTTCGGGGACACACATCGACCAGGGGCCTCGGAAAAGCACGGACTGCTGCTGTTTTTGACCAGAAGGACCCGCACACAGCCTCTGCGCTCGGCAGGAATCGGCTTTCACCGATTCTCCACGTGTTCGGGATCGTTCGGGTCCCTGCGTGCCGCGGCAGTTTCAAAGCCCGCGGCAGCTCGCGGCAGCTTCCATTTCAGCCTGTGACTTCTTGCTCGGACGCGCGCGCCGCCACACTTTTTTAAAAAAACCATTCTCCAGTAGGTTCCGTGGGCAGGGCTAGCATGGTGGTAACTCGCCGCAATAACTCCTTTAAAAAGTCAGTCTCGACCCAGACTGAGGGCGAATATAAGCAGATAGGTAGGTGTAATAAGCAAGAGGTAGGTGTCCAGGCATCTAGCTGCAGACAGTGCTGGAACCTGGCACTTGAGATACAGGGTAGAGGGGACGGCTCCTGCTTTAGGTGTGAGCAGATTGACTGTCTGCTTAGCCTGGTGGCTGGACTGAAGGATAAGGTTGCTAGATTTAGAGATGTATGCAATTGCAGAAGGGTGACGAACCTGAGTAACCAGGCTCTGCAGGCCCCCCCAGCAGAGGCCAGTCATCCAAAAAGAAGAGGGCAATGGATGCAGGTTCCTATCAAAAGATGCAAGGTTAAACCTCCTTGCCCCCCCTCACCCCCACTGCCCTTGGAAAACAAGTACGGGCATTGGAGGTTGAGGGTGACGTGATTCTGATATCGGAGGGCACGCCATCTGGGGTTTTCCCTGTGGCAAAACAGCCTAAGGTGAAACGACCTAAGGTGAAACAGCCTAAGCTTAAACAGCCTTCCCCCGGCATCAGGACTTGCTCCCTTAAAAAAAAGAGGAGGGTAATTGTTATTGGCGATTCCCTCCTGAGGGGAACAGAGGGCCCCATATGTCGGCCAGACCCTACTCACAGGGAGGTTTGTTCCCTTCCAGGAGCCGTGGTTGGAGATGTTACCAGAAGACTGCCTGGTATGGTGCAGCCTCTGACTATTATCCCTTGATAGTTATGCAGTTAGGGAGTGATGATGTTGCAAGCAGAACTCCCAGGGCTATCAAAGATGACTTCAGGGCCCTGGGAGATCTGGTTGAGGGATCAGGGGCACAAATAATTTTTTCATCTATACCCTTAGTTGCAGGTGGGAATACCATAAGGAACAGGTCAGCAGCTGAAGTCAACAAGTGGCTTAGAGGCTGGTGCAGGGAAAAGAATTTTGGGTTTTTTGATCTTGAAAACTTTCTGCTGCACCAGGCCAGCTGGCAACAGATGGAACACATCTGTCCCAGAGGAGGGTAAGATCAGAGTGTACGAGAATGGCCTATCCCTCAAAGGGAAAAAGATTCTGGGGAGGGAATTGGCAGGTCTCATAGATAGGGCTTTAAACTAGTTTCGAAGGGGGAAGGGGTTGAAACCAGTCCTCCCAGGCTGGGGTCTGGGGGTGATAAGCCAGAGCAAGAGGTGAAACCAGCAGCCCGGCTGAAGTGCATGTACACTAATGCACGAAGCATGGGCAACAAACAAGAGGAGCTGGAAGCCTTGCTGCAGCAGGAAAGTTATGATGCAGTTGCCATCACAGAGACGTGGTGGGACGACTCACATGACTGGCGCGCTGCACTTGATGGCTACAGACTCTTCAGGAGAGACAGGCAAGGAAGAAGGGATGGAGGGGTGGCCCTGTACGTCAGGGAGGCACTAGTTGCCATTGAGACGGAGATTAGGGACGATCGGGTTGAGTGCCTGTGGGTAAGAATTAGAGGGAAGGCCAACAGGGCTGACATCCTGGTTGGAGTCTGTTATAGACCACCCAACCAGGAGGAGGATGTTGATGAGTCATTCTATAGGCAGCTTAAGGCTGTCTCAAGATCGTCTGACCTTGTTCTCATGGGCGACTTCAACTTGCCTGATATCTGCTGGGATCTTAACATAGCAGAGAAGTGGCAATCTAGGAGGTTCTTAGAATGCATGGAGGACAGCTTCTTATCCCAGGTGCTGCGAGAGCCTACCAGGGGCAAGGCTATGCTTGACCTCCTCTTCACCAATAGGGAAGGGTTGGTGGGTGATGTGGTGGTCGGAGGGTGCTTAGGGCCAGTGACCACGAGATAATTGAATTCTCATTATTTGGTCAAGCTAAGAGGGGTAGCAAGAAGACCTCCACTCTGGATTTCCGGAGGGCGGACTTCAGGCTACTCAAGGAACTAATTCAGAGGGTTCCTTGGGATAAAGCCCTTAAAAACAAAGGGGTCCAGGAGAGCTGGTCCTACTTTAAGGAAGAACTGTTGAAGGCTCAGGGACAGGCTGTGCCAATGTGCTGGAAGATGAGCCGCCGGGGCAGACGGCCAGCCTGGATGGTTAAAGAACTTTTAATGGAACTAAGGGAAAAAAGAGGGTGTATCACCTTTGGAAGAGAGGGAGGCAACCCGTGAAAAAATTTAAGGATGTTGCTAGGTCTTGCAGGAAGAAAATTAGGGAGGCAAAAGCGCATTTGGAGCTTAGTCTGGCTCTGCTGTGAAGGACAACAAAAAGTCCTTCTATAAATACATTAATAGCAAGAGGAAGGGCAGAGACAACCTCCACTCCTTGGTGGACATGAAGGGGAACGTTGTGATAAGGGATGAGGAAAAGGCAGAGATACTTAACACCTTCTTTGCCTCAATTTTTACTAGCAGGACAGAATGTCTTCCAGACAGCTGGCCTCCAGAGCTGGCAGAAGGAGCCAGGAGCAGCATAGTTTTCCACTGTTCCAAAATGGGGTAGTTGGTGATCTGCTTAGCCGCCTGGATCCCCACAAGTCCATGGGACCAGATGGGATCCATCTTAGGGTGCTGAGGAGCTGTCAGAGGAGCTGGCCAAGTCGCTCTCCATCATTTTTCAGCAGTCCTGGCTCACTGGCGAGGTCCCAGAGGACTGGAAGCTGGCCAACGTGGTGCCCATCCATAAGAAGGGCCGGTTGGATGAGCCAGGGAATTACAGGCCTGTCAGCCTGACCTCAGTGCCAGGCAAGATCATGGAACAGGTCATCCTGAGTGCATTAACACAGCACTTAGAGGATGGCCAAGGGATCAGGCTCAGCCAACATGGATTTAGGAAGGGCAGGTCCTGCCTGACCAACCTGATCTCCTTCTATGATCAGGTGACCCGCCTGGTGGATGTGGGGAGGCCTGTGGATGTAGTTTACCTGGACCTCAGCAAGGCCTTTGACACCGTCCCCCATAGCAAACTCCTGGCCAAGCTGTCAGCCCATGGCTTGGACAGCAGCACTCTGAGCTGGGTTAGGAACTGGCTGGATGGCCGAACCCAGAGAGTGGTGGTGAATGGTGTCACATCCAGCTGGCGGCCAGTCAGTAGTTGAGTCCCCCAGGGATCAGTGCTGGGCCCCATCCTCTTTAACATCTTTGTTGATGATCTGGATGAGGGCATTGAGTCTATCATCAGTAAATTTGCTGATGACACCAAGCTGGGGACAGGAGTTGATCTGCTAGAGGGTGGAGAGGCTTTGCAGAGAGACCTCGACAGGCTGGACAGATGGGCAGAGTCCAACGGCATGAGATTTAATGCATCCAAGTGCCGGGTTCTGCACATTGGCCACAACAACCCCATGCAGTGCTACAGGCTGGGGTCAGAGTGGCTGGAGAGCATCCAGGCGGAGAGGGACCTGGGAGTGCTGGTTGATGGTAGGCTGAACATGAGCCTGCAGTGTGCCCAGGCAGCCAAGAGGGCCAATGGCATCCTGGCCTGCATTAAGAACAGTGTGGTCAGCAGGAGCAGGGAGGTCATTCTGCCCCTGTACACTGCACTGGTTAGGCCACACCTCGAGTACTGTGTCCAGTTCTGGGCCCCTCAGTTTAGGAAGGATGTTGACTTGCTGTAACGAGTCCAGAGAAGGGCAACGAAGTTAGTGAGGGGCTTGGAACACAAGCCCTATGAGGAGAGACTGAGGGAGCTGGGGCTGCTTAGCCTGGAGAGGAGGAGACTTAGGTGTGACCTCATTACTCTCCACAACTACCTGAAGGGGGGTTGTAAACAGGCAGAGGTTGGTCTCTTCTCCCAGGCAGCCAGCACCAGAACAAGAGGACACAGTCTCAGGCTGCGCCAGGGGAAGTTCAGGCTGGAGGTCAGGAGGATGTTTTACACGGAGAGAGTGATTGCCCATTGGAATGGGCTGCCCCGGGAGGTGGTGGAGTCGCCGTCACTGGAGGTGTTCAGGAGGAGACTTGACAGGGTGCTTGGTTACATGGGTTAGTTGATTGGGTGGTGTTGGGTGATAGGTTGGACGTGATGATCTTGAAGGTCTCTTCCAACCTGGTTTATTCTATTCTATTCTATTCTATTCTATTCTATTCTATAGCGAAAAGCTGCTTTTTTAACTATGTAGCACCTCATCCCACAGCTGGGCTGCAATTTTGCCCTGTGCTTCGGAAGTAAAAGCTTATTGCCGTGGGGATTACTCTGGGCTCAGGCGAATAGCCCCTTTAAGATCCCAGGATTGCCTGTAATACCTCTCACGGAGAGGATAGGTGGAGGCCGTTTAGCACAGCCTCTTCTGTTTTGTGGCGTGCTGCCCCTTGCCCGTCCCTGGTCGCTCACCGGGCCAGGGTGAGATTCACTTCCTTTTTGAGCGCGCGCTGCTAATTTATCCAGTGCCCTAGCAGTGCTATTCTGACCGTCTTTCAGTATCGCTCGGACGTACCTCTTTATGCTGAGTCGATCAGTATTGTAGTCCGAGGATCCCTTGTCCACGAGTTCAGGTGTATTTGGGCGCCAGATATCGGAGGTGACGGAGATGGGAATCAATACGGCTGACCAATATGATTGAGTATTGTTCCTTTATTGTTCCAGTATTGCAGGCCTATGGTGCAGGCCTGAGGTGCAGGCCTATGGAGCAGGCCTGTAGTGCAAGTATAGCACAGTTAAGTAAAGTGTAGAAGAAGAAGAGACAGGAAAGGCAGAAGTGCGTAGCAAGGCAACTGCTACAACTTATATAAACTCGGAGTGCCTTGTTGGCATGGCTTCATTGGTTCCCTATGATGACCACACATTGCACTATTGCAGATTATTGGTCCAACTACTAATGACACAACGAGGTTGTTGATGCAGGTGCATGTCGTGTTGTCCCGAGGTAACTGTCCATGTTTATAGCTACCAGTGCCTTGTTTTAGTTACATGCTGCAGGCACAGCGCTGTTTTGCTACACTGCTAGCAGGCTCTGCATTTATGCTGAGCATGGCCTACCACCATGTCAGGCTCTAGGCCTGCACTGCCAGATTGCTCACACTGCTCGTCGCTGGCATTGCCACAGAAGGAGGCGGAAATGACTTTGCCTCGTTAATGGCCGCCGAACAATATGGGGGAGCCTCCATGTTGGAAGCTGCTACCGTCCCTGGCTGCCTGCCAGAATCAGCAACGGAACGGTTCAAAGCAGCCTTTCCAATAGACTTTTTAGCTTTATCTTTAACTGACACAGATTCTCCACTCTCTTCATCACTGGACGTCTCTGGGGCTGACCCAGAAGTACACCACCTCTTCTTTGATAGCTTCAGTGGCTCAGTTGGTAGGGTGTGGAACTATGAGTGTTGAGGTCATGGGTTCGAATCTTGCAATGGTCAACAGAAGCTGATCTTACACATAAACCATAAATAAATTTTCTGCATTAAATATTTACCTAGGTGATCCATTACCAAACCCAAACAATATTTGTAGGTCAGAACCGAACATACTAAAAAGAGCAATTGCTTAAAAATCCAAAGCACCTTCATGTTTGCTAGTCTGGCTCGAGCAAGCAATAAATCAAGCTAATTATGTGCCCCACGTTGGGCGCAAAAAGGAAATGTGGTGGTTTGAGAGAGAAGGCCTAAGCTTTCTCTCCCCCACAAAGAGGAAAAAAACCACAGCTAACTCAGACGGAGAAGCGGAAGGGATGCTATATTTTACAAGCAATGTGGAAAATTGTGGCCGGTTGACGGTGCCCCCTTAAGAAAGGGAATATGGTGGACGGAAGTTGGTAAACGGAAGGAATAGTCTAAACTAATTTTCATTGGTCAAGTGGGAGGAAGCACCATCTGAACTGAGACTGAAATGGGCATTTCCAGCACTTCTCGGTCACTCTTGCTTCCGCTTCTCCAGGGTGCAGGAACTCTTCTCTGTGCTGGGCTTTCTGCCAAGGCCTCGGCCTTGAGGATAAGATAACCAGGTCTATATTAACTGCTTCCAACTAACACAAACTGCTTCTAACATTTTTTTTTCTCTCTTTTCTTCCTCTTTCTATCCCATTCTGGGGAAAGGGGGGAAGAGAGGGGAGAGCGGAGGTGGGGAATCCCCTCGGCCGAGGGGGATTACTCTCATTTCTGTGTTACTCTGTTGTATATCTTTGTATATATTGTAGATATTGTAAATTTGTAAATATTCCCCTGCAAAACCCTACACTGCTTTGTAAATATAGCTCCACTGCTTTGCTAATTCAGCTGGTGAGTTTTTTTTTCCTTTCCCTTCAATTTTTCTTTCCCTTTTACCTTACAAGGGGGAAGGGAAGAGGCTTCTCGGCCTTACCCTTTCACCCACCACAAAAATGCAAGATAGGTACACAATATACAGTATTTACAATATATGTACAGAAATATACAGTAAAGTAAAAAAAACAAGAATACAGGAATGAAATTCCCTCCTCCGGAGGAGGGTTCCCCCCCTGTACCCCCTTCTCTCCCCCTACCTCCCTTTTTCCCCAAAGTGGGTTAGAAAGAGAGAAAAAGGCAGTTATTAATAAAGCAGAATTTGAGTAGGCCTATTAGTAGGATTAGTTGCTTATCTGTTCAAAGTTGCTCTGGCAAGGAGTCCAGAAGCAGGCAAGCTGGAAAAGTGAAGGAAAGGGACAAACTGAGAGAAAATCCCGGCTGCACAAAACTTAAAACTGCATTCTACCAATCTACCAAAGAAATTTGTTTAGAATATTGATGTTTTCATTGTCTTCACCAAAACATTCAGCCAGAGTGTCCCAGTACTGTCCCTTTCTTCAAGGCACAGCCTCAAATGGTCACACCCCTCTTTCACTTTGTGTCTGTGCTTGCTCGAGAGAACAACTCTCGATCCATAGCCTCTGCCATTCAGCTTATTGTAGTTAGCTCCTGTTATACGTGCACACATACTGAAAGCCTCTGCATAGTGAGAAACAATTGTGAGGATCATCTCCAGAGCGAGGACCTTTGCTGAGCCCAAGAAACCCAGTGTCATCACAACCAGTCGTACCGAGCGGGAGAGTCCACCGTGCCACCAGAGGACTGGACCAACCCCCGAGGGTAAGATCTGTCCAGTTGCCGGGGAGAAAGGACTTGATCGAGACTGAGTCCACATATGCTTAGCCCTGCCATAGCGGGAGAGGAGCCGCCACGTGTACCGCTCTGAGCCCTGTGAACCTCAGGGAAGACTAAAGCACTGTTTGTGCCTATACTGCACCGAACCATTGAGATGGAGATTAGGGACGATTGGGTTGAGTGCTTGTGGGAAAGAATTAGAGGGAAGACCGGCAGGGCAGACATCCTGGTTGGAGTCTGTTATAGACCACCCAACCAGGAGGAGGATGTTGATGAAGCATTCTATCGGCAGCTTAAGGCTGTCTCAAGATCTCCTGACCTTGTTCTCATGGGCGACTTCAACCTGCCTGAC
This sequence comes from Melanerpes aurifrons, assembly GCA_011125475.1. NCBI lineage: Eukaryota > Metazoa > Chordata > Aves > Piciformes > Picidae > Melanerpes > Melanerpes aurifrons. Next base: position 456,744 of record WWNC01000170.1, read on the forward strand.
ATCTGCTGGGATCTCAACACGGCAGAGAGGAGACAGTCTAGGAGGTTCTTAGAGTGCATGGAGGACAGCTTCTTATCCCAGGTGCTGCGAGAGCCTATCAGGAGCAAGGCTATGCTTGACCTCCTCTTCACCAACAGGGAAGGGCTGGTGGGTGATGTGGTGGTCGGAGGGTGTTTAGGGGCCTGTGACCACGAGATAATTGAATTTTCAGTATTCGGTCAAGCTAAGAGGGGGAGCAAGAAGACCTCCGCTCTGGACTTTCGGAGGGCAGACTTCAGGTTACTCAAGGAACTAATTCAGAGGGTTTCTTGGGATAAAACCCTTAAAAATAAAAGGGTCCAGGAGGGCTGGACCTGCTTCAAGGAAGAACTGTTGAAGGCGCAGGAACAGGCTGTGCCAATATACTGGAAGATGAGCCGCGGGGGCAGACGGCCAGCCTGGATGGGTAATGAACTCTTAATAGAACTAATGGAAAAAAGAGGGTGTATCATCTTTGGAAAAAGGTGAGGCAACCCATGGAATGTTTAAGGATGTTGCCAAATCATGCAGGAAGAAAATTAGGGAGGCAAAAGCATATTTGGAGCTTAGACTGGCCTCTGCTGTGAAGGACAACAAAAAGTCCTTCTATAAATACATTAATAGCAAGAGGAAGGGCAGGGACAACCTACACTCCTTGGTGGACATGGAGGGAAATGTTGTATCAAGGGATGAGGAAAAGGCAGAGATACTTAACACCTTCTTTGCCTCAATTTTTACTAGCAGGACAGAACATCTTCCAGACAGCTGGCCTGCAGAGCTGGCAGAAGGGGCCAGGGAGCTGCACAGTTTCCCTATGTTCCATGAGCAGGTGGTTGGAGCTCTCCTCAGCAGCTTGGATCCCCACAAGTCCATGGGACCAGATGGGATCCATCCTAGGGTGCTGAGAGAGCTGGCAGATGAGCTGGCCAAGCCACTATCCATCATTTTTCAGTAGTCCTGGCTCACTGGAGATGTCCCAGGAGACTGGAAGCTGGCCAACATTGTGCCCATCCACAAGAAGGACCGGTTGGATGAGCCAGGGAATTATAGGCCTGTCAGCCTGACCTCAGTGCCAGGCAAGATTATGGAACAGATCATCTTGAGTGCAATCACACAGCACTTAGAGGATGGCCAAGGGATCAGGCTCAGCCAGCATGGATTTAGGAAGGGCAGGTCCTGCCTGACCAACCTGATCTCCTTCTATGATCAGGTGACCCGCCTGGTGGATGTGGGGAGGCCTGTGGATGTGGTCTACCTGGACCTCAACAAGGCCTTTGACACCATCCCCCATAGCAAACTCCTGGCCAAGCTGTCAGCCCCTGGTTTGGATGGGAGCACACTGCGATGGGTTAGGAACTGGCTGGATGGCCGAGCCCAGAGAGTGGTGGTGAATGGTGCCACATCCGGCTGGCGGCCAGTCACTAGTGGTGTGCCCCAAGGATCAGTGCTGGGCCCCATCTTCATGCCTCTGGATGAGGGCATTGAGTCCATCATCAGTAAATTTGCTGACGACACCAAGCTGGGGGCAGGTGTTGATCTGCTGGAGGGTAGAGAGGCTCTGCAGAGGGACCTCGACAGGCTGGACAGATGGGCAGAGTCCAACGGCATGAGATTTAACACATCCAAGTGCCGGGTTCTGCACATTGGCCACAACAACCCCAAGCAGTGCTACAGGCTGGGGTCAGAGTGGCTGGAGAGCATCCAGGCGGAGAGGGACCTGGGGGTACTGGTCGATGGTAGGCTGAACATGAGCCTGCAGTGTGCCCAGGCGGCCAAGAGGGCCAATTGCATCCTGGCCTGCATCAAGAACAGTGTGGTCAGCAGGAGCAGGGAGGTCATTCTGCCCCTGTACACTGCACTGGTTAGGCCACACCTCGAGTACTGTGTCCAGTTCTGGGCCCCTCAGTTTAGGAAGGATGTTGACTTGCTGGAACGAGTCCAGAGAAGGGCAACAAAGTTAGTGAGGGGCTTGGAACACAAGCCCTATGAGGAGAGACTGAGGGAGCTGGGGTTGCTTAGCCTGGAGAAGAGGAGACTCAGGGCTGACCTTATTGCTCTCTACAACTACCTGAAGGGAGGTTGTAGACAGGCGGATGTTAGTCTCTTCTCCCAGGCAGCCAGTACCAGAACAAGAGGACACAGTCTCAGGCTACACCAGGGGAGGTTTAGGTTGGATGTTAGGAAGAAGTTCTATATAGAGAGAGTGATTGCCCATTGGAATGGGCTGCCTGGGGTGGTCGTGGAGTTGCCGTCATTGGATGTTTTCAGGAGGAGACTTGTTGGAGTGCTTGGTGCCATGGGTTAGTTGTTTAGGTGGGTTGGATTGGTTGATGGGTTGGACGCGATGATCTTGAAGGTCTCTTCCAACCTGGTTTATTCTGTGTAATTATATGTAATGAACCCAGGACCACTCCAAGCGTCCCGCTATTCCTTTAAGCTCAGTAAACGAGAACCCGCCGCCCAGAATATCACTAAGTGACACAGGAGACAGTGGAAAGAAGGGGCAGGGAAGAGGGAGAGTTGGGCAAGTTTGGGAGAGGTCCTACGGTATGAGAGGTGGGTTATTATAGGAAAGGAGTGTAATACAATGGAACAGAAATCCCCATATAAACTCTCTCAGAGCTCATGTGACTCTTTGTTATGCACATTTCTCTTTGCATATGTATCTGTATCTCAGAATGGAAAACCACCATCAATTGTCCCTACTCCACTGTTGTTTGTGTAAACTTTTGGGGATATTTTTCTCTCTCTCTTTTTTTTTTTTCTTTTAAATTTTCCCCCTTTTAAAATTTTTCACCCCTCCCCTTTTTCCTCCCTTTTTTTCCCCTTTTCCCTTCTTATGTATTCTCAACCACAAACCAGAATTTTTTAATTTGTCTTGTTCTGCTCTATAAACCAATGGATGATGTACACAATACAGGGCAAACCTCTGCTGTCTTTATTCAGACAACAGCTCTGCTGAAAACAGTAAGATTCAGTGTGTGATCAAGGCAATGCTCACTTGTGTCTTGTGTTTGCACTGTGTCAGTTTCACTTGCTCAGTTTGTTTATCTTGTTGATAATGTCTTGCAGAAAAGCCTAAAGCTCAAGAATGGCCCCAATGATGTGACCTTTAGTGTTACAACACAGTATCAAGGTACTTGCCGCTGTGAGGGCACCATTTACCTATGGAATTGGGATGATAAAGTTGTTATTTCTGACATTAATGGAACAATCACACGGTGAGTTCATGAACAGGGAGAGGCTTTGTCTGCGAGAACAAACTGTCCTTTGGACTAAAGGAAAAAATTAACAGGGAATGTTGCATCACAGTATTGTCATACTCTCGTGTTTGGGAGGGAAAGAGTGTGTGTTTATGGTTTCTATTTTGCTAATTTGGCTTTCAAACAATGTAATAATCATTATCTGAATTCTTAATTTAAGAAAGAGACATGTCATATGTGCCCATTGTTTGTCACCTATTGGTGTTTCACAATAGTATTTAGAGTAGTGTTGGAGGATCTTCTGCAAAATCATAACTCTTCTGCTGCATCACACCTCTGAAGTATACTAGCTACATAAAAAACACCAAGTGAATTTTGGTTTAAAAGATGTTATTCAAGTGAAAGGTGTTATTAGTTAGAAGATGACTGCAAAAGAAATGTCAGAATTAGAATTTGATGGAAAGTTTCAGATTGGAACTTTGGGTAAATCTCCCCATTTTGAAGTGACCAGAAGAGTTCCTTCACTCATTGATATTTAGTTATTTATTTAATACTGGGGGAAGAAGCTATATGCTGAACAAGGAAACCCATAATATAAATATAACTGTTACCTTTTGACCTTTTAAATGTTTAGATTTGTCTCAAAATCTAACTTAGCTGTATCTAATTGGAAACAAAGACCAGGAAAATAATAATTTCCAAGAACTATCCGGGTGAAGTGAAATAGTTTAAAATGAAACTCTTTTCTTCCTTGTGATTTATCTATGGTAGGGCAAACTTTTTTTTTCCCCCAACATAAATTAATATCCTTCCTTGCTTTTCCTTAAGCTTCACTGAAGTGAATAAGATCTACTCTCTGTACTCTTGAGCTGACTGGGGAGTACAATGCCATTACAAACCCCTTCTAAGCCACTGCCCAATGTTTTTGTCTCTAAGATGCAGTATATTCATGGGATGCATTTTGTGTATTTAGAAAATATTTAATGGCAATGTCAAAAAGTAGGCTTAGGACTGTCCAGCCTGTTGCACAGGTCTGATTTCATAGTATCATAGTTTCATAGTTTCATTCAGGGTTGGAAGGGACCACAAGGATCATCTAGTTCCAACCCCCCTGCCATGGACAGGGAAACCCCACACTAGATCAGGCTGGACAGAGCCTCATCCAGCCTGGTCTTAAACACCCCCAGGGACGGGGCCTCGACCACCTCCCTGGACAACCCATTCCAGGGTCTCACCACTCTCATGGTGAAGAACCTCCTCCTCACATCCAGCCTGAATCTCCCCACCTCCAGCTTCATTCCATTCCCCCTAGTCCTATCACTACCTGACATCCTGAGAAGTCCTTCCCCAGCCTTCCTGTAGGCCCCCTTCAGATCCTGGAAGGCCACAATTAGGTCACCTGGGAGCCTTCTCTTCTGCAGACTGAACAGCCCCAACTCCTTCAGTCTGTCCTCATAGGAGAGGTGCTCCAGCCCTCTGATCATCCTCGTGGCCCTTCTCTGGACACGTTCCAGCACCTCCACATCCCTCTTGTAATAGGGGCTCCAGAACTGGACACAGTACTCCAGGTGGGGTCTCACCAGGGCTGAGTAGAGGGGGAGGATCACCTCCCTCGACCTGCTAGCCACACTTCTCCTGATGCAGCCCAGGATCTGATTGGCCTTGCGGGCTGCAAGTGCACATTGAGAGCTCATGTTGAGCTTTTTGTCCACCAGCACCCCCAAGTCTCTCCTCAGGGCTACTTTCCAGCCAGTCACTGCCCAGCCTGGATTTGTGCCTGGGATTGCCTCCACCCAGATGCAGGACCCTGCACTTGCTCTTATTGAACTTCATGAGGTTGGCTTGTGCCCACCTCTCCAGCCTGTCAAGGTCCCTCTGGATGGCCTCCCTTCCCTCCAGCGTGTCTGCTGCACCACACAGCTTGGTGTCATCAGCAAACTTGCTGAGGGTGCACTCAATGCCACTGTCCATGTCACCCACAAAGATGTTGAACAAGACAGGTCCCAGGACTGATCCCTGAGGGACTCCGCTTGTCACTGGCCTCCACTGGGACATGGACAGCCTGTATGCTGTAACTTCCATGTTACCTTACAGATCCCAAGGTTATTCATGTCCTGGAGCACTAGAATAATTAAAATGACATGGCCAAGAGTGGGCATGGTAGTATATCTCAAAAGAAAGGTGGAAAAGACCATCCTGTTTTGATCACAATCAGTACCTTTAAGAAAGCCTCATTTTCCTTTGCTGGAAACCAAATAAGTTAGTAGGGTTTGTATTAGCCTCAACTGTTGTTGTAAGTGGTGGGGATTTTTCAATTCATTTATATGTTTTCTTTCTTCAGGTCAGACACTTTAGGTCATATTTTGCCAACTTTGGACAAAGACTGGACACACCAAGGAATTGCAAAGTTGTACCATAAAGTGAGCCAGTGAGTATTAAGTAAATCTGTTTGTGCATCTGTGGTTTGTTTGTTCATTTGTACATGAAATTTAAAATTGCTCTAGGCTTCTCTTGACCTATAAGGGTGACAATTTCATCCATATTTCATCACTTTAGTATGCTTATAACAGTGTAAACATCTGCCGTATGTTATCCACAGCAAAACCTGCTTTCTGGTATCCACAGCAAAAGTTCCCTATCAATGAGCCATGATAGCTCTCCAAACATTCCAAGTAGATAGCTACAGCTAGTTCAAAAAACTGTAGTTGTTTGAACGAGTTGTGCAGTTGCAAATGGAAATTTTGCATACTGGGCTTTATCAGAAGCATTAATTCATAAGATGTTAATGCAACTTCCCTTCTCTCCTTTTTGAGGAGACTGTCAATTGCATAAGGACTGTTCAGCCTGGAGTGGTCACTGTAGGCAGAATTCTACTTGCCAAATTTAGTTCACCTGGACAGTATGCTGCTATGACTTAGAACAATCTGTGCCAAAAATTGTCAGTGCTTCCTCTGATAAATAGGAGCAGGAGAAAAATAAGCAGACTGGACCAACTCAGATGGAGAGATGTGTGGGAACATTCATGAGTATAGGTGTACTGTTGGTTCCCTGGATAAATTTTTCAATGTTGTCAAGCCATTGTGCACACTAGAGGATCAAAGACAGAGTATGATGCGTTTTGTGGTTAGCAATTGAGGAAAAAAAAGCAAAGAAGGAGAACAATTCTTTGATGTCCGAATGAGATCAGATAAAGTATCTGATTTTAACTTTTACAAGGAGAATCACTGATTGCTGTCTGCTTAGGTTGCTATTACTGCTTTACACAGAAAATGAAATTGCTTTTATTACATTAAATTAACTGTTCTTATATATTCAAATTACCATAAATGTTTGAAGAGCTCTGGTACAGATCACTACTATCCTCTTAGTTAATCTTTTTTGTTCTGTTTACTAGAGTTAGGCTAACGTTCGTTTATTGCTTTTTTGCTCTAAGAGAATGATGAATTGTAAATCATGGATGATGGAATCTAAATTATGCCAGCGACATTTCTGTGTGCTTTTATTATGTATAGGCATATGTGGTCACAAAAAAGACAAGACAGCCTGGAAATTCATATGCTGAGCACTGTTTAGCTCTCTGCATAACCTCTGCATTACATTTGGTGAAAAAGTTAATTAAGTTTTTTAAATTGGCAGTTGTTCATTCTATGCCTGCCAGCATTGTCAATTGTTAGGGCTTTGTTGATGATAAAAATAGGGGAGTAAAGTAGATTTGAGCCATGTTGTTTTTCAAATTACTAAGTTAATTATGTAGTGGCTAGATCTTACAGCTGAACACTATATAAATGTTCAATAGCTGTATTTAATGACCCTGTGTGCACTGAATACAGTATATATTTTATGAACAATAATTTCTTTGCAGGACTTGCAAAGTAAGTTGCTGTTAAGTTGAGCTAACATCACTGGACTCTGTTCTGTCTTGAACAGAACCAAAGGTGACTTCTGCTGAAGCTTTTATTTCAGTTTCAAGTCAAATGTCACTTCTCATACTGTGTTTTGAGGTTCAGATTTGCTTCAGCTTGAAGGAATATTACTGCTGCACACAGACTAGCCTTTTATTGCAGAGACATAGGAAGTAGGAGTATAGCACTGCTTATACAGCAGAGGCTGAGAATGCACCATTGTCTGCTTTATGCTGAGTGTTTTCCTCTTAGCAGATGTCATTGCAGTTAGTTCTAAAGAGTAGAATTCCCCTATGCAAGGGTGGATAGAAAACTACACAAAGACATGAATTGTGGGAAGACCACAGTTAAATGAGCCCACTTTAAGTGTAAATCAGTAACTGTAGTGGAGCTAGATGGATTGTACTTATCCAAGTTTATGGCATAAATGTCTCTTACTTTCAAGTAAGTTTGGGCTGAACCTGAGTCTGTTTTACGGTCACGATTTGGTTAATATAAAAACAAACCCACAAAATTATTGATGTCAAAGCACCTGCTTTATTTTAACAGTAATTTCTTATTTTGTTTCTGTTTACAGAAATGGATATAAATTTTTGTATTGCTCAGCTCGTGCTATTGGAATGGCAGACATGACCCGAGGATACTTGCACTGGGTCAATGAACGAGGAACTGTGCTGCCTCAAGGGCCAGTGCTACTGAGTCCAAGCAGCTTATTCTCAGCTTTTCACAGGTGATGCAATTTCACCTTTATGTAGAAAGAAACTGAGATGTTGGTAAAGGCTGAATTCTCAGGGTTTTGGTGGTGTTGGTTAGTTGGTCGTTTTGTTTTTTTTATGGGAGTGCTGAAAATAATTCATACTGTTTTTTTCTTACACATTGGTGCAAAATTTAATAAAGGAGTAATTTTGTTAGAGGAAGATCAAAATTCAATAGATGTTCAGGTTGCTTACTTGCTCAGGTTGCTCTTAGACATGTGTCAATATATATGTGTATTCATTGCTTACCGATAGGTGCTGCCCGTTGACTTCATGTGTTTAACATGATGTGTTAGTATTTAGTTATGGGAACAATGTTCACTCAGTAATAACAGTCATTCTTGTCTTACTTGTATGATGTTTTGATTGGCACAAATTATTTTTTTTTTGTGTGGAAGAATATTACTTGGTGGGTTTCAAAGAAATTGATGTGAAAATGAACTTTTTATACTCCTGACTGTATGTGATATTCTGTGGACAGTGTTGAACTGTAATAAGTGAATAATAATAGCAGAGATTATGAATATCACACCTTCTTCCTAGTTCAGTCAAACATGTGAAGTGATTACTGGAAATATTTTAAGCTGTTAAAAGCTACCATGACAGGATATATTAATTAGATTTTTTAATGGAAGGTTGTTCAGATGTTCTCCCGATTGAGTGACATACTGCAGGCTGTCTTAGCAGTTGTGCTCTACATATAAGAAACTGTGGAGGTGTTACAGTGCACTACTTAGAGTGAATAAATAAAAAATGCAGTGACAGTGTAGTTATTGTCATCTTATGCTCTTCATAAACTTCTGTGTACTTAAAGTAATACCCTTTTTGGTATCTTGTTTAGACTAAAGAATGCCAGTCTTTTAGTGTACACTGTTGTAATGGCTGTGATGTGTGGGCAATGAATGACTTCATTGTTATCCATAGTTGTAACTGTTGTGGATTCTGAGGGCTCTGAGATCAGGTGTATGTGAGACTAAGGAAAGATGATTTTATTCCTCCCTTGCACATTCTCAAAATTTGATTTTTACACAGAGCTGCCCTTCCAAAGGGCTATATTCTCTTATGAAGCTTCCCTACTATTCACATCTTTTTTGACATATGTGTTGGTGCTAGGATGTGGGATTCTGAGCTTCTTAAGGGCTTTTGTGTCATGCTGGCATCTTCCCATGTTATGGGAACTCCATACTCTGCCACCTGTTCAGTCTCCTTGCCAAGAGAAGCTGTCGTGAAAGGACTTTTTTACTAGAGATGAGAAGTCCTCTGTTCATTAATGAATTCTGTATTCTGTAAGGAGCAACTGAAGAAAAATAGAAGATTTCTTTATTCCTTTACTTCTGCTAATTAGCAGTGATGGAAGACGCTGACTGTAGAAGCATTTTAACTGTCTGAGATGCTTCTAGTGCATATGGTAATCGCAATATTTTTTAAAATAAAATAATAATAATAAAAAAGAAGCCATACATAGTGAAGGCTAGTGTAATCCATGAATCATTCTACAGTTCTCAGGAAGCAGTTTACTTGATGACAATGTGTGTTTCATAAGTCTTAATTTAGCACCTACTCCATGTAGTCAAGCATCCTTGCTCAGTAGCCATCTTTACAACATAGGTTTCAATAGAAGCTCCCTTCTTTTGGAGGATTTATTCATTGTGTCCTTTGTGGAGGCTTGTAAATGTTATTTTGTCTTTATGGGCACTATGATTTCCACATTAAGATTTATTGCAGTAGGGTGGGGCTAGGTGAAAAGTGTTGGATAAAGCAAATGAAAAGTTTTTTGCTGTGTTTCATGTATACTTACTCAGCTTGCCTTTTATATTATTTCAGGGAGGTGATAGAAAAGAAGCCAGAAAAATTTAAAGTTCAGTGTTTGACAGACATCAAAAATTTATTTTATCCCAACACAGAACCCTTTTATGCTGCCTTTGGAAACAGACCTGCTGTAAGTAATAGCTGAATTAATTTCTGTTGCAGAGAACTGAAAGGTTGCTATTATTTCTTAGTTCTGTTGCATTAGCACCTAGAAGCTTTAAATGGGAGTTAAGAATATTTTTTAGGCCCTGAACTTTAGGAAGTATATAAAATCTTTCTCAAAGACCTCACAATGTAGGATGCAAGTATAGATGGGAAGAGCAGCAAAGTAACTATGTTATAGCTGCATAAATTAGCATAACAGTAAAGACTGGTTGAAATCCTAATCCTATGTGAAAAAATCCTTACGCTTGTGTGAAAACATTGATTTCATTTTACTCCATACTGATACAGTGTCAGTGAGATACATCTTGATAGAAAGAAAATTTTTCAGATGAATAGTGGTAGGACTGAAATTAAAAACTCTTAAGTACACCTAAAAGAAATTGGATCTTTATATTTGAAATAACATTCCAACATTTCACTACTTCAGCTATTAAAACCATGATTTATATGAGTAAAATTGAATCTTCTTTTTCCTCTGATCATCTTTGCTTTTGTCAATCTTTTCTTCAGATCAAAACTTACTCAGTGCATCCCTTAACAATTTGAATTTCTTAGAACACATTCCCAAATTTTGTTTCTAATTGTACTTCCCAGAGATGCATCTGTGTTATGTGCTGGTGGGAGGCACATTGGTACTCTTTTGGCATATATTCCTTGCTTTTTCTTCTTTGCCCCTTGCTGTGACATGGAGTCAATATATGGGTATGACACAAATTTGAACTCTGGAGTGAAAAGATGTTTCTAGGGGTTTTAAGGTAGACACAGTTGTTATTAATTTCTTTTGTGACTTTTCCATACAAACTAATTGCTATTTTAGGTGTCAGTTATGTTATTCTCTGTACATTGTTGCAAGGTACTGGCTACAGCACACTCAGGAAATTAAATATTCTCTGAAAGAAAAACAAAAGTGCAATTGCTTTTACACTAATATCATTAGGGTTTTTTAATGTTATTTTTGTGTTAAGGGAAGTTCCTGGGGGGGAACAAAAAGATAACAAGATTTTGATTGGTAGTTTAAACTGAAGTGGCAAACTCCTTACCTGGCTTCAAATTGTCTGTTTCATGAGCATTTTCTTAGACTGACCTCATTTAAGGGTAACGAGGCTGGTGAGAGGCCTCGAGCACAAGCCCTACGAGGAGAGGCTGAGGGAGCTGGGGTTGCTTAGCTTGTAGAAGGGGAGGCTCAGGGGAGACCTTATTGCTGTCTATGACTACCTGAAGGGAGGTTGAAACCAGGAGGTTGGTCTCTTCTCCGAGGCAATCAGCACCAGAACAAGGGGACACAGTCTCAAGCTGTGCCAGGGGAAGTTTAGGCTTGAGGTGAGGAGAAAATTCTTCACAGAGAGAGTTGATAGCTGTTGGAATGAGCTGCCCAGGGAGGTGGTGGAGTCACCATCCCTGCAGCTGTTCAAGAAGGGATTGGATGTGGCACTTGGTGCCATGGTTTAGTAGTCATGAGGTCTTGGGTGACAGGTTGGACTTGATGATCTTTGAGGTCTCTTCTAACCTTATTGAGTCTATGATTCCATGATTTCTAACAATGGAGCATTTCAGATGCACAATAACTAGGTAGTTCTGTATTCCAGCAAGAGTAAACATTGTTGTGAATAATTATTTTCTTTTTTTTCCTCCCCTCTGTTTAGGATGTTTATCCATACAAACAGGTGGGGGTTTCCTTAAACAGGATATTTACTGTTAACCCTGAAGGAGAACTTATATAAGAGCATGCAAAGACAAATATCTCATCATAAGTAACTTCTTACTCCTAACTCCTTATAGACTAAATTGCCAGGGCTCTGGGCAGCCTGATCTGGTAGAGGATACCCCTGCTTACTGCAGAGGGGGTTGGACTAGCTGACTTTTGAATGTCTGTTCCGATCCAGATAGAATAGAATAGAATAGAATAAACCAGGTTGGAAGAGACCTTCAAGATCATCACGTCCAACCTATCACCCAACACCACCTAATCAACTAAACCATCTAATCAAGCACCCTGTCAATTTCCTCCTGAACACCTCCAGTGACGGCGACTCCACCACCTCCCCGGGCAGTCCATTCCAATGGGCAATCACTCTCTCTGTGTAAAACTTCCTCCTGACCTCCAACCTGAACTTCCCCAGGTGCAGCCTGAGACTGTGTCCTCTTGTTCTGGTGCTGGCTGCCTGGGAGAAGAGACCAACCTCTGCCTGTTTACAACCCCCCTTCAGGTAGTTGTAGAGAGTAATGAGGTCACCCCTGAGTCTCCTCCTCTCCAGGCTAAGCAGCCCCAGCTCCCTCAGTCTCTCCTCATAGGGCTTGTGTTCCAAGCCCCTCACTAACTTCGTTGCCCTTCTCTGGACTCGTTCCAGCAAGTCAACATCCTTCCTAAACTGAGGGGCCCAGAACTGGACACAGTACTCGAGGTGTGGCCTAACCAGTGCAGTGTACAGGGGCAGAATGACCTCCCTGCTCCTGCTGGCCACACTGTTCTTAATGCAGGCCAGGATGCAATTGGCCCTCCTGGCCGCCTGGGCACACTGCAGGCTCATGTTCATCCTACCATCAACCAGCACCCCCAGGTCCCTCTCTGCCTGGCTGCTCTCCAGCCACTCTGACCCCAGCCTGTAGCACTGCATGGGGTTGTTGTGGCCAATGTGCAGAACCCGGCACTTGGATGTGTTAAATCTCATGCCGTTGGACTCTGCCCATCTGTCCAGCCTGTCGAGGTCTCTCTGCAAAGCCTCTCTACCCTCTAGCAGATCAACTCCTGTCCCCAGCTTGGTGTCATCAGCAAATTTACTGATGATAGACTCAATGCCCTCATCCAGATCATCAATAAAGATGTTAAAGAGGATGGGGCCCAGCACTGATCCCTGGGGGACTCCACTACTGACTGGCCGCCAGCTGGATGTGGCACCATTCACCACCACTCTCTGGGCTCGGCCATCCAGCCAGTTCCTAACCCAGCTCAGAGTGCTGCTGTCCAAGTCATGGGCTGACAGCTTGGCCAGGAGTTTGCTATGGGGGACGGTGTCAAAGGCCTTGCTGAGGTCCAGGTAAACTACATCCACAGGCCTCCCCACATCCACCAGGCGGGTCACCTGATCATAGAAGGAGATCAGGTTGGTCAGGCAGGACCTGCCCTTCCTAAATCCATGTTGGCTGAGGCTGATCCCTTGGCCATCCTCTAAGTGCTGTGTTATTGCACTCAGGATGACCTGTTCCATGATCTTGCCTGGCACTGAGGTCAGGCTGACAGGCCTATAATTCCCTGGCTCATCCAACCGGCCCTTCTTGTGGATGGGCACCACGTTGACCAGCTTCCAGTCCTCTGGGACATCTCCAGTGAGCCAGGAGTGCTGAAAAATGATGGAGAGCAGCTTGGCCAGCTCCTCTGACAGCTCCCTCAGCACCTTAGGATGGATCCCATCTGGTCCCATGGACTTGTGGGGATCCAGGCGGCTGAGCAGATCGCCAACTACCCCATTTTGGAACAGTGGAAAACTATGCTGTTCCCTGGCTCCTTCTGCCAGCTCTGCAGGCCAGCTGTCTGTCCTGTATCATTCTGTAAATTAATTGACTGTTCTAATCTATAACTCAAGTTGCCGAAATATGCATTTGATTTTACCAGTGAGAAATTCCTTAGCATATTTCAAACAAAACATTAAATGTATAGAATAAAATTCAGACTTTCAACTTTCCATCTGTTAAACTGGTCAAAAAAAACCCTGATAAAAATGCTTTAGTGTTTAGTTTAATATATTCTATCTACTTTAATTATATAAAGGAGTTATCAGTGCCACCTGATCTAGGTGTGCCTGTGTGTGGTGAAGGCACATTATGCCCCGATACTGAATCTTGTCCCAGCATGTGGACAAGTTCCCCCTCCTCCAGGAGGAAGGCAAAAGCCAAGGCATTAGCCAGGCTTGCATGCACCCAGCGCATGCAGTGCTTATGCTGACACCAAGTATGGGCATAATTCTAGCTTCACGCTTTCTATAGGCTGAAGCCAGTTGTTTATGAGAGTGCCCATTGGTCAAGCCCAGCCTCGAGGAATATATAAGTATCACCCCAGCTGGGAAACAAGTTGCTCCCTCATTCACTTTGTCTCTGTGCTTGCTCGAGAGAGCAACTCTCGAGCTGCAGCCTTTGCCATTGAGCTTATTGTTGTTAGCTTCTGTTATACATGCACGCATACTGAAAGCCTCTGCATTGTGAGAAGCACAGAGGGAGGACCTCAGCATCACTACAGCCAGTCGTACCGACCGGGAGAGCCCACCATGCCACCGGAGGACTGGACTGACCCCCGAGGGTAAGATCTGCCCAGTTGCCGGGGAGAAGGGACTTGATCGATACCGAGTCCACGTATGCCTAGCCCCGCCGTAGCGGGAGAGGAGCCGCCGAGTGCCGCTCTGAGCCCTGTGAATCTCAGGGAAGACTAAGGCATTGTTCGTGCCTATACTGCACCGAACCCGGGACCACTCCGAGCGTCCCGCTATTCCTTTAAGCTCAGTAAACGAGAATCCGCCGCCTAACGCAGCCGCATTCTCTCCCCGAGGCTGTTTGCATCAGCCCAGACAATCACCGTGGTTGGGCCGTCCCCGTAGCATTGCCTGCTGCTGCGTCGTCCGTGCCCACCTACTGGCCACTGTCGTCCCGCCCTGCCGTGCGAGCAGACTTTGAGGGTCGACTCCATGGGCCGACCCCGACCAGGACCGATCCCTGTTGTCTGGAGGGAATCGAATATCTTCCACGTGTTTTCCATCCACTAGCACTCAGTTCAAAGTATCCGCGTCTAGCAGAGTAAGCGCTGACGCATAGAAAGATTGTAATATTGCTGTGTATAGCCAGAAGCTGCCCATGTCCCGCCGAGTTGCCATCTAGTGGCCAAGCGGCAGAACCGCACCCTTCGTTATGTAAATATAGAAAGGGTCTATAGATAGTTCAATTAAGTTCTAATCATAACATTAAGCCACTTGTGGAATGTATTTCACGAACGTTCACTAGAACATGTATATAAGTTGGTGATTTATCGATTATTAATAGTGGGATAATAAAATATTTTCATAATTCATATTTCATATTAATAAATTTAATAACCTCTTCACCACACTGTGTTAGCAGTGGGGTTGGACTAGATGATCTCCAAAGGTCTTTTCCAACCCCTACCATTCTGTGAGTCTATAACTTGAAACCATTCTAAGTAAGCAGACCTGAAATGGTTCATCATTCTTTTTATTTGTTTACTTTGCAGCTATGTCAGACTGTGTGAAGTGGTAGATCACATTTTCCCTTTGCTGAAAAGAAGCAATTCTTCCGATTTCCCTTGTTCTGACACCTACAGCCAGTTCACCTTCTCGAGAGAACCTCTGCCACCTTATGAAACTCAGGATGTGCATCCCGCCTCATCTTAACTGCATCTCCAAATTGCTTGCCTCAGCTCAAAGCATAAATTAGCTTGTACTGAAAGGTCATCACTTGGCTGTTGCTGTTGACAGTTCATCTGGAATCTGTGATGTTGTGGACATTATATTCTTTTGCTGTGAGCAAATTCAGAAATGCTACTTAGCCATGTTTCCAGATGACAAAGAGGAGTCTTAATAGGAATAGGAGTTGCATTTCTAGCTCTTCATTCAGCTCTTCACATTGTGCCATACAGTTTCCTTTTTTAAGGTCGAATAAAGTAATGTTAGAGTTGCAGTTAAAAATGCCATGAGGTCATAAAGTGGTTCTGTATCTTTAACATCACTGAAATCATCCTTTTTCTCATCGGGGCCCTCTGCAAGTAAAGGAGCTGAAAGTGCTCACTATTCCTGACATCATCTGGTGACATGGACAGGGATTTCAATATGTGAAAATTCCTTTCTCTGAAGGAACAAATGATTCTTCCACTTTCCCCTTGCTTGACCAACAACTGCTTAAGACTGAATTACTGGTCTAGATTCTCAGCTGTTATGAATCAGTGTAGCTATCAAATCAGCTTGAGTTGTGTTTATTTATTCCAGCCCGTTGTTTTGACATGGTAACACTTTTCTGAGGTAAAAAATTATGTGTAACCTAAATAGAAAGCGAATGAAATAAGATGGCCAGAATCTGGTTGCATTTTCTCAGTTTAAAAGTACCATGCTTCAAGAATAGCAATTTGGATAAGCATCCAAGTGAAAGATGCAGGGCTGCTGTGGGTAGTGCCCATTTTCCTGAAGTATTTCAGTAAAGACATCTTACCCACAGAATATGTTGAGTTTCAAGATTGTACTGAGCCAAGAACACTGAGGATTTTGTCAAAGTGGAATAGTTTTATTTGAAACATTATTTTGACTAAAATGTGAACTTTGATGTGGTGAATGATGCATCTCAGGTTTTTACTGTATGGATTTAGGGTTTTTTTCTGTATCATAAAGAATGGATACTTTTAGTGCAATTTACTCTCCTCCAAGATACTGAAATCTTCTCTTCATCTTTTCTTTTTTCCCTTATTTGTGCAGACACAAGCTGTAGCTACTGGTTTTGCTACCTGCTTCTGACAGCCTTAAGACATGACTGTACGTGCTAAAAGCAATACTGCAGATCAGTTTTGCAAATGGTCTACCTTTACACAATGCAGTACTTTAATTGAATATAGACATCAAATGACTGTATGCCAAATGATTCTCTTATGTGCATTTAGCAAAGAAAGAAACTTTTTTTTTCTCCTTTAAAAATATATTTAGAAGTCTAATTGTTTTCTGAAACACTGAAAATGGTATCATGGGATTCAATGTATATTGTATTTCACAGGCTGCGGTCTCTGCCAGTTTGTGACCTGAGAGGCCATGGTACCTTTTGCAGTTGCTTTGTAATGTTCTCCATTAGGAGTTTAATAATAGGAAGGCAGAGTGGTCTAGGAGAAATGTTAAGATATAACTGTGGTCAGTTAGCACCCAAAAGTTTGGGAACAGCTGCTCTGTACCACATTGGTTCTGTTTCAGTAAATTCTGGTTTTGCATGTCAAGAGTGATAGCAACATGGGTAGGATGGTATTTCTTTAGTAGGGGTTTTCTAACTGTTACTGCTGCAGACTTTATCTGGGATGTCAGGGGGCCAATTTATGATTTCTCTGTGCCTTCAATAATAAAGAATATAAGTGCAATCCTTTATACAGCTGGAGTGTGCAGTGGTGAGCCTTCCCTGAAGTCTTCCTTTTCACATGAACATTGCTGCTTTGGGCAAGATGCATGCCCACTTTGGAGATACCAGAAATTTCGGGGATTCCTCTTAGAGAGGAAGAAATGCATGTTTAAAGACCTAGATTGATCATGCTTTCTTGAATGTACCTTTTTATTTAAAAATGAAAGAAATGTGGTATGGATATTCTGAAAGACAATCAGTGGAGGCTGCAACATTCCAAACTGAAATGGTTGCATCTCTAAGTATAGCCATGCTTTCCTTTAGGTATCTCTACTTGTCACTAATGATTCAATGAACAGATGAATATCCTAAATGCATCTTATTTTAATTCAGTTTTGGTAAAGGCCTATCAGTAAGTGGCTGTGAGTTTTATTCACTGCTCCTGGAGTTATCCCATTGACACCAGAGGTAGAAAAATTGGAGCCAGCAAACCTCCAGAGAGGCAAAGAGGATATTTTTATTGGGGTTTGGGGTTTTTTGTTTGTTTGTTTTTTTGGTGCTGATATTCCCAAAAGGCTACATTATTTTTTTCCTTACAAATAAATAGTCTTAATTCAATATGCATTGCAGATGTCATCAAGCACCCCAGGATAGTTCATTGCAAGAGGCAGAAGACCACTGGTGTCTAAAATTATAACAAATACAACTTTCAGCTCTTCTGTGAATGCATAAAAAGGTGTAGCCTAGAGGTTGTTCTTGCTGAAGGGTTATTTATTGATTTATTTATGTTCTTTTAATAAAAGTCCAGCAAAGTCTTGTGTTGGAGTACTCACAGTGCTGCAGCCTCAGGTATTCCTAGCTATTTTGCTTGCATTAAGATCCAGACCTTCTATTTTATTCTGTAGAATGTTGGAGATATTCATGGCAAGAGCTAGTTGTAAATGAGAGATGAAAGAATAAGAAAAGCCAGCAGTGCTTCAGAGGAATTATAGCTGTTGGATACTTTGGGAAAGATATCCTCATCAAGACCTTTCCATCCATTGAGATTGAGGGAGAAAATGAAGGCAGAGTAAGTTTTCTTCTAGGAGGATCTAGAGAAGGGGAACAAACACAGAGTAAATGGCCAAAACTCAGCTTCTTGTTTCCTTCCCCACACTGAACCTAGATGCTATGAGGTCAGATGCTGAGCTCTGCCTTTGGCCTCTTAAGCAGTCTTTCCTGAAGTCCCATGTGCCTGCATTTCACAGAGAGATAAGGCCATTTTGGCTTCATTTGCTAAACAGGAGACCCAAAAGGAAATCTATGTAAGGGGTGCTGCTAGCAGCAAAACAAAATTTCAATTGCAGCTAAATTTGAAGCTTAGATAAGGATAGGGCTTCTTTATTGTTTCCACAAACCTGGGAAACAGAGTTTTCACCTGCAGTATATACACCACCCTAGTACCATGAGTGAACCTTTTTAATAAGGTTTGCTTCAGCAAATAAATAGAGATGTAATTTATCAGCCTATTTAAGCATGTGCTTAAGTCACCCTTCCCTCCAGTGAAATTTATGCACATTCTTAAGCACTTTACTGGATTAAGCCAACTAATGCCAAGAAAACTGTGTGCTGGGGAGAAACAGCTTCCAAGCTGAAGAATTGATCTGGATTTTCTAATGGTTATGCCTGGACCAGTTTTTAGCTTCCAGCACTGCTAGGTGTTCTGCCTGCTGCCAGCAATCTATTTATTGATACAGGAAATCCATTTTGCCTTGCCTTGCTTTTAATGAGTTTTGCAAGCAAGTGGTCCCTTCCTGTGACTCATTCTGTGTTTTCTGAGAGGGAGGTTGTGGTTTTAAGTTTCACTTTGGAAAGGAACCTGTGTCTGCTTTCCTTGTCTGCTGGAATCTCAACAAGAGGAATATGTTTTGGAACAAAGAAATGTAAATGGAGTAGAACAGTTCATGTTTCCTTGAACAGTTAAGACCAGTGCAAAGTGAAAATAGGTCATGTTTTAACAGCCTTATCTTAGAGCATTGCCATTAAGGCAGGCAAAAAAGATATTTCCCTTGATATCTCAATATGTGTTGGACCTTTGATTTAAAGCCAATAAATATCTACAAATCAAATGGTGGAGACCTTTCTCTGATCTTACTGAAACAGGAGCAACTCCGTTAGCATCTTGACGGTTGCTCAGATACGCACAGCTAGGACTGCAATCTGAAGTGTGAATAGAGTGCTGCAGGATCACAGTATAACTAAGGTTGGAAAGGACCTTGAGGATCATCGAGTCCAACCTATCAACACAGACCTCATGACTAGACCATGGCACCAAGTGCCACATCCAATCCCCTCTTGAACGCCTCCAGGGACGGTGACTCAACCACCTCCCTGGGCAATCCGTTCCAATGATGAATGACTCGCTCGGTGAAGAACTTCTTCATCACCTCGAGTCTAAACCTCCCCTGGCACAGCTTGAGACTGTGTCCCCTTGTTCTGGTGCTGGTTGCCTGGGAGAAGAGACCAACCCCTTCCTGGCTACAACCACCTTTCAGGTAGTTGTAGAGGGCAATCAGGTCACCCCTGAGCCTCCTCTTCTTCAGGCTAAACAATCCCAGCTAAACAATTCTATCCACCTCCTGATCTCTCTCATCCCTTTAGGATGCTGGAGGCAAAGAGGTAGGAGATGTGAATGCATTTGTATCTAACTTTTGCCAAAAGTATGGTGACAGAGGGAGGGGATCCTCTGTAGGTTTGGACCGTTAGCACTGTAAACTTAGAATTACGTTAAAAGCAGCCATAAATACATCAAAATCAACGAGCAGGACGGTTTCCATTCCCCATTGCTAGATACAACTATTTATATTTCAGGCTCAGTGACTATGCCTGTACAGATAAATCACGGCCCAGGAAAAGGCAGGGACTGCTCTTTGGCCCCCTCACCACCTGGCACACTTTGGCGAGAGTCCAGCTGCCTGCGTGCCAAATTGGGGTGATCACTGACCTCAGGCTGTGCCCAGGCATTGCTTGGAGGAGCACTGGCTGGCCTGGCTGAGGTCATGCTTGGGAACGTGCTGGCAGCATACTGGATAGGTGATTGTGTGCCAGATTGTGTGCCCTGCCAATTTGCTGACATGTCCACGCTCTATCTGAGAACATCTGAGTCTGGGTCTTGGTTCCAGGCTGCAGTTGCTTTCCCCATGTGCATCCCATCTGGCTGGATAATGGGAAATTGAGACCTCTCCTTCCAGAGTTTTTGGCATGAGTTGGGCTCTTCCTATGAACTTGAGGAGGTGCTTCAGGTCTTCTGTAATTCAGTTCTGTCTCAAGAGGAAGCATTATCTGTTCCTGAGCTGCTTTTAACTCTGTCTAGTGCAAGCTTGAGAAATAGTAAAGAATGTAAGGATCATCTCTGCAGTTCTGCAAAAAGGATAAAAAAAACCTAAAAGCTCTGCTTAAGTCTTACACCTCCCTGCAAGGCTCCTTTCTTCTCCCTTTCTGGACTGCTTCTCTGCACAAATAATTGGTGTGGAATCACTTCCATTTTCTTTTGACCTAGTAAATTCTTGTAAACCAAGGCTGTGGTTTCATGGGCAGCTGATCAGATCTATTACTTTTTTTTACTGCCTAAGGGAAAAGTCATTCTCTCTGTCTCCTCCTTTGCTCCTAATTCTCCATCTCACCCCCTCACTGTAATCCTAGGATCATTTTATTCTGCCTTAGTGCATTAAATGAGCTCAGAGGGAAACAGGACCCTTTCTTTTTGTCTATGTCCTATGAAACTTCAACCTACATTTTGTTATGTCCATCTCCATCCTACATCTGATCTCTTTGTTCCTGTCATATACTTGTGGTCTGACCTTATAAAGTGGTGTGCCTGTTGTCTATTAGAAAATTTGAGAGTATGATCATAACCACACCCAGATGAGATCATGAGCATTGACACACCACAAGTAAAGAAATTGCATGACCGCAACCATCTGACTGAGATGAAAGGACTGATTGGGAAGCAAAAATCCTTGTCCCAGGTCATGAACAGGATCCAGCCCATGTCCTGACACAGAAATCTTGTGTTGTGTGAATCCATCAATGTACTTTGTGCCTCACTTCTCCATGTGCAAGATGGTGATGATGGCAGTTCCTTTGTTCTAGGCATGCTCTGAGAACATGGTATTAATATTTATGGGATTGTGCAGTAGGAATCTGAGGGGTTATGCAAGAAACGTCTTTGAAACATCACCAGTGGCTCAGTTTCTAAAGAGCTAATAGTCAAGTTTTGTCTTTGACAGCCCATGAGAGGAAGAAGAATGCTCTCTCCATTTAGCATGGGGAAACAAAAGGTCTCCGTAGTCTCAATAGCTTCAACTTCAGTTTCCTGACTCCATTGTCAGAGTCCCAAAGTACTGTGTCAGCTTTCAGTCGGTTCAGAATGTGGACTGAAAGGAAGCAAAGAGCTCATACTGCGATTGAGAGATGGAGACAAAGCTTGATGCAAGCAAAGTGTCTACTTTATTGTACAAAGTCTTTTCTTTATATAGGCTAACATATTCAAAAGCAACTAGCGATTGGTAATTAAATGTGTCCGTCCGACAGTTACAGATTTGTGATTGGCTGCCGAGAAAATACCAGGGAACACACACCGCCGGGGAAGGCCCAGGCAGCTGTTAAGACAAAAGGCAAACGATCAAGCATCTCTTATCTAAGTTCAGAGAGAAGACAAAAGACTATCATGCAATGTTTACCAGCTCTAATTCTCAGGTAGTTGTGTGGCTTCCTGAGTCACAATGGCCGTTGGTAATCAGCTAAAGGCTTTTTCTCTCTACACAGTTGCAGTTTTTCCCAAGGTCTGTGGCCTACAAGAGCTAAAACATTTCCTTCTACCAGCTGAGCATTGCTTGAGGTTCTACTCCCTAAATTCAGTGAGTCAAGTTCAGGGCAGGCCCCTATTTGTCAAGTAAAAGTCTTCTGGCCTTCAATCTCATGAAGTGTCACTGCTTTGCTAATGGCTTCTGGCACTGTGGCGGCCTCTAGCATGGCTCATCACGATCCCTGTAGTAAGAGACCTGGAGAATAACTTAACAGAGGAACTGAGATATAGGAAGTATATGGCTATTTTGATTTTGGTGTAGAAACACCAAATGAACATTAGTCATTTTAACAGAGAGTAGTATGTACCAGGGCATGCTGGCATTTATGGGGTAAGTCCAAACAGCTAGGAGATGTGCTCTTGGGGTCACTGCGTAATGTTTCTTTGCTTGCTGTTTATGTTCCAGCTAATTTTGCAATGTGAGTCTGTAGTGGGTTGAGAGAGAAGGCCTAGCTTTCTCTCCCCCACAAAGAGGGAAAAAAAACCAAACCACAGCTAACTCAGCTGGAGAAGCAAAAGGAATGCTATATTTTAAAAGCAATGTGGAAAGCCAGGTTAGATATACAATATATATATAGTATTTACAATATATGTACAGAAATATACAGCTAGGAAAAAAGAACACAGGAACGAAATTCCCTCCTCTGGACAGAGGAGGGTTCCCCCCCTGTACCCCCTTCTCTCCCCCATCTCCCTTTTTTCCCGAAGAGGGTTAGAGAGAGAAAAAGGTAGTTATTAAGAAAGAAGAATTTTAGTAGGCCTCATGCAGGATTAGTGCTTATCTTTATCCAGGGTCAGAACTCCGGCTGCTCAGAAGCAGACAGGCTGGAAAAGCAGGACAGAGAGAAACTGAGAAAAATTCCAACTGAACTCAAAACTTAAAGTTGCATTCTACCAAGCTACCAATGAAATTACTTTAGAATATCTGATTGTTTTTGTTATTATTCCAAAACATTCAGCCAGAGTGTCCCACCACTGTCCCTTTCTTAAAGGCACAGCCTCAAACGGTCATAGTCCACCCCTTCTAAACAATTTCATTGGCTGTTTATACTGTCCATCCAATCCAAAACAATATTTACAATTTGCAAGTATAGTTCATAGTCCATTCCGGCTATCCTCAGATGTAGATGATTCAAAAGTCCAAGAAAATCAGGAAACAAGAAAACTGGAAAACAGTTTATCTCTTCGCAGACGAAGCGAAGAAAAGGGAAACAGGGATTCTCTGGTGTGGTGGGTTTGAGAGAAGGGCTCAGCCTTCTCCCCCCCACAAAGAGGAAGAAAGAAACCACAGCTAGCCAGCCGGAGGAGCAAAAGGGAAATGCTATATTTACAAACAATTTTGGGGAATGCAGGATATATACACAATTTACAGTATTTACAATATATACACAGAAATATACAGCAAAGTAAAAAAACCAACAATAATACAGGAACAAAATTCCCTCCTCCAGAGGAGGGTTCCCCCCCCTGTACCCCCTTCTCTCCCCTTTTTCCCCAAAGAGGGTTAGAAAGAGAGAAAAAGAGCAGTTATTAATTAAAGCAAAATATATTAGTGCGCCTTAGTTGTTTATCTGTCCAAGGTCAGTCTGGCAGGGAGCCCAAAAGCAGACGAGCTGGAAACGGGAAAAGAAAGGAGCGAACTGAGGAAAGTCCCAGGTGCACCTAAGCTTAAAACTGCATTTTTACCAATCCACCAATGAAATTAGTTTAGAATATCTGATTGTTTTTGTTAATATTCCAAAACATTCAGCCATAGTGTCCCAGCACTGTCTCTTTCTTAAAGGCACAGCCTCAAATGGTCACATCAGGGCCTCTTAGTGGCCATTTTGGTCCGATAGCCGATTGGGACCGCTGCTTCGGAACCGCTCCACTTGAACTGTGAGTTTCTGCTCGGGGTTTTTAGCCTTCCTTTTGGGGTTTTGTGGGTCGGGAGGACTCCTGGTAGGGGGGAGCCGGCAGGATCATGCTCTCATGAGCCTGCACGGGAACGGGAGCCTGACGTCAGCCGCGGGAGGTTTAAATCCCGCCTGGGCTGTGCGCACGGCGCCATTTTGGTTCGATAGCTAGCCTATCGGCTGATTGAAGAAAAATAAAAAATTTTGTTGTTGTTTTGTTTTGTTTTGTTTTCACTCAAAGGTTGCACCATGGTTGTCACTCGGATGAAGGGTAGAAAAGCAGCATCTACCCAGACAGAGCTGTTTTACCAGCATGCTGGAGTCCAGGCTGCCAGCTGCAGGGAGTGCTTCAGCCTGGCATTTGGAATAGAAGGGGAGGGAGAGGACACCTGTGTCAGGTGTGACCAGGCGAACTTTCTCCTCAGCCTGGTGGCAGAGCTGAAGGACAAAGTGGCTGAGCTGAAGGAGGAGATATCTAGGCTAAGGACAATAAGGGAAAGTGAAAGGGAGTTAGATTTGTGGGAGAAGGCTCTGCAGATCTCCCCTGCTGAGGGAAGGGTCCCTGGAAATGCAGAAGGATGGATATAGGTCCCTGCCGGGGTGGCAAGAGAAATCCACCCCGGCCCTCTCCTCCTCCTCCTCTGCTGCCCTTGCATAATAAGTATGAGGCCCTGCAGGCAGAGGGCAGTGGGGATGAGAGGGCTGAGGCTGAGAAGCAGCCATCCAGAGGGGAGCCTAAGGCCAAGCGGTCCCCACCAGCTATAACGCCCAGCTCCACAAAGAAAAGGAGAAGGGTTATAGTTGCTGGGGACTCTCTCTTGGGGGGTACTGAGGGACCCATATATCGTCCCAACGCATCCCACAGGGAGGTCTGCTCCCTACCTGGGGTGTGGGTAAGGGGCATCGCAAGGAGACTCCCTAAATTAATCCAGCCCACTGACTATTACCCTCTGCTGGTAATACAGGCTGGGAGTGATGAGTCTGACAAGAAGGGCACCAGGGTGATTAAGAAGGAGTTCAGGGCCCTTGGACAATTGATTGATGGGGCAGGAGCTCAAGTGGTGTTCTGCTCAGTTCCCTCAGTGGCAGGGGTGTACACTGAGAGGAATGGGAGAACCCATACCATCAACAATTGGCTCAGGGGATGGTGCCAGCGGCAGAACTTTGGTTTCTTTGATCATGGGACAACTTTCACTGCACCTGACCTGCTGGGTCCTGATGGGGTGCATTTATCTAGAAGGGATAAGATAGTCCTAGCACTGGAGTTGGCAGGGCTCATTAGGAGGGCTTTAAACTAGGTCTGAATGGGGTGGGTGAGGATATCGGTCCCTCTGCAGAGGAAAGAGTAGGGCACAAGGTAGGGTCAACTGAGAAGTCAGGAACCCAGCTGCGATGCATGTACACCAATGCACGCAGCCTGGGCAATAAGTAAGAGGAGCTGGAGGTCCTGATCCATCAGGGCGACTATGATATAGTCGCCATCTCAGAAACTTGGTGGGACAACACCCACAATTGGAGTGCTACACTGGGGGGCTACAGGCTCTTTAGGAGAGACAGGCGAGGGAGAAGAGGAGGAGGGGTGGCTCTGTATATTAGAGAGTCACTCTCTGCCACACATCTTGAGGTGGGAGATGAGGGAATTGAGAGCCTGTGGGTTAAAATCAGAGGGCAGCCCAACAAATCTGACATCCTGGTTGGAATCTGTTACAGACCACCCAACCAGGATGAGGAGGCTGATGAGTTGTTCTACAAGCAACTGGAGGCTGTCTCAAGATCATCACATCTTGTCTTTGTTGGTGACTTCAACCACCCAGATATCTGCTGGGAACTTAATTTAGCAGAGAGGAGGCAGTCCAGAAGATTCCTGGAGCTAATGGAGGACTGCTTCCTGACACAGCTGTTAAGCGAGCCTACCAGGGGACAGGCTCTGCTTGACCTGCTGTTCTCCAATAGGGAAGGGCTGGTGGGAGACGTGATCGTGGGAGGCTGCCTAGGGTGCAGTGACCACGAGATAGTGAAGTTTTCAATATGCAGGGAGATAGGGAGGAGCACCAACAGAACCTTCGCCTTGGACTTCCCGAGGGCGAACTTCAGCCTGTTTAAGAAACTTGTTTGTAAAGTCCCCTGGGTACCAGCCCTCATGAACCAAGGGATCCAGGAGGGTTGGACCTACTTCAAATAGGAGCTCTTGAAGGCACAGGAACTGGCGGTTCCCACGTGCCGGAAGGCAAGCCGTCGGGGAAGGTGACCGGCCTGGATGAGCAAGCAGCTCCTGGAGGATTTAAGGGGGAAGAAGAGGCTGTATCACCTTTGGAAGGAGGGGAAGGCTTCTCGAGGTATGTTCAAGGAAGCTGTTAGATTATGTAGGAATAAAATTAGGGAGGCAAAGGCCCAGCTGGAACTGAAGCTGGCCACCTCTGTCAAAGACAATAAAAAACATTTTTGCTGACCTAGGAAAAAAGAGATAAGGCCTTTTCTAACACATAACTGCCTAACTGCTTTTAATTAACAATTATTCCTTTTTCTCTCTTTCTAACCCTCTCTGGGGAAAAGGGGGAGAGAAGGGGGTACAGGGGTGGGGAACCCTCCTCAGCAGAAGAGGGAAATCTTGCTTCTGTGTCACTTTGTTGAATATTTCTGTATATATTGTAAATACTGTAAATTCTGTATATATGTTTCCCTGCGTTCCCTAAACTGCTTTGTAAATACAACACACAATCCCTTTGCGAATCCGGCTGTGTGGTTTTTTTTTCCTTTCAATTTTCTTCCCTTTACTTGCAAGGATGGGGGAAGAAGGCTTTTGCGGCCTTCCCCTTCAACCCTCGACATTTTTTTTCTGGGCTTCCCGATGTGTGGCAGATAATTAGCTTGATTTATTGCTTTATTGTTTTATAGCCGGATTAGCAAACATGAAGGTGCTGTGGTTTTTAGAACGTTTTTTTTTTTCAATTTTTGGGGCTCTGGTTTACAGATATTGTTTGGGTTTGATTCTGGATTACTTGGGTAAATATTTGGTGTGGACAATTTATTTGTGGTTTATATATAGAGTTAGACTATGGTATGGAAAATGTGTTGATTTCTTATGGCCGGCGAGATACAAAAATGTTACCTCTAGCACTCTCCCAATTGAGATAAAAGGGTTTAAGATTCCGCCTGAGGAAAGAATAACTTTAAGTGATGACTGGGATCCAAAGGTGATTTATCTTATGTGTATAATCCTGCTGCTGGTGTTAACTAATGTGTATTCGTTTTATTCTTGGCGTTGGGACAGGAAGGTATCGAGACCGTGTTTTGGAATTAAAACTAGATCAAAGAGAAAACGCCATGGCTCTGGGTCAGTCCCAGAGACGTCTAATGATGAAGAGTGTGGAGAATCTGTGTCAGTTAAAAAGAGGGCTAAAAAGTTAATTGGAAAAGCAGCACTCAATAGCTTTCCTGCTGATTCTGGCAAGCTGCCAGGGGCAGTGGCAGATATCAACATGGCGCCTACTCCTTCTCCTCCTCCTTCTTCTCCGTCGGCCATTAACAGAGCAACGTCAGTTCTGCCCACTCTCGCGATGGGACCGGAAGTCACTGCCCCAGCAGCTGATTTATCTCAGGACCTGACAGCTTCTATTAAGGTGGCTGTAAATTCAAACACAGCTCCAGCTAAGGTGGCTGTTTTAAAGACTAGAAGTGGAAAGACCAAAGCTGATCCAGGAGCTGATGGAGGAGAGGAGCAGGAGACTGATCCCGGTGAGGGGCCCTCTACTAGAAGAGATCCTGCTGAGGGGGAAGAGAAGATTTGATTTAAAGAATTAGCTGACTTAGTGAGAGCAAAGCAGGATAGAGATGCAGCTAGGACAG
This sequence comes from Melanerpes aurifrons, assembly GCA_011125475.1. Taxonomy (NCBI): domain Eukaryota; kingdom Metazoa; phylum Chordata; class Aves; order Piciformes; family Picidae; genus Melanerpes; species Melanerpes aurifrons. Next base: position 484,269 of record WWNC01000170.1, read on the forward strand.
GAGCTGGCAAAGGTGGTTCTCAGCATAAAGAGATCCTTGAGAAAATGGCACCAGGGTTATTAGGACAACAAGTTGAGGAGGAAGAGGATGACATTACTGACTGCTCGTCACCGCGTGAGGAGTTACGAAATGTCCACAAAGATTACACCAGGGCAGATAAGGAGCCAGTTCTAGCTTGGCTTAGTAGGTGTTATGATACTGGTGCTCTGGCTCTAACAGTTGGAGACAAGTCAGCAGCTCAGTTAGGAACTCTCTCGAGGGATAATGGAATAGATAGACATCTAGGCAGAGCTCTCGGTAAGGTTAATCTGTGGATACGCCATTTAATGGCGGTTGCCCTGAGATACCCTTCCCGAGACGATCTTCCATGGAATCCTAAACCCTGGACTACCACAGATGAGGGAATTAAGCGCTTGAGTGAATTTGCTGTTAGAGAGCTACTCTATGGTGAACATGAAACTCTGAATCCTGATGACATTCCTGTGGGTATTGGTCTTGCTAAAAAGATCATCAAACTTGCTCCTTCTAATAATGCAAACATTGTGGCAAGAAGAATTGTGTCAAGAAATTATGGTGGAGCTTCTCCTACGGTTGGCCAATTCACTGATCAAATGAGACAATTGGAGGATAGCATGACACATGTTTCTTTGGTTTCAGCCATTAAAACTATGTCTGGTGACATACAGAATTGCATAAGAGAGTTAAAGTAAGAATTTAGAAATTCCATATCCCAATTGGCACAAAGGGATAATTTCAATTCTACCTCCAGGAGGATACAAGTTTCATCTGTGAGGAATACACGTCCTCCAAGGAGGTAATTTGAAAACAGATCAAATTAAAACAGACCACCAAGGCAGTCACGTAGGACTATTTGGATAACTCTGCGTGATCAGTTTGGTGAGAACATGAACCGCTGGGATGGCCAACCAACTTCTAATCTTTTCAGGAGACTGAGGGAATTGCAAAGTGGCAGAACCCGAGGTAGCAATACCAGAAGGGTAGCTGTTACTTCCACAGTTCCCCAGAACGACTCTTATGGCTCCAACAGTGGCTCCAGTTATAACATGCAAAGCTATAACACTGCACACTGTGTGCAATGCACATGTGGGCATGTTCCCCATAACTAGGGGTGCCCTGCCTCCCGCCAGGGGGAGGAGAGGGATAACAGAGACAACAGATTCTATTGGGATGTATACATCCAGTGGCCTGGCACTTCACAATTTCGGAAGTACAGGGCCTTGGTTGACACAGGAGCTCAGTGCACCATAATGCCATCAAATTCTCAGGGATCAGAGTCTATAACTATTCTGGGAGTCACTGGTGGATCTCAAGAGTTAAGAAAGGTGGAGGTTGAAATTAGCTTAACTGGTAAACAATGGAGGAAGCATACAGTTGTGATCGGACCTGATGCACCTTGTATCTTGGGAATTGATTTTCTGAGAGAAGGGCGTTTCAAAGACCCTAGAGATTACGAATGGGCTTTTGGAGTAGCTTCTGTAGAAATTGATGGACAAAAATTGAAGCTGTCTGCTAGACCTGAACTTTCTGATGAATCTGCAGTTGTGGGACAACATAAGATACAGGACATTAAATTGCCGGTTGCTTCTCAGACTGTGCATCACAGACAATACAGAACCAACCGTGACTCTTTGTTGCCCATTCAGAATCTGATTCGTCAGTTGGAGAGTCAGAAAGTCGTCAGCAAAACGCATTCACCTTTCAACAGTCCAGTGTGGCCTGTGCGGAAGCAGAATGGACACAGGCGTCTGACGGTAGACTACCGAGCCCTGAATGAAGTGACACCACCTATGAGTGCAGCAGTACCACACATGATGGAACTCCAGTTTGAGCTGGAATCCAAAGAGGCCAAATGGTATGCTACCATAGACATTGCTAATGCATTTTTCTCTATTCCCATAGCAGAGGAATGCAGGCCTCAGTTTGCTTTCACCTGGAGAGGAATCCAGTACACTTTCAACAGGCTGCCAATGGGCTGGATCCACAGCTCAAGCATCTGTCATGCAGTAATCCACGATGCTCTGGAGAAAGGCGGTGCTCCAGAACACATCCAGTTCATCGATGATATCTTCGTCTGGGGTAAAACTGCTGAGGAAGTCTTTGAGAAAGGTAACAAAATCATTGACATCCTTCTGAATGCAGGTTTTGCCATCAAGCTACACAAGGTGAAAGGACCCACCACAGAGATTCAGTTTCTGGGAGTGCGGTGGCAGGATGGACGCCGACACCTTCCAGTGGATGTGGTAAATAGAGTCGCCACCATGGCAAATCCCACCAACAAGCAAGAAACCCTACGATTCTTGGGGACAGTGGGATTTTGGAGACTGCACATTCCTGGATACAGTCAGATTGTGAAATCTCTGTATGATGTGAGTAGTAAGAGAAACAGTTTCCACAGGGGACCTGAACAACAAGCAGACTTTGACCAGATGAAGCAAGAGGTAGTTCAAGCAGTGGGTCTGGGACCTGTCCGAGATGGTCCAGACATTAAGAAAATATTGTACACGGCTGCAAGTGACAATGGTCCAACCTGGTGCTTGTGGCAAAAAGCTCCAGGTGAGACATATGGACGACCTCTTGGTTTCTGGAGTCGAGGTTACAGAGGTTCAGAGGCTAATTATACTCCAACAGAGAAAGAAATTCTAGCTGCCTATGAAGGAGTAAAAGCATCTTCTCAAGTAATTGGAATTGAATCACAACTTCTCTTAGCTCCCAGATTACCAGTTTTGAATTGGATGTTCAAAGGCAAAGGTTCCACACCACATCATGCCACAGACTCAACCTGGTCTAAGTGCATGGCTCTGGTAACACAGAGAGCTTGAATGGGAAATCTTGAAAGGCCTGGTCTAGTGGAGGTGATCTCAAGTTGACCTGAAGGCATCAACTGTGCTAAACCTCCAGAGGAGAAAGTAACTCGTGCTGAGGAAGCTCCTCCTTACAATGACCTTTCTGATGATGAAAAGAAATATGCTTTGTTCACAGACGGTTCCTGTGGTCTTGTTGGAAACAAGCGAAGGTGGAAGTCTGCAGTGTGGAGTCCAACACGCTAAGTTGCAGAGGCAAGGGTTGGAGAAGCATAATCCAGTCAGTTTGCAGAGGTAAAGTCTGTCCAGATAGCTCTCGAGGTAGCTGAACATGAGGGATAGCCAAAGCTTTATCTCTACACCGACTCATGGATGGTAGCCAATGCTCTATGGGGTTGGCTAAAGAACTGGAAGAAGAGTGGTTGGCAGAGGAAAGGAAAACCCATTTGGGCAGCCGACCTGTGGCAGGACATTGCTGATCGAATCAAGAGAATTCCAGTGAAAGTGAGACACATTGATGCTCATATTCCTAAGAGCAAAGCTACTGAGGAACATCAACACAACCATCAGGCAGATCTAGCTGCAAGAGTTTCTCAAGTAGACATGGACTCTAATCTTGATCTCGACTGGAAACACCGAGGTGAGATATTCTTAGCTCGGTGGGCTCATGATTCGTCAGGACATCAAGGCAGAGATGCAACATACCAATGGGCTCATGACAGATCCATAGACATTTCCATGGATGCTATCACACAAGTCATCCATGACTGTGACATTTGTGCTGCTATTAAGCAGGCAAAATGACTTAAGCCCTTGTGGTATCGTGACAGATGGTCCAAGTACAAGCATGGTGAAACTTGGCAGATTGACTACATCACTCTACCACGTTCTCGTTCTGGGAAAGCAGTACGTGCTTACTATGGAAGAGGCAAACACTGGATGGTTGGAAACTTATCCAGTTCCACATGCAACTGCATGCAACACCATTCTCGGTCTGGAGAGACAGATCCTGCGGAGTGAAGCCCCAGAACAGAGAGCTTTCGAAAGCATGAAGCAGATAAAGCAGTAAATTAGCTGAGGCATGGGTCACTGTGACAGGAAAAGAAGATAAGGAATAGAGACTGACAAGAACTGTTAGGATAAGCATGATTCAGAGCCAACAAGGCCAAACTGACATTCAGAGCCAACAAGGCCAAACTAACACTCAGAACATTATCAGCAGAACCAAGCCAGGCACACCGGGAATTGACCAAATTAGGAAAGGAGTTCAAAAGTTTAAGGAGGAAGACTCATCAGGAAACCCCTGCCCATGATGAAGGCCACCGGAATGACCACCAAGAAGATCGTCAAAAGAGATGCCCCCGCCCACGCTCAGCCTACACCATGCCCCACATGAATATGTATGCAAAGAAATGATTATGTATAAGATCTGATGCAATACTACATCCAAAGCTGTATAAAAGGCATGCTTTTGTTACGGGACAGGCAGAAATCCATTTAGTGATTTCTCCAACGCGTTGCCAATAAAATACCTCCTGTCTATCTGACTTAAACTGAGTCTCTTAGGCAGTTATTCTTGCCTTTTGGGGCAAAATTCGGCATCATTTTCTGGCGAGCCAGCCAGGAGACATACAAGAGGGGTCCTCCCCGAGCCGGGGCCGGGGCCGGGACCCTCTGGGTGCCCCTGACGACTTTTTGTCAGAAGAGACCCCCCCCCGGACCAGCGCTCGAAGGATTACCAGCATCTCCTGCTCCAAACAAGAGGTATTTTAATTGTTTACTGGTTTTGGGATAAAGCGCTTTGACTGGGAAACAGGGACCAGACGTGGTCACCTGGTGGGAAAGCCCGGGGATGCCCTGGCAAAGTCCCAATTGAGGGGTTCGAGTCCCCAGCTGGAAAATAAGGGGGTTCGAGTCCCCCAACTGGAGAATAAGAGTGTTTGTTAATCGGGTGTATGATTCTCTTAATGTCGTTGCTTTGTTTCTGAAGAGATACATTTGTGTCACACTTTGTCTAACATTGTTATGTGTCTGCAAGAATCTCGCAATTTAGTAAGACTCGAGTTTGAATTTCGGGATGAGGACTTGGTATTTTGTGTTAACTGTAATCTTTTTTAGTGTGTAAGAATTTACTGTGATTATCTTTTGCAAACCTACCTTGGTTCACAGCTGTGTACCAGCGACATCTTGTGGTAAAAGCAGTGTACTCTGATAGAACGGACAGCTGTGTGCCAGCGACATCTTGTGGTAAAGCAGTATACTCTGATAGACCGGAAAGGTAGGACAGTTTGAATGAATGTGTGGGGGTGATTGAATGAGACGCGGCATCGCTGCGAAGTGAGAGGGAGTCCCAATCCGCATTTCCTGTTCTTCGCGAGAAGCCAGGTCGGAAACGGACAAAGCGATTGGAAATTGTGTGCATGAAGTATTAAAATATAGAGCTTGCATAGTGTATATAGTGCTTATGGAAAAAGAGACTGTTCCGTTAAACAGAGAACGCAGATACAGGGAACAGCCATGGGAGGTCGACAGAGTAAGGACATAAATATGAAAACCCCTTTAGGATGTATTCTAAAGCATTGGAAGGACTTGGGAGGGATTCCAGGGGGGAGCATAAGTCAAAAGACACTCCTTAAATATTGCACACAGTGGTGGCCATTCTATAAGTTAGATGACAATGAGAAATGGCCACCGGAGGGAACAACTAAATATAACATTATTTTACAATTGATGATCTTCCTCCGCCGGCTCAATAAATGGGATGAGGTGATGTATGCAGACATGTTCTTCATTCTAAGGAATAAACCTGAGTGGCAGAGAGAGTGCGGAATTAATGTAGCCCCTCAGGATCCTCTGGTACTAGCCCTGGAAAGGGATAAGAAGGGTCCAAAGCCGGAGGAACGTTGCTGTGATGCATGTAGTATTGGACAGCAGTGTCTCAAGCTAACAAGAAGAGATAGTGAATAAGAGAGCAAAATAAGCCTGGGGGAATACCATCCATTTGCTCCAGGGTGGGAAGGGTCTCTTCCCAGGCCAAAAGAGGAGCAAGGGGATCCTAGCCCATTAAAGGAACTGGAGCGATGTTGGAAATCTAAGTTTGGGCGCAGCCCTCCGAGGGTAGACAACAGTTGGGAGGAGGGTAGTCCATTAAAATCGGGAATTGACGAGAGGAAAAGCAGCCCTCAGGGACTAAATACTCCACAGGGGTCAGGGAGCTACATGGATGCTGAGACCCCACCCAGATTAGAAGTCGAAAGGGAGGAAGGCAGCCCGTCAGGAGCAGAGAGTCGAAGGGAGACACTTAGCCTGCCCGAGCTCAGTCAATATGGGGGTAACAACACATCCAGAAGTGGAAACGCTAGTAAAATAAAAACCAGCACACCAAGGACTGGGGACAAAAGTAATTCACTGGGAAGCGGCATCTCTGAATTTAAATATAGTGAGAAGGATGATAACGAGACATGCAGAAAGGGGGGCAGGGAACCACTTAATATAGTAATTCAGATAAAGGATGAGAGAAGTGGGAGGGAAGCAGAGGATGAGAAGGACAGCAGCCCGGGACAGGATAGGAGCCGGCAGACACAAAAAGGGCAACAGACGCAGGACGAAAACCGTATGGATTGTGTAATGGAGATAAAAGGGAATGAGGAAGAACAGGCAGTGGGGAAGAGGAAAAGAGAAGAGAAAGAATAGGGGAGACGTTGGGGCACAGGAAGGAGATCCAGGGAAAGAGATCGGTCACTGTATTATACGAGATCTGTGGCACGAGGGGAAGCAAAGCAAGGAGAGGAAGGGAACCATACGATAGCTCCTCTCCGAGAAGTTGTACCAATGGTAGGGGAAAAGACTAGAGTAAAAGTACCGTTCTCGACAAGTGATTTGAACAGTTGGAGGGATGAGGCAAGGAATTTCAGGAGAAACCCTGAGGGAGTAGCAAAGAGGTTTGAATTAACGGCAAAGAATTTAGATATTGATTGGGAGGATATAGAAGTGATGCTGTCAGAATTGACAGATACAGAAAGAGAACTCGTATTGGAAACAGGAAAACGACATGCTCAGGTATTATCAGGAAGACTAGAAGATAATTTTCCCAGCAGTAAACCAGAATGGGACCCGGGCAATCCAGAGCACTATCAACAGCTAGTGCAGTATAGAAAACTGATAGCGATGGGCTTGCGTAATGCGATCCCTAAGGCTATAAATTGGTCAATGCTATATGACGTCAGGCAGGGAAAGGATGAGACCCCATCAGAGTTTTTGGATAGACTTAGGGTAGCAATGAGACAATACACACCCCTGGACCCAGCAACAGAAGAAGGGAAACAGCACTTGTTAGGGTTGATGATGGGACAGAGTAACCCAGACATTAGAAAGAAATTACAAAAACTTGAGCATCCAGCAAATAAAAACCTAGAGACACTGCTAAATGAGGCATGGAAAGTATACAATAATAGAGAGATTGAGGAGAAGAAAAAGGAGGACAAGAGAATAGCTCGAGTAGTTGCTGTAGCAGTGGCAGCTCAGAAGACAGGTTACTCGGAACCTGGAACCAGGGGAAGAGGTAGAGGCAACCCAGCAGGAAGGGGAGGGAGGCTCCAACCCCACCCAGCTAGAGTAGGGCCAAATCAATGTGCATACTGCCTACAGATGGGACACTGGAAGCGGGAATGCCCCCAACGAAGGGAAAGGTTAATGGCCACTACTACTACCACACATCAGAATAGTGAATGAGGAAGACCGGTGGGCCGTACCCTAGCAGACCCACTGGTTAAAATAGAGCTAGGGGAAGGTAAAAAGGAATTGAACTTTTTGATTGATACGGGAGCAACTTTTTCGGTTTTAAATCAGGAATTGGTACCTAAAAGTGAAGAATTTGTACAAGTTGTGGGAGCAACAGGCCAACCAGAAAAGGCTTACTTTTTGAAACCCATTAAATACAAAATTGGGAAACAAATGGGAATTCATCAGTTCCTGTATTTACCAAATTCACCTAAGCCCCTATTGGGAAGAGACTTATTGGAGAACTTGGGAGCCATAATAAAGTCCAACAAAGACAAATTGGAATTACAAGTGAATGAGGAACAACTGATTACAGCTCTAAGCCTGACGATCAGTTGTGTGGAACCTAAAACTGAGAATCACAATTTCGAGCGAATTCTGAATAAGACATACCCATTAGTGTGGGCTACTGATATACCTGGAAAGTCAAAACAAGCAGTACCGATTGTTGTTGAACTTAAGGGTGGGGCAAGACCAGTGAGAAGAAAGCAATACCCTCTGAGGATAGAGGACAGGAAGGGAATTGAGCCCATAATCAAAAGGTTTTTGGAACTGGGATTATTGGTAGAATGCGAATCAGATTTTAATACACCAATCCTGCCAGTAAAGAAACCTAATGGAGCCTATAGACTAGTTCAGGATCTGAGAGCAGTAAACGAAATAACCAAGACATTACATCCGGTAGTTGCTAATCCATACACACTTTTAACTAGATTGAAGGATAATTTGGCCTGGTTCACCGTATTAGATTTAAAAGACGCATTCTTCTGCCTTCCCTTAGCTCCCGAGAGTCAAAAGATTTTTGCCTTTGAGTGGGAATCTGTAGCTATAGGAAGAAAGACTCAACTTACCTGGACGGTATTGCCCCAAGGGTGGTGCAATTCCCCCACGATTTTTGGGAATCAGTTAGCCAAAGAATTAGAACAGTGGGAAAGGCCGCTGGGAGATGGTACCCTTCTGCAATACGTAGACGACCTCCTAATAGCAACAGCGACAGAGGAAGAATGCATTGAATGGACTATTTCCTTGTTAAATTTCCTGGGTTTAAGTGGATATCGAGTTTCTCAACAGAAAGCACAGCTGGTGCAAAAAGAAGTGGTGTACCTGGGATACGAAGTCTCCAGAGGACAGCGATCCCTGGGAGCAGCTAGGAAAGAGGCCATCTGCCAGATACCCAAACCACAGACGGCGAGAGATCTGCGCACCTTTCTGGGGATGACAGGTTGGTGTTGGCTATGGATCTACCAGTACGGGATACTTGCTAAACCGCTCTATGATTTGTTGAAGGAAACGAAGAACGTCCTAGTTTGGACTCCTGAGGCAGAAGGGGCCTTTAAGAAGTTGAAGCTGGAGCTAATGAGAGCACCGGCCTTGGGTCTCCCAGATGTATCGAAACCATTGTGGTGGGTTGGAAGGGGTAAGGCTAAGAAGCCTCTTCCCTCCCCCCAGTAAGTAAAGGGAAAGAAAAAAAAATTGAAGGGAAAGGAAAAAAAACTCACCAGCTGAATTAGCAAAGCAGTGGAGCTATATTTACAAAGCAGTGTAGGATTTTGCAGGGGAATATTTACAAATTTACAATATCTACAATATATACAAAGATATACAACAGAGTAACACAGAAATGAGAGTAATCCCCCTCGGCCGAGGGGGTTCCCCACCTCCGCTCTCCCCTCTCTTCCCCCCTTTCCCTAGAATAGTTCGGAAAAGAGGGAGAAAGAAGAAAGAAAGAGTTTAAAAGCAGTTTGTGTTAATTGGAAGCAGTTAATACAGGCCTTATCAGTTTTTCAAGGCCGGAGCCTTGGCAGAAAACCCAGCACAGGCAGAAAGCTGCTGCACCGAAGGAGATGCGGAAGCAAGAGTGACAGAGAAGTGCTGGGAATGCCCATTTCAGTCTCAGTTCAGATGGTGCTTCCTCCCACTTGACCAATGAAAATTAGTTTAGACTATTCCTTCCGTTTACCAACTTCCGTCCACCATACTCCCTTTCTTAAGGGGACACCGTCAACCGGCCACAACCATTCTGGCTGTTCTCCCATGAGCGACAAGGGATGGCCCTAGGAGTCCTAGCACAACAATTGGGACCACACAAGAGAGCTGTGGCATACTTCTCCAAGCGATTGGATGAAGTAAGTAAAGGATGGCCAGGCTGTCTGAGAGCAGTGGCCGCAGTAATAATTAACATAGAAGAGACCAGGAAGCTCACGTTGGGTCAAAAGATGACTGTGCTAGTATCTCACACTGTGTCAGCTGTACTGGAACAGAAAGGCAACCATTGGCTGTCGCCTTCCAGATTCCTAAAATACCAGGCCATCCTGGCTGAATCAGATGACATAACCATTCAGGTAACTAACATTGTGAACCCAGCTTCATTTCTAGAAGGAAGAAACCCAGCAGAACCCATCGAACATGACTGCCTGGAAACAATTGAAGCAGTATACTCCAGTCGCCCGGATCTCAAAGAAGAGCCGTTCGAGAATGCGGATAACTGGTTCTCAGACGGCAGCAGCTTTGTGAAGCGAGGAGTAAGAATGGCTGGCTATGCAGTCACTACTACAGAAAGGGTAATTGAGTCGAACCCCTTGCCTGCAGGGACCTCAGCTCAAAAGGCAGAGCAGATAGCTCTGACTCGAGCCCTGGAATTGGCGGAGAACATGCAAACTAATATATGGACAGACTCTAAATATGCTTTTTCAGTTGTACATGCTCATGGAGCCATTTGGAAAGAAAGAGGACTGTTAACTACCCAAGGAAAAACGGTCAAACATGCAGAGGAGGTTCTGCGATTGCTAGAGGCGGTCCAACTCCCAGCACAGGTGGCCATAATGCATTGTAAGGGACATTTGAAAGGTAACACTATTCCAGAAATAGGAAACAGGAAGGCAGATGCAGAAGCTAAATTGGCTGCCACGAGGACTAGGGCAGTGGAAATAACGGCCCTAATACCAGGAGAGCTGGATATCAACATCCAGCCAGATTACCAGGAATCAGATCATAGATGGATTCAAAGAAATAAGGGTAAAATATTAGAAAATGGTTGGGGTCAATTGGAAACAGGACAGTTAGTAATACCAGGAAACGTGATGTGGCAGTTTGTAAAAGCAGAACATGAGAAGGCCCATTGGGGTCTAGATTCGCTTTACCAATATTTACAAACCAGGATAGCAGGACCAAAATTATTTACTGCTATAAAACACGTTACATCCCAGTGCGAGCGGTGTCTGAAAAACAACCCGAATACGGGAACCAAGGTACACCAAGGAGCCATAAATCGAGGTAAATTCCCAGGTGAATCATGGCAAATTGATTTTTCAGAACTCCCAAGAAAAGGGGGGTTTCGGTATTTGTTGGTATTAACTGATACATTTTCTGGGTGGCCTGAAGCATTCCTTGCAGGACAAATAAGGAAAAAGAAGTAACTAAAGTAATGTTGAATGAAATTATTCCACGATTTGGGGTACCGAGGAGCATTTCCTCGGATAGGGGTACACATTTCTGTGCAAAAACAGTGAGAGCAATAAGCAAAGCATTACAAATCAAATGGCAATTACACACGCCTTACCGTCCACAGGCCAGTGGGCAAGTGGAAAAGATGAATCATCTTATCAAACAGCAAATTGCCAAAATATGTCAGGAGACTAATTTGCAGTGGTATCAAGCTTTGCCTATTGCTCTACTGAGGCTGAGAGTCAAACCAAGATCAAAAGAAAAGTTAAGCCCATTTGAAATTTTGTACGGTAGACCTTATGCTATGCAAGTCGTAAATGGGGACGCTATGGGCCAAATCGGTGATCAGTACATTTATGATTATGTAATTACAGTGGGGAAACAATTGGACAGGAATGCTACTGTGGTGATAGAGCACCAACCTAAACAACCTGATTGCAAGTTACATCTGTTTAATCCCGGTGATTGGGTGTATGTTAAGAATCTTTTAGCAAAACCCCTACAAGAGAAGTGGGAAGGACCCTTCCAAGTGCTGCTGACTACCTTCACCGCGGTTCGGATCAAGGAGCGACCTACGTGGATCCATTATTCATGAGTCAAGAAAGCCCCAGAGAACAAACAAGAGGAACAGACGTCATGATCCTGACTCCACCTCAGGCCATTACAACTCTGATCATTGGACTCTCGATAAGTATAGCTCTTCCCCAAGGCTCTGCCCCAATAGACCCATGGTCTTATGCACACCAGTGTATCCACCCAGAGATGGGACAGAAAGGACCCTATTTCGAGGTTTATGCCTTACGTAACAATCAGCCATACATGAGTGAAGTATGGCATCAGCCCTCCATGGTAGCATACAAGGGAGACCAAATCCAAGTTGGGTGTCGAGAGCTAGACCCAGAGGAAGGGAAAACAAGACAGCTAGTATTAACAATTCGATCCTCAATGACAGCTTATAGACATAACCTTGTTACCTATAGTCCAGTGAAAATGGGCAAGCCCACCGGCTGGACCCAGCAAAAGGGCCCAATTTCGTGCCAGTGGAGTGACTTTAGGGGAGATCCACCCGAATTACAACCCCAAAACATAACCCTTGACCTTCACCCTCTTCTCTTTCCCCTTGAGAAAGATTGTAGCATCTAATGGTCCTGAGGAAGGGAAAGCACAGTGTGAGATGGCATTTAGATTGGATCAGCCAATGTCATTCATATGCGAAAGACAGTTGAAAAAGCCGGAAGGGGGTTCAGGCTTCCTTAGCCATGCTGTCGAATATAAGGTGTGGTCACCGGAAGACATGATCCCATTGTATCCAAATATAGCCTTGCCCCCAGAAACCACTCTACCGGTGGAATGTAGATTAATACATAACCTAACCTTTATAGGGCCACAGGTGATAAGAAGATCTAACGAATTAAAATTATTGTTAGACCCCACTTATTCCCTGAAGAAGGTGCAGATGAACATTCACGCCGACGTTACTCATTTGCAGAAAGATTGCCGACCATTTATACAGCAAAGCCTTAAGGGATGGGATGCATGGCTGGCAACTAGGTCTTATCACAGGCGGGTGCAAAGAGATATAAGTGGATAGGTCGGCACTGGATTTGGAATAGTGAATGCAATTGATCAAGAGGTATTGGTGAACAAATTGAGCACTGTCACCACTAACTTAGGAAAACTCAAAGTGCCCCTGAGTTCATCTGTGCTTACATTAACAGAAACACAATCGCTAGTGGTAAAATTACTAACCATGGTAGCAAACCATACTGCAGAAGATTTTGTGAAGCTCGCTGATTATACAGGGGAACTTAGTAGAGACATTGCACTCGCTATACAATGCTCTCAGACACAACAATGGGTACAATCGGTAGCGGCAGGAATAATGAGAGAGGGAATGTCAGGTACATTACCTCAAGAGATAAGAGAAACAATATTAAAGGATAATTATACTACACAATTTGAGAAGGACCACCAAGCCTGGTGGCAATTAGTAAATTTCACTTATGACCCTCAACAAGATCACATTGAAGCCTATGTCCTCACCATCAGTGCGGCAGAGGAAAAAGCTATCTTTCCTATCCTCACTCTAGGGACAATACATCAAGATGTCATTGTCAGACCAATAGATCACAATGTCTGGGCCAGTTATGATTACACCAAAAATAAGTGGCAATCAGTTAGCACAGAGGCATGTATTCATAGAGGACAATTAGGCTATGTTTGCGAGAACGCTGTAATAGAAGCAGAAGATTTATGCTTAGATGTCGAAAATAGTGTATGTGCCTTTGAAATGCTTTCACATAATGGAACACAATCACAAATCTACTATATAGGGGATGGGTGTGCTTGCGTTAGGACCGCTTGTGACAGCGTCACTATAGATAATTGCCAAGAGGAGACTAACAATACTAACTTCTGTGTGTGCAACTTCACCAAGATAGTGGGTTGTGATTTTCATTATACAGTCCCAATAACTACTCAACAGCTAATTAATGCAGATTTTAACCTATATCAAAAAATACCGAAATTACAAATAGGGATGGACATCAAAATTCTTAAAGCAATGCTAGCACATCCTAAAGTGAAGGAATTAGTGCAAAGGTGAATCAAACGAATAAACGAGTGGTATGGCAGGTAGAACATAATTCAGAAAAAATAAAAGATGTCCTGACCAAGGTGGAACAAGTAGGCCAGCATCATTGGTGGGACATCTTTACAGGATACTCCCCAACAGCTACCCAGGTCTTTAACTATCTGGTGCACCCAATGATAATAGTAATTTTAGCTCTGCTACTATTAACTCTCACAAATATTTGTATGTGGTGGAAACTAAGAATCATAATAAAAGGACCCAAATAATTTGGGCGATGGTACGGGCATATCAGCGCCCTATAGGATTAGAATTTGACGAAAGAATTCATCAGTTATAAGAAAAAGGGGGGAATGAAGCCCCAGAACAGAGAGCTTTCGAAAGCATGAAGCAGATAAAGCAGTAAATTAGCTGAGGCATGGGTCACTGTGACAGGAAAAGAAGATAAGGAATAGAGACTGACAAGAACTGTTAGGATAAGCATGATTCAGAGCCAACAAGGCCAAACTGACATTCAGAGCCAACAAGGCCAAACTAACACTCAGAACATTATCAGCAGAACCAAGCCAGGCACACCGGGAATTGACCAAATTAGGAAAGGAGTTCAAAAGTTTAAGGAGGAAGACTCATCAGGAAACCCCTGCCCATGATGAAGGCCACCGGAATGACCACCAAGAAGATCGTCAAAAGAGATGCCCCCGCCCACGCTCAGCCTACACCATGCCCCACATGAATATGTATGCAAAGAAATGATTATGTATAAGATCTGATGCAATACTACATCCAAAGCTGTATAAAAGGCATGCTTTTGTTACGGGACAGGCAGAAATCCATTTAGTGATTTCTCCAACGCGTTGCCAATAAAATACCTCCTGTCTATCTGACTTAAACTGAGTCTCTTAGGCAGTTATTCTTGCCTTTTGGGGCAAAATTCGGCATCAGGAGACACGGGACTCCAGAGAGAATTGAGTCAGACAACGGAACTCATTTCAAGAACAACTGTGGCAATGCCAGCGATGAGCAGTGTGAGCAATCTGGCAGTGCAGGCCTAGAGCCTGTCATGATGGTAGGCCATGCTCAGCATAAATGCAGAGCCAGCTAGCAGTGGAGCAAAACTGTGCTGTGCCTGCAGCATGTAACTAAAACAGGACACTGGTAGCTATAAACATGGACAGTTATCTTGGGACAACAGGACATGCACCTGCATCAACAGTCTCATTGTGTCATTAGTAGTTGGACCAATAATCTGTAATAGTGCAATGTGCGATCACTCAGAGGGAACCAATGGAGCTATGCCAACAGGGCACTATAAGTTTATATAAGTTGTAGCAGTTGCCTTGCTACACACTTCTGCCTTTCCTGTCTCCTGTTTCTTCTACACTTTACCGTTCTATACTTGCACTACAGGCCTGCTCCATAGGCCTGCACCTCAGGTCTGCACCATCGACCTGCAACACTGGAACAATAAAGGAACAATACTCGATCACATTGGTCAGCCGTATTGATTCCTATATCCGTCGTCCGATAAACAACCTTGTAAAGAGCTGGAGAAAAGAGCACGGTATTGAGTGGATTTTCCATATTCCTTACTACGCACCAGCTTTAGGGAAGATTGAACGCTACAACGGTTTGTTGAAGACCACTCTTAAAGCCATGGGGGGTGGATCTTTGAAAAACTGGGAAAAACATTTAGCACAAGCAACCTGGCTGGTAAATAGTAGAGGTTCAGTGAACCGAGCCGGACCTGCACATTCAAATCTGCTACGGAAAGTAGAGGGTGATAGAGTTCCTGTTGTTAGAGAAAAGAATCTGTTAGGTAAAACTGTTTGGGTATTTTCTCCTTCAGGAGAGGCTAAACCTGTCCGAGGGATGGTTTCAGCTGAAGGTCTGGGTCACACTTATTGGGTAATGCAAGAGAATGGTGAAATTCAGTGTATTCTACAAAGAAATTTAACTTTAGCTGAAAGAGTTTAATTTCGAACTGTTGTACAGCTACACCGCGTCCAAAGGAAGAATCAACGAGGAATCTACGGTGCACGAACCCTGAGAACCCTGAGAGCCCTGAGTCAACTAAGAGACCCTGAGAATCCCTGTTTCCCTTTTCTTCGCTTCGTCCACGAAGAAACAGACTGTTTTCCATTTTTCTCATTTTCTGATTTTCTTGGACTTTTGAATCATCTACATTTGAGTATAGCCGGAATGGACTATGACCTTTACTCACAAACTGTGAATATCGTCTTGGAGTGGAAGGACAGCATGAACAGGCAATGAAATTGTTTAGATGGGGTGAACTGTGACCGTTTGAGGCTGTCCCTTTAAGAAAGGGGACATTGTGGTCAGATGTTTATAAACGAAAGACAGATCTAATCTAATTTCTTTGGTAGATTGGTAGAAAGCACCTTTGAACTTGGAGTACAGCAGAGTATTCAGGGCAGTCCTGCACTTCTTTTCTTCCTTGCTGCTGCTCGCAGCTTTCTGGTCTTTCGGCCAGACTGACCATGGAAAAAAGAGATAAGGCCTTTTCTAACACATAATTGCCTAACTGCTTTTAATTAACAATTATTCCTTTTTCTCTCTTTCTAACCCTGTCTGGGGAAGAGGGGGAGAGAAGGGGGTACAGGGGTGGGGAACCCTCCTCAGCAGAGGAGGGAAATCTCGTTTCTGTGTCACTTTATTGAATATTTCTGCATATATTGTAAATATTGTAAATTCTGTATATATAGAATGGAATAGAATAGAATAGAATAGAATAGAATAGAATAGAATAGAATAGACCAGGTTGGAAGAGATCTTCAAGATCATCGTGTACAACCTATCACCCAACACCACCTAATCAAGTAACCCATGTAACCAAGCACCCTGTCAAGTCTCCTCCTGAACACCTCCAGTGATGGCGACTCCACCACCTCCCCGGGCAGTCCATTCCAATGGGCAATCACTCTCTCTGTGTAAAACTTCCTCCTGACCTCCAGCCTGAACTTCCCCTGGTGCAGCCTGAGACTGTGTCCTCTTGTTCTGGTGCTGGCTGCCTGGGAGAAGAGACCAACCTCTGCCTGTTTACAACCCCCCTTCAGGTAGTTGTAGAGAGTAATGAGGTCACCCCTGAGTCTCCTCCTCTCCAGGCTAAGCAGCCCCAGCTCCCTCAGTCTCTCCTCATAGGGCTTGTGTTCCAAGCCCCTCACTAACTTCGTTGCCCTTCTCTGGACTCGTTCCAGCAAGTCAACATCCTTCCTAAACTGAGGGGCCCAGAACTGGACACAGTACTCGAGGTGTGGCCTAACCAGTGCAGTGTACAGGGGCAGAATGACCTCCCTGCTCCTGCTGGCCACACTGTTCTTAATGCAGGCCAGGATGCCATTGGTCCTCCTGGCCACCTGGGCACACTGCAGGCTCATGTTCATCTTACCATCAACCAGCACCCCCAGGTCCCTCTCTGCCTGGCTGCTCTCCAGCAACTCTGACCCCAGCCTGTAGCACTGCATGGGGTTGTTGTGGCCAATGTGCAGAACCCGGCACTTGGATGTGTTAAATCTCACAGTATCACAGTATCACAGTATCACTTAGGTTGTAAAGGACCTTCGAGATCATCGAGTCCAACCTATCAACACAGACCCCATGCCTAGACCATGGCACCAAGTGCCACGTCCAATCTCCCCTTGAACGCCTCCAGGGTCGATGACTCAACCACCTCCCTGGGCAACCCATTCCAATGCCGAATAACTCGCTTGGTGAAGAACTTCCTCCTCACCTCGAGTCTGAACCTCCCCTGGCGCATCTTGAGACTGTGTCCCCTCGTTCTGGTGCTGGTTGCCTGGGAGAAGAGGCCAACCCCCTCCTGGCTACAACCACCCTTCAGGTAGTTGTAGAGGGCAATGAGGTCACCCCTGAGCCTCCTCTTCTCCAGGCTAAACAATCCCAGCTCCCTCAGCCTCTCCTCATAGGGCTTGTGTTCAAGGTCTCTCTTTGCCAGCCTTGTTGCCCTTCTCTGGACACGCTCAAGTGTTTCGATGTCCTTCTTAAACTGAGGGGCCCAGAACTGGACACAGTACTCAAGGTGCGGTCTAACCAAAGCAGAGTACAGGGGCACTATGACCTCCCTGCTCCTGCTGGCCACACTATTCCTAATGCAGGTCAGGATGCTATTGGCCCTCCTGGCCACCTGGGCACACTGCTGGCTCATATTCAGGTGGCTGTCGATCAGCACACCCAGGTCCCTCTCTGTTTGGGAGCTCTCCAGCCACTCCAACCCCATGCCGTTGGACTCTGCCCATCTGTCCAGCCTGTCGAGGTCTCACTGCAAAGCCTCTCTACCCTCTAGCAGATCAACTCCTGTCCCCAGCTTGGTGTCATCAGCAAATTTACTGATGATAGACTCAATGCCCTCATCCAGATCATCAATAAAGATGTTAAAGAGGATGGGGCCCAGCACTGATCCCTGGGGGACTCCACTAGTGACTGGCTACCAGCTGGATGTGACACCATTCACCACCACTCTCTGGGTTCGGCCATCCAGCCAGTTCCTAACCCAGCTCAGAGTGCTGCTGTCCAAGCCAGGGGCTGACAGCTTGGCCAGGAGTTTGCTATGGGGGACGGTGTCAAAGGCCTTGCTGAAGTCCAGGTAAACTACATCCACAGGCCTCCCCACATCCACCAGGCGGGTCACCTGATCATAGAAGGAGATCAGGTTGGTCAGGCAGGACCTGCCCTTCCTAAATCCATGTTGGCTGAGGCTGATCCCTTGGCCATCCTCTAAGTGCTGTGTTAATGCACTCAGGATGGCCTGTTCCATGATCTTGCCTGGCACTGAGGTCAGGCTGACAGGCCTATAATTCCCTGGCTCATCCAACCGGCCCTTCTTGTGGATGGGCACCACGTTGACCAGCTTCCAGTCCTCTGGGACATCTCCAGTGAGCCAGGACTGCTGAAAAATGATGGAGAGCGGCTTGGCCAGCTCCTCTGAGAGTTCAGCACCCTAGGATGGATCCCATCTGGTCCCATGGACTTGTGGGGATCCAGGCGGCTGAGCAGATCACCAACTACCCCATTTTGGTACAGTGGAAAACTATGCTGCTCCCTGGCTCCTTCTGCCAGCTCTGGAGGCCAGCTGTCTGGAAGACATTCTGTCCTGCTAGTAAAAATTGAGGCAAAGAAGGTGTTAAGTATCTCTGCCTTTTCCTCATCCCTTATCACAACGTTCCCCTCCGTGTCCACCAAGGAGTGGAGGTTGTCTCTGCCCTTCCTCTTGCTATTAATGTATTTATAGAAGGACTTTTTGTTGTCCTTCACAGCAGAGGCCAGACTAAGCTCCAAATGCGCTTTTGCCTCCCTCATTTTCTTCCTGCAAGACCTAGCAACATCCTTAAATTTTTCACGGGTTGCCTCCCCTCTCTTCCTAAGGTGATACACATTCTTTTTTTCCCTTAGTTCCATTAAAAGTTCTTTAACCATCCAGGCTGGCCGTCTGCCCCGGCGGCTCATCTTCCGGCACATTGGCACAGCCTGTCCCTGAGCCTTCAACAGATCTCCCCTGTGCCTCCTCTTCTCCAGACTAAACAACCCCAGCTCCCTCAGCCTCTCCTCGTAGGGCTTGTACTCGAGGCCTCTCACCAGCCTCATCCATTACCTACGTCTCCCTTCAACTGCATCCACCTCTTCCTCATTTCCTGGAGATTTCTGCTTGCATTTTAAATTGTATTCTCTTCCTAGACAATTTATTGTTACCTTCCTGAAGAGCCTCCTGTTCTTCATGCTAGTGTCAGGACCTGTTTCTAATTCAGACAGACTGTGAAATGGGATTGCATTGAACCTGATCCTGCCTATATGTTCATCTGCTTCTCTGTTGTCAGGAGGTTTAGCTGTAGAGTTGTGGCAGAAACAAAATTACAGCAGCTTGTGGTACCAAGGCTACCTGCAAAGAGATAACAAAATCTTTCTTTATTAATCTCGAAAACTGCCAGTCCTGCTGCACTTGAATCAACCCTTAGCCTGCCCAGTCCAGCATCCAGATTTAGCTAGGAGTAATGGTGCAACAGGTTTGTGCAGAAAAGCTATAGAACATCACTTACAAAAGTGGTTATAGAATGACCTTTATCAGGCCTTCACAAAGGATCCAGATGACTTATTCCATTTACAGCTCTAGCCTGGCTTTGCACATATATTCAACCCCATGTAAAAGTGTTCAGAAAACTGGTTCCAGAGAGCAAATATGTGATGACATAAGTAGAGCTCAGCACAGCTTAGGCTCGGTTTGGGGCTTATCTAAGCCACAGGGTGATGGATCTGGCACAGACCTGCTGTGATGAATGAAACACGGGCAGCTGCCTCTGCTTTGGGTTTTCTGCATTGCAGCTCAGTGCTGGTGCTTCCTGGCTGAACAAGGTTGAAACCTTTTTGAATTTGAAGAAGCCAAGACCTATCTGCCTAATGGCTCTTCTGCTTGATTGGGTCCATGCCAGAATGTGGTAGGTCAGCTTAGCAGCAGGTCACTCCATGGTAATACAAGTCTAGCCAGCAGGAACAAAATGAGGGCACATCCTGAATGAGTCTACTCCTGAAAGCAAACTGCTGATACCCCAGTAAGTACCCCAAAATATTTAAATACCTCAGGCTGAGAGTGGTGCTGAGGATAATTTTGGTCCCCTGACTGTTGAATCAGTTCCTGTGTTATATGGTCTTGAGGATTTTTTCAGCTACAGCCTTGGGTAAATGCCTAAACAACCACTCTGAAAGCAGTCCTTAGAGACACTATAGAACCATGATGCGATCTCCTGCATTTTTGCAGATAGGATAGAAGACCTGATGCTAAGATCTGTGATACTGCCTCCTTCCATTTGGCTTGATGGCAGAAACCAAAAGAATAGAGAAATAATATAAGACAAAGAAACAACAACACAACTGTCTTTGATCTGACTGCAAAATGCATGTGAGAAAGGCATCAGAATTTTTGCCTGATAAAAATTTCCCATTGTCTTCTAAAGACCAAATGCTTTGGTGTATACTTTGTTTAGTTGGATTCTTTAGCTATGATGGTCTGTCTACCCTGACTAAATTCTTCTACTAATGGCTCCACGATGCTGCATTAAAAGATTATAATACATTTATAGCCCACTGATAAAAAAAATAAAAATCCAACAACAACAACAAAAGTATCTGTATAAAAGCCAGGTATTAGCTCTTAGTAAACAAAAACAATTTACAGCTTACCACAGTCACAATGAATGAGATTGACTCACTCATGGGATTTAGGACTTTTTTTCCCCTAGATTTTGTTTTACGAGACTGTTCATGAAAGATGTTAGTTCAGCTGGAGATTTTCTCTTTTACTCTACGCCAAGGTTTACATAAGTGACTAATGACCTTGGGTTCCTAACTGGAAACATTATAATTATGCCTGAATTTCAGAATGGCTGAGCACTCATCATCTGAAATTTAAGTCCTTTTATGGTCTTTTAAAGTCAGCTCTCAAGACTGAGATTCTTTAATCCATCAGGAACTCTTGAATAGCTTGGATGTTGCGGAAAGGTATTAAAAAATTTAAGATGCAATTTACTCCTTAAATGCCTCCCCATGCCAAATTTTCCATGTCCCAACATGCGTGGAATTAGAAAAAAAAACCAACAACTGGAAATTATTGAATGCAGCATCTTTTGAGTTTATGATAAAGGAAACATTATGTTCATTTCCTTACTACAGTATCATAGTATCATGTGTTTCTGATAAATTCTAAGATCCATAACAGCGTTTTTAAGGAGCATTGTGTCCAATTTCTAGCCCTTCAGCAAAAACTGGTGAAGTGGTTGTGAGACTTCAGTCTTTGTTTTGCAAGAGTGGATACAGTTCTGTTGTCTCTGTATTGGAAGGAATCATTCACAGCACGCAGGAAGCACAAAAGGCTCGGGATACCTGGTAATGAAAGTCTCATGCAAGCTGACGATAGTCTTTACTTCACAGACTTTCTGGTGCCGTGCTACCACAACCCACAGTTAGGTAGTGGACAGATATTACCTTTCACTAACATTGCCTTTGCAGGTACCCAGTCAGATCTTTCTGACTGGTGCAAACCACCACCAGTTAAATTATGCCATTTGACACCAGGTGCGCTTAGTGTTTCATTGCTCACTGGGGGATGAAGCTTCCCCTTAGATAACTGGAGAGCTCTGGCTGATTATCTCATAAAAATCAGCTATTGCATCAGACAGAGAATGGGAGGAAGTTAGTCTCTTAAATGAATTGTAACTGGAAGCTTTTACTGTGTCTAGCCAGGTTGTTGCCCACAGCTCAGATTAGATCTGATCTTTTTATGCTTCCCTACAGGTTTGCTTTGATTGTCTCCCTGATTGTCTCCCCGATTGTCTCCCCATTTTCCAATAAATACTGTAAGACACCACTGAGCAATTACTAAGAATGTCCCTGGGAACTGTTCCCAGTAAGTCTGATTTGCAACATGCAGGGTAGAAGACACCTGCCCAGGATCACATGCTCCCAGATACATGGGACACATGGATGGCCATTCCCAGAAGTGGGTGCCAAGAAACAAAGTAGTGAAGGACATGGGAACAGCTTTGTGACTGCATCCAAAAGCACTGGTGGGAGACTGAGGGTTGCAACTGGACAGTGAGAAATGAAACAGCATGTTTGGTTTTGAAACAAGAAATCAAAATGCTTCTCTAAAGCACACTGGACATCATTAAGCACCCAGTTTTACAGTGATACAGTCACAGAGAGATGTTGTGAATCTGTTATCTCTGCATGAGTGATCATTTCATTACTTAGATGGCCCTGAAAATTTACTGTGCTGGGTTGAGGCAGCCCCCTTCCCCACCCCTGGCAACAATAAACACTCAGACAAACGGATTGCAAAAGTGATGGAAAGTTTAAATAGAAAGCAGTGAACTTTTACAGAAAAGCAAAGGCACAGTGATAAAGAAAAATCCCAAAGCAGACCCAGAGAGACCCCATCCCTACCTGAGGGTACACCCAAGCCCCCCAGGGCTCCTTCTTCCCCCTCCCATTGCTAAGCTAGTCTCAGCTGGCCAGATCTGAGACTGCCCATCCCCCCGTGGCCTTGGGCCTAGCCAGGCCCAAAGCCAGGAGACATCTCCCCCAGTTACCGGCTGACGGAGGAGGAAGAAAAGAGATAGTGCTAGACTCCGCACTGGATCTTATAGTGGTGCAAAGGATTGTGGTATGAAATACTACATAATTTCCTGTGTCCACCCCTCTGGGCTGGACCTCTGGACACAGGAAGTAAACACTGCAGGGGGCACCCAGCTCAAACTGTAACATTTACCTTCAGACAAGGACAGAAAAATAAGTTAATCTTGGCATCTTTACTCTCTTTTTATTAAAAGGGTTGTGACATCTGTTATTTCCTCCAATCCTTTCCCCACATCCTACCTCTCTGAGCCTGGATTATAAACATAGAATTGTTAGAGCTGGAAGAGATCTTGAGGATCACCTAGTTCCAACCCCCTTGCCATGGGCAGGGACACCTCACACTAGATCAGGTTGCTCAGTCATATCCAGCCTGGCCTTAAAAACCTCCAGGGATGTGGCTTCTACCACCTCCCTGGAAAACTTTTTCCAGTGTCTCACCATCCTCATGGTGAAGAACTTCTTCCTGACATCCAATCAGAATCTACCCATTTCTATTTTTGTACCATTCCCCCTATCATTACCTGACACCCTAAAAAGTCCCTCATAATGCTCACTCATTCCTGTGTTGGCTCCTTACCTTCCTAACCCTTGTCTTCATACCAGCTGACCCTATCTTCTTCCTGGCTGTGGCATTGTCTATCAACTAAAAGTATGTGACTTCTGTTTTAATAAGAGCAGAACAGAAGTCTGTTAGACATCAAAGGGCTTAGGAACTATGAGTTTTGCAGGTATGAAATAGAATAGATATTTTTTGTTTGCTGTTTATGAATCTGTTTGGACAACAGCATCACATAGGGTGAGGAAAAAACCTATCCTTTGTATTCTGGTGAATGTACATTGTACTGAACTAGTGTCTGGACTGGGTTTGAAAATGGAGGCCAATGGACTCTACAAAGAGGGTTTGAGAGATGGAGTTGGAAACATAACAAAACCAACAATCTGTTGCCTGGTTTATCACCAGGGAATAAAATTTACCTCACTTATAAGGAAATGAATAGCACCTTGAAGCTGTTTCTGAAGAATAAGACTCTCTCATTTGAACTAAGCATGGCTTGATATGACCTCTGAACCTTCATGACCCCATCTCCTTCTAGTAAGGAGGTAAAGCCTGCCCTGGGAGTGTGGACATGCTGCTGCAGCCCCACTGGCAGCACCCAGGGCAACAAAGTTCCCAGCAGAGGTCACCCAAAAGGAAGACACCCTGCACCCCAGCTGTGTCCCCTTCTGTGTCACTTTTGTTTCCAGAGTGATTTTGGTAGCATTTATGAATGTTCCTGTCAGACAAAGCTGAATTTCTTGGTATAGACTGAGACTCAAAGATGATGTTTTCCTATTTGCTTGGTTGCAGGTTTTAGAGGAGTGCCTGTATATCTCCATGATGTGTACAACACTGTTTTCATGGCAATAGGGAGATGTTGGAGCCACCTTAATGTGGCAATGCCAGCGATGAGCAGTGTGAGCAATCTGGCAGTGCAGGCCTAGAGCCTGACATGGTGGTAGGCCATGCTCAGCATAAATGCAGAGCCAGCTAGCAGTGTAGCAAAACAGTGCTGTGCCTGCAGCATGTAACTAAAACAAGGCACTGGTAGCTATAAACATGGACAGTTATCTTGGGACAACAGGACATGCACCTGCATCAACAAACCTTGCATGTCATTAGCAGTTGGACCAATGATCTATAATAGTGCGATGTGTGGTCACTCATAGGGAACCAATGAAGCCATGCCAACAAGGCACTCCGAGTTTATATAAGTTGTAGCAGTTGCCTTGCTACGCACTTCTGCCTTTCCTGTCTCCTGTTTCTTCTACACTTTACAGTGCTATACTTGCACTACAGGCCTGCACCATAGGCCTGCAACACTGGAACAATAAAGGAACAATACTCGATCATATTGGTCAGACGTATTGATCCCAATCTCTGTCGTCTATACCTTAGGGCTTTTCATACAATAAAAATGGGGAAAATTTCAGTCACCCTACCTGTCCCTTCCCCATGCAGTCTCTTTCATCCATGTGAAAAGCTAGTGAAGTGGCTGCTTGCCAAACTAGTGACTTGGATGTGTGCTTGTCCTCCTTTTGCTGCATTCACCCCGTAGCCCTGTGCAATGTACAAACTGTGGGTTTCCCTCTTTCCAAACAGGTGACAGTGAGCAGGGAGCAGAACTTTGGCTTGTAGGGACTGAGGTGGGTTGTAGCCAGGTGAGGGTTGGTCTCTTCTCCCAGGCAACTAGCACCAGAACAAGAGGACACAGTCTCAAGCTGTGCCAGGGGAGGTTTAGGCTGGATGTTAGGAAGAAATTCTTCATGGAGAGAGTGATTGCCCATTGGAATGGGCTGCCTGAGTTGCCATCACTGGAGGTGTTTAGGAGGAGACTTGATGGGGTGCTTGGTGCCATGGTTTAGTTGATTAGATGTGTTGGATGATGGGTTGGACACGATGATCTTGAAGGTCTCTTCCATCCTGGTCTGGTCTACTCTACTCTACTCTACTCTACTCTACTCTACTCTACTCTACTCTATGCTAACAGTGAGGACAAAGTACTGCATAGCTGTGAAAGCAGAAATAACACGTAGCATAACTCGATAGCCTAATGAACATGTCAATGTGAAATAGTGTCCTAATGAACTTAAAATTAAATACATTTTACTCTGAAATTTTCTAGGGAGAAGCAATAGATATCAGGTCCTGGTGGCTTAAGGACATATGAGTTTACTGCTGCCAGCACTATAAACACCATAGCAGGAGCGATGGCAGCAAAGCTGGAGGTGGTGAATTGAATCAATCCTCCTTTGGCCCAACAAATACAGAGGTCTATCTTTGTACCTGGAAAATACAGGAAAGCCCAATAAAGGTAAGAAATACACTTTGTTCTCTTTGTAATACACTCTTTTTATTTTTATTTTTTTTACTTCTCCATCTGTCCTGTGGTGGTTGTGCTGTGCTGATGAGCAACATAAAGGTATCTGTTGGACACCCTTGCACATATGACATTTTTGATAGGGCTACCCCAGCTCCAGCAGAGCATCATCCCCTTCCATTCCAACGCCCCTCTCAGGCTTTCAGGCCACCGTGCCTAATTGAGGCAGTGGCTGGTTTTAATATGAGGTCTAAACACTGTTTTGTAGGATTTTTTATTTTTAAGATCCTAAATTGCTTTCAGAGGGCTGGGGCATCATTTTGCCCCACTTCAGTTCACCCCTCGCTGCTTCAAGAGCAGTGGAGACAGCCTGTGCAGCTTCCAGAAGATGGTGCCCTGCTGTTAGGAAACAATGCTGCAAGCAGCAGTCATTCCAGTTCACTGGCACAATGTCACACAAAATGCTTTGTGTTTGTCAGCACATTCCTGGAAGGTTGCAGTGAATGATGAATGCTCCTGTGTAGAAGCTGAGGAGGGTTGGTGTTTCTTTTTTCATTCTTTTTCTTCTTATTATTTTTTTTTATCATAATATCATAGTATCATTCAGGGTTGGAAGGGACCACAAGGATCATCTAGTTCCAACCCCCCTGCCATGGGCAGGGACACCCCACACTAGATCAGGCTGGACAGAGCCTCATCCAGCCTGGTCTTAAACACCTCCAGGGACGGGGCCTCGACCACCTCCCTGGGCAACCCATTCCAGGGTCTCACCACTCTCATGGTGAAGAACCTCCTCCTCACCTCCAGCCTGAATCTCCCCACCTCCAGCTTCATTCGATTCCCCCTAGTCCTATCACTACCTGAGATCCTGAGAAGTCCCTCCCCAGCCTTCCTGTAGGCCCCCTTCAGATACTGGAAGGCCACAATTAGGTCACCTGGGAGCCTTCTCTTCTGCAGACTGAACAGCCCCAACTCCTTCAGTCTGTCCTCATAGGAGAGGTGCTCCAGCCCTCTGATCATCCTTGTGGCCCTTCTCTGGACACGTTCCAGCACCTCCACATCCCCCTTGTAATAGGGGCTCCAGAACTGGACACAGTACTCCAGGTGGGGTCTCACCAGGGTCGAGTAGAGGGGGAGGATCACCTCCCTCGACCTGCTAGCCACACTTCTCCTGATGCAGCCCAGGATCTGATTGGCCTTGTGGGCTGCAAGTGCACATTGAGAGCTCATGTTGAGCTTCTTGTCCACCAGCACCCCCAAGTCTCTCTCCTCAGGGCTACTTTCCAGCCAGTCACTGCCCAGCCTGTATTTGTGCCTGGGATTGCCTCGACCCAGATGCAGGACCCTGCACTTGCTCTTATTGAACTTCATGAGGTCGGCTTGTGCCCACCTCTCCAGCCTGTCAAGGTCCCTCTGGATGGCCTCCCTTCCCTCCAGCGTGTCTGCTGCACCACACAGCTTGGTGTCATCAGCAAACTTGCTGAGGGTGCACTCAATGCCACTGTCCATGTCACCCACAAAGATGTTGAACAAGACAGGTCCCAGGACTGATCCCTGAGGGACTCCGCTTGTCACTGGCCTCCACTGGGACATGGACCCATTGACAGCCACTCTTTGGGTGCGGCCATCAAGCCAGTTCCTTATCCATCTAGTGGTCTACCCATCAAACCCATGTGTCACCAGTTTGGAGACCAGGATGTGGTGCGGGACAGTGTCGAAGGCTTTGCTCAGGTCCAGGCAAATGACATCAGTTGCTCTCCCCTCATCTATTAATTTTGTCACCTGCTCATAGAAGGCAACCAGGTTGGCCAGGCAGGATTTGCCCTTGGCAAAGCCATGCTGACTGTTCCAAATCACCTCTTCACTTTTCTTCTGAGCCAGTAGTGCCTCCAGGAGGATCTGCTCCATGATCTTTCCAGGCACAGTGGTGAGACTGACTGTAGTTCCCTGGTTTCTCCTTCTTGCCCTTTTTGAAAATGGGGGCAATGTTTCCCCTTTTCCAGTCCGTGGGGACTTCACCAGATTGCCATGACTTTTGAAATATAATAGAGAGGGGTTTAGCAACCTCCTTTGCCAGTTCTCTCAGTACCCGTGGGTGTATCCCGTCAGGTCCCATGGACTTGAACAGTTTCAGGTTCTTCAGGTGATCACGAACCTGGTCTTCACTTACAATGGGCAGTTCTTCCTCCCCGTCCCTGGCATTGTATTTTATAACATCAGGAGTGTGGCTAGAGGCCCGTGCAGTGAAGACTGAGGTAAAGAAGTTATTAAGTACCTCAGCCTTTTCCTCATCACTTGTGACCATGTCACCATTTTCCTTTTTCCTTTTTTCCCTTTTCTTTTTTTTCCCTTTTCTCCCTTTTCTTTTTTTTTCCTTTTCTTTCTTTTTTCCTTTTCTTTTTTTCTTCCATGAATTGCATCACTTGGCTTCATTCATTTGACTCCTGTGGTTACAAACCTTTCCCAATTATTGTGAGCCTGCTTCCTCCACAACCCTTCTGTGGCCAAAGCAGGATATTCATGACTGACTGGCCCGGGGAAGCTGGATACCTTCCAGCTGCTTTCCACTGCAGAGTTGCTCATTTCCCTCCCCCAGAGGTCTGAAATATCCTGTGGTTCTGGTTGGCTTTCTCTCCAGATGCACATCAGCTAAAGCATATGCATCATCATGTGATACCCAAGGTTGTTTCAGTGCAGCTAATTGTGGCAGAGGCTTTATTTAGATGCCATGTATAAAAAGATGAGAAAAGCACTCCAACATGAAGTCAGAAGGATATTTGACTTGATCCTGAATGAAAAGCTGATTTTCACTGGCATGTAGTGCTGCAGTGCTGCACTGAGCTCTGCACATATGTCTAAGATGTTTAAAAAATTCCAATGAATGATGAGGTCATCTTTGCTGCTCCATTGCCATTTCCTATGATTTGGTTCATAATTTCTTTCCCCTCTCAGTTGCTAATTGTTCATGAAACTTGTGCAATTCAATGAGGTTCTTCTGCTTTTTATGCTCTCTTCCCCTCTGTGGCCGGTTGACGGTGTCCCTTTAAGAAAGGGAATATGGTGGACGGAAGTTGGTAAACGGAAGGAAGAGTCTAAACTAATTTTCATTGGTCAAGTGGGAGGAAGCACCATCTGAACTGAGACTGAAATGGGCATTCCCAGCACTTCTCTGTCACTCTTGCTTCCGCATCTCCTTCGGTGCAGCAGCTTTCTGCCTGTGCTGGGTTTTCTGCCAAGGCTCCGGCCTTGAAGACTTGATAAGATAACCAGGCCTGTAACTGCTTCTAATTAACACAAACTGCTTTTAACTTCTTTCTTTCTTCTTTCTCCCTCTTTTCCGAACTATTCTGGGGAAAGGGGGGAAGAGAGGGGAGAGCGGAGGTGAGGATCCCCCTCGGCCGAGGGGGGTTACTCTCATTTCTGTGCTACTCTGTTGTATATCTTTGTATATATTGTAGATATTGTAAATTTGTAAATATTCCCCTGCAAAATCCTACACTGCTTTGTAAATATAGCTCCACTGCTTTGCTAATTCAGCTGATGAGTTTTTTTTCCTTTCCCTTCAATTTTTCTTTCCCTTTACTTACAGGGGGGAGGGAAGAG
Organism: Melanerpes aurifrons; assembly: GCA_011125475.1. Classification (NCBI taxonomy): domain Eukaryota; kingdom Metazoa; phylum Chordata; class Aves; order Piciformes; family Picidae; genus Melanerpes; species Melanerpes aurifrons. The sequence continues at coordinate 513,521 of WWNC01000170.1, forward strand.
GCTTCTCGGCCTTACCCTTTCACCCACCACACCCTCCATGCAGAAAGCACAAACCTGCTGCTTTTGACTGGGGAAAAACACCTTCAGTGTTACTTCTCAGTGGGGATTTACCAGCACCTGAATCGCAGTAGTCACCTGGCACAATCCATCCATCCATCCATCCATCCATCCTGAAGGATATTTTGTTGGTGTGGGCAGTAAGGTTCAGGAAAATCCATGACAGAGTGAATTTGAATGAGGAACACCTGCTTTTGCAAGTAGCGTTCATGACCTGTTCACAGATTCATGTGGGCACACATCCTTTCAATGGATGGAAACACATCTCATGGTCAGGATAGCCTTCAGTATGCCTGCTTTTTTCTGCACAAATGCAGCAGGGCAGAGGTTCTGAGAAGGTACTGCTAGGCCCCCAAGAATACATTACTGCTAGTTCATTGGTAGGTAGGGAGAAACCACTGAAATGCCAAAGCTGTTTTTTTGTTTTGTTTTGTTATTAATGGCAACAAATAGGGACATCTTGCAAAATCTTTGGTGAAGACAAGCAAATTACAAACTACTATCCAATAATGGTTACATGTTGCAAAATGTGGGAAGAAAGGAAGAGATCTGTGAAACTTGAGGACATTTCAGGCTTTGTACATTTCCAGAGAATTCATCAACTCTCTCAAGTTGTTGGAGAAATGTCAGGAAGTGGAAAATCAGAGCTTTTGCACAACTTATAAGTAACTTTAAAAAACCATACTCAAAACAAAGCAATTAAAACTTGCTTGGGTTTATTTTTATTTCTTTAAATCCCTTACTCCTATTGTTTCCTTGGTCTGTGTTTACAGGCTCAGATTTCTTTGTACAGACCAAGAACTGTTCCATTTACAGGAGCACGAACTGTATCAAAAACTTCTTTAAGTGAAGATCAGTTCAAGTAAGCATCTCAAGCATAAGACCTATGAGGAGAGGCTGAGGGAGCTGGGGTTGTTTAGCCTGGAGAAGAGGAGGATCAGCGGAGACATTACTGCTCTCTACAGCTTCCTTGAAGGAGGTTGTAGGCAGGTGGAGGCTGGTCTCTTCTCCCATGCAACTACTGGCAGAACAAGAGAACACAGACTCAAGCTGCACCAGGGGAAGTTTAGGCTTGAGGTGAGGAGAAAGTTCTTCACAGAAAGAGTAAATGGCCAGTGGAATATGCTCCCCAGGGAAGTGGTGGAGTCACCATCCCTGGATGTTGGGGTTTGGTTTAAGCAAGAGGGGACATGAGTCCCAGGAACACCTGTGCAATTCAGGCCTTGAAGGATTCTCTGTTGATAATATAGCAATGGAGTAGTAGCTGTGGGGAAGTGCTGATTGCTTTGGTATGCTGAGGTCAAGCTGCCCCTGAGAAGAGGCAAGCAAGATAAGGAGGAGGCGAGATCTGGGAAAAAGAGCAATTAGACTGAGTAGAAAAAAATCCACAGAGTAGTGAAAACAATGATTTAACCTTTTAGAGAGAAACCAATAGTATGTGTCAAATTAGAATAGAATTAACTATGCATAAGATAAGACTATAAATAATGAAGTGTGGAACAATAAAGTTGGATGATTACTATCACTCATATTGAGTGCTGTCATCCCTGCCTCCTTTCTCGTCAAGTGGCGCCCGAACAGGGACCCAATTCGGCGGGTACTCTGAGTCGTGTTGGCGGGGACAACAGAGAGGACTTGCACCCGGTTCCAGGGGAGGACCGGCGGGCTGTCATAGGGACGCTCGGGCATAGGGCCTGCGAGGAACCGCACCCGGGCGAAGACCGGCGGGCTGTCACAGGGATGCCTGGGCATAGGGCCGGCGGGGGAGAAGCGGACACCGGCGAGAAAGGCAGCGAAGCATAGGGCTCGCGAATGTCAGTGAATATGGACAAAGAGATAGCGCTCTCCTTATTTCATTGCTTTTTAGAAAAGCGTAAGGAGGAGATATTGCCCAAAGTAATGCCTGGGCTTTTGGCCCATGGATCTGCTTTAGGGTATTTCCCTAGCGGAGATAGTTATTTTGATGAAGCTTGTTGGAGAGAGTACGGGAACAAGTTGTGGGACTTGGTAATAGATGGTGATAAAACTGCTAAAAAACTGCAAAAGCCGTGGCGAGAATGAATAAAATGTATCAAAAAATATAAGTTAGAACAGTGAATGGCTGCTGCAGTTACAGCGAATTTGTCAGAACGGGATGCAGAGCCAGTTGTATCTGAATTACGACCAAAGGATGTGTTTGAAAAGTATCGACCGATCAACCGGGGCCGCCCCCGATACACCTTGCGGCGACCACACCGCGTTTGCCAGCCGCCACCACTGCCGTTTCACCTCAAGCAGAGAAAAAGCCGAAAAAGGACAGCGAAACCTGTGCCTCAGTGTGTTTGATCCCGTTCATCAACATCTTCCTCTGACATCGCCAGCGAGGGCTCAGATTCAGAAGATTCAAACAGCGCTGACTTTGCTTTACTTCCCCTCTTAGAAAACATGGAGTGCTTGGAGGCTCGCGGTTACGGCATTCTTATGACCACACCTCCCCCGATGGCCCCCGCGGGCACCGACAGCTCCGATGACACAGGCAGCACTGACCGTAGTGGTGGCCCCGGTGGCTCGCACTAGCGGGTCCCCTCCCCCTGGCTCCAGCTGCGCTACACCCCCACCCCGGTGGATCGCACCAGTGTGCCCCCAGCGGCTCCAGCTGCGCTACACCACACACCCCCCGCCCCACAGCGGCTCGCATCAGCCCCCCCCTCCCCCAGTGGTTTCTGGTACGACTATTGTTGACCATGGCTCTGTTCTGATTTAAAGCAACAGTGCTAATTTCTTCATTTCTGATTGTAATGTCTTTCAGAGATTTGTTATTTAGAGTTTTGATAAGTTTTCCTGGTAAACATAATGAATGGCAAGCATTTGGTATTTACAGATACCTAGTACATAGTAATTGCAGTAAGGTGTATGTACTTAGTAATGAGTTCAAATTGTAAGATTTTCCTTTGGTTCGAACCTTCTTAGTTGTGTGCCTAGGCATTTCAAAGGAGCTCCATGTAATATAGGTAAGGTTTGTAGTAAATAGGTATTAATTTTAACAAGTATTCCTTCACTAATGTGCAGATGAATCAAGACTAAGAGGAAACAGCATTTCCCATGAAGTCGAACATCGATCACAATAACTGTTATGATAATGTGGGATCAAAAGCATCAATCAGAAGAATGTAACACAGCATCATGAGAATTAGGACTGAATATTATGGTTGGTTGATAGAATAGAATAGAATAGAATAAACCAGGTTGGAAGAGACCTTCAAGATCATCACGTCCAACCTATCACCCAACACCACCTAATCAACTAACCCATGTAACCAAGCATCCTGTCAAGTCTCCTCCTGAACACCTCCAGTGATGGCGACTCCACCACCTCCCCGGGCAGTCCATTCCAATGGGCAATCACTCTCTCTGTGTAAAACTTCCTCCTGACCTCCAGCCTGAACTTCCCCTGGCGCAGCCTGAGACTGTGTCCTCTTGTTCTGGTGCTGGCTGCCTGGGAGGAGAGACCAACCTCTGCCTGTTTACAACCCCCCTTCAGGTAGTTGTAGAGAGTAATGAGGTCACCCCTGAGTCTCCTCCTCTCCAGGCTAAGCAGCCCCAGCTCCCTCAGTCTCTCCTCATAGGGCTTGTGTTCCAAGCCCCTCACTAACTTCGTTGCCCTTCTCTGGACTCGTTCCAGCAAGTCAACATCCTTCCTAAACTGAGGGGCCCAGAACTGGACACAGTACTCGAGGTGTGGCCTAACCAGTGCAGTGTACAGGGGCAGAATGACCTCCCTGCTCCTGCTGGCCACACTGTTCTTAATGCAGGCCAGGATGCCATTGGCCCTCTTGGCTGCCTGGGCACACTGTAGGCTCATGTTCATCTTACCATCAACCAGCACCCCCAGGTCCCTCTCTGCCTGGCTGCTCTCCAGCCACTCTGACCCCAGCCTGTAGCACTGCATGGGGTTGTTGTGGCCAATGTGCAGAACCCGGCACTTGGATGTGTTAAATCTCATGCTGTTGGATTCTGCCCATCTTTCCAGCCTGTCAAGGTCTCTCTGCAAAGCCTCTCCACCCTCTAGCAGATCAACTCCTGTCCCCAGCTTGGTGTCATCAGCAAATTTACTGATGATAGACTCAATGCCCTCATCCAGATCATCAATAAAGATGTTAAAGAGGATGGGGTCCAGCACTGATCCTGGGGGGACTGCACTACTGACTGGCCGCCAGCTGGATGTGACACCATTCACCACCACTCTCTGGGCTCGGCCATCCAGCCAGTTCCTAACCCAGCTCAGAGTGCTGCTGTCCAAGCCATGGGCTGACAGCTTGGCCAGGAGTTTGCTATGGGGGACGGTGACGAGAACGGAGACAGGGACGACAGCACTCAATATGAGTGATAGTAATCATCCAACTTTATTGAGCATCAGACACATCTTATATACAGTTTGCTATAATTATGCCCACTTGGCAACATACTATTGGTTGCTCTCTGAAAGGTTACATCGTTTTCACAACTCTGGAATTTCTTCTACTCGGTCTAATTACTCTTTTTCCCAGATCTCGCTTCCTCCTTATCTTGCTTGCCTCCCTTCTCAGGGGCAGCTGGACTTCAGCATACCAAGCAATCAGCACTTTCTCACATCTCCTACTCCACCACTATATTGTCAACAGAGAATTCTTCAAGGCCTGAATTGCACAGGTGTTCCTGGGACCCAAGTCCCCTCTTGCTCAAAACAAACCCCAACAAATTCCCCCGTTTTTCTTTTGTGCAAGTAAGGCCTTGGAGGTTATTCTTTGAACACTTTGCATAATACAATTATAAACAAGTTTAACATTAATCAAAATTAGTACAATAATACCTAAAAATCTTAAAGCTTCTTTTATCAATTGTATAACCCACTGTGACACATTCCCAAACATTGATCTTAACCAATCATCTAAGGGACTTTTTACAATTGTGATAGCACGCGTATGATTCTTTAGCCACCTAATCTCAGCATGCATCGACACTCCATGATCCGACAAGTTAAAGCAACACATTCCTTCAAAATCTTCACATCCATGCCCTTGAGCCAACACCAAAAAATCAATTGCAGCACGATTTTGCAGTAATGCGTGCTTCAATGATTTTTGATCTAACAATAACCCTTCTAACACCTGAGTGGTAACATTTGCGGTTTTACTGACCAACACGCTAATTTTTCTACTGCACTCAAGGCTTTTCCTGCAGCGGCACCTGGCACTATTACACTTACAAAGGCTCTCATTGCATATGGTCTTTTGGGATGAACGTCAGTCCATCCCTGAGAGCTGCTTTGTATCCCAACTGGCACTTTCCCCAACCTTCTAACACTTGCTCAAAACCTTGCTGTCCTTTAAACACGCCTCCAACCACAATACACGTTCGAGTCCAGTTTCTTGATGCATTGCCAACCTGCTGAGAGCCCAATAATCACAGTTCTTCAGGATCATATGGTTACCGCTGAGTCAGTCCCTTAATCAATAACGCACTGCAATTTGCCACTTCACTCTCATTACTACAATTATTACTACTATAATTAACAAACATACCTACATCAAATCTGGTATCCCTATCAGACACGTCTGAAAAGGTTCACTCACAGTCTGAAGGCTCAATCAAAATTCATTATTGCCTGTTATGTTGGGCCATGTTAACTATACAAGGCACAAAGCTTAAGTTGAATCTAGATAGAATGCTCTAACAGAGCTGGCATAATACATGGTCGAAGATAACAGACATTGTAAAGAAGAACTTAGATCTCAATAGTTCTGATCTTTACATTTCACTCTTCTTATTGACAGAGAAGACTTGATTATGCCTGAACACATTACAAAGATTAAAGCATAAATGCAATCCTTAACACTGTTTTACAAATCTACTTTAGGGATATGTTGCATCTTTATTTTCTCTAGGATGGTCAAAAATCATAAATTGTTTAATGGTAGCAAGATTTCTTTCATCTGTAAAGGTAGATCTGGCCAGGCTCTAGCTTCACAGACAGAAAACTTGCAGGCAATCAGCAAGAGCAAAAGAGCTTCATTGCTTTGCCCAATATAAAATTACCCATAATAATGTGTTTTTGCTCATCCTAGTAATACTGATCTCTTATTGGTACCATTAAAAAACCTTTTTATTTTTGCTATGGGGTATTCTCTCTTTCTCCCCCTCCCCCTTTTTTTTTTTTTTTTTTTTTTTTTTTTGATGTTTTCAACCAAAAATGAAAATGCATGTTGTGTTGTTATGAATTTTGATTTTCCCTCTAGGTGTGTAAAATTATAGCAAACTGGTGAGATAACATATAAGTCCCTATGAACATTTTCTCTAATCACACAACAATCAACCAACCATAATATTCAGTCCTAATTCACATGATGCTGTGTTACATTCTTCTGATTGATGCTTTTGATCCCAGATTATCATAACAGTTATTGTGATCGATGTTCGACTGCATGGGAAATGCTGTTTCCTCTTAGTTTTGATTCTTCTGCACATTAGTGAAAGAATAGTTGTTAAAATTAATACCTATTTACCACAAACCTTAACTTATGCTAATACCAAAAATCCTTAAAACCTTAAAAAACTATGTTAAAATTAATCCATCAAATCAGTGTCTAAAAAGAAATAAAATTGTTACATTAACTAAAAACACTTTCCAAAATTAAAACCTGTTTATACATTCCTTAACTATATTACATGGAGCTCCTTTGAAATGCCTAGGCAGACAATTAAAAAGGTTCGAACCAAAAGAAAATCATACAATGTGAACTCATTACAAAGTACTTACACCTTACTGCAATTACTATGTACCAAGTACTTATAAATACCAAATGCTTACTTATTCATTATGCTTGTTAGAAAAACTTAACAAAACTCTAAATAACAAATCTGTGAAAGACATTACAATCAGAAATGACAAAATGAGTACTGTTGCTTTAAATCAGAGTAGAGCCATGGTCGACAGTAGCCGTACCAGAAACCGTTGGGGGGGGGGGGTGGGGGTGGTGGGTGTTGAGGTTAAGACCACACCCGTCACATCCCGGCCCACCAAAGCATTGATTCCATTAGGTAATGGCATAACTGCAACTGTAATCAAGGCCTGTTTTCCTTCAATCTTCACTACAATTTTGTGACTACTCTGCATTACTGCTTGAGCTCCTCCAACACCTTCTACTTCTATTGCTGGCTCTAAAGGCCAGTGTCTCGGCCAGTGTGCATTACTCATGATTGTGATGTCAGCACCAGTATCTAGCAGGCTGTGCCCGGTTGACGGTGTCCCTTTAAGAAAGGGAATATGGTGGACGGAAGTTGGTAAACGGAAGGAATACTCTAAACAATTTCATTGGTCGAGTGGGAGGAAGCACTATCTGGCCTGAGAGTGAAGTGGGCATTCCCAGCACTTCTCTGTCACTCTTGCTTCCGCATCTCCTTCGGTGCAGCAGCTCCCCTGTGCTGGGCTTTCTGCCAAGGCTCCGGCCTTGAAAAACTGATAACCAGGCCTGTAACTGCTTTCAATTAACACAAACTGCTTTTAACTTCTTTCTTTTCTCTTTCTCCCTCTTTTCCGAACTATTCTGGGGAAAGGGGGGAAGAGAGGGGAGAGCGGAGGTGAGGATCCCCCTCGGCCGAGGGGGGCTACTCTCATTTCTGTGTTACACTGCTGTATATCTTTGTATATATTGTAGATATTGTAAATTTGTAAATATTCCCCTGCAAAATCCTACACTGCTTTGTAAATATAGCTCCACTGCTTTGCTAATTCGGCTGGTGAGTTTTTTTTCTTTCCCTTCAATTTTTTTTCCCTTTTACCTTACAAGGGGGAAGGGAAGAGGCTTCTCGGCCTTACCCTTTCACCCACCACACAGGCAAATTAATTTCACGTGCTGAGACCCGTACCAAAATTCAACACCAGCGACTGGTCGTCTTCCCATTGGTATAGTTAAGAGAGCCAGTCCCCCTGTGGATCCAAAGCATTTGTCACTTCGTACAGGCTGATTGCATGCCATTTCCACATCACAACACGAATAACACCACTGTAATCCGCATCAATTACCCCTGGCAATACCATTACCCCTTTAACACCCATAGATGATCGACCCATTAACAATGCTCCTACAGGCTGACCATTGATGTATATACGCCCCTTTACATTTGTTTCCACTTTAATGGGCCGATTATCTATTAAGGTAGCATCTATTGCTGTTGCCACGTCCAAGCCGATGCTCCCTCCGGTTGCCGGTTGCAAGGCTGAGGTGTCGTTTTAATTTCTGCGTCCTGCTGGTAATAGACTGGAGCTGCCACTTGTGTCCGGCGCGGCGCTCTTCGCGCTGCTCTGGCCGTTTCCCGAACTTTGACATGCATTGGTGGAATGAGAATTACTTTTACAATTATCACACCATACAAATTTCACTCTACATTGTGATCGGATATGCCCTTCTTTACCACACTTATAACATCGTATCTTCCTTTGAAAAACATCCCCTTGTTGCCCCCTCGTATTAGCCTTTAAAGGAGCTAAGGCTGCCAATATTTGGCTTGTGACTCCGCAGCCTCTTCCAATTTCAGTGATCGTTCAGCCAATTTGTGCATACTATCTATGAGGAAAGCCTGTGGACCAGAAGGTATGTTAGCTGCTCTTTCCAGCATCTCCTCAGTTGTGGCCCCCTGTGGTAAATTTACCAATACTGATTTTGTTTTTGTATTAGCTCCTTCAAAAGCTACATTTTTTTAACATAAAACCCTTTAAATAGTCAGGAATATCCGAATTACTCATTGCCTCACATACACGATCTACAAATTCTGCAAACGACTCTTCTGGCTTTTGTCTTAAAGACATATAGTGCGGCCTGCTTGTACTCTTTTTAATGCCTTTTGGGCACATTCCATTGATTCCTGAAAGACCGCAGGACCACTCCGAACTTGTCGTCCAACACCAAACCATTGTCCTGTTTCCATTAATTGTTGTGCTGTGACTCCAGCCAGGGGATCCCCCTGCTGCTGTAGTGTATTCTCTGGGAGCTGACAAAACTGACCCCAAAACTCATCAAACATGATCATTTGAGAAGGAGTCAAAATCATTCTCATCAGTGTCTTAATGTCCTCTGGAACCAACAAATCACTACCCCAGATATACTGCAGCATTTGTCGGGCAGGCTCGCTGTGTAGCCCGCTTTCAGCTACTGTTGCTCTCAATTGCTGTAAAATCTTCCAGTCCAAAACCTGATAGTGTCCTTGATTATTATCAACATCGTAAACGTTACAGGAAAACACAGTACTTCAGACAACTCAGCAGCCACATCGCAGCATCCATTTCTCACAGCCTCCTGTGCAATCGCCTTCAGTTAATTCGCACAACCGATCCCGATCTAGGTTTCTTCTCCGTTTTACCCCCTTTATTTTCTAAGAGCATTTATTTTTCCTGGGAACTTTCTAAAATCAGTTTTTGACACATACGCTCCACCAACTTTTATAGCTGAGCCGGAGAAATAGATAACGGTGTCTCCCTCTGATTTACTGTCTCAGTTTGTGATTCTACACTGTCGTTCAGTTCAGCCGAAGCCCCGCTCCCGTAGCCAGGCAGGCTGCGCCTGGGGCTAGGTCATTAGGCGCCTCACTGAATTCCGTCGGTGGGGGTGGAGGTGGAAATTCAGGTCTTGCAGGGCACGGTATTGTGCGCTGTGCGGAGGCGGCCCCGGCCGGTATCTTTCAAAACATCATTCGGTCGCAATTCAGATACAACTGGTGCCGCATCCCGTTCTGACAAATTCGCTGTAACTGCAGCAGCCATTCGCTGTTCTAACTTATATTTTTGATACAGTTTATGCATTCTCGCCACGGCTTTTGCAGTTTTATAGCAGTTTTATCACCATCAATTACCAAGTCCCACAACTTGTTCCCATATTCTCTCCAACAAGCTTCATCAAAATAACTATCTCCGCTATGGAAATACCCTAAAGCGGATCCATGAGCCAAAAGCCCAGGAATTACTTTAGACGATATCTCCGCCTTACGCTTTTCCAAAAGCATTGAAATAAGGAGAGCGCTACCTCTTTTCCATATTCACCGGCGTCCGCGAACTTCACTGCAGCGTTCCGTTTCCCCGCCGGTGTCCGCTGCTCCTTTCCTCAGGCCCGCCGATTCCGGCCCGCCCGAACTCACCGCCGGCCCGCCAACTCCAGCCCGCCGATCCTTTCCTCAGGCCCGCCGATCCCGGCCCGCCAAGCTGCCGTCGGCCCGCAAACTCCAGCCTGCCGACGTTTTCCAGTGGCATGCCAATTTCGGCCCGCTGGCTGGCCCGCCCGAGCCTTCCTCCGCGGTCGGCTCGCCCGTAATCCCCGGGTGCGGTCTCCACTGTCGTCCCCGTCGAAACAGCTCAGAGTACCCGCAGAATCGGGTCCCTGTTCGGGCGCCACTTGACGAGAACGGAGACAGGGACGACAGCACTCAATATGAGTGATAGTAATCATCCAACTTTATTGAGCATCAGACACATCTTATATACAGTTTGCTATAATTATGCCCACTTGGCAACATACTATTGGTTGCTCTCTGAAAGGTTACATCGTTTTCACAACTCTGGAATTTCTTCTACTCGGTCTAATTACTCTTTTTCCCAGATCTCGCTTCCTCCTTATCTTGCTTGCCTCCCTTCTCAGGGGCAGCTGGACTTCAGCATACCAAGCAATCAGCACTTTCTCACATCTCCTACTCCACCACTATATTGTCAACAGAGAATTCTTCAAGGCCTGAATTGCACAGGTGTTCCTGGGACCCAAGTCCCCTCTTGCTCAAAACAAACCCCAACAGGACGGTGTCAAAGGCCTTGCTGAAGTCCAGGTAAACTACATCCACAGGCCTCCCCACATCCACCAGGCGGGTCACCTGATCATAGAAGGAGATCAGGTTGGTCAGGCAGGACCTGCCCTTCCTAAATCCATGTTGGCTGAGGCTGATCCCTTGGCCATCCTCTAAGTGCTGTGTTATTGCACTCAGGATGACCTGTTCCATGATCTTGCCTGGCACTGAGGTCAGGCTGACAGGCCTGTAATTCCCTGGCTCATCCAACCGGCCCTTCTTGTGGATGGGCACCACGTTGGCCAGCTTCCAGTCCTCTGGGACATCTCCAGTGAGCCAGGACTGCTGAAAAATGATGGAGAGCGGCTTGGCCAGCTCCTCTGACAGCTCCCTCAGCACCCTAGGATGGATCCCATCTGGTCCCATGGACTTGTGGGGATCCAGATTGTTGTGTGATTAGAGAAAATGTTCATAGGGACTTATATGTTATCTCACCAGTTTGCTATAATTTTACACACCTAGAGGGAAAATCAAAACTCATAACAACACAACATGCATTTTCATTTTCGGTTGAAAACATCAACAAACAAACAAATAAATAAATTTAAAAAAAAAAAAAAGGGGAAAGAGAGAATACCCCATAGCAAAAAAACATAAAAAAAGTTTTTTAATGGTACCAGTAAGAGATTAGTGTTACTAGGATGAGCAAAAACACATTATTATGTGTAATTTTATATTGGGCAAAGCAATGAAGCTCTTTTGTTCTTGCTGTTTGCCTGCAAGTTTTCTGTCTGTGAAGCTAGAGCCTGGCCAGATCTACCTTTACAGATTAAAGAAATCTTGCTACCATTAAGTAATTTATGATTTTTGACCATCCTAGAGAAAATAAAGATGCAACATAATCCTAAAGCAGATTGTAAAAGACAGTGCTAAGGATTGCATTTGTGTCTTAATCTCTGTGTGCAATGTGTTCAGGCATAATCAAGTCTTCTCTGTCAATAAGAGGAGTGAAATGTAAAGATCGGAACTGTTAAGATCTAAGTTCTTCTTTACAATGTCTGTTATCTTTGACCATGTATTATGCCAGCTCTGTTAGAACATTCTAACTAGTTCAACTTAAGCTTTGTGCCTTGTATGGGTAACATGGGCCAACATGACAGGCAATAACGAATTTTGTTTGAGCTTACAAACTGTGGGTGAACCTTTTCAGACGTGTTTAATTGGGATACCCAGATTTGATGTAAATATGTTTGTTAATTATAGAAGTAATAATTATAGTAATGAGAGTGAAGTGGCAAATTGTAGTGCATTATTGATTAAGGGACTGACTCAGCGGTTACTGTATGATCCTGAAGAACTGTGACTGTTGGGCTCACAACAAGTTGGCAATGCATCAGCTAACCATAGTCACGCATGTATTATATTTTTTGATTTTTGGTCAAGCTAAGAGGGGCAGCAAGAAGACCTCCACTCTGGACTTCCGGAGGGCAGACTTCAGGTTACGCAAGGAACTAATTCAGAGGGTTCCTTGGGATAAAGCCCTTAATAATAAAGGGGTCCAGGAGAGCTGGACCTACTTCAAGGAAGAATTGTTGAAGGCTCAGGGACAGGCTGTGCCAATGTGCCGGAAGATGAGCCGCTGGGTTAATGAACTTTTAATGGAACTAAGGGAAAAAAAGAGGGTGCATCACCTTTGGAAGAGAGGGGAGGCAACCCACGGAATGTTTAAGGATGTTGCAAGGTGTTGTAGGAAGAAAATTAGGGAGGCAAAAGCACACTTAGAGCTTAAACTGGCCTCTACTGTGAATGACAACAAAAAGTCCTTCTATAAATACATTACAGTATCACAGTATCACAGTATCACTTAGGTTGGAAAGGACCTCGGAGATCATCGAGTCCAACCTATCAACACAGACCCCATGCCTAGACCATGGCACCAAGTGCCACGTCCAATCTCCCCTTGAACGCCTCCAGGGTCGATGACTCAACCACCTCCCTGGGCAACCCGTTCCAATGCCGAATGACTCGCTCGGTGAAGAACTTCCTCCTCACCTCGAGTCTGAACTTCCCCTGGCGAAGCCTGAGACTGTGTCCCCTCGTTCTGGTGCTGGCTGCCTGGGAGAAGAGGCCAACCCCCTCCTGGCTACAACCACCCTTCAGGTAGCTGTAGAGGGCAATGAGGTCACCCCTGAGCCTCCTCTTCTCCAGGCTAAACAATCCCAGCTCCCTCAGCCTCTCCTCATAGGGCTTGTGCTCAAGGCCTCTCACCAGCCTTGTTGCCCTTCTCTGGACACGCTCAAGTGTTTCGATGTCCTTCTTAAATTGAGGGGCCCAGAACTGGACACAGTACTCTAGGTGCGGCCTAACCAAAGCAGAGTACAGGGGCACTATGACCTCCCTGCTCCTGCTGGCCACACTATTCCTAATGCAGGCCAGTATGCCATTGGCCCTCCTGGCCACGTGGGCACACTGCTGGCCCATATTCAGGTGGCTGTCGATCAGCACACCCAGGTCCCTCTCTGTTTGGGAGCTCTCCAGCCACTCCGACCCCAGCCTATAGCTCTGCATGGGATTGCCATAGCCAAAGTGCAGCACTCGGCACTTGGACTTGTTGAATGCCATCCCATTGGACTCTGCCCATCTGTCCTGTCGGTCGAGGTCCCTCTGCAGAGCCTTTCTACCCTCTAACTGACTAACATCTGCCCCTAACTTTGTGTCATCTGCAAACTTGCTGATGACTGACTCTACCCCTTCATCCAGATCATCAATGAATATGTTGAAGAGGACAGGGCCCAGCACTGATCCCTGGGGGACACCACTGGTGGCTGGCCTCCAGCTGGATGTGGCACCGTTCACTACCACTCTCTGGGCCCGGCCCTCCAGCCAGTTCCTAACCCAGTACAGAGTGTAATGGTCCAATCCACGGGCTGACAGCTTAGTCAGCAGTTTGCTGTGGGGGACGGTGTCAAAGGCCTTGCTGAAGTCTAGGTAGACCACATCCACAGGCCTCCCCACATCCACCAGACAGGTCACCTGATCATAGAAGGAGATCTGGTTGGAGAGGCAGGATCTGCCTTTCCTGAATCCATGTTGGCTGGACCTGAGCCCTTGGCCATCCTTCAGGTGCGCAGTTATTGCCGCCAGGATAATCTGCTCCATCACTTTCCCTGGCACTGAGGTCAGGCTGACCGGCCTGTAGTTTCCAGGTTCCTCCATCCGACCCTTCTTGTGGATGGGGACCACGTTGGCCAGTTTCCAGTCATCTGGGACCTCACCTGTGAGCCAGGACTGGAGGAAAATGATGGAGAGTGGCCTAGCTAGCACATCTGCCAACTCTCTCAGCACCCTAGGATGGATCCCATCCGGTCCCATGGACTTGTGAATATCCAAGTGGCTCAGCAGGTCCCGAACTAACTCCTCATGGATTTCCGGGGCATTACACTGCTCCCCGACCCCATCGCCCAGCTCCGGAGGCCACTCGTCCTGAACTCCTGCCTTGCTGTTAAAAATTGAGGCAAAGAATGTGTTCAGGACCTCAGCTTTCTCCTCATCCTCAGTCACCGTGTTCCCCTCCAGGTCCACTAGGGAGTGCAGGTTCTTCCTGCCCCTCTTCTTATTGTTAATATATTTATAAAAATGCTTTTTATTGTCTTTGACAGAGGTGGCCAGCTTCAGTTCCAGCTGGGCCTTTGCCTCCCTAATTTTATTCCTACATAATCTAACAGCTTCCTTGAACATACCTCGAGAAGCCTTCCCCTCCTTCCAAAGGTGATACAGCCTCCTCTTCCCCCTTAAATCCTCCAGGAGCTGCTTGCTCATCCAGGCTGGTCGCCTTCCCCTCCGGCTTGCCTTCCGGCACGTAGGAACTGCCAATTCCTGTGCCTTCAAGAGCTCCTGTTTGAAGTAGGTCCAACCCTCCTGAACCCCTAGGTTCATGAGGGCTGGTACCCAGGGTACTTTACAAACAAGTTTCTTAAATAGGCTGAAGTTCGCCCTTCGGAAGTCCAAGGTGAAGGTTCTGTTGGTGCTCCTCCCTATCTCCCTGCATATTGAAAACTTCACTATCTCGTGGTCACTGCACCCTAGGCAGCCTCCCACGATCACGTCTCCCACCAGCCCTTCCCTATTGGAGAACAGCAGGTCAAGCAGAGCCTGTCCCCTGGTAGGCTCGCTTAACGGCTGTGTCAGGAAGCAGTCCTCCATTCGCTCCAGGAATCTTCTGGACTGCCTCCTCCCTGCTGAATGAAGTTCCCAGCAGATATCTGGGAGGTCGAAGTCACCAACAAGGACAAGATCTGATGATCTTGAGACAGCCTCCAGTTGCTTGTAGAACAACTCAAGCAAGAAGAAGGGAAAGGACAACCTCCACTCCTTGGTGGACATGGAGGGAAATGTTGTATCAAGGGATGAGGAAAAGGCAGAGATACTTAACACCTTCTTTGCCTCAATTTTTACTAGAAGGACAGAATGTCTTCCTGACAGCTGGCCTGCAGAGCTGGCAGAAGGAGCCAGGGAGCTGCACAGTCTCCCTATGTTCCATGAGGAGGTGGTTGGAACTCTCCTTAGCAGCTTGGATCCCCACAAGTCCATGGGACCAGATGGGATTCATCCTAGGGTGCTGAGAGAGCTGGCAGATGAGCTGGCCAAGCCACTCTCCATCATTTTCCAGCAGCCCTGGCTCACTGGCGAGGTCCCAGAGGACTGGAAGCTGGCCAATGTGGTGCCCATCCATAAGAAGGGCCGGTTGGATGAGTCAGGGAATTATAGGCCTGTCAACCTGACCTCAGTGCCAGGCAAGATCATGGAACAGGTCATCCTGAGTGCATCAACACAGCACTTAGAGGATGGCCAAGGGATCAGGCTCAGTCAACATGGATTTAGGAAGGGCAGGTCCTGCCTGACCAACCTGATCTCCTTCTATGATCAGGTGACCCGCCTGGTGGATGTGGGGAGGTCTGTGGATGTAGTTTACCTGGACCTCAGCAAGGCCTTTGACACCGTCCCCCATAGCAAACTCCTGGCCAAGCTGTCAGCCCATGGCTTGGACAGCAGCACTCTGAGCTGGGTTAGGAAGTGGCTGGATGACCGAGCCCAGATAGTGATGGTGAATGGTGCCACATCCAGCTGGCGGCCAGTCACTAGTGGTGTGCCCCCCAGGATCAGTGCTGGGCCCCATCCTCTTTAACATCTTTATTGATGATCTGCATGAGGGCATTGAGTCCATCATCAGTAAATTTGCTGATGACACCGAGCTGGGGGCAGGAGTTGATCTGCTGGAGGGTAGAGAGGCTCTGCAGAGGGACCTCGACAGGCTGGACAGATGGGCAGAATCCAACGGCATGAGATTTAACACATCCAAGTGCCGGGTTCTGCATATTGGCCACAACAACCCCATGCAGTGCTACAGGCTGGGGTCAGAGTGGCTGGAGAGCAGCCAGGCAGAGAGGGACCTGGGGGTACTGGTTGATGGCAGGCTGAATATGAGCCTGCAGTGTGCCCAGGCAGCCAAGAGGGCCAATGGCATCCTGGCCTGCATCAGGAACAGTGTGGCCAGCAGGAGCAGGGAGGTCATTCTGCCCCTGTATACTGCACTGGTTAGGCCACACCTCGAGTACTGTGTCCAGTTCTGGGCCCCTCAGTTTAGGAAGGATGTTGACTTGCTGGAACGAGTCCAGAGAAGAGCAACAAAGTTGGTGAGGGGTTTGGAACACAAGCCCTATGAGGAAAGACTGAGGGAGCTGGGGCTGCTTAGCCTGGAGGAGAGGAGACTCAGGGGTGACCTTATCACTCTCTACAACTACCTGAAGGGAGGTTGTAGACAGGCGGATGATGGTGTCTTCTCCCAGGCAGCCAGCACCAGAACAAGAGGACACAGTCTCAGGCTGCGCCAGGGGAGGTTCAGGTCGGATGTTAGGAAGAAGTTCTATACAGAGAGAGTGATTGCCCATTGGAATGGGCTGCCCAGGGTGGTGGTGGAGTCGCCGTCATTGGAGGTATTCAGGAGGAGACTTGATGGGGTACTTGGTGCCATGGGTTAGCTGTTTGGGTGGGTTGGATTGGTTGATGGGTTGGACGCGATGATCTTGAAGGTCTCTTCCAACCTGGTTTGGTTTATTCTAAATAAAGGTTTATTCTAAATATTTGGAGCAAAGTTTCAAGGACAGCAGGGCTTTTGAGCAAATGTTGGCACAATGGGGTACAATACTGCTTGAGATAACAAATAGTTCTGAAGGATGATACCACTCAGGTGTTGGATGAGTTATTGTTAGATCAGAACTCATTGAAACATGTGTTACTGCAAAATCATGCTGCAGTCAATTTTTGTTGTTAGCTCATGGATGTGAAGATTTTGAAGGAATGTGTTGTTTTAACCTGTCAGATCATAGAGTGTGAATGCATGCTGAGATTAAGTGGCTAAAGAATCATACGCACGCTGTTGCAATTGTAAAAAGTCCCTCGGATGATTGGTTAAGATCAATTTTTGGGAATGTGTCATAGTGGGTTATACAATTGATAAAAGAAGCTTTAAGGTTTTTAGGTATTATTGTATTAATTTTTATTATTGTTAAACTTGTTTAAAATTGTATTATGCAATGTGTTCAAAGGATAACCTCCAAGGCCTTACTTGCACAAAAGAAAAATGGGGGAATTGTTGGGGTTTGGTTTAAGCAAGAGGGGACATGAGTCCCAGGAACACCTGTGCAATTCAGGCCTTGAAGGATTCTCTGTTGATAATATAGCAATGGAGTAGTAGCTGTGGGGAAGTGCTGATTGCTTTGGTATGCTAAGGTCAAGCTGCCCCTGAGAAGAGGCAAGCAAGATAAGGAGGAGGCGAGATCTGGGAAAAAGAGCAATTAGACTGAGTAGAAAAAAATCCACAGAGTAGTGAAAACAATGATGTAACCTTTTAGAGAGAAACCAATAGTATGTGTCAAATTAGAATAGAATTAACTATGCATAAGATAAGACTATAAATAATGAAGTGTGGAACAATAAAGTTGGATGATTACTATCACTCATATTGAGTGCTGTCGTCCCTGCCTCCGTTCTCGTCACCTGGAGGTGTTCAGAAAAGGATTGGATGTGGCACTTGGAACCATGGTTTAGTTGTCATGAGGTGTTAGGTATTAGGTGATAGGTTGGACCTGATGATCTCTGAGGTCTTTTCCGGCCTGGTTGATTCTATGATCTCTAACAACTTGAAAACAATATGTGGAAACAGGCTGGCCAAGAGACCTAACAGGATTGAAGTCACTCTTCCTTTTTTTCCACTTCAGCCTTTCTTAGTGTCACTAAAAGGAATTGCTAGCAGGACACTTATCCTATGTATTGCTGTACCCAACCATGGTGGGTTGCCCTGTGTACTGCTTGTGAAAAACACAAGGAAGTACTGACATTTACAGGGCTTTGGACAAAGAGCTGGAGACACTGTGTGGTGTGAAGATAGGTCTGCAGCGCATTGCAGAGGTGTGACAGAAGTCCATGTAGATGTGCCATAACAGTATCACAGTATCACAGTATAACTAAGGTTGGAAGAGACCTCGAGGATCATCGAGTCCAACCTATCACCACAGACCTCATGACTACTAAACCATGGCACCAAGTGCCACGTCCAATCCCCTCTTGACCACCTCCCTGGACAGCCAGGGCTAATGACGAACGACTCGCTCAGTGAAGAACTTTCTCCTCACCTCGAGTCTAAACCTCCCCGGCACAGCTTGAGACTGTGTCCTCTTGTTCTGGTGCTGGTTGCCTGGGAGAAGAGACCAACCCCTTCCTGGCTACAACCACCCCTCAGGTAGTTGTAGAGGGCAATGAGGTCACCCCTGAGCCTCCTCTTCTCCAGGCTAATCAATCCCAGCTCCCTCAGCCTCTCCTCATAGGGCTGTGTTCAAGGCCTCTCACCAGCCTTGTTGCCCTTCTCTGGACACATTCAAGTGTCTCAATGTCCTTCTTAAACCGAGAGGCCCAGAACTGGACACAGGACTCAAGGTGCAGCCTAACCAATGCAGACTACAGGGGCACAATGACTTCCCTGCTCCTGCTGGCCACACTATTCCTAATGCAGGCCAGGATGCCATTAGCCTTCTTGACCACCTGGGCACACTGCTGGCTCATATTCAGGCGGCTATCAATCAGCACCCCCAGGTCCCTCTCTGTTTGGCAGCTCTCCAGCCACTCTGACCCCAGCCTGTAGCTCTGCATGGGATTGCCGTGGCCAAAGTGCAGCACCCAGCACTTGGACTTGTTGAATGCCATCCCATTGGACTCTGCCCATCTGTCCAGTCAGTCGAGGTTTCAGGGCAGCTTTCTAGCTCTGAGCATCATGCTGAAGGAAGCAGGTGGAAGCAGAAATGGCAAACCTGCAGTGTGTTGTGTCCATACAGCAGGGTTGTACTTCTGGCAGTGCAGCTGCAAGTTCACCATGATCTGCCAGCTTGACCCTTCCACTGCCTCCATCAAGGCATTTATTTTGTTTTCTCCCCTCTATCTCATTAAGTCAATCCCACTGCTGTAGGGTGAGAAGTGGTGGTCTGCAGAGCAAGTGACCTTAAGGAGCAATTTTGGCCCCCCGATAACCAGTTAGAACAGACCACCCGGGGCTGTGCAAGCTTCATTAGAGTCTATATTTGCATATGCAGGATTCTGAGCTTGCAGTTGCTGGCTGTGAGTGCATTTTGTCCATGTTTCCTGGGCTGCCTATAGCTCCCTCCATCTTGTCTCCATCTCCCATCATTATGTCTCCTTGATACACAGGCACGATACTCCAGGTATCTGAGGAGGAAATGCCACATATACAAAGACCACTCAGAAGGTCAGTGGTGCTATTTGCACCTGTCTCCAGGCTTTTACAGAGATATTTGTAAGTGATAAGGGCTACAGCTCACCTGACTGCACAGAAGACAGTCTCCCAAGGCTCTCTTTTAGGTCTGTCCAAGAACAAACCTTAGTGTGCCCTGATACAGCCAATCTAGACTGTAACAAAATAAGGAAAAGCAGTCTGTTATTATTCTTTGTGTAACACAGCTTGAGTACTCATGAGTCACAATTTGCTCTCAGCCCTGGCTGAAGGAAAATGCCTGCTGATGTCAGTGGAACATGAGGACTCTGAGGATCTTCTCAAGGTGTTCTGACATGCATACCACACCGTTGGAACCTGAAGAACCTCAAAACTCTTGCCAAATATTAGTAAAGTTACAACCAATGTGCACTTGTCATTGAGATGGAGGGAAGGAAGGGATTTCACACATGCAGACACATATATAAGAACTTCTGATGTTCTTCAAAGGTGATTTTCTGTGCACTCTGGGATTTGATCCATGCAAAAATACTTCCTGCTTATTTTGTGCTCTGCAAATAACACTAACATACCAAGGTTCTGAGCACTTGAAGTTGAGAGCGAGATCTCAGCTCCTGTAAACAGTGTAGCTGGAGATTCCCTGGCTGTCATGATCCACAGTGGCAGAAGAGCTACTGTGCCCGGTTGACGCTGTCCCTTTAAGAAAGGGAATATGGTGGACGGAAGTTGGTAAACGGAAGGAAGAGTCTAAACTAATTTTCATTGGTCAAGTGGGAGGAAGCACTATCTGGCCTGAGAGTGAAGTGGGCATTCCCAGCACTTCTCTGTCACTCTTGCTTCCGCCTTTCCACAAGGCAGCAACTCTTTGCTGTGCTGGGCTTTCTGCCAAGACTTCAGCCTTGAAGATAAGAAAAGCCAAGTCTGTATTAACTGCTTCTAATTAACACAAACTGCTTTTAACTTCTTTCTTTTCTCTTTCTCCCTCTTTTCCGAACTATTCTGGGGAAAGGGGGGAAGAGAGGGGAGAGCGGAGGTGAGGATCCCCCTCGGCCGAGGGGGGCTACTCTCATTTCTGTGTTACACTGCTGTATATCTTTGTATATATTGTAGATATTGTAAATTTGTAAATATTCCCCTGCAAAATCCTACACTGCTTTGTAAATATAGCTCCACTGCTTTGCTAATTCGGCTGGTGAGTTTTTTTTTCCTTTCCCTTCAATTTTTTTTCCCTTTTACCTTACAAGGGGGAAGGGAAGAGGCTTCTCGGCCTTACCCTTTCACCCACCACATTTTTTTTATTGGCGCCCAACGTGGGGCTCGAACCCACGACCCTGAGATTAAGAGTCTCATGCTCTACCGACATTTAGCAGCTCTAAATGACTTTGCTGATTCCAGCAAGCTGCCAAAGGCGTCAGCTGGTACCAACATGGCTCCCACTCCTTCTCCTTCTTCTTCTTCTCCATCGGCCATTAACGGAGCAACGTCACTTCCACCTACTCCCTCGGTGGGACCGGAAGTCACTGCCCCAGCAGCTGATTTATCTCAGGACCTGTCAGCTTCCATTAAGGTGGCTGTAAATTCAAACACAGCTCCAGTTAAGGTGGCTCCTTTAAAGACTAGAAGTGGAAAGGCCAAAGATGGAGAAGAAGAGGAGCTGGAGACTGATCCTGGTGAGGGGCCCTCTACTCTAAGAGATCCTGCTCAGGAGGAAGAGGTGGTTTGTTTTAAAGATCTAGTTAACCTAGTGAGATCAAAGCAGGATGGAGATGAAGCTAGGAAAGCAGCTGGCAAAGGTGGTTCTCAGCTTAAAGAGATCCTTAGGAGAATGACAGCAGGATTATATGGACAAAAAATTCAGGGAGACGAGGCGGAAGATGATATTTTGGAATGTTCTTCTCCACGGGAGGAATTGCGTAATGTCCGTAAAGATTTCACCAGGGCAGATAAGGAACCAATTCTAGCTTGGCTCAGTAGGTGTTATGATACAGGTGCTCCGGCTCTAACAGTTGGAGACAAGTCAGCAGCTCAGTTAGGAACTCTCTCAAGGGATAATGGAATAGATAGACATCTAGGCAGAGCTCTCGGTAAGGTTAGTCTGTGGATACGCCTTTTAATGGCGGTTGCCCTGAGATACCCTTCCGAGATGATCTTCCATGGAATCCTAAACCCTGGACTACCATAGATGAGGGAATTAAGCGCTTGAGAGAATTTGCTGTTAGAGAGCTACTCTATGGTGAACATGAAACTCTGAATCCTGATGACATTCCTGTGGGTATTGGTCTTGCAAAAAAGATCATCAAACTTGCTCCTTCCAATTATGCAAACATTCTGGCAAGCAGAATTGTGTCAAGAAGTTATGGTGGAGCTTCTCCTACGGTTGGCCAATTCAGTGATCAAATGAGACAACTGGAGGATAGCATGACACGTGGTTCTTTGGTGTCAGCCATTAAAACGATGTCTGGTGATATTCAGAATTGCATAAGAGACTTAAAAGATGAATTTAGAAATTCCATATCCCAATTGGCACAAAGGGATAATTTCAATTCTTCCTCCAGGTGGATACAAGTTTCATCTGTGAGGAATACACGTCCTCCAAGGAGGTCATTCCAAAACAGGTCATTCCAGAACAGGTCGTTCCAAAACAGACCACCAAGGCAATCACGTAGAACTATTTGGATAACTCTGCGTGATCAGTTTGGTGAGAACATGAACCGCTGGGATGGCCAACCAACTTCTAATCTTTTCAGGAGACTGAGGGAATTGCAAAGTGGCAGAACCCGAGGTAGCAATACCAGAAGGGTAGCTGTTACTTCCACAGTTCCCCACAACGACTCTTATGGCTCCAACAGTGGCTCCGGTTATAACATGCAAAGTTATAACCCTGCAAACTATGTGCAATGCACATGTGCGCATGTTCCCCATAACTAGGGATGCCCTGCCTCCCGCCAGGGGGAGGAGAGGGATAACAGAGATAATAGAATCTATTGGGATGTGTACATCCAGTGGCCTGGCACTTCACAATTTCGGAAGTACAGGGCCTTGGTTGACACAGGAGCTCAGTGCACCATAATACCATCAAATTATCAGGGATCAGAGTCTATAACTATTCTGGGAGTCACTGGTGGATCTCAAGAGTTAAGTAAGGTAGAGGTTAATATAAGTTTAACTGGTAAACAATGGAAGAAGCATACAGTTGTGACCGGACCTGATGCACCTTGTATTTTGGGAATTGATTTTCTGAGAGAAGGGCGTTTCAAGGACCCTAGAGGTTACAAATGGGCTTTTGGAGTAGCTTCAATAGAAATTGATGGACAAAGATTGAAGCTGTCTGCTAGACCTGAACTTTCTGATGAATCTGCAGTTGTGGGACAGCATAAGATACAGGACATTAAATTGCCGGTTGCTTCTCAGACTGTGCATCACAGACAATACAGAACCAACCGTGACTCTTTGTTGCCCATTCAGAATCTGATTCGTCAGTTGGAGAGTCAGAAAGTCGTCAGCAAAACTCATTCACCTTTCAACAGTCCAGTGTGGCCTGTGCGGAAGCAGAATGGAGACTGGCGTCTGACAGTAGACTACCGAGCCCTAAATGAAGTGACACCACCTATGAGCGCAGCAGTACCAGACATGATGGAACTACAGTATGAGCTGGAATCCAAAGAGGCCAAATGGTATGCTACCATAGACATTGCTAATGCATTTTTCTCTATTCCCATAGCAGAGGAATGCAGGCCTCAGTTCGCTTTCACCTGGAGAGGAATCCAGTACACTTTCAACAGGCTGCCAATGGGCTGGATCCACAGCTCAAGCATCTGTCATGCAGTGATCCACGATGCTCTGGAGAAAGGCAGTGCTCCAGAACACATCCAGTTCATCGATGATATCATCGTCTGGGGTAAAACTGCTGAGGAAGTCTTTGAGAAAGGTAACAAAATCATTGACATTCTTCTGAATGCAGGTTTTGCCATCAAACGAGACAAGGTGAAAGGACCTACCACAGAAATTCAGTTTCTGGGAGTGCGATGGCAGGATGGACGCAGACACATTCCAGTGGATGTGGTAAATAGAGTCTCTACCATGGCAAGTCCCACAAACAAGCAAGAGACCCTACGTTTCTTGGGGATAGTGGGATTTTGGAGACTGCACATTCCTGGATACAGTCAGATTGTGAAACCTCTGTATGATGTGACTCGAAAGAGAAACCATTTCCACTGGGGACCTGAACAACAAGCAGCCTTTGACCAGATAAAGCAAGAGGTAATTCAAGCAATGGGTCTGGGACCTGTCCGAGATGGTCCAGACATTAAGAACATTTTGTACACGGCTGCAAGTGACAATGGTCCAACCTGGTGCTTGTGGCAAAAGCTCCAGGTGAGACACGTGGACGACCTCTTGGTTTCTGCAGTCGAGGTTACAGAGGTTCAGAGGCAAATTATACTCCAACAGAGAAAGAAATTCTAGCTGCCTATGAAGGAGTAAAAGCATCTTCTCAAGTAATTGGAATTGAATCACAACTTATTCTAGCTCCCAGATTACCAGTTTTGAATTGGATGTTCAAAGGCAAAGGCTTCACACCACATCATGCCACAGACTCAACATGGTCTAAGTGGATGGCTCTGATAACACAGAGAGCTCGAATGGGAAATCTTGAAAGACCTGGTCTGGTGGAGATGATCTCAAGTTGGCCTGAAGGTACCAAGTGTGCTAAACCTCCAGAGGAGAAAGTAACTCGTGCTGAGGAAGCTCCTCCTTACAATGACCTTTCTGATGATGAAAAGAAATATGCTTTGTTCACAGACGGTTCCTGTCGTCTTGTTGGAAACAAGCAAAGGTGGAAGTCTGCAGTGTGGAGTCCAACACGCCGAGTTGCAGAGGCGAAAGATGGAGAAGGAGAATCCAGTCAGTTCGCAGAGGTAAAAGCTGTCCAGCTAGCTCTCGACGTAGCTGAACGTGAGAGATGGCCAAAGCTTTATCTCTACACCGACACATGGATGGTAGCCAATGCTCTATGGGGTTGGCTAAAGAACTGGAAGAAGAGTGGTTGGCAGAGAAAAGGAAAACCCATTTGGGCAGCCAACCTGTGGCAGGACATTGCTGATCGAATCGAGAGAATTCCAGTGAAAGTGAGACACATCGATGCTCACATTCCTAAGAGCAAAGCTACTGAGGAACAGCAACACAACCATCAGGCAGATCTAGCTGCAAGAGTTTCTCAAGTAGACATGGACTCTAATCTTGATCTCGACTGGAAACACCGAGGTGAGATATTCTTAGCTCGGTGGGCTCACGATTCGTCAGGACATCAAGGCAGAGATGCAACATACCAATGGGCTCGTGACAGATCCATAGACATTTCCATGGATGCTATTACACAAGTCATCCATGACTGTGACATTTGTGCTGCTATTAAGCAGGCAAAACGACTTAAGCCCTTGTGGTATGGTGACAGATGGTCCAAGTACAAGTATGGTGAAGCTTGGCAGATTGACTACATCACTCTACCACGTTCTCGTTCTGGTAAGCAATACGTGCTTACTATGGTAGAGGCAAACACTGGATGGTTGGAAACTTATCCAGTTCCACATGCAACTGCACGCAACACCATTCTCGGTCTGGAGAGACAGATCCTGTGGAGACACAGAACTCCAGAGAGGATTGAGTCAGACAACGGAACTCATTTCAAGAACAACCTTGTGAAGAACTGGGCCAAAGAGCACGGTATTGAGTGGATGTTCCACATTCCCTACTACGCACCAGCTTCAGGAAAGATTGAACGCTACAACGGTTTGTTGAAGACCACTCTTAAAGCCATGGGGGGTGGATCTTTGAAAAACTGGGAAAAACATTTAGCACAAGCAACCTGGCTGGTAAATAGTAGAGGTTCAGTGAACCGAGCTGGACCTGCACATTCAGATTTGCTGCGGAAAGTGGAGGGTGATAGAGTTCCTGTTGTTAGAGAAAAGAATCTGTTAGGTAAAACTGTTTGGGTATTTTCACCCTCGGGAGAGGCTAAACCTGTCCGAGGGGTGGTTTCAGCTGAAGGTCCAGGTCACACTTATTGGGTAATGCAAGAGAATGGTGAAATTCAGTGTATTCCACAAAGAAATTTAACTATAGCAGAAAGAGGTTAACTTCGAACTGCTGTACAGCTACATCGCGCCCAAAAGAAGAATCAACGAGGAATCTACGGTGCACGAACCCTGAGAACCCTGAGAGCCCTGAGTCAACTAAGAGACCCTGAGATTTCCCTGTTTCCCTTTTTCTTTGCTTCGTCAGCGAAGAAAATGAACTGTTTTCCATTTTTCTCATTTTCTGATTTTCTTGGACTTTTGAATCATCTACACCTGAGCATAGCCGGAATGGACTATGAACTCTATTCATGAACTGTAAATATCATCTTGGAATGGATGGACAGTATAAACAGCCAATGAAAATTGTTTAGAAGGGGTGGATTGTGCCCGGTTGACGCTGTCCCTTTAAGAAAGGGAATATGGTGGACGGAAGTTGGTAAACGGAAGGAAGAGTCTAAACTAATTTTCATTGGTCAAGTGGGAGGAAGCACTATCTGGCCTGAGAGTGAAGTGGGCATTCCCAGCACTTCTCTGTCACTCTTGCTTCCGCCTTTCCACAAGGCAGCAACTCTTTGCTGTGCTGGGCTTTCTGCCAAGACTTCGGCCTTGAAGATAAGAAAAGCCAAGTCTGTATTAACTGCTTCTAATTAACACAAACTGCTTTTAACTTCTTTCTTTTCTCTTTCTCCCTCTTTTCCGAACTATTCTGGGGAAAGGGGGGAAGAGAGGGGAGAGCGGAGGTGAGGATCCCCCTCGGCCGAGGGGGGCTACTCTCATTTCTGTGTTACACTGCTGTATATCTTTGTATATATTGTAGATATTGTAAATTTGTAAATATTCCCCTGCAAAATCCTACACTGCTTTGTAAATATAGCTCCACTGCTTTGCTAATTCGGCTGGTGAGTTTTTTTTTCCTTTCCCTTCAATTTTTTTTCCCTTTTACCTTACAAGGGGGAAGGGAAGAGGCTTCTCGGCCTTACCCTTTCACCCACCACAGCTACCCTAGAAAGACAGCCTGGCTTTCTCTGCTGTAACCTATGACCAGCAGTTACAGAGTAGGGCAGTGGCATGGCTGTGTCCTCAGCTTCTCTTTCTGTTGCCTTGGTGGGGATGTAGGTGGGTGAAGACAAACCCTCCCCATGTCTGAGCTGTTTTGTTCCGAGGTGGTTCAGGACTCCCATGTCCTGGCTCCTTCATGTGAGTGCCACATGCAAAACCCACATTTTGTTTCTTTTCTCTTTTTTTTTTTCTTCTAAGGCCATGAGAGGGAAAACCAGGACATTATTGAAGGATGGGCAAAGGTAAAAGGCCTGCAGGACTATCCGGCCTTCTGATAAGATAAGGGATACCTGCAGGACTCCCTGGCGCCCTGCCAAGATAAGGAATGCCACAGAACATGATGGATGTAGCTGAATTATCACGAAGTGTCACAAGGGCACTGTAGTCGTGTAATCGTGAGGGTCGTAAAACAAGTAGGGGGCTTATCCAAACAAGATGTGTGTGGCTAGCTGAAGTAGGATGTTAAAACTGCAAGAGGTGGGATTGACATGTAACCTGTAACCAATAATATGTTACCAAGTAGGCATAGTTATAGCAAACTGTATATAAGATGTGTCTGATGCTCAATAAAGTTGGATTCCGCTGATCACATTGGTCGTTGTAGCGGCCCCTTCTTGCAACAAATGGTGGAGAATGCGGGCAACGGCGCCTTGAACAGGGACCCCACAGAGTAGGTCCTGAACCCAACAAGGAGGGTTCTGCAAATCTCCGAAAGGAGTCACAGCGAAGAAGGAAGCCGTGCCGTTCCGAAAAGGACTATTCAGGGTTCGAGAGCGCGAAAAGCAAGAAGTATTCCGGTCCAGGATAGCAGTACTGGTGCTGTGTTTACCGACCCACAGAGAGGCGGAGGAAGCAGCAGGAGACTGAAGACGCCGTAAGCCGATACTGCTCTGAGTAGACTGTGCGCACAGGTATATTACCGCATAATAGTAATGGAGAGGCAAGGCGGCGTATGATTTATTTAAGTGCTTTTTAGAAAAGCGAGGATGTAAGTTGGATTTTAAAAGGGAGTTAGTACCCCCGTTAGAATATGCAGAGGAGGAATTTCCTCCAACGCCTCACTCTTCTGAGTTGCCGAAGGGTGAAGAAGTTGTGGAGACAAAGGAAGTAAAAAGGGAAGAGGTTAACGATGATTTAGGACAAAGAAACAGAGATTATTGGAGAAGGGTTGCAGAGCATTTACACGAGAAGGGAGATGAAGAAGGAGAATGGTGTAAGTTAGGAGATAAGCTTTTGACAAACTGTGGGACTGGGTCACCATCAAGCTGCAAAAGCCGTGGCGAGAATGCGTGAACTGTGTTAAAACCTATGAACTGGAACAGCGAATGGCTGCTGCAGTTAGAGCAACTTTGTCAGGACGAGATGCAGCGCCAGGTGTATCTGAGTTGCAGCTGAAAGATGTGTTTGAGAACTATCGACCGATCGACCGGGGCCGCCCCCGATATATCTTGCGGCGACCACACCGTTTACCAGCCGTCACCACTGCCGTTTGCACACAGCGGGGAAAAAGCCGAAAAAAGGCAGCTCAGTGTGTTCGACCCGGATACCATCCTAGGGTGCTGAGAGAGCTGGCAGATGTGCTAGCTAGACCACTCTCCATCATTTTCCTCCAGTCCTGGCTCACAGGTGAGGTCCCAGATGACTGGAAACTGGCCAACGTGGTCCCCATCCAAAAGAAGGGTCGGATGGAGGAACCTGGAAACTACAGGCCAGTCAGCCTGACCTCAGTGCCAGGGAAAGTGATGGAGCAGATTATCCTGGCGGCAATAACTGCGCACCTGAAGGATGGTCAAGGGCTCAGGTCCAGCCAACATGGATTCAGGAAGGGCAGATCCTGCCTCTCCAACCAGATCTCCTTCTATGATCAGGTGATCCGCCTGGTGGATGTAGGGAGGCCTGTGGATGTGGTCTACCTAGACTTCAGCAAGGCCTTTGACACCGTCCCCCACAGCAAACTGCTGACTAAGCTGTCAGCCCGTGGATTGGACCATTACACTCTGTGCTGGGTTAGGAACTGGCTGGAGGACCGGGCCCAGAGAGTGGTAGTGAACGGTGCCACACCCAGCTGGAGGCCAGCCACCAGTGGTGTCCCCCAGGGATCAGTGCTGGGCCCTGTCCTCTTCAACATATTCGTTGATGATCTGGATGAAGGGGTAGAGTCAGTCATCAGCAAGTTTGCAGATGACACAAAGTTAGGGGCAGATGTTAGTCAGTTAGAGGGTAGAAAGGCTCTGCAGAGGGACCTCGACTGACTGGACAGATGGGCAGAGTCCAATGGGATGGCATTCAACAAGTCCAAGTGCCGAGTGCTGCACTTTGGCTACGGCAATCCCATGCAGACCTACAGGCTGGGGTCGGAGTGGCTGGAGAGCTCCCAAACAGAGAGGGACCTGGGTGTGCTGATTGACAGCCACCTGAATATGAGCCAACAGTGTGCCCAGGTGACCAGGAGGGCCAATGGCATCCTGGCCTGCATTAGGAATAGTGTGGCCAGCAGGAGCAGGGAGGTCATAGTGCCCCTGTACTCTGCTTTGGTTAGACCGCACCTTGAGTACTGTGTCCAGTTCTGGGCCCCTCAGTTTAAGAAGGACATCACAACACTTGAGCGTGTCCAGAGAAGGGCAACAAGGCTGGTGAGAGGCCTTGAACACAAGCCCTATGAGGAGAGGCTGAGGGAGCTGGGATTGTTTAGCCTGGAGAAGAGGAGGCTCAGGGGTGACCTCATTGCCCTCTACAACTACCTGAAGGGTGGTTGTAGCCAGGAGGGGGTTGGCCTCTTCTCCCAGGCAGCCAGCACCAGAACAAGGGGACACAGTCTCAAGCTGCGCCAGGGGAGGTTCAGACTCGAGGTGAGGAGGAAGTTCTTCACCGAGCGAGTCATTCGGCATTGGAACGGGTTGCCCAGGGAGGTGGTTGAGTCATCGACCCTGGAGGCGTTCAAGGGGAGATTGGACGTGGCACTTGGTGCCATGGTCTAGGCATGGGGTCTGTGTTGATAGGTTGGACTCGATGATCCTCAAGGTCCTTTCCAACCTAAGTGATACTGTGATACTGTGATACTGTGATCTCAAGCATTAATTCTGATTGCCCCTGACAATTTAGGACCACCCCCTCCCAGTTATGAATTTGACCATTTTATGGGCAATCTGAGGTTGATTGCCCCTGATAATCTATTTTGCCAATGCAGTCATGGACAGGAAAGATTTAAAATGCCACTAAATGAGTGTGGCAATGGATGATGAAACAGGAAGGACGATGACTGCCATCGGCTAAAGGCTCTAGTGGGTTGAGGTCTTCACAGCACCAGGACTGGATCAGAAGTTGGTTAATTAATTGCCTAATTCCACATATAATGTTACATTAACCATGCTTAGTCCTTATAAGGGGTTGTAGGCTTTGCAATGTGGAATGTGCTGGCAGTTGCTGAAGGCATTATGGAAGGAAGGCAAGGTTTTATGGTTCAATCAATTGCCTGAATTTATGGTTTTAGCATCAACTGGCATTCCAAAATGTGCCCCCATAACAACAGCAGATGCAATCGTAGACTCATAGAATGCACTGGCTTGGAAGGGACCTTTAAAAGTCATCTAGATCATCCCCCCTGCAGTAAGCAGGTGTGACCGTTTGAGGCTGCACCTTTAAGAAAGGGACACTATGGTTGAATGTTTTATAAACAAAAGACAGGTGTAAACGAATTTCATTGGTGGATTGGTAGATTACAGCTTAGAGCTC
Source organism: Melanerpes aurifrons (assembly GCA_011125475.1). Classification (NCBI taxonomy): domain Eukaryota; kingdom Metazoa; phylum Chordata; class Aves; order Piciformes; family Picidae; genus Melanerpes; species Melanerpes aurifrons. The sequence continues at coordinate 544,025 of WWNC01000170.1, forward strand.
TGAGTCCAGCAGAGACTTAGGGCAGTCTTGCACTTTTCCCCCCTCCTTTCACAGTTTGCGGCTTCTAGGCTTTCTGCCAGACTGACCTTGGACTGGTAAGCGTGAGGCCTGCAAAACTCGCTAACATTTTGCTCTAATTATAACTGCTTTCAATTAACAACTGCTCCTTTTCTCTCTTTCTAACCCTCTCTGGGGAAAAAGGGGAGAGAAGGGGGTACAGGGGGGGAGCCCTCCCTCTGGCAGGGGAGGGGAATCTCATTCCTGTGTTACTTTGTTGTATATTTCTGTGTACATATTGTAAATACTGTAAGTTGTGTATATATCCCCCTGCATTTCCTAAACCGCTTGTAAATATTGCACATTCATTTGCTCATCCGGCTGTGGTTAGCTGTGTTTTTGGTTTTTTTTTCCTTCACTTACAGGGGGGGAGAAGGCTGAGGCCTTCCCATCAACCGGGGACAGCAGGGACATCCTCAACTAATTCAGCTTGCTCAGAGCACCATGAAGCAGGGCCTTGAATGTCTCTAGGCCTGGGGCCTGCACCACCTCCTGTTGGCAGCCTATTCCAGTGTCCCACCACACTCACAGTAGAGCTGTTTCCTAATGTCCAATCTGAACCCACCCTTCTCTAGTTTCAAACCATTTCCCCTTGTTCTATTGCTATATGCCTTTGTAAATAGTCCTTCCTCAGCTTTCTTGTAGACCCTCTTCATGTACTGAAGGTCTCCTGAGAGCCTTTCCAGGCTGACTAACCCCAACTCTCAGCCTGTCTTCATAGGAGAGGTGCTCCAGTATTCTAATAATTTTTGTGGCTGGTCATCTTAGCTAGTCCAATGTGGATGCCTCAGGCATCCTATGAGACCTTAAAAAAAATTGCAAGCTGGCTACATGTGGGCACCAGAGCTTTGCCTTTTCTGACTGATCATAAGATGCCACACACGAAGTCAATGCAATATAAATATTAAAATTCTATGAATCACTCATAATAATATGTTCATGTAGATGATAGTTATAAGCTTTCATTTAATCTGGTAGGAAAGCCTGTCTCAACCATTCCCAGTTTTTGTAATCACAGGAGATATTGGCATTTCAAATGTACCCACTGAATTGTCAGGTCATATTCTACCAGTATGTTTGGCAATTCAAAAAATGACAGGAAAAGTTATAGAATAGATTTAAGCAATAAACAATGATATATTTTTTCCATATTCAACCAATGTTATGACTTCTGTTTTCTATTTTTGTCTCATAATAATGGAAAGTTTCTGATCTCTTACTCCATTATGGTGATTCAAAATAGTACAGGCTGACACATATCTAAGGGGGGAAAAAGGAGGAATAAGGTATTTTCAACTTATGTCTTGCATGGAAGATAAGTTTAAAAATATTCTTTGAAAAGATTTTCCTCATTGCAAATATCTTCACTCAGATCACTGTATCAAACTCAAACAACCCACACTACACATAGCAAGTGATACAAGTGATGAGGAAAAGGCTGAGGTACTTAATAACTTCTTTACCTCAGTCTTCACTGCAAGGGCCTCTAGCCACACTCCTGATGTTATGGAAGACAATGCCAGGGACGGGGAGGAAGAACTGCCCATTGTAAGTGAAGATCAGGTTCGTGATCACCTGAAGAACCTGAAAGTGCTCAAGTCCATGGGACCCGACAGGATACACCCACGGGTACTGAGAGAACTGGCAGATGAGGTTGCTAAACCCCTCTCTATTATATTTCAAAAGTCATGGCAATCTGGTGAAGTCCCCACGGACTGGAAAAGGGGAAACATTGCCCCCATTTTCAAAAAGGGTAAGAAGGAGGAACCAGGGAACTACAGGCCAGTCAGTCTCACCTCTGTGCCCGGAAAGATCATGGAGCAGATCCTCCTGGAGTCACTACTCGCTCAAAAGAATAGTGAAGAGGTGATTGGGAACAGTCAGCATGGCTTTGCCAAGGGCAAATCCTGCCTGACCAACCTGGTGGCCTTCTATGAGCAGGTGACAAAATTAATAGATGAGGGGAGAGCAACTGATGTCATTTACCTGGACCTGAGCAAAGCCTTCGACACTGTCCCGCACCACATCCTGGTCTCCAAACTGGTGACACATGGGTTTGATGGGTGGACCACTAGATGGATAAGGAACTGGCTTGATGGCCGCACCCAAAGAGTGGCTGTCAATGTGTCCATGTCCCAGTGGAGGCCAGTGACAAGCGGAGTCCCTCAGGGATCAGTCCTGGGACCTGTCTTGTTCAACATCTTTGTGGGCGCCATGGACAGTGGCATTGAGTGCACCCTCAGCAAGTTTGCTGATGACACCAAGCTGTGTGGTGCAGCAGACACGCTGGAGGGAAGGGAGGCCATCCAGAGGGACCTTGACAGGCTGGAGAGGTGGGCACAAGCCAACCTCATGAAGTTCAATAAGAGCAAGTGCAGGGTCCTGCATCTGGGTCGAGGCAATCCCAGGCACAAATCCAGGCTGGGCAGTGACTGGCTGGAAAGTAGCCCTGAGGAGAGAGACTTGGGGGTGCTGGTGGACAAAAAGCTCAACATGAGCTCTCAGTGTGCACTTGCAGCCCACAAAGCCAATCAGATCCTGGGCTGCATCAGGAGAAGTGTGGCTAGCAGGTCGAGGGAGGTGATCCTCCCCCTCTACTCAGCCCTGGTGAGACCCCACCTGGAGTACTGTGTCCAGTTCTGGAGCCCCTATTCCAAGAGGGATGTGGAGGTGCTGGAGCGTGTCCAGAGAAGGGCCACAAGGATGATCAGAGGGCTGGAGCACCTCTCCTCTGAGGACAGACTGAAGGAGTTGGGGCTGTTCAGTCTGCAGAAGAGAAGGCTCCGAGGTGACCTAATTGTGGCCTTCCAGTATCTGAAGGGGGCCTACAGGAAGGCTGGGGAAGGACTTCTCAGGATCTCAGGTAGTGATAGGACTAGGGGGAATGGAATGAAGCTAGAGGTGGGGAGATACAGGCTAGATGTGAGGAGGAGGTTCTTCACCATGAGAGTGGTGAAACCCTGGAATGGGTTGTCCAGGGAGGTGGTCGAGGCCCCGTCCCTGGGAGTGTTTAAGAGCAGGCTGGATGAGGCTCTGTCCATCCTGATCTAGTGTAGGGTGTCCCTGCCCATGGCAGGGGGGTTGGGACTAGATGATCCTTGTGGTCCCTTCCAACCCTGCATGAAACTATGAAACTATGAAACTATGAAAACTTTAGCTTCATAAATCCCATTTTGCAAGGCTTTATGTGACCACATTTTCTAACCAGTCTGTATTTATCTTGTGACTTAGATATTTTGTTTATTTTCAGCTGTTGGCAAATTACTCCCCATCTCAGGTAGGCAGATTTAACATTCATTTACACTCACAGAAGGAAGTTGAACTATTACACTGAGCAAGTAATATAACTGAGAACAGTTATTTTCAGGACAGTGTAATTACTGTGTAAGACTGTTAAGATGTCATATTTTCACTGTGCAATGGGATAATCTGTCTGTGTCTTTTGTGTTCCCACAGTTGGGTCTTGGGTATTGCAGCATGCATTCGATATGGATTATGGACATCCCAAACATATGATGAGTGCAGGATCTGGGCAAAAATGTATGATATGCACCCTGTTTACACATAGATGATTATAATGATTCAATCTTCTCAATCTTCTACATACAAATGATACAACAAGGTTTCCATTTTAGGAGGTTAAACTGCCCACATGTGTGACATATGCCCTTCATTATTCAGCATCCTACTGCAGCAGGCTGCAACTAACAGACAAGTTTCCACTACAGGCTGTGTGTTAGCAGCCTAACAACATCTAGCCCCTGAGATTACTTATCTAGACCTTCCAGAGTTCTATCCTGATTTGAGCTTCAGCTAAGCCAGAACAGAGACCAGAGTTAGGTATTTCAGTTATGGCAGGTAACTGGTGCAAAAGCAGAGCCAAAAGATTGACACCTCTTGTGCCTTTAATTCATGTCAGCATTGCACCAAACAGCCACCAAAATACCCATGAAGAAGTATGTCTTGAGAGGCCAGTTTTTCATGACTAACCCTACAGGTTAGAACAGAGGAAAAGCAGCTTGTTTAATTGCAACATTTGTTTTCATTTAATGGATTCATAACTTTCAGGGCCCAAAGAGAGTACTCTGATCAGGATGTGACTCAGTTGGTAGCACATAGGACCCTTAATGGGAAGGTCATGAGTTCAAGCCTTCAGTGGGCAGTAGTGTCCTCCCTACTCTAGTCATGAGGTCTGTGGTGACAGGTTGGACTTGATGATCTTTGAGGTCTCTTCCAACCTTAGTGATACTGATTATCTAGTCTGACCTCAGAGGCCATGAGGCTTCATCTGATGATTCCTGCACAGACTGAGAAGTTTTTCCTCACTACATAAGGAAACTCTCCAGCCAGATATATGGGTGAGCATTACCTCATGCAATATACTGGGTTGTATCCTGAGCATATTTTCCCAGCTTGTAAATCCTGAGGAGTTTCAATTGGCACCTCAGGGCTTACATGGATAAAAGAAAAATCAGAATCTGGCTCACCCTTCCTCTCTATATGACAACCAGTGGAAAGTCTTCTGTACTCTGGTTAAAACGGTGTAAGATACATATTTATGGATATGTGGTACATTGTTTAGATTGAAGTAAGTGGCCTTTTTGCACTAATCACAAATTTTGGACTTGTTTAGCTGACAAGGAAGAATCTTCAATACTTTTATTGCAGTTCACAGATGTGTCTGACCTTCTGCCTTGCTCAAATCAAATTTCATCCCCAGTATCTGCAATGAATCCAGCACTAGCTCATGTCATCAGAGCAAGTCTTCCAAAAAGACTTAAATTAAGACTCTACCATAGCATTAAGCATCTCTTTTCAAGCATTTTTAGAAGCTATGTACCTACCTCCAGTGAGGAAAAAAAGTGAACACCGTATAATTACAGACTGAAAATCCCTGAATGTAGGCAAATTACACCTTTATCCATGCTGTTAAATGCAGAACCTGCCTATTTTAAATACAGCTCAGTCAGATGTGACAAGAAATTAAACAGTTTGAGTAGATCACTTAAGGTAATATTCCACTGCTCAGAAATATTCTGCATCTGTGCATCTGTACTGTCACACCACAGTCAATGGGGGAAAAAATGGGGCTAGGACAGCTATGTGTGTCAATCAGGTTATTATATAGCTAAATCTGGGTCTCTGACAGCCAAAATTTTCGAGATCTGCATTTGGCTGAGATCACCTGCTTTCTTTGATATGCACAGTTAGGTTTTAAGTTATGGTCTGTATGTTGCATGCTTTTGTCGTGGGTTTGAGAGAAAGTCTCAGCCTTCTCCCCCCACAAAGAGAAGAAAAAGACATAACCACAGCTAGCCAGCCGGAGGAGCAAAAGGGAAATGCTATATTTACAAGCAATTTTTAGGGAATGCAGGATATATACAATATATACACAGAAATATACAACAAAGTAAAAAGAAAAACAATAATACAGGAACGAAATTCCCTCCTCTGCTGAGGAGGGTTCCCCCCCTGTACCCCCTTCTCTCCCCTTTTTCCCCAAAGAGGGTTAAAAAGAGAGAAAAAGAGCAATTGTTAATGAAGCAGAATATGTTAGTAGGCCACACGCTTATCTGTCCAAGGTCAGTCTGGCAGAGAGCCCAGCGGCAGACGAGCTGGAAAGGAGAAGGGAAGGAAGTGAAATTGAGGAAAGTCCCATTCGCACTCAAGCTCAAAACTGCCCTTTTTGACAATCCACCAATGAAATTAGTTTAGAATATCTGATTGTTTTTGTTAACATTTCCAAAACATTCAGCCATAATGCCCAAGTACTGTCCTTTTCTGAAAGGCACAGCCTCAAACGGTCACAGTCCATCCCTTCTAAACAATTTCATTGGCTGTTCATACTGTCCATCCAATCCAAAACAATATTTACAGTTCGTAAGTAAGGTTCATAGTCCATTCCGGCTATACGCAGATGTAGATGATTCAAAAGTCTAAGAAAATCAGGAAATGAGAAAAATGGAAAACATTTTATCTCTTAGCCGACGAAGCAAAGAAAAGGGAAACAGGGATTCTCAGGGTCTCTTAGTTGACTCGGGGCTCTCAGGGTTCTCAGGGTACGTGCACCGTAGATTTCTTGCAGATACTTACTTTGGATGCGATGTAGCTAAAGTTAAATTTCTTTGTGGAATACACTGAATTTCACCATTCTCTTGCATTACCCAATAAGTGTGACCCGGACCTTCAGCTGAAACCACCCCTCGGACAGGTTTAGCCTCTCCTGAGGGAGAAAATACCCAAACAGTTTTACCTAACAGATTCTTTTCTCTAACAACAGGAACTCTATCACATTCTACTTTCTGTAGCAGATCTGAATGTTCAGGTCCAGCTCAGTTCACTGAACCTCTACTATTTACCAGCCAGGTTGCTTGTGCTAAATGTTTTTCCCAGTTTTTCAAAGATCCACCCCCCATGGCTTTAAGAGTGGTCTTCAACAAACCGTTGTAGCGTTCAATCTTCCCTGAAGCTGGTGCATAGTAAGGAATGTGGAATATCCACTCAATACCGTGCTCTTTTGCCCAGTTCTTTACAGGGTTGTTCTTGAAATGAGTTCCGTTGTCTGACTCAATCCTCTCTGGATTTCCGTTTCTCCACAGGATCTGTCTCTCCAGACCAAGAATGGTGTTGCGTGCAGTTGCATGTGGAACTGGATAAGTTTCCAACCATCCAGTGTTTGCCTCTACCATAGTAAGCACGTATTGCTTACCAGAACGAGAACGTGGTAGAGTGATGTAGTCAATCTGCCAAGCTTCACCATACTTGTACTTGGACCATCTGTCACCATACCACAAGGGCTTAAGTCGTTTTGCCTGCTTAATAGCAGCACAAATGTCACAGTCAAGGATGACTTGTGTGATAGCATCCATGGAAATGCCTATGGATCTGTCATGAGCCTATTGGTATGTTGCATCTCTGCCTTGATGTCCTGACGAATCATGAGCCCACCGAGCTAAGAATATCTCACCTCGGTGTTTCCAGTCGAGATCAAGATTAGAGTCCATGTCTACTTGAGAAACTCTTGCAGCTAGATCTGCCTGATGGTTGTGTTGCTGTTCCTCAGTAGCTTTGCTCTTAGGAATGTGAGCATCGATGTGTCTCACTTTCACTGGAATTCTCTCGACTCGATCGGCAATGTCCTGCCACAGTTTGGCTGTCCAAATGGGTTTTCCTTTCCTCTGCCAACCATTCTTCTTCCAGTTCTTTAGCCAACCCCATAGAGCATTGGCTACCATCCATGTGTCGGTGTAGAGATAAAGCTTTGGCCATCTCTCACGTTCAGCCACATCGAGAGCTAGCTGGACAGCTTTTACCTCTGCGAACTGACTGGATTCTCCTTCTCCATCCTTCGCCTCTGCAACTCGGCGTGTTGGACTCCACACTGCAGACTTCCACCTTCGCTTGTTTCCAACAAGACGACAGGAACCGTCTGTGAACAAAGCATATTTCTTTTCATCATCAGAAAGGTCATTGTAAGGAGGAGCTTCCTCAGCACGAGTTACTTTCTCCTCTGGAGGTTTAGCACACTTGGTACCTTCAGGCCAACTTGAGATCATCTCCACCAGACCAGGTCTTTCAAGATTTCCCATTCGAGCTCTCTGTGTTATCAGAGCCATCCACTTAGACCATGTTGAGTCTGTGGCATGATGTGGTGTGAAGCCTTTGCCTTTGAACATCCAATTCAAAACTGGTAATCTGGGAGCTAGAATAAGTTGTGATTCAATTCCAATTACTTGAGAAGATGCTTTTACTCCTTCATAGGCAGCTAGAATTTCTTTCTCTGTTGGAGTATAATTTGCCTCTGAACCTCTGTAACCTCGACTGCAGAAACCAAGAGGTCGTCCACGTGTCTCACCTGGAGCTTTTTGCCACAAGCACCAGGTTGGACCATTGTCACTTGCAGCCGTGTACAGAATGTTCTTAATGTCTGGACCATCTCGGACAGGTCCCAGACCCACTGCTTGAACTACCTCTTGCTTTATCTGGTCAAAGGCTGCTTGTTGTTCAGGTCCCCAGTGGAAACTGTTTCTCTTTTGAGTCACATCATACAGAAGTTTCACAATCTGACTGTATCCAGGAATGTGCAGTCTCCAAAATCACACTATCCCAAAGAAACGTAGGGTTTCTTGCTTGTTCGTGGGATTTGCCATGGTAGAGACTCTATTTGCCACATCCACTGGAATGTGTCGGCGTCCATCCTGCCACCGCACTCCCAGAAACTCAGTCTCTGTGGTAGGTCCTTTCACCTTGTCTCACTTCATGGCAAAACCTGCATTCAGAAGAATGTCAATGATTTTGTTACCTTTCTCGAAGACTTCCTCAGCAGTTTTACCCCAGACAATGATATCATCGATGATCTGGATGTGTTCTAGAGCACCACCTTTCTCCAGAGCATCATGAATTGCTGCATGACAGATGCTTGAGCTGTGGATCCAGCCCATTGGCAGTCTGTTGAAAGTGTACTGGATTCCTCTCCAAGTGAAAGCAAACTGAGGCCTGCATTCCTCTGCTATGGTGTCGTAGGGTTGGAAGGGTAAGGCCCAAAAGCCTCCTCCCTCCCCCCTGTAAAGTAAAGGGAAAGAAAATTGAAGGGAAAGGGAAAAAAACCTCACAGCTGAATTAGCAAAGCAATGGGTGCTGTATATTTACAAAGCAATGTAGGATAAGCAGGGGAATATTTACAAATTTACAATATTTACAATATATACAACGATATACAACAGAGTAGCACAGAAATGAGAGTTCCCCCCTCTGCTGAGGGGGTTCCCCACCTCCTCTCTCCCCTCTCTCCCTCTTTTCCCCAGAGCGGGTTAGAAAGAGAGAGAGGAAGAGAAAAAAAAGTTAGAAGCAGTTATGTGTTAATTGGAAAGCAGTTAATACAGGCCTTGCAGTTTATCGGTTTTTCAAGGCCAAAGCCTTGGCCGAAAGCCCACCACAGAGAGATGTTGCCCTAAAGATGAGCGGAAGCAAGACTGAAGATAAAAGTGCCAGAGTGCCCAGGATACCCTCCTGCACTCCCAGTTCAGAAGGTGCTTCCTCCCACTCTACCAATGAAATTAGTTTAGATCCTTCTTTTCGTTTACCAACTTCCGTCCACCATATTCCCTTTCTTAAGGGGACAGCGTCAAGCGGTCACATATGGGAATAGAGATAAATGCATTAGCAATGTCTATGGTAGCATACCACTTGGCCTCTTTGGATTCCAGCTCATAGTGAAGTTCCATCATGTCTGGTACTGCTGCACTCATAGGTGGTGTTACTTCATTTAGGGCTCGGTAGTAGGCCGTCAGACGCCAGTCTCCATTCTACTTTCGCACAGACCACACTGGACTGTTGAAAGGTGAATGAGTTTTGCTGACGGCTTTCTGACTCTCTAACTGACGAATCAGATTCTGAATGGGCAACAAAGAGTCACGGTTGGTTCTGTATTGTCTGTGATGCACAGTCTGAGAAGCAACCGGCAATTTAATGTCCTGTATCTTGTGTTGTCCCACAACTGCAGATTCATCAGAAAGCTCAGGTCTGGCAGATAGCTTCAATTTTTGTCCATCAATTTCTATAGAAGCTACTCCAAAAGCCCATTTGTAACCTCTAGGGTCTCTGAAACGTCCTTCTCTCAGAAAATGAACTCCCAAAATACAAGGTGCGTCAGGTCCGGTCACAACTGTATGTTCCCTCCATTGTTTACCAGTTAAACTTATATTAACCTCCACCTTACTTAACTCTTGAGATCCACCAGTGACTCCCAAAATAGTTATAGACTCTGATCCCTGAGAATTTGATGGCATTATGGTGCACTGAGCTCCTGTGTCAACCAAGGCACTGTACTTCCAAAATTGTGAAGTGCCAGGGCACTGGATGTACACATCGCAATAGATTCTGTTATCTCTATCATCCCTCTCCTCCCCGTGGCAGGAGGCAGGGCACCCATGGTTATGGGGAACATGCCCACATGTGCATTGCGCACAGTGTGCAGTGTTAGAACTGGAGCCACTGTTGGAGCTACTAGAGTTGTTCTGGGGAACTGTGGAAGTAACAGCCACCCTTCTGGTATTGCTACCTCGGGTTCTGCCACCTTGCAGTTCCCTCAGTCTCCTGAAAAGATTAGAAGCTGGTTGGCCATCCCATCGGTTCATGTTCTCACCAAACTGATCACGCAGAGTTATCCAAATAGTCCTACATGGCTGCCTTGGTGGTCTGTTTTGGTTTGATCTGTTTTGTTATGACCTCCTTGGAGGACGTCTGTTCCTCACAGATGAAACTTGTATGCACCTGGAGGAAGAATTGGAATTATCTCTTTGTGCCAATTGGGATATGGAATTTTTAAATTCATCCTTCAACTTTTTCATGCAATTCTCAATTTTTCCAGACAGAATTTCAATGGCTGAAACCAAAGAAACACGTGTCATGCTATCCTCCAATTGTCTCATTTGATCACTGAATTGGCCAACCGTAGGAGGAGCTCCACCATAATTTCTTGACACAATCCTGCTTGCCACAATGTTTGCATAATTAGAAGGAGCAAGCTTGATGAGCTTTTTAGCAAGACACGTTCCTACAGGAATGTCATCAGGATTCAGAGTTTCATGTTCACCATAAAGTATCTCTCTAACAGCAAATTCTCTCAGGCGCTTAATTCCCTCATCTATGGTAGTCCAGGGCTTAGGATTCCATGGAAGATCATCTCGGGAAGGGTATCTCAGGGCAACTGCAAATAAAAGGCATACCCACAGATTAACCTTACCGAGAACCTTGCCTAGAAGTATATCTATTCCATTATCCTTTGAGAGACTTCCTAGCTGAGCTGCTGACTTGTCTCCAACTATTAGAGTTGGAGCACCTGTATCATAACATCTACTAAGCCAAGTTAGAATTGGCTCCTTATTTGCTCTGGTGTAATCTTTACGGGCATTTCTCAGCTCTTCGCAAGGTGAGGGACACCCAGAAAGGTCATCTTCTTCTCCATCTACCACGTCTTCCTGAACATGTTGTCCCCACAATCCTGCTGTCACTCTCCTAGGGATCTCTCTAAGCTGAGAAGCACCCTTAGCTGCTGTCCTAGCTGCATCTATTTCTGGTGTTGATCTCAATAATTCAGCTAGATCTTTAAAACAAATCTTCTCTTCCTCCTCAGCAGGATCTTTTCTAGTAGAAGGTCCCTCACCAGGATCACTCTCCTGCTCTTCTTCTCCATTCGCTCCTGGATCAGTTTTGGTCTTTCCACTTCTAGTCTTTAAAACTGCTACTTGCTTATTTGGAGCTGTGTTTGAATCTACAGCCGCCTTGACAGAAGCTGACAGGTTTTGAGACAGACCAGCTGCTGTGGGAGTGGCTTCCGGTCCCGCCGAGAGAGTGGGTGGAAGTGACTGTGCCTTGTTAATGGCCAAAGAAGAAGGAGGGGGAGCCGCCGTGTTGGCAGCTGCAACCGCCCCTGGCAGCTTGCCAGAATCAGCAACAGAAGCGTTCAAAGCAGCTTTTCCGATAGACTTTTTAACTTTAACTGACACAGATTCTCCACTCTCTTCATCACTGGACGTCTCTGGGGCTGACCCAGAAGTATGCCACCTCTTCTTTGATCTATGCTTAATAATGCAGCAGGCCCTAGACACTTTTTTCTCCCAACGCAAAAAATATAGCAAATACACATTAATTATCACCAGCAGCAGGATTACTCACATGAAATAAAACACCTTTGGATCCCAGCCATCACTTAAATTTACTCTTTCACCTACTGGAATCTTAAACTGCCTTTTCTCAATTGGGTGAGTGCTAGAGGTCACATTCCTGTAGCTGGTAAGCCAAAAGAATCCCAGACAGCGATCATATAGAAGCTGGATCTTATGCATAAACCACAAAAAAGCTTTCTGCATTAAATATTCACCTAGGTGATCCAGAACCCAACCTAAACAATATTTGTAGATCAGAACTGAGCATACTGAAAAGAGCAATTGCTTAAAAATCCAAAGCACCTTCATGTTTGCTTCTCCGAGTCAAGTAAACAATAAATCAAGTTAATTATAAGTCGCACCTTGGGTCAGCCAAAAAGAAAATGTAGTGGGTTGGAGAGAGAAGGCCTAGCTTCCTCTCCCCCACAAAGAGGAAGAAAAACCACAGCTAACTCAGCCGGAGAAGCAAAAGGGAATGCTGCATTTTCCACATTGCTTGTAAAATATAAGATATGTACTCAATATACAGTATATACAATGTATACAAAAATATACAGCTAAGTAAAAAAACAAACAAACACGAAAACAAGAATACAGGAATGAAATTCCCTCCTCCGGACGGAGGAGGGTTCCTCCCCCTGTACCCCCCACTCTCCCCCTACCTCCCTTTTTCCCATGGAGGGTTAAAAAGAGAGAAAAGGTAATTATTAATAAAGCAGAATTCTAGTAGGCCTCATGCAAATTAGTTGCTTATCTGTTCATGGTCGGTCTGGAAGGGAGCCCAGAAGCAGGCAAGCTGGAAAGAAGGAAATGAGCGAACTGAGAGAAAATTCCAGCTGCTCTAAAACTTAAAACTGCATTCTACCAATCTCCCAATTAAATTAGTTTAGAATATCTGATTGTTTTCGTTATTATTCCAAAACATTCAGCCAGAGTGTCCCAGCACTGTCCCTTTCTTAAAGGCACGGCCTCAAACGGTCACAGCAACATGTTCAAGAATGCATCTGGAGCTGCGGAGGGATGTGACTTTTCCTTCTTTGCAGCATCTCTTTGAAAGAATAGAAAATGTTCAACAATTACCTTTTCACTTAGGATCATGAGAAGATCACCTTTTAATACAGTAGAGGATTAAAGTAAGATATGGATTAATAATAAGGCTAATTAAGTAAGTTGCTTTGGATCAAAGGAAGCTTTAACATGCCACTGTCCTCTTTATCTATGGGCAGCAATGCTGAACTCAATATTAGAATTAGAATTAGAATTAGAATTAGAATTAGAATACACCAGGTTGGGAGAGACCTTCAAGATCATCGCGTCCAACCTATCACCCAACACCACCCAATCAACTAACCCATGTAACCAAGCACCCTGTCAAGTCTCCTCCTGAACACCTCCAGTGATGGCAACTCCACCACCTCCCCGGGCAGTCCATTCCAATGGGCAATCACTCTCTGTGTAAAACTTCCTCCTGACCTCCAGCCTGAACTTCCCCTGGCGCAGCCTGAGACTGTGTCCTCTTGTTCTGGTGCTGGCTGCCTGGGAGAAGAGACCAACCTCTGCCTGTTTACAACCCCCCTTCAGGTAGTTGTAGAGAGCAATAAGGTCACCCCTGAGTTGCCTCCTCTCCAGGCTAAGCAGGCCCAGCTCCCTCAGTCTTTCCTCATAGGGCTTGTGTTCCAAGCCCCTCACTAACTTCGTTGCCCTTCTCTGGACTCGTTCCAGCAAGTCAACATCCTTCCTAAACTGAGGGGCCCAGAACTGGACACAGTACTCGAGGTGTGGCCTAACCAGTGCAGTGTACAGGGGCAGAATGACCTCCCTGCTCCTGCTGGCCACACTGTTCTTAATGCAGGCCAGGATGCCATTGGCCCTCTTGGCTGCCTGGGCACACTGCAGGCTCATGTTCATCTTACCATCAACCAGCACCCCCAGGTCCCTCTCTGCCTGGCTGCTCTCCAGCCACTCTGACTCCAGCCTGTAGCACTGCATGGGGTTGTTGTGGCCAATGTGCAGAACCCGGCACTTGGATGTGTTAAATCTCATGCCGTTGGATTCTGCCCATCTGTCCAGCCTGTCAAGGTCTCTCTGCAAAGCCTCTCTACCCTCTAGCAGATCAACTCCTGTCCCCAGCTTGGTGTCATCAGCAAATTTACTGATGATAGACTCAATGCCCTCATGCAGATCATCAATAAAGATGTTAAAGAGGATGGGGCCCAGCACTGATCCCGGGGGGACTCCACTACTGACTGGCCGCCAGCTGGATGTGACACCATTCACCACCACTCTCTGGGCTCGGCCATCCAGCCAGTTCCTAACCCAGCTCAGAGTGCTGCTGTCCAAGCCATGGGCTGACAGCTTGGCCAGGAGTTTGCTATGGGGGACGGTGTCAAAGGCCTTGCTGAGGTCCAGGTAAACTACATCCACTGGCCTCCCCACATCCACCAGGCGGGTCACCTGATCATAGAAGGAGATCAGGTTGGTCAGGTAGGACCTGCCCTTCCTAAATCCATGTTGGCTGAGCCTGATCCCTTGGCCATCCTCTAAGTGCTGTGTTATTGCACTCAGGATGACCTGTTCCATGATCTTGCCTGGCACTGAGGTCAGGCTGACAGGCCTGTAATTCCCTGGCTCATCCAACCGGCCCTTCTTATGGATGGACACCACGTTGGCCAGCTTCCAGTCCTCTGGGACATCTCCAGTGAGCCAGGACTGCTGAAAAATGATGGAGAGCGGCTTGGCCAGCTCCTCTGAGAGCTCAGCACCCTAGGATGGATCCCATCTGGTCCCATGGACTTGTGGGGATCCAGGCGGCTGAGCAGATCACCAACTACCCCATATTGGAACAGTGGAAAACTATGCTGCTCCCTGGCTCCTTCTGCCAGCTCTGCAGGCCAGCTGTCTGGAAGACATTCTGTCCTGCTAGTAAAAATTGAGGCAAAGAAGGTGTTAAGTATCTATGCCTTTTCCTCATCCCTTATCACAACGTTCCCCTCCGTGTCCACCAAGGAGTGGAGGTTGTCTCTGCCCTTCCTCTTGCTATTAATGTATTTATAGAAGGACTTTTTGTTGTCCTTCACAGCAGAGGCCAGACTAAGCTCCAAATGCGCTTTTGCCTCCCTAATTTTCTTCCTGCAAGACCTAGCAACATCCTTAAATTTTTCACGGGTTGCCTCCCCTCTCTTCCAAAGGTGATACACCCTCTTTTTTTCCCTTAGTTCCATTAAAAGTTCTTTAACCATCCAGGCTGGCCTCATCAACATCCTCCTCCTGGTTGGGTGGTCTATAACAGACTCCAACCAGGATGGCCTTCCCTCTAATTCTTACCCACAGGCACTCAACCCGATCGTCCCTAATCTCCGTCTCAATGGCATCTAGTGCCTCCCTGACATACAGGGCCACCCCTCCATCCCTTCTTCCTTGCCTGTCTCTCCTGAAGAGTCTGTAGCCATCAAGTGCAGCGCGCCAGTCATGTGAGTCATCCCACCACGTCTCTGTGATGGCAACTGCATCATAACTTTCCTGCTGCAGCAAGGCTTCCAGCTCCTCTTGTTTGTTGCCCATGCTTCGTGCATTAGTGTACATGCACTTCAGCCGGGCTGCTGGTTTCACCTCTTGCTCTGGCTTATCACCCCCAGACCCCAGCCTGGTGGGACTGGTTTCAACCCCTTCCCCCTTCGAAACTAGTTTAAAGCCCTATCTATGAGACCTGCCAATTCCCTCCCCAGAATCTTTTTCCCTTTGAGGGATAGAACATTCTCGTACACTCTTATCTTACCCCTCCTTTGGGATAGATGTGCTCCATCTGTTGCCAGCTGGCCTGGTGCAGCAGAAAGTTTTTCAAGATCAAAAAACCCAAAATTCTTTTGCCTGCACCAGCCTCTAAGCCACTTGTTGACTTCAGCTGCTGACCTGTTCCTTATGGTATTCCCACCTGCAACTAAGGGTATAGACGAAAAAATTATTTGTGCCCCTGATCCCTCAACCAGTAGAGGTTCAGTGAACCGAGCTGGACCTGCACATTCAGATTTGCTACGGAAAGTAGAAGGTGATAGAGTTCCTGTTGTTAGAGAAAAGAATCTGTTAGGTAAAACTGTTTGGGTATTTTCTCCCTCAGGAGAGGCTAAACCTGTCCGAGGGGTGGTTTCAGCCGAAGGTCCGGGTCACACTTATTGGGTAATGCAAGAGAATGGTGAAATTCAGTGTGTACCACAAAGAAATTTAACTTTAGCTGAAAGAGGTTAATTTCAAACTGTTGTACAGCCACATCGCGTCCAAAGGAAGAATCAACGAGGAAATCTACGGTGCACGAACCCTGTGATCCCTGAGAGCCCTGAGTCAACTAAGAGACCCTGAGAATCCCTGTTTCCCTTTTCTTCGCTTCGTTGGCGAAGAAATGAACTGTTTTCCATTTTTCTCATTTTCTGATTTTCTTGAACTTTTGAATCATCTGCATCTGAGCATAGCCGGCATGGACTATGAACTTTACTCACAAACTGTAAATATCGTTTTGGATTGCATGGACAATATGAACAGCCAATTAGATTGTTTAGAAGGGATGGACTGTGACCGGTTGACGCTGTCCCCTTAAGAAAGGGAATGTGGTGGACGGAAGTTGGTAAACGAAAAAGAAGGATCTAAACTAAGTTCATTGGTAGAGTGGGAGGAAGCACCTTCTGAACTGGGAGTGCAGGAGGGTATACTGGGCATTCCAGCACTGCTCTATCAGTCTTTCTTCCGCTTCTCCTTCAGGCAGCAGCTTGCAGATCCTGGGCTCTCGGCCAAGGCTTTGGCCTTGAAACTGATAAGGCGTGTATTAACTGCTTTCCAATTAACACAACTGCTTCTAACTTTTTTTTCTCTTTCTCTCTCTTTCTAACCCGCTCTGGGGAAAAGGGAGAGAGAGGGGGAGAGCGGAGGTGGGGAACCCCCTCAGCAGAGGGGGGAACTCTCATTTCTGTGCTACTCTGTTGTATATCTTTGTATATATTGTAAATTTGTATATATTTCCCTGCGTTTCCCTGCTTTGTAAATATACAGCATCCCATTGCTTTGCTAATTCAGCTGTTAGTTTTTTTTTCCTTTCCCTTCAAATTTTCCTTCCCTTTACTTTACAGGGGGGGAGGGAGGAGGCTTTTTGGCCTTACCCCTTCCAACCCCACAACAGAAGAGATAAGAAATGTCCATAAAGATTTCACCAGGGCAGATAAGGAACCAGTTCTAGCTTGGCTTCCTAGGTGTTATGATAGAGGTGCTCCAGTTCTAACAGTTGGAGACAAGTCAGCAGCTCAGTTAGGAACTCTCTCGAGGGATAATGGAATAGATAGACATCTAGGCAGGTTTCTCGGTAAGGTTAATCTGTGGATACGCCTTTTAATGGCGGTTGCCCTGAGATACCCTTCCCGAGATGATCTTCCATGGAATCCTAAACCCTGGACTACCATAGATGAGGGAATTAAGCGCTTGAGAGAATTTGCTGTTAGAGAGATACTTTATGGTGAACATGAAACTCTGAATCCTGATGACATTCCTGTGGGTATTGGTCTTGCTAAAAAGCTCATCAAGCTTGCTCCTTCTAGTTATGCAAACATTGTGGCAAGCAGAATTGTGTCAAGAAATTATGGTGGAGCTTCTCCTACGGCACCTTCTTCCAAAAAAGGAGCTAAATATATTCTTTCAGAAAGGAAATTCTTCTTTTGATTAGGTAACAGCAATCTCACTCAACCTGTTGTTGCTGCCACATTGGCTTAATAACACCCTCAGTCAGAAGGAATATAGTTTAAAGAAAAATGGACTTGAAATTAGGCTGAGATGTTTTATCTTTGTAAAAGGATGCTGTGCCCATCTGTCTCAGAACACCATCTTATTTAGCATCTTCTGAATGGAAATGCAGAGACCAAATGTGCTCTTACAAAAGCAAGAATTCCAATATCGAGACCAGAAGCCTCGGAAAAGCACGGACTGCTGCTGGTTTTGACCTGAAGGACCCGCACACAGCCTCTGCGCTCGGCAGGAGTCGGCTCTCACCGATTCTCCACGTGTTCGGGATCGTTCGGGTCCCTGCGTGCCGCGGCAGTTTCAAAGCCCACGGCAGCTCACGGCAGCTTCCGTTTCAGCCCGTCTTCTCGCTCGGACGCACGCGCCGCCACACTTTTTTAAAGAAAACATTCTCCAGTAGGTCTGGTGGGCAGGGCTAGCCATGGTGGTAACTGGCCGCAATAACTCCTTTAAAAAGTCAGTCTCGACTGAGGGGGAATATAAGCAGATAGGTAGGTGTCATAAGCAAGAGGTAGGTGTCCAGGCATCTAGCTGCAGACAGTGCTGGAACCTGGCACTTGAGATGCAGGGTAGAGGGGACGGCTCCTGCTTTAGGTGTGAGCAGATCGACTGTCTGCTTAGCCTGGTGGCTGGACTGAAGGATGAGGTTGCTAGATTTAGAGATGTATGCAATTGCAGAAGGGTGACGAACCTGAGTAACCAGGCTCTGCAGGCCCCCCCAGCAGAGGCCAGTCATCCAAAAAGAAGAGGGGAACGGATGCAGGTTCCTATCAAAGATGCAAGGTTAAACCTCCTTGCCCCCCTCACCCCCACTGCCCTTGGAAAACAAGTACGGGGCATTGGAGGTTGAGGGTGAGGTGATTCTGATATCGGAGGGCACGCCATCTGGGGTTTTCCCTGTGGCAAAACAGCCTAAGGTGAAACGACCTAAGGTGAAACAGCCTAAGCTTAAACAGCCTTCCCCCGGCATCAGGACTTGCTCCCTTAAAATAAAAAACAGGAGGGTAATTGTTATTGGCGATTCCCTCCTGAGGGGAACAGAGGGCCCCATATGTCGGCCAGACCCTACTCACAGGCAGGTTTGTTCCCTTCCAGGAGCCATGGTTGGAGATGTTACCAGAAGACTGCCTGGTATGGTGCAGCCCTCTGACTATTATCCCTTGATAGTTATGCAGTTAGGGAATGATGATGTTGCAACCAGAACTCTCAGGGCTATCAAAGATGACTTCAGGGCCCTGGGAGATCTGGTTGAGGGATCAGGGGCACAAATAATTTTTTCGTCTATACCCTTAGTTGCAGGTGGGAATACCATAAGGAACAGGTCAGCAGCTGAAGTCAACAAGTGGCTTAGAGGCTGGTGCAGGAAAAGAATTTTGGGTTTTTGATCTTGAAAAACTTTCTGCTGCACCAGGCCAGCTGGCAACAGATGGAGCACATCTATCCCAAAGGAGGGATAAGATAAGAGTGTACGAGAATGTTCTATCCCTCAAAGGGAAAAAGATTCTGGGGAGGGAATTGGCAGGTCTCATAGATAGGGCTTTAAACTAGTTTCGAAGGGGGAAGGGGTTGAAACCAGTCCCCCCAGGCTGGGGTCTGGGGGTGATAAGCCAGAGCCAGAGGTGAAACCAGCAGCCCGGCTGAAGTGCATGTACACTAATGCACGAAGCATGGGCAACAAACAAGAGGAGCTGGAAGCCTTGCTGCAGCAGGAAAGTTATGATGCAGTTGCCATCACAGAGACGTGGTGGGACGACTCACATGACTGGCGCGCTGCACTTGATGGCTACAGACTCTTCAGGAGAGACAGGCAAGGAAGAAGGGATGGAGGGGTGGCCCTGTATGTCAGGGAGGCACTAGATGCCATTGAGACGGAGATTAGGGACGATCGGGTTGAGTGCCTGTGGGTAAGAATTAGAGGGAAGGCCAACAGGGCTGACATCCTGGTTGGAGTCTGTTATAGACCACCCAACCAGGAGGAGGATGTTGATGAGTCATTCTATAGGCAGCTTAAGGCTGTCTCAAGATCGCCTGACCTTGTTCTCATGGGTGACTTCAACTTGCCTGATATCTGCTGGGATCTTAACATAGCAGAGAAGTGGCAATCTAGGAGGTTCTTAGAATGCATGGAGGACAGCTTCTTATCCCAGGTGCTGCAAGAGCCCACCAGGGGCGAGGCTATGCTTGACCTCCTCTTCACCAATAGGGAAGGGTTGGTGGGGGATGTGGTGGTCGGAGGGTGCTTAGGGGCCAGTGACCACAAGATAATTGAATTCTCATTATTTGGTCAAGCTAAGAGGGGTAGCAAGAAGACCTCCACTCTGGATTTCCGGAGGGCGGACTTCAGGCTACTCAAGGAACTAATTCAGAGGGTTCCTTGGGATAAAGCCCTTAAAAACAAAGGGGTCCAGGAGAGCTGGTCCTACTTCAAGGAAGAACTGTTGAAGGCTCAGGGACAGGCTGTGCCAATGTGCCGGAAGATGAGCCACCGGGGCAGACGGCCAGCCTGGATGGTTAAAGAACTTTTAATGGAACTAAGGGAAAAAAAAGAGGGTGTATCACCTTTGGAAGAGAGGGAGGCAACCCGTGAAAAATTTAAGGATGTTGCTAGGTCTTGCAGGAAGAAAATTAGGGAGGCAAAAGCGCATTTGGAGCTTAGTCTGGCCTCTGCTGTGAAGGACAACAAAAAGTCCTTCTATAAATACATTAATAGCAAGAGGAAGGGCAGAGACAACCTCCACTCCTTGGTGGACACGGAGTGGAACGTTGTGACAAGGGATGAGGAAAAGGCAGAGATACTTAACACCTTCTTTGCCTCAATTTTTACTAGCAGGACAGAATGTCTTCCAGACAGCTGGCCTGCAGAGCTGGCAGAAGGAGCCAGGGAGCAGCATAGTTTTCCACTGTTCCAATATGGGGTAGTTGGTGATCTGCTCAGCCGCCTGGATCCCCACAAGTCCATGGGACCAGATGGGATCCATCCTAGGGTGCTGAGGGAGCTGTCAGAGGAGCCGGCCAAGCTGCTCTCCATCATTTTTCAGCAGTCCTGGCTCACTGGAGATGTCCCAGAGGACTGGAAGCTGGCCAACGTGGTGCCCATCCATAAGAAGGGCCGGTTGGATGAGCCAGGGAATTACAGGCCTGTCAGCCTGACCTCAGTGCCAGGCAAGATCATGGAACAGGTCATCCTGAGTGCATTAACACAGCACTTAGAGGATGGTCAAGGGATCAGTCTCAGCCAACATGGATTTAGGAAGGGCAGGTCCTGCCTGACCAACCTGATCTCCTTCTATGATCAGGTGACCCGCCTGGTGGATGTGGGGAGGCCTGTGGATGTAGTTTACCTGGACTTCAGCAAGGCCTTTGACACCGTCCCCCATAGCAAACTCCTGGCCAAGCTGTCAGCCCCTGGCTTGGACAGCAGCACTCTGAGCTGGGTTAGGAACTGGTTGGATGGCCGAACCCAGAGAGTGGTGGTGAATGGTGTCACATCCAGCTGGTGGCCAGTCAGTAGTGCAGTCCCCCCGGGATCAGTGCTGGGCCCCATCCTCTTTAACATCTTTATTGATGATCTGCATGAGGGCATTGAGTCTATCATCAGTAAATTTGCTGATGACACCAAGCTGGGGACAGGAGTTGATCTGCTAGAGGGTAGAGAGGCTTTGCAGAGAGACCTCGACAGGCTGGACAGAGGGGCAGAGTCCAACGGCATGAGATTTAACACATCCAAGTGCCGGGTTCTGCACATTGGCCACAGCAACCCCATGCAGTGCTACAGGCTGGGGTCAGAGTGGCTGGAGAGCAGCCAGGCAGAGAGGGACCTGGGGGTGCTGGTTGATGGTAAGATGAACATGAGCCTGCAGTGTGCCCAGGCAGCCAAGAGGGCCAATGGCATCCTGGCCTGCATTAAGAACAGTGTGGCCAGCAGGAGCAGGGAGGTCATTCTGCCCCTGTACACTGCACTGGTTAGGCCACACCTCGAGTACTGTGTCCAGTTCTGGGCCCCTCAGTTTAGGAAGGAGGTTGACTTGCTGGAACGAGTCCAGAGAAGGGCAACGAAGTTAGTGAGGGGCTTGGAACACAAGCCCTATGAGGAGAGACTGAGGGAGCTGGGGCTGCTTAGCCTGGAGAGGAGGAGACTCAGGGGTGACCTCATTACTCTCTACAACTACCTGAAGGGGGGTTGTAAACAGGCAGAGGTTGGTCTCTTCTCCCAGGCAGCCAGCACCAGAACAAGAGGACACAGTCTCAGGCTGCGCCAGGGGAGGTTCAGGCTGGAGGTCAGGAGGAAGTTTTACACAGAGAGAGTGATTGCCCATTGGAATGGACTGCCCGAGGAGGTGGTGGAGTCGCCGTCACTGGAGGTGTTCAGGAGGAGACTTGACAGGGTGCTTGGTTACATGGGTTAGTTGATTGGGTGGTGTTGGGTGATAGGTTGGACGCGATGATCTTGAAGGTCTCTTCCAACCTGGTCTATTCTATTCTATTCTATTCTATTCTATTCTATTCTATTCTATTCTATTCTATTCTATTTACCAGCCAGGTTGCTTGTGCTAAATGTTTTTCCCAGTTTTTCAAAGATCCACCCCCCATGGCTTTAAGGGTGGTCTTCAACAAACCGTTGTAGCGTTCAATCTTCCCTGCAGCTGGTGCATAGTAGGGAATGTGGAATATCCACTTAATACCGTGCTCTTTTGCCCAGTTCTTTAAAAGGTTGTTCTTGAAATGAGTTCCGCGGCCTGACTCAATCCTCTCTGGAATTCCGTTTCTCCACAGGATCTGTCTCTCCAGACCGAGAATGGTGTTGCGTGCAGTTGCATGTGGAACTGGATAAGTTTCCAACCATCCAGTGTTTGCCTCTACCATAGTAAGCACGTATTGCTTACCAGAACGAGAACGTGGTAGAGTGATGTAGTCAATCTGCCAAGCTTCACCATACTTGTACTTGGACCATCGGTCACCATACCACAAGGGCTTAAGTCGTTTTGCCTGCTTAATAGCAGCACAAATGTCACAGTCATGGATGACTTGTATGATAGCATCCATGGAAATGTCTATGGATCTGTCACGAGCCCATTGGTATGTTGCATCTCTGCCTTGATGTCCTGACGAATCATGAGCCCACCGAGCTAAGAATATCTCACCTCGGTGTTTCCAGTCGAGATCAAGATTAGAGTCCATGTCTACTTGAGAAACTCTTGCAGCTAGATCTGCCTGATGGTTGTGTTGCTGTTCCTCAGTAGCTTTGCTCTTAGGAATGTGAGCATAAATGTGTCTCACTTTCACTGGAATTCTCTCGACTCGATCGGCAATGTCCTGCCACAGTTTGGCTGTCCAAATGGGTTTTCCTTTCCTCTGCCAACCACTCTTCTTCCAGTTCTTTAGCCAACCCAATAGACCATTGGCTACCATCCATGTGTCGGTGTAGAGATAAAGCTTTGGCCATCTCTCACGTTCAGCCATGTCGAGAGCTAGCTGGACAGCTTTTACCTCTGCAAACTGACTGGATTCTCCTTCTCCATCTTTCGCCTCTGCCACTCGGCGTGTTGGATTCCACACTGCAGACTTCCACCTTTGCTTGTTTCCAACAAGACGACAGGAACTGTCTGTGAACAAAGCATATTTCTTTTCATCATCAGAAAGGTCATTGTAAGGAGGAGCTTCCTCAGCACGAGTTACTTTCTCCTTTGGAGGTTTAGCACAGTTGATACCTTCAGGCCAACTTGAGATCACCTCCACTAGACCAGGTCTTTCAAGATTTCCCATCCGAGCTCTCTGTGTTATCAGAGCCATCCACTTAGACCATGTTGAGTCTGTGGCATGATGTGGTGTGGAGCCCTTGCCTTTGAACATCCAATTCAAAACTGGTAATCTGGGAGCTAAGAGAAGTTGTGATTCAATTCCAATTACTTGAGAAGATGCTTTTACTCCTTCATAGGCAGCTAGAATTTCTTTCTCTGTTGGAGTATAATTAGCCTCTGAACCTCTGTAACCTCGACTGCAGAAACCAAGAGGTCGTCCACGTGTCCACCTGGAGCTTTTTGCCACAAGCACCAGGTTGGACCATTGTCACTTGCAGCCGTGTACAAAATGTTCTTAATGTCTGGACCATCTCGGACAGGTCCCAGACCCATTGCTTGAATCACCTCTTGCTTTATCTGGTCAAAGGCTGCTTGTTGTTCAGGTCCCCAGTGGAAAAGGTTTCTCTTTCGAGTCACATCATACAGAGGTTTCACAATCTGACTGTATCTAGGAATGTGCTGCCTCCAAAATCCCACTGTCCCCAGGAAACGTAGGGTCTCTTGCTTGTTTGTGGAATTTGCCATGGTGGAGACTCTATTTACCACATCCACTGGAATGTGTCGGCGTCCATCCTGCCACTGGTAGGTCCTTTCACCTTGTCTCGCTTGATGGCAAAACCTGCATTCAGAAGAATGTCAATGATTTTCTTACCTTTCTCGAAGACTTCCTCAGCAGTTTTACCCCAGACGATGATATCATCGATGAACTGGATGTGTTCTGGAGCACCGCCTTTCTCCAGAGCATCGTGGATCACTGCATGACAGATGCTTGAGCTGTGGATCCAGACCAATGGCAATCTGTTGAAAGTGTACTGGATTCCTCTCCAGGTGAAAGCAAACTGAGGCCTGCATTCCTCTGCTATGGGAATAGAGAAAAATGCATTAGCAATGTCGATGGTAGCATACCATTTGGCCTCTTTGGATTCCAGCTCATACTGTAGCTCCATCATGTCTGGTACTGCTGCACTCATAGGTGGTGTCACTTTATTTAGGGCTCGGTAGTCTACTGTCAGATGCCAGTCTCCATTCTGCTTCTGCACAGGCCACACTGGACTGTTGAAAGGTGAATGAGTTTTAGTGATGACTTTCTGACTCCCCAACTGACGAATCAGATTCTGAATGGGCAACAAAGAGTCACGGATGGTTCTGTATTGTCTGTGATGCACAGTCTGAGAAGCAACCGGCAATTTAATGTCCTCTATCTTATGTTGTCCCACAACTGCAGATTCATCAGAAAGTTCAGGTCTAGCAGATAGCTTCAATTTTTGTCCATCAATTTCTATAGAAGCTACTCCAAAAGCCCATTTGTAACCTCTAGGGTCTTTGAAACGCCCTTCTCTCAGAAAATCAATTCCCAAAATACAAGGTGCATCAGGTCCGGTCACAACTGTATGCTTCCTCCATTGTTTACCGGTTAAACTTATATTAACCTCTACCTTACTTAACTCTTGAGATCCACCAGTGACTCCCAGAATAGTTATAGACTCTGATCCCTGATAATTTGATGGTATTATGGTGCACTGAGCTCCTGTGTCAACCAAGGCCCTGTACTTCCGAAATTGTGAAGTGCCAGGCCACTGGATGTACACATCCCAATAGAATCTGTTGTCTCTGTTATCCCTATCCTCCCCCTGGCGGGAGGCAGGGCACCCCTAGTTATGGGGAACATGCGCACATGTGCATTGCACATAGTGTGCAGGGTTATAGCTTTGCATGTTATAACTGGAGCCACTGTTGGAGCTACTAGGGTTGTTCTGGGGAACTGTGGAAGCAACAGCTACCCTTCTGGTATTGCTACCTTGGGTTCTGCCACTTTGTAATTCCCTCAGTCTCCTGAAAAGATTAGAAGTTGGTTGGCCATCCCAGCGGTTCATGTTCTCACCAAACTGATCATGCAGAGTTTTCCAAATAGTTCTACGCGATTGCCTTGGGTGTCTGTTTTGGAATGACCTGTTTTGGAATGACCTCCTTGGAGGACGTGTATTCCTCACAGATGAAACTTGTACCCACCTGGAGGAAGAATTGAAATTATCCCTTTGTGCCAATTGGGTTATAGAATTTCTAAATTCATCTTTTAACTCTCTTATGCAATTCTGTATATCACCAGACATAGTTTCAATGGCCGAAACCAAAGAACCACGTGTCATGCTATCCTCCAATTGTCTCATTTGATCACTGAATTGGCCAACCGTAGGAGAAGCTCCACCATAACTTCTTGACACAATTCTGCTTGCCAGAATGTTTGCATAATTAGAAGGAGCAAGCTTGATGAGCTTTTTAGCAAGACACGTTCCTACAGTAATGTCATCAGGATTCAGAGTTTCATGTTCACCATAGAGTAGCTCTCTAACAGCAAATTCTCTCAAGCGCTTACTTCCCTCGTCTATGGTAGTCCAGGGTTTAGGATTCCATGGAAGATCATCTCGGGAAGGGTATCTCAGGGCAACCGCCATTAAAAGGTGTATCCACAGGTTAACCTTACCGAGAGCTCTGCCTAGAAGTCTATCTATTCCATTATCCCTCGAGAGAGTTCCTAACTGAGCTGCTGACTTGTCTCCAACTGTTTGAGCTGGAGCACGTGTATCATAACACCTAGTAAGCCAAACTAGAACTGACTCCTTATCTGCCCTGGTGAAATCTTTACGGACATTTCGCAATTCCTCACGCGGTGAGGAACATTCTAAAATATCATCTTCTTCTTCGTCTCCCTGAACTTTTTGTCGAAATAATCCTGCTGTCATTTTCTCAAGGATCTCTTTAAGCTGAGAACCACCTTTGCCAGTTCCTTTCCTAGCTTCATCTCTATCCTGCCTTGATCTCACTAGGTCAACTAGATCTTTAAAACAAACCTTCTCTTCCTCCTCAGCAGGATTTCTTGGAGTAGAGGGCCCCTCACCAGGATCAGTCTCCAGTTCTTCTTCTCCATCTTTGGCCTTTCCACCTCTAGTCTTTAAAACAGCCACCTTAACTGGAACTGTGTTTGAATTTACAGCCTCCTTAATAGAAGCTGACAGGTCCTGAGATAAATCAGCTGCTGGGGCAGTGTCTTCCGGTCCCACTGAAGGAGTGGGCGGAAATGACGTTGCTCTGTTAATGGCCGACGGAGAAGAAGGGGGAGGAGAAGGAGGAGGCGCCATGTTGATACCAACCGACACCCTTGGCAGCTTGCCAGAATCAGCAGCAAAGTCATTTAGAGTTGCTTTACCAATTAACTTTTTAGCCCTCTTTTTAACTGACAGAGATTCTGCACACTCCTCATCACTAGATGACTCTGGGACTGATCCAGAGCCATGGCATTTTCTTTTTGACCTAGTTTTAATAACAAAACAAGCTTTGGATATCTGTGGTATTTCACCGACAGTCGGGACGCCCGGCCTCCCACTTATTCTACACCTCTCATGTCTCTTCACAGCGCCAGACTAGAGTCAAGCTCAACAGGGTCTTCTTTCCCCACTGATTCTGCCAAGCCCGTTCCCTTGGCTGTGGTTTCGCTGGATAGTAGGTAGGGACAGTAGGAAAAGAAGACCCTGTTGAGCTTGACACTAGTCTGGCGCTGTGAAGAGACATGAGAGGTGTAGAATAAGTGGGAGGCCGGGCGCGCGCCGGGTCCGGCGGGGCGACCCGCCGTGTCGGCGTCCCGGCCGTCGGTTAAATACCACATTTTTTTTCTTGGCGCCCCATGTTGGGCGCCAAGAAAAAAAAATGTCGTGGGGTGGAAGTGTAAGGCCAAGAAGCCTCTTCCCTCCCCCCTGTAAAGTAAAGGGAAAGAAAATTGAAGGGAAAGGAAAAAAAAACTCACAGGCTGAATTAGCAAAGCAGTGGAGTTGTATATTTACAAAGCAATGTAGGATATGCAGGGGAATATATACAAATTTACAATATTTACAATATATACAAAGATATACAATAAAGTAACACAGAAATGAGGGTTCCCCCCTCTGCTGAGGGGGGTTTCCCACCTCCGCTCTCCCCTCTTTCCCCCTTTCCCCAGAGTGGGATAGAAAGAGAAAGAAAAGAGAGGAAAAAAAAGTTAGAAGCACTTGTGTTAATTGGAAAGCAGTTAATACAGGCCTGGTAGCTTATCGGTTTTCAAGGCCGAAGCCTTGGCAGAAAGCCCAGCACAGAAAGCTGCTGCCCAAAGAAGAGACGGAAGCAAGACTGATAGAGAAGTGCTGGAGTGCCCAGGATAC
The DNA here is from genome assembly GCA_011125475.1 of Melanerpes aurifrons. Classification (NCBI taxonomy): domain Eukaryota; kingdom Metazoa; phylum Chordata; class Aves; order Piciformes; family Picidae; genus Melanerpes; species Melanerpes aurifrons. The sequence goes on from WWNC01000170.1 coordinate 571,511, forward strand.
TTTCTCCTGCACTCCCAGTTCAGAAGGTGCTTCCTCCCACTTCACCAAAGAAATTAGTTTAGATCATTCTTTCCCTTTACCAACTTCCGTCCACCATATTCCCTTTCTTAGGGGGACAACGTCAACCGGTCACATCGCCGCAAAGAAAACAGAGAATACACATTAGTTATCACCAGCAGCAGAATTATACACATGAAATAAATCACCTTTGGATCCCAGGCATCTCCTAAAGTTACTCTCTCCTCAGGCGGAATCTTAAAACCCTTTATCTCAGTTGGGAGAGTGGTGGAGGTAACATTCCTGTATCTCGCTGGCCATAATAAATCAATACATTTTCCATACCATAATATAACTGTATACATAACCCACAAATAAATTGTCTGCACCAAATATTTACCCAGGTAATCCAATATCAAACCCAAACAATATCTGTAAACCAGAGCCCCAAAAATTGAAAAGAATAATCGCTCCACAAACCACAACACCTGTACCTCCCCCCTGTAAAGAAAAGGGAAGGAAAAATTGAAGGGAAAGGAAAAAAAACCCTCACAGCTGAATTAGCAAAGCAATGGGATGCTGTATATTTACAAAGCAGGGAAACACAGGGAAATTTACAAATTTACAATATTTACAAATTTACAATATATACAAAGATATACAACAGAGTAGCACAGAAATGAGAGTTCCCCCCTCTGCTGAGGGGGTTCCCCACCTCCGCTCTCCCCCTCTCTCCCCCTTTTCCCCAGAGCGGGTTAGAAAGAGAGAGAAAGAGAAAAAAAAGTTAGAAGCAGTTGTGTTAATTGGAAAGCAGTTAATACACGCCTTATCAGTTTCAAGGCCAAAGCCTTGGCCGAGAGCCCAGGATCTGCAAGCTGCTGCCTGAAGGAGAAGCGGAAGAAAGACTGATAGAAAAGTGCTGGAATGCCCAGTATACCCTCCTGCACTCCCAGTTCAGAAGGTGCTTCCTCCCACTCTACCAATGAACTTAGTTTAGATCCTTCTTTTTCGTTTACCAACTTCCGTCCACCATATTCCCTTTCTTAAGGGAATAGCGTCAACTGGTCACATCTTCCCTCGGAGACGAACTCTCAGTTATGTAATCTTCTTCTTGCCCCTCCCCCTTGGCAGCTTGCCAGAATCAGCAGCAAAGTCATTTAGAGCTGCTTTACCAATTAACTTTTTAGCCCTCTTTTTAACTGACACAGATTCTCCACACTCCTCATCACTAGACGTCTCTGGGACTGACCCAGAGCCATGCCGTTTCCTCTTTGATCTAGTTTTAATAACAAAACACGATCTGGATATCTTCCTCTCTCGCTGCAAAGAAAACAGTAAATATACAATCACCATCACCAGCAGCAGATTTATAGACACCAAATAAATCACCTTTGGATCCCAGGCATCACCTAAAGTTACTCTCTTCTCTGGCAGAATCTTAAAACCTTTCATCTCAATTGGGAGGGTGGTGGAGGTAACATTTCTGTATCTCGCTGGCCATAATAAATCAATACATTTTCCATACCCTAATCTAACTGTATACATAAACCACACATACATTGTCCGCACCAAATATTTACCCAGGTAATCCAAAATCAAACTCAAACAATATCTGTAAAGCAGAGCCAAAAATATTGAAAAGAATAATCGTTCTACGAAACACAACACCTTCATGTTCGCTAATCCAGCTAGAAAACACTAAATCAATCAAGTAATAAATTAAGCTAATTATCTGTCGCACATTGGGTAAGCCAAGAAAAAGAATGTCGTAGGGTTGAGGGAAAGACCAGGCCCTTCCCCCCCCACTGTGAAGTGAAGGGAAAGAAAGTTGAAAAGGAAAAAAAAAAACTCACAGCCGGATTAGCAAAGGAGTGCGTGCTGTATATTTACAAAGCAATTTAGGGAAACGCAGGGAAATATATACAGAATTTACAGTATTTACAATATATACAGAAATATACAACAAAGTAGCACAGAAATGAGAGTTCCCTCCTCTGATGAGGGGATTCCCCACCTCTGCTCCCCCTTCTCTCCCCCTTTCCCCAGAGGGGGTTAGAATGAGAGAAAAAGAGAAAATTAATTAAAAGCAGTTATGTGTTAGAATGTTAGAGGGTGTCTTACCTGCTCCAAGGTCAAGCCTGGCTGAAAGCCCAGAAAACTGCGAGCTGCAAAAGGGGAAAGCAAAGTACAGGAATGCCCAGGATTCTCTGCTGCACTCCCAGTTCAAAAGGTGCTTCCCCCCAATTTACCAATGAAATAAGTTTAGATCCATCTTTCGTTTACAAACGTCCGACCACAATATTCCCTTTCTTAAGGGGACAGCCTCAAAGGGTCACAGAAGTAAAGGAAGCTCAACTCAGCTGAACCGTTTTAGGTCAGGCCAGTTACCATGCAAACAAATTTTTCTGGTATTAGAAAGTATCACTTTGGAAGTGCGATTAGTATAATAGTATCATGGATAATTTTCATACATTGACCTTCGGACTTAAAGGACCTATGTCCTTCTGAAAAACACTGCAGCAAAGTGTGACCGTTTGAGGCTGTGCCTTTAAGAAAAGGACAGTACTGGGGCATGATGGCTGAATGTTTTGGAAATGTTTACGAAAACGATCAGATATTCTAAACTAATTCCATTGGTGGATTGGCAAAAAGGGCAGTCTTGAGCTTGAGTGCGAATGGGACTTTCCTCAGTTTCACTTCCTTCCCTTCTCCTTTCCAGCTCGTCTGCCGCTGGGCTCTCTGCCAGACTGACCTTGGACAGATAAGCGTGTGGCCTACTAACATATTCTGCTTCATTAACAATTGCTCTTTTTCTCTCTTTTTAACCCTCTTTGGGGAAAAAGGGGAGAGAAGGGGGTACAGGGGGGGAACCCTCCTCAGCAGAGGAGGGAATTTCGTTCCTGTATTATTGTTTTTCTTTTTACTTTGTTATATATTACTGTGTATATATTGTAAATACTGTAAATTGTGTATATACCCTGCATTCCCTAAAAATTGCTTGTAAATATAGCATTTCCCTTTTGCTCCTCCAGCTGGCTAGCTGTGGTTATGTCTTTTTCTTCTCTTTGTGGGGGGAGAAGGATGAGACTTTCTCTCAAATCCACTACATTTTAGGTGCCCAACGTGGGGCTTGAGGATAATTAGCTTGATTTATTGTTTACTTGATTTATGGTTTACTTGCAGTGACCATGAAGCAGTTGAATTTAATATCCTCAGGGCAATCAGGAGGAAGTATTCCAAGCTCACAACCCTAGACTTTAGGCGTGCAGATTTTGATCGCTTCAGGGATCTGCTAGCCAAAGTGTCGTGGGACAAAGCCCTGGAGGGAAGAGGGACCCAGGACAGCTGGTCAGTATTCAAGGACCACCTCCTCTGTGTCCAGGAGCTCTGTATACCAACAAAGAGAAAAGCAGGTAAGAATGCTAGGAGGCCTGCCTGGATGGGCAAGGAGCTACTGGACACACTATTACTTAAAAGTAATACTACAGGACTACAGGAAGTGGAGAGAAGGACAGGTAGAACAGGGGGAATATAAGGAAGCTGCCCGAGCAGCAAGAGTCCTGGTTAGGAAAGCCAAAGCAGAGTTTGAATTGAATCTAGCCAGGGAGATTAAAGGGAACACTAAGAACTTCTACAGGTATATTAATGGGAAGAAGAAGACTAGGGAAGGTGTGGGCCCCCTCAGAAAGGAAAATGGTGACATGGTCACAAGTGATGAGGAAAAGGCTGAGGTACTTAATAACTTCTTTACCTCAGTCTTCACTGCAAGGGCCTCTAGCCACACTCCTGATGTTATGGAAGACAATGCCAGGGATGGGGAGGAAGAACTGCCCATTGTAAGTGAAGATCAGGTTCGTGATCACCTAAAGAACCTGAAAGTGTTCAAGTCCATGGGACCCGACGGGATACACCCACGGGTACTGAGAGAACTGGCAGATGAGGTTGCTAAACCCCTCTCTATCATATTTCAAAAGTCATGGCAATCTGGTGAAGTCCCCACAGACTGGAAAAGGGGAAACATTGCCCCCATCTTCAAAAAGGGTAAGAAGGAGGAACCAGGGAACTACAGGCCAGTCAGTCTCACCTCTGTGCCCGGAAAGATCATGGAGCAGATCCTCCTGGAGTCACTACTCGCTCAAAAGAATAGTGAAAAGGTGATTGGGAACAGTCAGCATGGTTTTGCCAAGGGCAAATCCTGCCTGACCAACCTGGTGGCCTTCTATGAGCAGGTGACAAAATTAATAGATGAGGGGCGAGCAACTGATGTCATTTACCCGGACCTGAGCAAAGCCTTCGACACTGTCCCGCACCACATCCTGGTCTCCAAACTGGTGACACATGGGTTTGATGGGTGGACCACTAGATGGATAAGGAACTGGCTTGATGGCCGCACCCAAAGAGTGGCTGTCAATGGGTCCATGTCCCAGTGGAGGCCAGTGACAAGCGGAGTCCCTCAGGGATCAGTCAACCTCATGAAGTTCAATAAGAGCAAGTGCAGGGTCCTGCATCTGGGTCGAGGCAATCCCAGGCACAAATACAGGCTGGGCAGTGACTGGCTGGAAAGTAGCCCTGAGGAGAGAGACTTGGGGGTGCTGGTGGACAAAAAGCTCAACATGAGCTCTCAATGTGCACTTGCAGCCTGCAAAGCCAATCAGACCCTGGGCTGCATCAGGAGAAGTGTGGCTAGCAGGTCGAGGGAGGTGATCCTCCCCCTCTACTCAGCCCTGGTGAGACCCCACCTGGAGTACTGTGTCCAGTTCTGGAGCCCCTATTCCAAGAGGGATGTGGAGGTGCTGGAACGTGTCCAGAGAAGGGCCACAAGGATGATCAGAGGGCTGGAGCACCTCTCCTACAAAGACAGACTGAAGGAGTTGGGGCTGTTCAGTCTGCAGAAGAGAAGGCTCTGAGGTGACCTAATTGGGGCCTTCCAGTATCTGAAGGGGGCCTACAGGAAGGCTGGGGAAGGACTTCTCAGGATCTCAGGTAGTGATAGGACTAGGGGGAATGGAATGAAGCTGGAGGTGGGGAGATTCAGGCTGGATGTGAGGAGGAGGTTCTTCACCATGAGAGTGGTGAGACCCTGGAATGGGTTGTCCAGGGAGGTGGTCGAGGCCCCGTCCCTGGGGGTGTTTAAGAGCAGGCTGGACGAGGCTCTGGCCAGCCTGATCTAGTGTAGGGTGTCCCTGCCCATGGCAGGGGGGTTGGAACTGGATGATCCTTGTGGTCCCTTCCAACCCTGAATGAAACTATGAAACTATGAAAACTTTAGCTTCATAAATCGAAGAAGCAAACATGAAGGTGCTTTGGATTTCGAAGCGTATGTTTTTCTCAATTTTTGCGGTTCCGATCTACAACTATTGTCTGGGCCTCCTTATCGATCATCTGGGTAAATATTTGATGCAGAAAATTTATTTGTGGTTTATGTATAGAATGAGGTTTCTGTATGGGCGCTGTCTGGAATTCTTCAGGCCTAACAGATACAGGAATGTGACCTCTAGCACTCTCCCAATTGAGATAAGGCAGTTTAAGATTCCAGTAGGTGAAAGAGTAAATTTAAGTGATGGCTGGGAATCAAAGGTGTTTTATTTCATGTGAGTAATCCTGCTGCTGGTGATAATTAATGTGTATTTGCTATATTTTTTGCGTTGGGAGAAAAAAGTGTCTAGGGCCTGCTGCATTATTAAGCATAGATCAAAGAAGAGGTGGCATACTTCTGGGTCAGCCCCAGAGACGTCCAGTGATGAAGAGAGTGGAGAATCTGTGTCAGTTAAAGTTAAAAAGTCTATCGGAAAAGCTGCTTTGAACGCTTCTGTTGCTGATTCTGGCAAGCTGCCAGGGGCGGTTGCAGCTGCCAACACGGCGGCTCCCCCTCCTTCTTCTTTGGCCATTAACAAGGCACAGTCACTTCCACCCACTCTCTCGGCGGGACCAGAAGCCACTCCCACAGCAGCTGGTCTGTCTCAAAACCTGTCAGCTTCTGTCAAGGCGGCTGTAGATTCAAACACAGCTCCAAATAAGCAAGTAGCAGTTTTAAAGACTAGAAGTGGAAAGACCAAAACTGATCCAGGAGCGAATGGAGAAGAAGAGCAGGAGAGTGATCCTGGTGAGGGACCTTCTACTAGAAAAGATCCTGCTGAGGAGGAAGAGAAGATTTGTTTTAAAGATCTAGCTGAATTATTGAGATCAACACCAGAAATAGATGCAGCTAGGACAGCAGCTAAGGGTGCTTCTCAGCTTAGAGAGACCCTTAGGAGAGTGACAGCAGGATTGTGGGGACAACATGTTCAGGAAGACGTGGTAGATGGAGAAGAAGATGACCTTTCTGGGTGTCCCTCACCTTGCGAAGAGCTGAGAAATGCCCGTAAAGATTACACCAGAGCAGATAAGGAGCCAATTCTAACTTGGCTTAGTAGATGTTATGATACAGGTGCTCCAACTCTAATAGTTGGAGACAAGTCAGCAGCTCAGCTAGGAAGTCTCTCAAAGGATAATGGAATAGATATACTTCTAGGCAAGGTTCTCGGTAAGGTTAATCTGTGGGTATGCCTTTTATTTGCAGTTGCCCTGAGATACCCTTCCCGAGATGATCTTCCATGGAATCCTAAGCCCTGGACTACCATAGATGAGGGAATTAAGCGCCTGAGAGAATTTGCTGTTAGAGAGATACTTTATGGTGAACATGAAACTCTGAATCCTGATGACATTCCTGTAGGAACGCGTCTTGCTAAAAAGCTGATCAAGCTTGCTCCTTCTAATTATGCAAACATTGTGGCAAGCAAGATTGTGTCAAGAAATTATGGTGGAGCTCCTCCTACGATTGGCCAAATCACTGATCAAATGAGACAATTGGAGGATAGCATGACATGTGTTTCTTTGGTTTCAGCCATTAAAACTCTGTCTGGAAAAATTGAGAATTGCATGAAAGAGCTGAAGGATGAATTTAGAAATTCCATATCCCAATTGGTACAAAGAGATAATTCCAATTCTTCCTCCAGGTGCATACAAGTTTCATCTGTGAGGAATACACGTCCTCCAAGGAGGTCATAACAAAACAGATCAAACCAAAACAGATCACCAAGGCAGCTATGTAGGACTATTTGGATAACTCTGCGTGATCAGTTTGGTGAGAACATGAACAGATGGGATGGTCAACCAACTTCTAATCTTTTCAGGAGACTGAGGGAACTGCAAGGTGGCAGAACTCGAGGTAGCAATACCAGAAGGGTGGCTGTTACTTCCACAGTTCCCCAGGACAACTCTAGTAGCTCCAACAGTGGCTCCACTTCACACTGTGCGCAATGCACATGAGGGCATGTTCCCCATAGCTAGGGGTGCCCTGCCTCCCGCCAGGGGGAGGAGAGGGATAACAGAGTTAATAGAATCTATTGGGATGTGTACATCCAGTGGCCTGGCACTTCACAATTTCGGAAGTACAGGGCCTTGGTTGACACAGGAGCTCAGTGCACCATAATGCCATCAAATTATCAGGGATCAGAGTCTATAACTATTCTGGGAGTCACTGGTGGATCTCAAGAGTTAAGTAAGGTGGAGGTTAATATAAGTTTAACCTTTTAACAATGTAGGAAGCATACAATTGTGACCGAACCTGATGCACCTTGTATTTTGGGAATTGATTTTCTGAGAGAAGGGCGTTTCAAAGTCCCTAGAGGTTACAAATGGGCTTTTGGAGTAGCTTCAATAGAAATTGATGGACAAAAATTGAAGCTATCTGTCAGACCTGAGCTTTCTATTGAACCTGCAGTTGTGGGACAACATAAGATACAGGACATTAAATTGCCAGTTGCTTCTCAGATAATACAGAACCAACCGTGGCTCTTTGTTGCCCATTCAGAATCTGATTCGTCAGTTGGAGAGTCAGAAAGTCGTCAGCAAAACTCATTCACCTTTCAACAGTCCAGTGTGGCCTGTGCGGAAGCAGAATGGAGACTGGCGTCTGACAGTCGACTACTGAGCCCTGAATGAAGTAACTCCACCTATGAGTGCAGTAGTACCAGACATGATGGAACTCCAGTATGAGCTGGACTCCAAAGAGGCCAAATCATATGCTACCATAGACATTGCTAATGCATTTTTCTCTATTCCCATAGCAGAGGAATGCAGGCCTCAGTTTGCTTTCACCTGGAGAGGAATCCAGTACACTTTCAACAGGCTGCCAATGGGCTGGATCCACAGCTCAAGCATCTGTCATGCAGTAATCCACGATGCTCTGGAGAAAGGCGGTGCTCCAGAACACATCCAGTTCATCGATGATATCATTGTCTGGGGTAAAACTGCTGAGGAAGTCTTCGAGAAAGGTAACAAAATCATTGACATTCTTCTGAATGCAGGTTTTGCCATCAAACGAGACAAGGTGAAAGGACCTACCACAGAGATTCAGTTTCTGGGAGTGCGGTGGCAGGATGGACGCCGACACATTCCAGTGGATGTGGTAAATAGAGTCTCTACCATGACAAGTCCCACAAACAAGCAAGAAACCCTACGTTTCTTGGGGATAGTGGGATTTTGGAGACTGCACATTCCTGGATACAGTCAGATTGTGGAACCTCTGTATGATGTGACTCGAAAGAGAAACAATTTCCACTGGGGACCTGAACAACAAGCAGCCTTTGACCAGATAAAGCAAGAAGTAGTTCAAGCAATGGGTCTGGGACCTGTTCGAGATGGTCCAGACATTAAGAACATTTTGTACAGCTACACCGCTTCCACAGGAAGAATCGACGAGGAATCTACGGTGCACGAACCCTGAGAACCCTGAGAGCCCTGAGTCAACTAAGAGACCCTGAGAATCCCTGTTTCCCTTTTCTTCGCTTCGTCGGCAAAGAAATAAACTGCTTTCCATTTTTCTCATTTTCTGATTTTCTTGGACTTTTGAATCATCTGCATCTGAGCATAGATGGAATGTACTATGAACTTTATTTATGAACTGTAAATATTGCCTTGGATTGGATGAACAGCATGAACAGTCAATGAAATTGTTCAGAAGGGGTGGACTGTGACCGTTTGAGGCTGTGCCTTTCAGAAAAGGGATACCATGGCCGAATGTTTTATAAACAAAAGAGAGGTCTAAACTAATTTCATTGATGGAGAGGCAGAGTACTGCCTTAAGTTTTGATTCCCAGAGAGACTTGTGGCAGTCTCGCATTTTTTCCCCCTCCTTTCGCATCTTGCAGCTTCTGGGCTTTCGGCCAGACTGATCTTGGAATTGATGACCGTAAGGCCTGTACTTAACTTTCTAACAAATTTGCTCTAATTATAACTGCTTTTAATTAGCAATTATTCCTTTTCTCTCTTCCTAACCCTCTCTGGGGAAAAGGGGGAGAGAAGGGGGTATGGGGGGGAAAACCCTTCCTCCTGGCCGGGGAGGGGAATCTCATTCCTGTGTTACTTTGTTGTATATTTCTGTATATATATTGTAAATACTGTAAATTGTGTATATATTCCCCTGCATTTCCTAAACTGCTTTGTAAATACAGCAAATTCTCTTGCTCATCCGGCTGTGCTTAGCTGTGGTTTCTTTCCCTTCACTTACGGGGGGGGAAGAAGGCTGAGGCCTTCCCCTCAACCCTCGACATTCAGACATTAAGAACATTTTGTACACAGCTGCAAGTGACAATGGTCCAACCTGGTGCTTGTGGCAAAGAGCTCCAGGTGAGACATGTGGACGACCTCTTGGTTTCTGGAGTTGAGGTTACAGAGGTTCAGAAGCAAATTATACTCCAACAGAAAAAGAGATTCTAGATGCCTATGAAGGAGTAAAAGCAGCTTCTGAAGTAATTGGAACTGAATCATAACTTCTCTTAGCTCCCAGATTACCAGTTTTGAATTGGATGTTCAAAGCCAAAGGATCCACACCACATCATGCCACAGACTTAACCTGGTCTAAGTGGATGGCTCTGATAACACAGAGAGTTCGGATGGGAAATCTTGAAAGACCTGGTCTAGTGGAGGTGATCTCAACTGTCCTAAACCTCCCCAGGAGAAATTAACTCATGCTGAGGAAGCTCCTCCTGACAATGACCTTTCTGATGATGAAAAGAAATATACTTTGTTCACAGATGGTTCCTGTCGTCTTGTTGGAAACAAGCGAAGGTGGAAGGCTGCAGTGTGGAGTCCAACACGCCGAGTTGCAGAGGCGAAAGATGGAGAAGGAGAATCCAGTCAGTTCGCAGAGGTAAAAGCTGTCCAGCTAGCTCTCGACGTAGCTGAATATGAGAGATGGCTAAAACTTTATCTCTACACTGACTCACGGATGGTAGCCAATGCTCTATGGGGTTGACTAAAGAACTGGAAGAAGAATGGTTGGCAGAGGAAAGGAAAACCCATTTGAAGTTTTGTATGAGGATGGGGAATCTACCCCCACTGTCAAAACTAAAGATGCACCTTTCTCCTACACTGTGCTGGCCAAAATTCATATAGAATTTGCACGCTCTGCTGGGGAATCTGAGGTGGAATATGTCTGGCGAGTTTCAAAAACTGGAGGTGATCAGATTATGTTAACAGAAGCTGAAGCCATGGGCTATTGGGGCGATAATGTTTTTCTAACCACAAAAAACAGGAGTGGATCCTGGAGCCTTACCCAGCGAGCTGCCTACTGGGCAGGGGGGTTTGATCCGAAGGAGAGAGGTGAACCTGTAGTTCTGCAGGGAGGGATGAATCAGATAATGGAGAATGTGCAAAAGGCTGCATGCCTGCAGATGATTTATGAAAGGGAGCCATTTTGGCTCAGTAGCTGATCGGGACCGCTCGTCCGGAACCGCTCCGCTTAAGCTGTGAGTTTCTCGGGGTTTTTCTTTTGCTTTCCTTTCGGGGCTTCACGGGTCGGGAGGACTGCTGGTAGGGGGAGGAGCCGGCAGGATCGTGCTCACGAGAGCCTGCACGGGTCACAGGAGCCTGACGTCAGCCACGGCAGTTTTAAAAGCCACCCGGGCTGTGCGCGCGGCGCCATTTTGGCTCAGTAGCTAGTCTAGCAGCTGGGTGACCAAAAAAAAAAAAAAAAAAAAATCCCAAACAGAAAACCCAAACCTTAAACGTTGCATCATGGTCGTCACTCGGACGAAGGGTAAGAAAGCAGCATCTGCCCAGACAGAGCTGTTTTACCAACATGCTGGAGTCCAGGCTGTCAGCTGCAGAGACTGCTTCAACCTGGCACTTGGAATAGAGGGGGAGGGAGAGGACACCTGTGTCCGGTGTGAGCAGGTGAATTTTCTCCTCAGCATGGTGGCAGAGCTGAAGGATGAAGTGGCCGAGCTGAAGGAGGAAGTAGCTAGGCTAAGGACCATAAGGGAAAGTGAAAAGGAGTTAGACTTGTGGGAGAAGGCTCTGCAGATCTCCCCTGCTGAGGGAAGGGTTCCTGGAGGTGGAGAGGGATGGATACAGGTCCCTGCCAGGGGTGGCAAGAGAAATCCACCCCGACCCTCTCCTCCTTCTCCGCTGCCCTTGCATAATAAGTATGAGGCCCTGCAGGCTGAGGGCAGTAAGGAAGAGAGGGCTGAGGCTGAGGAGCAGCCATCCAGAGGGGAGCCTAAGGCCAAGCGGACCCCACCAGCTGTAACGACCAGCTCTGGGGGGAAGCCTAAGCCCAAGCGGTCCCCATCAGCTATAACAACCACCTCCACAAAGAAAAGGAGAAGGGTTATAGTTGTTGGGGACTCTCTCCTGGGGGGTACTGAGGGACCCATATGTCGTCCCGACCCATCCCACAGGGAGGTCTGCTCCCTACCAGGGGCAGGGGTTAGGGACATTGCAAAGAGAATCCCTAAATTAATCCAGCCCACTGACTATTACCCTCTGCTGGTAATACAAGTTGGGAGTGATGAGATTGACAGGAAGGGCACCAGGGTGATTAAGAAGGAATTCAGGGCCCTTGGACAATTGATTGATGGGGCAGGAGCTCAAGTGGTGTTCCCTCAGTGTCAGGGGTGTACACTGAGAGGAATGGGAGAACCCATACCATCAACAATTGGCTCAGGGGATGGTGCCAGAGGCAGAACTTTGGGTTCTATGACCATGGGGCAACTTTCACTGCACCTGACCTGCTGGGTCCTGATGGGGTGCATCTATCTAGAAGGGGTAAGAGACTCCTGGCACTGGAGTTGGCAGGGCTCATTAGGAGGGCTTTAAACTAGGTCTGAAGGGGGTGGGTGAGGATATCGGTCCCTCTGCAGAGGTAAGAGTAGGGCGCAAGGTAGGGTCAGTTGAGAAGTCAGGAACCCAGCTGCGATGCGTGTACACCAATGCACGCAGCCTGGGCAACAAGCAAGAGGAGTTGGAGGTCCTAATCCATCAGGGCGACTATGATGTAGTCGCCATCTCAGAAACTTGGTGGGACAGCACCCACGATTGGAGTGCTACAATGGGGGGTTACAAGCTCTTTAGGAGAGACAGGTGAGGGAGAAGAGGAGGAGGGGTGGCTCTGTATATTAGAGAGTCAATCTCTGCCACACAACTTGAGGTGGAAGATGAGGTAGTTGAGAGCCTGTGGGTCAAAATCAGAGGACAACCTAACAAGTCTGACATCCTGATTGGAATCTGTTACAGACCACCCAACCAGGATGAGGCGGCTGATGAGTTGTTCTACAAGCAACTGGAGGCTGTCTCAAGATCATCAGATCTTGTCCTTGTTGGTGACTTCGACCTCCCAGATATCTGCTGGGAACTTCATTCAGCAGGGAGGAGGCAGTCCAGAAGATTCCTGGAGCGAATGGAGGACTGCTTCCTGACACAGCCGTTAAGCGAGCCTACCAGGGGACAGGCTCTGCTTGACCTGCTGTTCTCCAATAGGGAAGGGCTGGTGGGAGACGTGATCGTGGGAGGCTGCCTAGGGTGCAGTGACCACGAGATAGTGAAGTTTTCAATATGCAGGGAGATAGGAGGAGCACCAACAGAACCTTCACCTTGGACTTCCGAAGGGCGAACTTCAGCCTATTTAAGAAACTTGTTTGTAAAGTCCCCTGGTACCAGCCCTCATGAACCAAGGGGTTCAGGAGGGTTGGACCTACTTCAAACAGGAGCTCTTGAAGGCACAGGAATTGGCGGTTCCCACGTGCCGGAAGGCAAGCCGGCAGGGAAGGCGACCAGCCTGGATGAGCAAGCAGCTCCTGGAGGATTTAAGGGGGAAGAGGAGGCTGTATCACCTTTGGAAGGAGGGGAAGGCTTCTCGAGGTATGTTCAAGGAAGCTGTTAGATTATGTAGGAATAAAATTAGGGAGGCTAAGGCCCAGCTGGAACTGAAGCTGGCCACCTCAGTGAAAGATAATAAAAAGCATTTTTGTAAATATATTAACAATAAGAAGAGGGGCAGGAAGAACCTGCACTCCCTAGTGGACCTGGAGGGGAACACGGTGACTGAAGACAAGGAGAAGGCTGAGGTCCTGAACACCTTCTTTGACTCAATTTTTAACAGTAAGGCAGGAGTTCAGGACGAGTGGCCTCCGGAGCTGGGCGATGGGGTCGGGGAGCAGTGTAATGCCCCGGAAATCCATGAGGAATTAGTTCGGGACCTGCTGAGCCACTTGGATATTCACAAGTCCATGGGACCGGAGGGGATCCATCCTAGGGTGCTGAGAGAGTTGGCAGATGTGCTAGTTAGGCCACTCTCCATCATTTTCCTCCAGTCCTGGCTCACCGGTGAGGTCCCGGATGACTGGAAACTGGCCAACGTGGTCCCCATCCACAAGAAGGGTCGGATGGAGGAACCTGGAAACTACAGGCCGGTCAGCCTGACCTCAGTGCCAGGGAAAGTGATGGAGCAGATTATCCTGGCGGCAATAACTGCGCACCTGAAGGATGGCCAAGGGCTCAGGTCCAGCCAACATGGATTCAGGAAGGGCAGATCCTGCCTCTCCAACCTGATCTCTTTCTATGATCAGGTGACCCGCCTGGTGGATGTGGGGAGGCCTGTGGATGTGGTCTACCTAGACTTCAGCAAGGCCTTTGACTAAGCTGTCAGCCCATGGATTGGACCATTACACTCTGTGCTGGGTTAGGAGCTGGCTAGAGGGCCGGGCCCAGAGAGTGGTAGTGAACGGTGCCACATCCAGCTGGAGGCCAGTCACCAGTGGTGTCCCCCAGGGATCCGTGCTGGGCCCTGTCCTCTTCAACATATTCATTGATGATCTGGATGAAGGGGTAGAGTCAGTCATCAGCAAGTTTGCAGATGACACAAAGTTAGGGGCAGATGTTAGTCAGTTAGAGGGTAGAAAGGCTCTGCAGAGGGACCTCGACCGACTGGACAGATGGGCAGAGTCCAATGGGATGGCATTCAACAAGTCCAAGTGCCGAGTGCTGCACTTTGGCTACAGCAATCCCATGCAGAGGTACAGGGTGGAGTCGGAGTGGCTGGAGAGCTCCCAAACAGAGAGGGACCTGGGTGTGCTGATCGACAGCCACCCGAATATGAGCCAACAGTGTGCCCAGGTGGCCAGGAGGGCCAATAGCATCCTGGCCTGCATTAGGAATAGTGTGGCCAGTAGGAGCAGGGAGGTCATTGTGCCCCTGTACTCTGCTTTGGTTAGGCCGCACCTTGAGTACTGTGTCCAGTTCTGGGCCCCTCAGTTTAAGAAGGACATCACAACACTTGAGCGTGTCCAGAGAAGGGCAACAAGGCTGGTGAGAGGCCTTGAACACAAGCCCTATGAGGAGAGGCTGAGGGAGCTGGGATTGTTTAGCCTGGAGAAGAGGAGGCTCAGGGGTGACCTCATTGCCCTCTACAACTACCTGAAAGGTGGTTGTAGCCAGGAGGGGGTTGGCCACTTCTCCCAGGCAACCAGCACCAGAACGAGGGGACACAGTCTCAAGCTGCACCAGGGGAAGTTCAGACTCGAGGTGAGGAGGAAGTTCTTCACCGAGCGAGTCATTCGGCATTGGAACGGGTTGCCCAGGGAGGTGGTTGAGTCATCGACCCTGGAGGCGTTCAAGGGGAGATTGGATGTGGCACTTGGTGCCATGGTCTAGGCATGGGGTCTGTGTTGATAGGTTGGACTCGATGATCCCCGAGGTCCTTTCCAACCTAAGTGATACTGTGATACTGTGATACTGTGATGGTGATGACTGGAATAAAACATCATCTTGAACGCCCCCCTTTCTCTCCTGGTGGATGCAAACAGAATGACTCCTTTGATCAGGGGTCTCCCTGACTCGCTTAAAATAAGAGGTATCCAGCTCCCAAAAGAAATAGCTAATACCCCACTTTGTTCCAGGACATGGCAAGACGTGGGGAGGGAGTTATTAGATTATGCTAGGCAGTATAGTATACCTGAGGAAATTAAAAAACCTCAAACTAGAGGCTTGAGGCATGTGAAAATGATTCACCCACCAAGCCCCCAGGGCCAGATGCGCCGTATTCCTAGTAGGCACCTGGCTAGGGGCAGGGAACACTTGAATACCCAGCAATATTGGTGGGGGGTGGGTCAGAAGAAAGGTATTCCAAAAGAAGTGGTTGATGGGTTAGCCACGAGGCAATTAGAAATCATTGTGAAATGCTGGTCTTAACCTAAAAAGAGGGCTGAGGTCACTGCTCCCCTCTTGGTGGGACCATTTGGTGAGGGGAGGGGTATGCCCCCCAAGGCAACTAAGGGCTTCACTTCTCAGTCGTGAATTGGGGGGTGAAGCATGAGTCAGGAGATCACCAAAAAAATTGTACTTGGTTTGGAAAAAAGCTTTTGTTTGTGTTTAGCTTGGCTTTGAGAGAACCTGAAACAATCAACGATACTTACAGGCCCATTCAAAGTAATTATCACCTGAGAGGGTGGCTCTGAATGGGAACCTGGAAATACCAGTTTTGTATGTTTCAAGCTTGTGTTTCTTATTTAAGTTCTAATGCTAAATTTAAGTTCTAATGCTGAAGACTACCTGATGTATTGACAGAAGGACTTGTCTTGCTACAATATGGAAGACTTATCAAGTTTTGCATCACAGATGACATCTCTTCAAGGACTGTACTTTCCATAACCCCGCAGACATTCAGATCTGGACGGAAGCTCTCTCTTCAATTCCAAACTGAAGGACTGACGGGGTGGGGGGAGTATGGGTTTGTTTGTTCTCCTGGCTTCCAGGAGGAACAAGGATGCTTTCACCTTGTTTAATTACCTGGTTTAATTTTGTTATATTTTTTTAGTATTGTCAATTTTGTATAAATCCCTGTTGCATACAGTGATTCAACATGTAATGTCCAATAAACAGTTTGTGTCTAATGATGGTGTACAACAGATTTGTGCTATTAGCCAATCAAAACTTATGTCTATTGTAAAAATTGTTTAAAACTTCTTTCCTTTCCTTTATTTTCTTTCTTTCTTGCTTTTGTCTTTGATTGACGGGGTGGTGTGAGAGACTAAAAGTTTGTCTCTCTTGGTGTGAGTCAACAAAGATAAAATCACTTGCTGCTTGCGCAGACAATAGCTGACAGAGCCACTGGAATGACTCTTAGAAGGTGCAAAGATAACATTGCTTACTGGGCCACAGCTGGCCTACAACAATGACCCAGCCATTCAAGCCTTCAGGACAAGATAATCTCCACCCATCAAGTACCCTGGAAAGGGTAGACCTAAGGATTATTTCCTGCCCCTGGAATTTCTGAGGGACAATACTTGGACACATACTAAAAACTGTATAAAAGACTGGAGCTACTACTGGCTAGTAGGAGAAGAAAAACGCGGAAGGAAAATGTGGGGGACTGTGTCTCCCAGACTGGATGATTAAAGGAGGAGAAAAATGGAGATGAAGGAAAACACAGGAGACGGATCATGCCGCTGAGAAGGGAAAGCCGGGACAATGCTGCTCCAGAGAAAAGAGGCTGCCCAGAGGACCACAGCTCTTCTCCAGCCAAAGCCTCAGCACCGTTCCTGTACCAACCCAACATCTCCCCAGAGAACCACAGCTCTTCTCCAGCAAAAGCCTCAGCACCGTTTCTCTACAGACCCAACATCTCCTGCAGCACCTTTCCTCCACAGACTCAAACTGTCTTGGGGGGGAGGAGGGGTGTGGTAATATAATTCCTTTCCTCTTCTCTCTCTCTTCTCTCTCTCCCTCTGTATTTTCCCCCTCTCCCCTTCTTATGTCCACTTTATATATGTAATAAATAGTCTAGCTGTTGACATTTTGGCCTCGTTTGTGCCTCTAATTTCACAACACGGGAATGTTCTAAAAGAACTTGAGTCTCTTTCCCTCTCCGGAACGAGACACTATGGTAGAGGCAAACACTGGATGGTTGGAAACTTATCCAGTTCCACATGCAACTGCACGCAACACCATTCTCGATCTGGAGAGACAAATCCTGTGGAGACACGGAAATCCAGAGAGGATTGAGTCAGACAACGGAACTCATTTCAAGAATAACCTTGTAAAGAACTGGGCAAAAGAGAGGATTTTCCATATTCCTTACTATGCGCCAGCTGCAGGGAAGATTGAATGCTACAACGGTTTGTTGAAGACCACTCAAAGTCATGGGGGGTGGATCTTTGAAAAACTGGGAAAAACATTTAGCACAAGTGTCGTAGGGTTGGAAGGGTAAGGCCAAAAAGCCTCTTCCCTCCCCCCTGTAAAGTAAAGGGAAAGAAAATTGGAGGGAAAGGAAAAAAAAACCTCACAGCTGAATTAGCAAAGCAGTGGAGCTGTATATTTACAAAGCAATGTAGGATATGCAGGGGAATATATACAAATTTACAATATTTACAATATATACAAAGGTATACAATAAAATAACACAGAAATGAGAGTTTCCCCCCCCTTGCTGAGGGGGTTCCCTCAGCTCTCCCCTCTCTCCCCCTATTCCCCAGAGTGCGTTAGAAAAGAGAGAAAGAGAAAAAAAAGTTAGAAGCAGTTTGTGTTAATTGGAAAGGAGTTAATACAGGCCTTTATCAGTTTCAAGGCCGAAGCCTTGGCAGAAAGCCCATTAGCTGCAAGCTGCTGCCCGAAGGAGAAGCGGAAGCAAGACTGATAGAAGAGTGCTGGAAAGCCCAGTATACCTTCCTGCACTCCCAGTTCAGAAGGTGCTTCCTCCCACTTTACCAATGAAATTAGTTTAGATTGTTCTTTTCATTTACCAACTTCCGTCCACCATATTCCCTTTCTTAAGGGGACAGCCCCAACCGGTGACACAAAAGCAAGCTGGCTGGTAAATAGTAGAGGTTCAGTGAACTGAGTTGGACCTGCACATTCAGATCTCCTACAGAAAGTAGAAGGTGATAGAGTTCCTGTTGTATAGAGAAAAGAATCTGTTAGGTAAAACTGTCTGGGTATTTTCTCCCTCAGGAGAGGCTAAACCTGTCCGAGGAGTGGTTTCAGCTGAAGATCTGGGTCACACTTATTGGATAATGTAGGAGAATGGTGAAATTCAGTGTATTCCACAAAGAAATTTGACTTTAGGTGAAAGAGTTTGGTTTCGGACTGTTGCACAGCTACATCGCGTTCAAGGAAGATTCTACGAGGAATCTACGTTGCATGAACCCTGAGGACCCTGAGAGCCCTGAGTCAACTAAGAGACCCTGAGAATCCCTGTTTCTTTTTCTTCGCTTCATCTGCAGAGAGACAAACTGTTTTCCATTTTTTCTAGTTTTCTGATTTTCTTGGACTTTTGAATCATCTACATCTGAGTATAGCCGGAATGGACTATGAACTTTACTTACGAACTGTAAATATTGTTTTGGATTGGTTTGACAGTATGAACAGCCAATGAAATTGTTTAAAAGGGGTGGGTTGTGACCTTGTGAGGCTGTGCCTTTAAAAAAGGGACAATTCTGGGTCACTCTGACTGAATGTTTTGGAATATTAATGAAAGTAATCAGATATTCTAAACTAATTTCATTGGTAGATTGGTAGAATGCAGTTTTAAGTTTTAGAGCAGCTGGAATTTTTTCTCAGGTCGCTCCTTTCCGTCTCCTTGCCAGCTTGCCAGCTTCTGGGCTCCCTGCCAGAGTGACCCTGAACAGATAAGCAACTAATTAACATGAGGCCTACTAGAATTCTGTTTTGTTAATAATTACCTTTTCTCTCTTTCTAACCCTCTTTGGGAAAAAGGGAGGTAGGAGAAGAGAGGGGGGTACAGGGGGGAACCCTCCTCCTCCGGAGAGAATTTAATTCCTGGTTTTTTTGTGTTTTGTTTTTTTTTTTTACTTTGCTGTATATTTCTGTATATACTGTATGTTGGGTACATATCTTACATTTTCCACATTGCTTGTAAAATATAGCATTCCCTTTTGCTTCTCCAGCTGAGTTAGCTGTGCTATTTCTTAGTATCATAGTATCAGTCAGGGTTGGAAGGGACCACATGGATCATCCAGTTCCAAATCCCCTGCCATGGGCAGGGAAACCCCACACTAGATCAGGCTGGACAGAGCCTCGTCCAGCCTGGTCTTAAACACCTCCAGGGATGGGGATGGGGCCTCAACCACCTCCCTGGACAACACATTCCAGGGTTTCACCACTCTCATGGTAAAGAACCTCCTCCTCACATCCAGCCTGAATCTCCCCACCTCCAGCTTCATTCGATTCCCCCTAGTCCTATCACTACCTGAGATCCTGCGAAGTCCTTCCCCAGCCTTCCTGTAGGCCCCCTTCAGATACTGGAAGGCCACAATTAGGTCACCTCGGAGCCTTCTCTTCTGCAGACTGAACAGCCCCAACTCCTTCAGTCTGTCTTTGTAGGAGAGGTGCTCCAGCCCTCTGATCATCCTTGTGGCCCTTCTCTGGACACATTCCAGCACATCCACATCCCTCTTGTAATAGGGGCTCCAGAACTGGACACAGTACTCCAGGTGGGGTCTCACCAGGGCTGAGTAGAGGGGGAGGATCACCTCCCTCGACCTGCTAGCCACACTTCTCCTGATGCAGCCCAGGATCTGATTGGCCTTGCGGGCTGCAAGTGCACATTGTGAGCTCATGTTGAGCTTTTTGTCCACCAGCACCCCCAAGTCTCTCTCCTCAGGGCTGCTTTCCAGCCAGTCACTGCCCAGCCTGTATTTGTGCCTGGGATTGCCTCGACCCAGATGCAGGATCCTGCACTTGTGTAGTGGATATGCCCTCAGAAATGACCGGCAGATGTATCAATCAAAATATAAGTTTATTTTTATATATATATACACACAAACTCTGCAACGGGGTATTTACAGTCACCCTTCACAGGTATCAATATTCGGTTAGTGGAACTATCTTTACAGAATGTTGTGTATGGGCACTTAAAATGATTCACAGAACTTATAATCAAAACTGAGTCAGAGAGTGGCAGGGGAGGCGTTGGTCAGTGACCGGCAACCCTCCACCCGGAGCAATCTAAATGCTACCCTAACTGAAGGTTTAGAAAGAAGGGCTTGGCTTACTTCACAAGCTGAGAACTTCATGAAGTCTTTCCTTAATAATGTTTATAGTCCAGAGAACGTGGCACGGATGTGCCGTAATAAGGAGACAGGAAATGGCACCGGCCGCGTGGCCGCACCGCGTGGCTGTTGCTTCTCCCAGGACACAATGATTCCCTGCTCGGGGGGGCTGTGGCAGGTCAGCAACGCTCGTTCACATGGGCTACCAGGTTTTCTCCTACAGCGATGGATCACTGTGGTGGGGTGGAAGGGTAAGGCCGAGAAGCCTCCTCCCTTCCCCCTTGTAAGGTAAAAGGGAAAAAAAATTGAAGGGAAAGGAAAAAAAAAACTCACAAGCTGAATTAGCAAAGCAGTGGAGCTATATTTACAAAGCAATGTAGGATATACAGGGGAATATTCACAAATTTACAATATCTACAATATATACAAAGATATACAATAAAGTAACACAGAAATGAAAGTTCCCCCCTCGGCAGAGGGGGTTCCCCACCTCCGCTCTCCCCTCTCTCCCCCTTTTCCCCAGAATAGGTTAGAAGAGAGAGAGAGAAAGTAAGAAGTTAAAAGCAGTTTTGTGTTAATTGGAAAGGAGTTAATACCGGCCTTTATCTGGTCTTCAAGGCCGAGGCCTTGGCAGAAAGCCCAGCACAGACAGAGCTGCAGCACGAAGAAGAGGCGGAAGCAAGACTGACAGAGAAGTTCCCGGAGTGCCCAGTTCACTCCCAGTTCACTCCCAGTTCAGAAGGTGCTTCCTCCCACTTCACCAATGAAATAGTTTAGATTATTCTTTCCGTTTACCAACTTCCGTCCACCATATTCCCTTTCTTAAGGGGGCAACGTCAACCGGTCACAATCACGTAGCGGTTGATCCCATGCAGTACTGTTCACGGCACCGCACGCAGCTGGGTGATGATGGCAGAGGACCACGAGGCCTCTTGAAGCACTGGCACGCACACAAACAGAGGCTCCAACACCAAAGTGGGGGGGCTCATTTACCAAATGACCCCTATTTACCATTTGCCCCAGTGAATACTGATCCAATAAGCATCTGTTGCTAACGCAAAGATTAATCAATGAACTGACACCTACCAAATATGGCCTAAGTATATGCTATACCCAGGGAAACAAACATATAGCCTGCCTCTTGTGTACTACAGTGGTGAGACCACACCCAGATAGGCTGTTTACCTGGACTCAGTGGCGCCAGGATCCCCCCCCACCGCCTCCAGAAAGGAGGGGGAACAAAGGAGGGTTAACACACAGAGAAATATATCCTACACAAATGTTTGGGGCACAATCCTGACCATAAGCATCGTTCACTACAACTTGTTCTTATTGAACCTCATGAGGTTGGCTTGTGCCCACCTCTCCAGCCTGTCAAGGTCCCTCTGGATGGCCTCCCTTCCCTCCAGCGTGTCTGCTGCACCACACAGCTTGGTGTCATCAGCAAACTTGCTGAGGGTGCACTCAATGCCACTGTCCATGTCACCCACAAAGATGTTGAACAAGACGGGTCCCAGGACTGATCCCTGAGGGACTCTGCTTGTCCCTGGCCTCCACTGGGACATGGACCCATTGACAGCCACTCTTTGGGTGCGGCCATCAAACCAGTTCCTTATCCAGCTAGTGGTCCACCCATCAAACCCATGTGTCACCAGTTTGGAGACCAGGATGTGGTGCAGGACAGTGTCGAAGGCTTTGCTCAGGTCCAGGTAAACGACATCAGTTGCTCGCCCCTCATCTATTAATTTCATCACCTGCTCATAGAAGGCCACCAGGTTGGTCAGGCAGGATTTGCCCTTGGCAAAGCCATGCTGACCGTTCCCAATCACCTCTTCACTATTTTTCTGAGTCAATAGTGCCTCCAGGAGGATCTGCTCCATGATCTTTCCGGGCACAGAGGTGAGACTGACTGGCCTGTAGTTCCCTGGTTCCTCCTTCTTACCCTTCTTCCTCTTTGTGGGGGAGAGGAAGCTAGGCCTTCTCTCTCCAACCCACTACAGTTGCATTAATAGTTAAACAAGCGCTGAAACCCACAAAAGGTCAGACTGCTAAGGACAGACTGTGATGGCTTATAGGTATTTGAGGATCAAGAATTCAAATCACAAGGCCCATACTCATCACTTGCCTTCACTAGTTGAGTTTTCTAGGCATCTAGGGAAAGGCTTCATTGGCTTGCCTAAGTGGCATGCCTGGGCTCCCTAAAGGCAGCAAACTGAAGAACCACCTTATATGTATAACCTAGAGGTGGCTACCCCTTTAGGGCAGACTGTTTTTAAACAGTAGGCCAGATTTCTTTCCAGATATTTCAGAATTCCTATATTTCTCAGAATTTTTTAAAAATCACTTGAGTTCAGGGATATGGGCTGTAATCCAGGAGTAGAGTATGGGAAAGGAGCTTAGGACTCTGTTTGTCAAGCCCTCCAGAAGGCACATTGCCAATTGTGAATCAGCAAAAATACTGACCTCTTTTCCCTCATCTTTCCAGTACTTAATCTTTCCCATACCAGCATCCTCCTCCCAACTGAGTACTTTCACCGTCATGCCCCAGACTTAGACTTCCTCTTGCTCCTTTCTCTTTTTTGCCCAGGGTCTTTTTATGTATTCTGCACTTACGGTTCAAATAGCATTCTTAATTTCTGACAGGATGTCAGGCTGTGGATTTCAGTCTTGCACAGAGGCCTCTGGTTTGGTGAGAGACATACTGGCAAGCCCTATGAGGAGAGACTGAGGGAGCTGGGGCTGCTTAGCCTGGAGGGGAGGAGACTCAGGGGTGACCTCATTACTCTCTACAACTACCTGAAGGGGGGTTGTAAACAGGCAGAGGTTGGTCTCTTCTCCCAGGCAGCCAGCACCAGAACAAGAGGACACAGTCTCAGGCTGCGCCAGGGGAAGTTCAGGCTGGAGGTCAGGAGGAAGTTTTACATGGAGAGAGTGATTGCCCATTGGAATGGGCTGCCTGGGGAGGTGGTGGAGTCGCCGTCACTGGAGGTGTTCAGAAGGAGACTTGACAGGGTGCTTGGTTACATGGGTTAGTTGATTAGGTGGTGTTGGGTGATAGGTTGGACGTGATGATCTTGAAGGTCTCTTCCAACCTGGTCTATTGTATTATTGTATTATTATTGTATTATTGTATTGCATTTGCTGGTGTGCCTTTTAGGCAACAATCCATCCAATGCTTCCAAGTCTGAACAGGGACATGAAGGACTGAATGTTATATATAGTGAGCTTAAAGCACATGGGAAGTAGTTTCATAGTTTCATAGTTTCATTCAGGGTTGGAAGGGACCACAAGGATCATCTAGTTCCAACCCCCCTGCCATGGGCAGGGAAACCCCACACTAGATCAGGCTGGACAGAGCCTCATCCAGCCTGCTCTTAAACACCCCCAGGGACGGGGCCTCGACCACCTCCCTGGACAACCCATTCCAGGGTCTCACCACTCTCATGGTAAAGAACCTCCTCCTCACATCCAGCCTGAATCTCCCCACCTCCAGCTTCATTCCATTCCCCCTAGTCCTATCACTACCTGACATCCTGAGAAGTCCCTCCCCAGCCTTCCTGTAGGCCCCCTTCAGATACTGGAAGGCCACAATTAGGTCACCTCGGAGCCTTCTCTTCTCCAGACTGAACAGCCCCAACTCCTTCAGTCTGCTCTCATAGGAGAGGTGCTCCAGCCTCTGATCATCCTTGTGGCCCTTCTCTGGACACGTTCCAGCACCTCCACATCCCTCTTGTAATAGGGGCTCCAGAACTGGACACAGTACTCAGGTGGGGTCTCACCAGGGCTGAGTAGAGGGGAGGATCACCTCCCTCGACCTGCTAGCCACACTTCTCCTGATGCAGCCCAGGATCTGATTGGCCTTGCGGGCTGCAAGTGCACATTGGGAGCTCATGTTGAGCTTTTTGTCCACCAGCACCCCCAAGTCTCTCTCCTCAGGGCTACTTTCCAGCCAGTCACTGCCCAGCCTGGATTTGTGCCTGGGATTGCCTCGACCCAGATGCAGGACCCTGCACTTGCTCTTATTGAACTTCATGAGGTTGGCTTGTGCCCACCTCTCCAGCCTGTCAAGGTCCCTCTGGATGGCCTCCCTTCCCTCCAGCGTGTCTGCTGCACCACACAGCTTGGTGTCATCAGCAAACTTGCTGAGGGTGCACTCAATGCCACTGTCCATGTCACCCACAAAGATGTTGAACAAGACAGGTCCCAGGACTGATCCCTGAGGGACTCCGCTTGTCACTGGCCTCCACTGGGACATGGACCCGTTGACAGCCACTCTTTGGGTGCGGCCATCAAGCCAGTTCCTTATCCATCTAGTGGTCCACCCATCAAACCCATGTGTCACCAGTTTGGAGACCAGGATGTGGTGCGGGACAGTGTCAAAGGCTTTGCTCAGGTCCAGGTAAATAACATCAGTTGCTCGCCCCTCATCTATTAATGTTGTCACCTGCTCATAGAAGGCCACCAGGTTGGTCAGGCAGGATTTGCCCTTGGCAAAGCCATGCTGGCTGTTCCCAATTACCTCTTCACTATTCTTTTGAGCAAGTAGTGACTCCAGGAGGATCTGCTCCATGATCTTTCCAGGCACAGAGGTGAGACTGACTGGCCTGTAGTTCCCTGGTTCCTCCTTCTTACCCTTTTTGAAGATGGGGGCAATGTTTCCCCTTTTCCAGTCCGTGGGGACTTCACCAGATTGCCATGACTTTTGAAATATAACAGAGAGGTACCCTCAGGTCTTTGTGGAATATGGGATATACCTATGGCAGGAGAAGCACCAAGCTTGCTCGGCATTCTTAATACATCACCTCATCTTTCTAAAGTCTCCTTTTGCCAACAGTGAGAGAAGGGGAGGGAATTAACATAATAAAATAGAATTGAATTAACCAGGTTGTAGAAGACCTTTGAGATCATCCAGTCCAACCTAATAGATACTAAGAATATTTCCACTGAAATAATGCCTGAATAGAAAATTAGCTTCTTAGCTTCCTAACCACTGAAATTGATGAAAAACTTCTACATTGCTCTAAGTTTTCCCCCATTTAGTTGGAGAAATGATCAAAGTACAATTGTTTGGCTTTCAGCCACCTTTTCCCTTACAATATCTGTGCTTTGCTAAATCCTTCCCCAACTCCCTCCCCCCCAAAAAAGATTATTCTGAGCACCTCCCTGCCAGAGGAGGTTTAGGTTGGATGTTAAGAAGAAATTCTTCACAGAAAGAGTGATTGGCCATTGAATGGGCTACCCAGGGAGGCAAAGGCCCAGCTGGAACTTAAGCTAGCCACCACAGTTAAAGATAATAAAAAGCATTTTTATAAATATATTAACAATAAGAAGAAGGGCAGGAAGAACCTGCACTCCCTAGTGGACCTGGAGGGGAACACGGTGACTGAAGACGAGGAGAAGGCTGAGGTCCTGAACACCTTCTTTGCCTCAATTTTTAACAGCAAGGCAGGAGGAGTTGAGGATGAGTGGCCTCCGGAGCTGGGTGATGGGGTCGGGGAGCAGTGTAATGCCCCGGAAATCCATGAGGAATTAGTTCGGGACCTGTTGAGCCACTTGGATATTCACAAGTCCATGGGACCGGATGGGATCCATCCTAGGGTGCTGAGAGAGCTGGCAGATGTGCTAGCTAGGCCACTCTCCATCATTTTCCTCCAGTCCTGGCTCACCGGTGAGGTCCCGGATGACTGGAAACTGGCCAACATGGTCCCCATCCACAAGAAGGGTCGGATGGAGGAACCTGGAAACTACAGGCCGGTCAGCCTGACCTCAGTGCCAGGGAAAGTGATGGAGCAGATTATCCTGGCGGCAATAACTGCGCACCTGAAGGATGGCCAAGGGCTCAGGTCCAGCCAACATGGATTCAGGAAGGGCAGATCCTGCCTCTCCAACCAGATCTCCTTCTATGATCAGGTGACCCGCCTGGTGGATGTGGGGAGGCCTGTGGATGTGGTCTACCTGGACTTCAGCAAGGCCTTTGACACCGTCCCCCACAGCAAACTGCTGACTAAGCTGTCAGCCCGTGGATTGGACCATTACACTCTGTGCTGGGTTAGGAACTGGCTGGAGGGCCGGGCCCAGAGAGTGGTAGTGAATGGTGCCACATCCAGCTGGAGGCCAGTCACTAGTGGTGTCCCCCAGGGATCAGTGCTGGGCCCTGTCCTCTTCAACATATTCGTTGATGATCTGGATGAAGGGGTAGAGTCAGTCATCAGCAAGTTTGCAGATGACACAAAGTTAGGGGCAGATGTTAGTCAGTTAGAGGGTAGAAAGGCTCTGCAGAGGGACCTCGACCGACAGGACAGATAGGCAGAGTCCAATGGGATGGCATTCAACAAGTCCAAGTGCCGAGTGCTGCACTTTGGCTACGGCAATCCCATGCAGAGGTACAGGGTGGAGTCGGAGTGGCTGGAGAGCTCCCAAACAGAGAGGGACCTGGGGGTGCTGATCGACAGCCACCTGAATATGAGCCAACAGTGTGCCCAGGTGGCCAGGAGGGCCAATAGCATCCTGGCCTGCATTAGGAATAGTGTGGCCAGCAGGAGCAGGGAAGTCATAGTGCCCCTGTACTCTGCTTTGGTTAGGCCGCACCTTGAGTACTGTGTCCAGTTCTGGGCCCCTCAGTTTAAGAAGGACATCACAACACTTGAACGTGTCCAGAGAAGGGCAACAAGGCTGGTGAGAGGCCTTGAACACAAGCCCTATGAGGAGAGACTGAGGGAGCTGGGATTGTTTAGCCTGGAGAAGAGGAGGCTCAGGGGTGACCTCATTGCCCTCTACAACTACCTGAAGGGTGGTTGTAGCCAGGAGGGGGTTGGTCTCTTTTCCCAGGCAACCAGCACCAGAACGAGGGGACACAGTCTCAAGCTGCGCCAGGGGAGGTTCAGACTCGAGGTGAGGAGGAAGTTCTTCACCAAGCGAGTTATTCGGCATTGGAATGGGTTGCCCAGGGAGGTGGTTGAGTCATCGACCCTGGAGGCGTTCAAGGGGAGATTGGACGTGGCACTTGGTGCCATGGTCTAGTCATGGGATCTGTGTTGATAGGTTGGACTCGATGATCCTCGGGGTCCTTTCCAACCTAAGCGATACTGTGATACTGTGAATCACCATCCCTGGAAGTGTTTAAAAAGAGACTGGATGAGGCACTTAGTGCCATGGTTTATTTGATTAGATGGTGTTGCCTGATAGGTTGGACTCGATGATTTCAAAGGTCTCTTCTAACCTGGTTAATTCTGTATGAAGGATGGATATTCACATGTCATAAGGTCCCTTTCTCAGTGATTCTTTCTGTAGAAAAGTGGAATGAGATTTCCAAGCCACCTTGAACTTTTTTTCCTCTGCATTTACCCCCATGAAATATAACCACACTGGAGAAGATGCAGTCTTTTCCTGTCCTCTATGAAATTTGTCTTGTGACTCATAAGAAGTGATTCTCATTTTCCAACCTGCCCCTCTTCCTGAAGGCTTCCTGTTCTGAGTTGATTGATAAGTGAATGCATTTTCCAGAGATGCTTTATTGCCTTTTTTTTTTTCCCCTACCTTTCCTTCCTTATTTCTGAAAAGAAGCAGTGAAGGAGAAGAAATGGTCTGTAAATGAGGCACAAAAGTAGAGATTTATTGAATGCTGAGAACAGACTCAAGGGGCCTCCAGGTGAAAATAGTGTAATTAGTATAATATTCTATGACTAAACAGTTCCTGCTTCACCACCATTATTTCTGCACCCATCCCAGAGCTAGGGGTAAGACCCTCACCAGCCAAGATACCACACAGAGGAGCTCAGCCCCAGTAAAGAGGACCAGCCAGCATATGTGGATGATATTGGAGGGACCATCAACCCTCTTCCTACCTAATCAGGGGGCCAGCAGGCCCCTCAGCCTTTGTCATCACCACCACCCAGTGTGCACCACAGGGACTCACCAGTGATGAGAAGAGGATCCCTCAGCCCAGATGGGCTCAGCTTGAGGCTTCTGCCTTTCTGGGGGGATTAAAAAGGAGAGTGGGTGGAGTGGGCCAAGTTGCCACATCTGGGGTGGGAGGAGACTCCAACAGAGCCCAGGTGCTCTGGGATTTGAGGGGAAAAAGGGGGAAAATGGGGTGGGTGAGGGGCTTTTAGGGTGTCAGGTAATTATAGGACTAGGTGGAATGGGAAAAAAATAGAAATGGGTAGATTCAGATTGGATGTTAGGAAGAAATTCTTTACCAGGAGGGTGGTGACACACTGGAACAGTTTGCCCAGGGAGGTGGCAGAAGCCTCATCTCTGGGAGTTTTTAAGGCCAGGCTGGATGTGACTCTGGGCAACCTGATCTAGTGTGAGGTGTCCCTGCCCATGGCAGAGGGGTTGGAACTAGATGATCTTTGAGGTCCCCTCCAACCCCAACAATTCTATAACAATTTTGCAGTTTAGGCTGGATATTAGGAAGAAATTCTTCACAGAAAGAGTGATTGGCCATTGGAATGTGCTGCCCAGGGAGGTGGTGGAGTCACCGTCCCTGGAAGTATTTGAAAAGAGACTGGATGAGGCACTTAGTGCCATGGTTTATTTGATTAGATGGTGTTGGGTGACAGGTTGGTCTTGATGATTTTGACAGTCTTTTCCAACCTAGTTGATTCTGTGATATTTTGTGATATTTATATAAGACATTTCAGAAACTAGTGATGAAAGATGATCTTGAAGGGCAACAAACATTAGTGTTCAAACCAGCAAGGCAAGGAGAGCAATGTCTTTCAGCTATCAACTTGTATTTAGGGTTAAAAACAGACATGAAAGCCTTCATCAGATCTCTCTAACTTAACTCAGGGAAATGCCCCAGCTAGTAATACAGGAGAAAGAAATATGTCTTCAGCTTCTCTGAAATTGCTCTCCAGAGTCTGTAATTGCTTTCTTTCACACACCCATACATACATAAACAAGTTTAAAAACCACTTATATTACACAGGTCTACATCTCCCAAATACCATGTTCTCTGAAAGATTACAAAGAAACATGGGATTCCTCTTACTTCAACAAGCTAACTGACTTTGACAGCTAAATTTCCCCCTAAATATGTTTAGAACTTCCTTTATATAGACATGTGAGTCACCTTGACAGGCTTAATTTGTACTGAAAAAAATGAATGTGTTAAACTTATTAGCCCTTCAGGTTAGAAAGACTGTAAACAGTAGATCAATGACATTTGCACTTCGTGTACTACACACCGTGTGCCTACAAAGTGAAAATGTAAGAGTTCAGGCAGGGAAACTCAGGAAGAAGAGTTCCTGAGCTTTCTCCAAGCTTTAAGCCTACTGAGCATACTATTGCATCAGGTACTTGGATCTCAAGCCTTGCTGTGAAGGATGATACCAATCTCATCTCAGGGTATGTAAGTCAGCTTTCTACTTTGTATAGTCTTCCAGTGAAAAGCCTTTTCCTCTCCCTAGTTGTAAACTCTGTTAATAGCAAATGAAACTGGAAAGCAAAATTAGGATGGTAGGAATAAATTCTCTGCCCTCTCTTAATCAAAGGGTGGATGAAATAATGCAGTTTGAGAAGATTCACTTGCTTATTGTGCTATGATCTTGGTTTACTTTATGAACTGGTTGATAGGATTTTTGGATCCAAATCCACCCGTTTCAGTAGGTCAGACACAGAGTAGAAGTCACTAGTTAAAACTGAGCAGATCTTGTCAGTATAGCCTTTTGTTGGTAGTCAGTTCTTCAGCAGCTAATGGTCCAAGAAACTTCAAGAAACCTACCCATATCACATAGAGCACAATATTTCAATGTTCAAGGTGTGTGTGTGGGGTTGTTTATTGAGCTTAATATTAGCCTATCAAAATCATGTTTGGGTTTGTCAATAAATTACCTAATATCCAAGAGTAGCAGAACATCCTGAAACTAACCATATTAAGCATCTAACAATCACTAAAAATCAATAATTCATATTTTAATAGTATTTTAATATCCATTAATTCTCAATAACACTGCTTTCAGTCTGCTCCTTTTCTACCCCTTTTTCCCCTCAAATCCTAGAGCACCCGGTGTGGTGGTTGAGAAAAGGCCTAGCTCTCCCTCCCCCACAAAAAAAGAAAACCACAGCTAGCTCAGTCAGAGAAGCAAAACTATATTTACAAGCAATATATGGAATGTAGGTTGTATATACACAATATACATACAGTATTTACAATATATATACCGAAATACACAGCAAAAAAAATAATCAGAACAAAACTCCCTCTTCTGGACAGAGGAGGGTTCCCCCCCCTGTACCCCCCTCTCTTCCCCTACCTCCCTTTTTTCCCCAAAAAGGGTTAGAAAGAGCAAAGGTAGTTATTAAGGAGAAAAATTCTTATTAGGCTTCTAACTGCATGCAGGGATTAGTTCTTATCTGATATTCAAGGTCAAACTCCAGCTAGTTGCTCAGAAGCAAACAGGCTGGAAAGGCAGAACAGAGTGGAACTGAGAAAAATTCCAACTGAACTAAAACTTAAAGTTGCATTCTACCAATGAAATTCGTTTAGACCTATCTTCATTTTCAAAATATTCAGCCAGAGCATTCCAGCAAATGTCCCTTTCTTAAAGGCACAGCCTCAAATGGTCACACCTGGGCTTTTTTTTGAGTCTCCTCCCACCTCAGGTGTGGCTACTTTGTCTTCCCTGCCCACTCCCCTTTTTAATCCCCACCAGGAAATAGGAAAGCCCTAAGCTGAGCCTATCTGGGCTGAGACATCCTACTCTCATCACTGGTGGGTCCCTGTGGTGCACACTGGGTGGTGGTGACAACAAAGGCCGGGGGGACCTGGTGGACCCCTGGCTAGGTAGGAATAGGGTTGATTGTTCCTCCAATATCATCAATGTGTGCTGGTTGGTCCTCCTTATTGGGGCTGAGCTTCTCTATGGGTCTTGTCCTTGGCTCTGGGATGGGGTGTAAAAATGGTGATGGTGAAGCAGGAGCTGTTAGGCAGGGTGGAGGATGGTCCTGGTGCCAGAGCTTGTCCTGGTGTCTCT
The DNA here is from genome assembly GCA_011125475.1 of Melanerpes aurifrons. NCBI lineage: Eukaryota > Metazoa > Chordata > Aves > Piciformes > Picidae > Melanerpes > Melanerpes aurifrons. Next base: position 602,817 of record WWNC01000170.1, read on the forward strand.
GCCTCTCCACAAGGATGGCCTTGAGAAGGCTCACCTGTGTTTGCATCTTGTGTGATAACCACAGCAATTCCCTTAACTCCTTTATTTTTATTTATTTTTTAGCTAAGCAACTCCTTTACCTCAAAGCCAAGACCACTATACCTAACACCAGGAAGGCAATAGTCTTCCCTAAAATGTGTATCTAGTCTGCATACTGGGGCTTCTGTTTCCTTCAGAAGACTGTCTCCCATGAAAAGGACTTTTTTTTTTTTTTTTTTTTTTTTTTACTTTATGGAGGCAATTTGGATGAATGGTGTAAGCCAGTGACACCTGTAATATGCAAGGACAATGTTTGGGTAACGAATTTAGCAGCCAGTGTGCCCCATCAGCCTGCAGAGTGGACAAAGCTAGCCTGGATGTGATTCTGTGGCCATGAGAAGTCCCTTTGGCAAGTTATTCTCCTCCTGTTTGCCAGGGAACAGCTTTGATTTGGAGTTATGTGTTTATCTTTTGTCTGGCTTATCATGTTTCCTGCACTATGTCAGCAGGCTATAGTGCCTCCCAATAAAGAAAAGGAACTGACCACTTGTGACAAGCTAGGTAACACTTTGCAAATATTAATACTTCTGGGGGGAAACACAATGTATATATAAATGCTGAACTACTTTTCCACATTCTTGCCAGATAGGTTGATTATATATCACAAAATACTTAGTGTGGCTTTGAGTGATGCCTATACAGTAGAGAGCTGGATGTGCATAAGCTTTGCATAACAGAGCTACCCAATTTTGAATGTTTAACTGTTCCTTGGTTTGTGCATCACATTTGCCACCAGGCCAGACTGCAGATCTCCAAAGTCCTCAGGGAATAGGACTCCTGTAAAAGCACAACTGAAAAAAAGATGGGTATCTTTTTGTTTGTTTCACTACCTTTTTGGATAGGACTACAGTAAATTTGTAGTTTCAGATTTTTTTTCTTATAGTGAATTATAAAAGATAAATCCAAGTAAAGTTGTGTGCTCTTGTTGCCATGGGATTATAAAGCTGCTTCTATGTGGTGCAGCCTAAGCTAGGTTTTACCAGAAAACAAAATAAAACAAAACCCCTCTGCCCTGTGTCTGACAATTCTTAAAAGAACACTTCTATGGTTTCAGATGCAAGGATTTAAAAATTAATGAAATACCAAAATTAATGTTTGTGGTTTTTCTTTAACTTTCTTAGGTTACAGTCCTGAATTAAATAGTCACATATGATTATTTTTTTCTTCACACTTTGCCGGGGGAGTGAATCAGAATTGTGCTGTGAAATCATCTGTTTTCTGTTATGCCTCCTGGCTCATTTGTTGCACAAGTTGGAAGATGTGACATGAATGAGATAGGGGACAGCAGGGAGAAAGCAGGTTGCCTGGTGGATGAGGTGGATTAGATGAATGTCACCTGGAGAACTGGATTTCATCCCTTCCTCTGACACAAAGATCATATGAGAGACTCTGCAAGTCATTTAAATCAGGGTTGTTGTTTCCAGTCATGAACAAGTGGAAATTACACCCTGATCTTCCTATTGCCCAGACAGGGATTTCAGTTCCTTCACAGATCTTCCTGTTACAACCAAGTCCTTTCTGGCCCTCCTGCTTTCTCCTTGCTCTAGTGAGCATACTAGAGAGATGACTCTCCTCATCCAGCAAGGACTATGTTAGGACCTTGGAAATTGCCTTACATGGTCTCTGGCACTTTAAAAACTTGTGTCCTGAAAATAGGACAGGCCAGAGGGTCCTAAGAGAGATGGGACTAGAGACAACACAGTACTAAAATGGATGACCATCTAGCTCACCAATTTTATGATGTTTTCCTAGGATTTGAGAGCTAAATAATATCAGGTTTTGTTCACATCAAACAGGTTGGAGCTGATGTACTCTTCCCAGCAATTCCCTTGTGCTGTTCCATGCAGATACCTCATTGCTCATCAGCAGTACTGCATCTGGCAGAGACTTTCTGCTTGGTGTAACAGGCATGCTACAGATTTTGTGTGTAACTCAGCAGAGCATGGCACACTTAGGAAAGGGACACGGCTGAAAGATTTTGGGCCTAGTTTGCAGCTCTGAGGAGGGCTGTATTCAGATTTTCTGCTGGTTAAGCAGAACCTTTGACCTGCCTGTTCCTATTGCAGTCCTGTTCCAGTCCCATCCTAGTGCACTAGCACTCAGTCTCTGCTTGTGGGGTTCTCATCCTTGTGCACTCTGTAGCACAATATCATTGTACAGACAGTGTCCCAACTATTCCTTTAGTATTCCCATACCAACTACTTGTACCTGTTTCACACTTTTCTCTTCCTAAGCTACACACCCTACTGCTCTTCAGGCTTCTGAGTTTGCCGAGTCCTTCCCAGGCAGTAGGATCTCCATTAATAGAACAGAGGATAATTGTTTTAAACTAAAATAAGGTAGGTTTGAACTAAAGGAAGAAACTTTTTACAATGAAGATTGTGAAACACTGGAAAAGGTTGTGATTGCAGATGTCCCTGCTCACTGCAGGGGGCTTGGACTAGATGACTTTTAAAGGTCCTTCCAATCTAAACCATTCTGTGATCATGGATTCCCCTTGAGTTGGTCTCAAACTCTCTTCCTTGGCAACATCTAGAATTAGTGTCCTCCTTCAGAAAAACATCCATCTTTTTCTTACTTTTTTTCCCCCTTTTCCTTCCTCACAGTCTTTTTGTCTACCTCTTGTCCAGGAGAAAAATGTCACCTTTCTCTGTGATTCTGTTTTAGCAGTGTATGGACTGAGAGTGTGAGACTACCTGCCTGATGCCATATTCAGTGCCCAGGACTTCTCCAGTTAAGGACACATGGAGACAGCCATACAGAGAAAAATTATTTGAATTCTTGTATCTCTGTGCTGTAAAATAGGTTTTAAAATTTTTCTTTAAGTGTCTGTGAAGAACATACAATTCCATCACAGAGACTGTGTAAGCAGCTGGGATGTGCTCAGTGAAGACAGACTGCTTGGGGATTTCAACTATTAAACTTTGGCAAGTCTTTATGAAGTATGTGTAAACTACTACTTGTCAAGTACTTGTACATATTTAGGATGTAGATGTATTTCAGAGGGAGTAAAAATGAATAAATACAGCTTATCCTTAACAAAAGCTGTGCCCTTCCTCCACACATGGTTCTTGCAAAATAAAGAGTTCTGAAGCTTTGAAACTACATCTTAAAAATATTGTTTAGAAGTAGTTTCTCTTTCTCATTTAAAAAAATGTATTATTTTGCAAAGGTCTTAGCAATTTTAAAAACTATAAGGTAGCATGACAGATGCCAAGTATGAAATCTCAGGAAGTTTCTCCAAGCTTCAAATGAAGGCATGGTTATACAGAAAGAAATGTCTATCCTTGCCTCCTAGCTAAGGCTGCTTGACATCAAGTTGAAGCACAAATGGACCTGCTATGTATGTTCATATCCACACATTATTTAGCCAAAACATTTCTTAGAAGTCTCATTATCTCTAGTCCTTGTCCTCAAGTACTCTAAGACAATACAGGCATGTAGATACAAGAGAAATGCCTTTACCCATCCTTCAGTGTACTTTTTGGGAGTCACAGCCAGATTCCTTTGTTCACTAAGGAGTAAACCACCTTAAAAGGAATGGAAAGAGTGAATAGATAGGATCCTGCTGGATTTGTCATACTGCAGTGGCGGTTTGGAGCCTCTCAAGGGTAATGCCTGGCCTTGTGCATTCTCAAGGAGGAGTGGGGCTGCCTCTCTAGCACGTGCAGCTGAGTGCTGGGAAGGCACAAACAGGGCAGCTCACATCTATCTGGCTGTGAAGCTTGTCTGAGAGCAGGAAGGGAGGGAGACCTCATAGCTATACCATGAAGTAATTTCTGTTATGGAAACTTATTTTTAATTTGTTCCATATGAATCTTGGGAAAATGAACCATTTGAGAAGTTTTTCATAATTCTAGTCTAGATGAACAGCTCAATAAAGAATGTAAAATATGTATTTTGTCAGGAGGCACCACTAAAGAATGTTCACATATGGCAATAATTTCCTTAGTATTCAACAAAGGATTGGCTCAGGAGTCTTCTCCTGTAGATACAGATCAGATTTATCACTGTGGTACTGTCACCTGACTTATATGATGTTAAGCTGTGAGTCAGGAGAGCAGAGAGACCTAGTTTTCTAACAAGTACAGTATTTATCTTGTCCTTTTGAACTCACTAGCACTGATTCTGTTTTTAACATTATTGAGGAGTGATTCTCTGTAGTTAATGCTACAAATTAGTTTGTCTTAGAAGTTTGGTTTGGCTTTTTGCTATGATCTACCCAGCCACTCTGCTGCAGCAAGATCTCAGAGCCAGTAGTCTGAGCCAAGAACAAGATAATGTGTCTTTTCAAACTGTGAAGCAAGTGGAAGTGTCACTGGATTATGGCTCTCAGAAAATAAAAGAGCTCCCATACTAGAAAATGAAGTCCTCTTTGCTTTGCTGCTTTGTTCATCTTCTTCAAGGAATTAGCAGAGAAATGCTTTATTTCCCTATGGGACATTCTAAATGTTTCTCCATTATCCTGGAAAGAGAGCCTCTGTTTTATTCATCTAGGCTTAAGGACAGACAGTGGTTAGAATAAGGAAAAAAGAGTAACGGATGTGTATGTCAGCATTAGCTGTTTGTAATGGGATGAACAGAATGTGGGTTTGAATGCTTGTGGTGAAGAGGTTATTAAATTTATTAATATGAAATATGAATTATTAAAATATAATTTTTATTAATTATCAAACTATTAATAACCGATGAATCACCGACTTATATACATGTTCTAGTGCACGTTCGTGAAATAGATTCCACAAGTGGCTTAGTGTTATGATTATAACGTAATTGAACTATCTATAAACCCTTTCTATATTTATATAACTAAGGGTGCAGTTCTGCCGCTTGGCCACTAGATGGAGACTCGGCGGGACGCGGGCTGCTTCTGGCTATACACAGCAATATTACAATCTTTCTATGCGTCAGCGCTTACTCTGCTAGACGCGGATACTTTGAACTGAGTGCTAGTGAGTGGAAAGCACGTGGACGATATTCAATTCCTTTCAGACAACAGGGATCGGTCCTGGACAGGGTCGGTCCGTGGGGTCAGCCCTCTAAAGTCGGCTCGCACGGCAGGGCGGGACGACGGTGGCCGGTAGGTGGGCTCGAACAACGGAAGCAGGCGAAGCTACGGGGGTCGGCCCAACCACGGCGGTTCTCGGGGCTGATGCAAACAGCCTCGGGGAGAGAATGCGGCTGCGTTAGGCGGTGGATTCTCTTTAATGAGGTTAAAGGAACAACAGGACTCTCGTAGTGGTCCCGGGTCCGGTGCAGTATAAGCACGAACAATGCTTTGGTTTTCCCTGGGATCCGCAGGGCTCAGAGCGGCACTCGGCGGCTCCTCTCCCGCTACGGCGGGGCTAGGCATACGTGGACTCGGTATTGATCAAGTCCCTTCTCCCCGGCAACTGGGCAGATCTTACCCGTGGGGGTTGGTCCAGTCCTCCGGTGGCACGATGGGCTCTTCCGATCGGCACGACTGGTTACAGCAATGCTGAGCTCCTCAGGCTCAGCGAAGGTCCTCCCTCTGGGCTTCTTCAACGATGCAGAGGCTTCCAGTATGCGTGCATGTATAACAGAAGCTAACAACAATAAGCTCAATGGCAAAGGCTGCAGCTCGAGAGTTACTCTCTCTCGAGCAAGCACAGAGACAAAGTAAATGAGGGGGCAACGTGTTCACCAACTGGGGTGACACATAGATTCCTCGAGGCTGGGCTTGACCAATGGGCACTCTCATAAGCAACTGGCTTCAGCCTATAGAAAGCGTGAAGCTAGAATATGCCCATACTTGGTGTCAGCACGAGCACAGCATGCGCTGGGTGCGTGCAAGCCTGGCTAATGCCTTGGCTTTTGTCTCCCTCCTAGAGGGAGGGGGAACTTGCCCACATGCTGGGACAAGATTCAGTATCTGGGCATAATGTGCTTTCACCACAATGCTTAACATCCATGAGGCAATGGTGTACATTTAGATTCATAATTTGTAAGATCTAAGTGAAAATGATGAGCCTGAATACAAAAAATTTGACTCAACTTGTCAACCTGAATTGAGGCTGCAGTCCCCTCTGTTCAACCAGTGAAGCAGGAGCAAGGAGCTGCATTGAGCAGCCAGGAGCCTGGGGCAGGGAACAGAGGATAGCAGTACCCAGACCCAGTAAGATGCACTGCCACTGGTTGGAGACATTTAAAGTTCTGTCAGCATCTACTTGCTCCAGAAACATACTCATGACAGCATCGTTATGCTCTCTCCACTAAACAATGCTGTTGTGTGTGGAGGATGACATACTGCTTTCCTCTACTCCATCCCTCATAGAATTGTTTCGGTTGGAAAAGATCTCTAAGATCATTGAGTCCAACCATCAGCCTAAGACCACCATGGCCATTAAACCACATCTGAGACTCCCATGTCCACATGCTCCTTGAACATTTCCAGAGACAGTGACTCTACCGCCTCCCTAGGCAGCCTACTCTAGAGCCTGACTGCTCTTTCAGTAAAGAAATTTTTCCTAATATTCAATCTAGACCTCCACTAGCATAATTTTAGGCCATTTTCTCTTGTTCTATCACTTGATGCTACGGAGAAGACACTGACTGTCACCCTATTGCAATTTCCTTTCAGGGAGTTGCAGAGAGCAATGAATAGAATAGAATTAACTAGGTTGGAAAAGACCTTTGAGATCATCAAGTCCAACCTATCACCCAACACTACCTAATCAACTAAACCATGGCACTAAGTGCCTCATCCAGCCCCCTCTTAAACACTTTGAGGGGTGGTGACTCTAAAACCTCCCTGGGCAGCCCATCCCAATGGCCAATCACTCCTTCTGTAAAGAACTTCTTCCTAACATCCAGCCTAAATCTCCCCTGGTGCAGTTTGAGACTGTCTCCCCTCAGCCTCCAGACTAAACAACCCCAGTTCCCTCAGATGCTCTTCACAAGACTTGTTCTCTAGACCCTTCAACAGCTTTGTTGCCCTTCTCTGGACATGCTCCACCAACTCAATATCTTTCTCACAGTGAGAGGCCCAAAACTGAACACAGTATTCGAGGTGCAGCCTCACCAGCATCAAGTACAGGCATATGATGACTTCCTTACTCCTGCTGGCCATGCTATTCCTGATACAGGCCAGGATGCTGTTGGCCTTCTTGGCTGCTTGAGCACACTGCTGGCTCATGTTCAGATGGCTGTCAACCAGCACCTCCTGTTCCTTTTCTGCCAGGCTGCTTTCAAGGCATTCTGCCTCAAGCCTGTAGAGTTGTTGTGGCCCAAGTGCAAGAATTGGCGCTTGACCTTGTTAAACCTCATGCAACTGATCACGGCTCATCAATCCAGCCTGTCCAGATCCCTTTGCAGAGCTCTCCTACCCTCAAGCAGATTAACACTCCCACCCACTTGGAGGGAAAAAACAGCTAGAGTGGCTTCTGTCTGAAACCTTGAGGTGCCTCAGTGTGAGGAAGGTCTGGAGTTTGAAGGAGTTTAAATCTCTCTCCTTTTCCTAGCACTGTCTCTAATAGTCCATTTGGGAATGCAATTCTTCTGCGATATACCAGTTTTTATATGACACATAGGTCGCTTTTTACTGGATTTCTTCTCACATTTAGTACATTATTGTTACTAGCTGCAGAAATCTCAGTTTAGGCTTGCAAAGAGCAGCATTTTTATATCTGAGGGTTACTCAATCAGCACAACCCTTGAATGCATCCTTAACACTTCCTCTCTTAGCCCAAGGTGCCTGGGATACATTCCACCTAAGAGGTATGCCATTCACAGCCAGAGCATAAAATCATAAAGAAGTAGGATTGAAAGGATATCAGGAAATCATATATTTCAGTCTCCTAGCACTAAATCACCGACATCTGTTTGACTTTTGGGAGTTATTAGGGCAGCTTCATAGCATTCCCAGGCAATCTATTATCCCAGGCTCACCTATTCTTTTTTTTTTTTTTGCTGCTTCTTTTTTGCTGTTTTTTAACTTTTCCTCTTCAACTGCTTTTTATGTATCTGAACATAGCTGTTCTGAGATTACTTGCACTGCTTTTCAACTCATATTGCTTGACTCTTTCCTAGTAAGATGCATAGACTGGGCCTGACATACCCAGTCTCTAAATCTGAAGTAGGTCTGATGAAAAACTTTGAATGACAGAGAAAAAGAAAAAGATAGCACCATTGTGATGGGATCAGTTGGACATTATTTAATGAGAAATCAACTTTGGTTGATTACTTCAGATGTAACAGATTTATGAATTTCAAGAGGTAGTACTATATTTTTTTTCAAGTCCAGAAAATCCCACAGTAGGAGGGTTCCCTTTGCATTTGTGCGGAATAGATACTAACATCAACATTACATCTGAAACCAGTATAGCTGAAATCATATAATGAGATAGAGCCATCTGAAGATATGTGTCTGATTTTAAATAGTGAGCTTTAAAAAAGGGGAAGCATTATTAACTACATTTACTTGACTTTGGTTTCTGAGCCTGCAGGGAGTAACATAACATTCCTAAGTTTTCTCCTGGAAGCCTCTGTAAAAAACACTGAAAACTGAGATACTTGGCTAATCACTTGGTTCTAGAAATAGACATTTTTGGGAGAACACCAAATTACTAGAATAGGTGTCATAACATTTTGTTCATTTCTGTGTGGAAAATGAGAGAACTGCAGTTGTTGATGAGTTCTTGGATAGCAAAAAAGTGAATCACATGGGAGGCCATACAGCTCTTTCTCAAACATCAAGCTTAATTCATTCCTATTTGTCGTAGGGTTGGGGGAAAGGCCAGGCCCTTCCCCCCCCACTGTGAGTAGAGGGAAGAAAATTGAAGTGAAATAAAAAAAAAAACCCCTCACAGCTGAATTAGCAAAGCAGTGGGTGCTCTATATTTACAAAGCAGTTTAGGGAAATGAAGGGAAATATATACAGAATTTACAGTATTTACAATATATACAGAAATATACAGAAATGAGAGTTCCCCCCTCTGATGAGGGGGTTCCCCACCTCTGCTCCCCCTTCTCTCCCCCTTTCCCCAGAGAGGGTTAGAAAGAGAGAAAAGAGAAGATTAATTAAAAGCAGTTATGTGTTAATTGGAGAGCGGTTAATACAGGCCTTGCAGTTTATCAGTTTCAAGGTCAAGCCTTGGCCGAAAGCCCAGAAACAGCGAGCCACAAAGGGTGAAAAGCAAGACTGAGGAAAAGTGCAGGAATGCCCAGGATTCTCTGATGTACTCCCAGTTCAAAAGGTGCTTCCCCCCAATCTACCAATGAAATTAGTTTAGATCTGTCTTTCGTTTACAAACATCTGACCACAATATTCCCTTTCTTAAGGGGACACCCTCAAACGGTCACAGTCCACCCCTTCTAAACAATTTCATTGGCTGTTCATACTCTCCATCCAAACCAAAACGATATTTACAGTTCGTGAGTAAAGTTCATAGTCCATTCCGGCTATGCTCAGATGTAGGTGATTCAAAAGTCCAAGAAAATCAGAAAATGAGAAAAATGGAAATCAGTTTGTTTCTTCGCCGATGAAACGACGAAAAGGGAAACAGGGATTCTCAGGGTCTCTTAGTTGACTCAGGGCTCTCAGGGTTCTCAGGGTTTGTGCACCGTAGATTCCTCGTTGATTCTTCCTTTGGACGTGATGTAGCTGTACAAAAGTTTGAAATTAAACTCTTTCAGCTAAAGTTAAATTTCTTTGTGGAATACACTGAATTTCACCATTCTCTTGCATTACCCAATAAGTGTGACCCAGACCTTCAGCTGAAACCACCCCTCGGACAGGTTTAGCCTCTCCTGAGGGTGAAAATACCCAAACAGTTTTACTTAACAGATTCTTTTCTCTAACCACACAAACTCTATCACCTTCTAATTTCCGTAGCAAATCTGAATGTGCAGGTCCAGCTCGGTTCACTGAACCTCTACTATTTACCAGCCAGGTTGCTTGTGCTAAATGTTTTTCCCAGTTTCTCAAAGATCCACCTCCCATGGCTTTAAGAGTGGTCTTCAACAAAAAGTTGTAGCGTTCAATCTTCCCTGAAGCTGGTGCATAGTAGGGAATGTGGAATATCCACTCAATACCGTGCTCTTTTGCCCAGTTCTTGACAAGGTTATTCTTGAAATGAGTTCCGTTGTCTGACTCAATCCTCTCTGGAGTTCCGTGTCTCCACAGGACTTGTCTCTCCAGACCGAGAATGGTGTTGCGTGCAGTTGCATGTGGAACTGGATAAGTTTCCAGCCATCCAATGTTTGCCTCTACCATAGTAAGCACGTATTGCTTACCAGAACTAGAACGTGGTATAGTGATGTAGTCAATCTGCCAAGCTTCACCATACTTGTACTTGGACCATCTGTCACCATACCACAAGGGCTTAAGTCGTTTTGCCTGCTTAATAGCAGCACAAATGTCACAGTCATGGATGACTTGTGTGATAGCATCCATGGAAATGTCTATGGACCTGTCACGAGCCCATTGGTATGTTGCATCTCTGCCTTGATGTCCTGACGAATCATGAGCCCACCGAGCTAAGAATATCTCACCTCGGTGTTTCCAGTCGAGATCAAGATGAGAGTCCATGTCTACTTGAGAAACTCTTGCAGCTAGATCTGCCTGATGGTTGTGTTGCTGTTCCTCAGAAGCTTTGCTCTTAGGAATGTGAGCATTGATGTGTCTCACTTTCACTGGAATTCTCTCGACTAGATCAGCAATGTCCTGCCATAGGTTGGATGTCCAAATGGGTTTTCCTTTCCTCTGCCAACCACTCTTTCTCCAGTTCTTTAGCCAACCCCATAGAGCATTGGCTACCATCCATGAGTCGGTGTAGAGATAAAACTTTGGCCATCTCTCAAGTTCAGCTACGTCGAGAGCTAGCTGGACAGCTTTTATCTCCGCAAACAGACTGGATTCTCCTTCTCCATCCTTCGCCTCTGCAACTCGGCGTGTTGGACTCCACACTGCAGACTTCCACCTTTGCTTGTTTCCAACAAGACGACAGGAACCGTCTGTGAACAAAGCATATTTCTTTTCATCATCAGAAAGGTCATTGTAAGGAGGAGCTTCCTCAGCACGAGTTACTTTCTCCTCTGGAGGTTTAGCACAGCTGATATCTTCAGGCCAACTTGAGATCACCTCCACTAGACTAGGTCTTTCAAGATTTCCCATTCGAGCTCTCTGTGTTATCAGAGCCATCCACTTAGACCATGTTGAGTCTGTGGCATGATGGCATGATGTGGTGTGGAGCCCTTGCCTTTGAACATCCAATTCAAAACTGGTAATCTGGGAGCTAAGAGAAGTTGTGATTCAGTTCCAATCACTTCAGAAGATGCTTTTACTCCTTCATAGGCAGCTAAAATTTCTTTCTCTGTTGGAGTATAATTAGCCTCTGAACCTCTGTAAACTCGACTCCAGAAACCAAGAGGTCGTCCACGTGTCTCACCTGGAGCTTTTTGCCACAAGCACCAGGTTGGACCATTGTCACTTGCAGCCGTGTACAAAATGTTCTTAATGTCTGGACCATCTCGGACAGGTCCCAGACCCATTGCTTGAATTACCCCTTGCTTTATCTGGTCAAAGGCTGCTTGTTGTTCAGGTCCCCAGTGGAAACTGTTTCTCTTTTGAGTCACATCATACAGAGGTTTCACAATCTGACTGTATCCAAGAATGTGCAGTCTCCAAAATCCCACGATCCCCAAGAAACGTAGGGTCTCTTGCTTGTTTGTGGGATTTGCCATGGTGGAGACTCTATTTACCACATCCACTGGAATGTGTCGGCATCCATCCTGCCACTGAACTCCCAGAAACTGAATTTCTGTGGTAGGTCCTTTGACCTTTCATAGTTTCATAGTTTCATTCAGGGTTGGAAGGGACCACAAGGATCATCTAGTTCCAACCCCCCTGCCATGGGTAGGGACACCCCACACTAGATCAGGCTGGACAGAGCCTCATCCAGCCTGGTCTTAAACACCCCCAGGGACGGGGCCTCGACCACCTCCCTGGACAACCCATTCCAGGGTCTCACCACTCTCATGGTGAAGAACCTCCTCCTCACATCTAGCCTGAATCTGCCCACCTCCAGCTTCATTCCATTCCCCCTAGTCCTATCACTACCTGACATCCTGAGAAGTCCTTCCCCAGCCCTCCTGTAGGCCCCCTTCAGATACTGGAAGGCCCCAATTAGGTCACCTCAGAGCCTTCTCTTCTGCAGACTGAACAGCCCCAACTCCTTCAGTCTGTCCTCATAGGAGAGGTGCTCCAGCCCTCTGATCATCCTTGTGGCCCTTCTCCGGACACGTTCCAGCACCTCCACATCCCTCTTGTAATAGGGGCTCCAGAACCGGACACAGTACTCCAGGTGGGGCCTCGCCAGGGCTGAGTAGAGGGGGAGGATCACCTCCCTCGACCTGCTAGCCACACTTCTCCTGATGCAGCCCAGGATCTGATTGGCCTTGCGGGCTGCAAGTGCACATTGAGAGCTCATGTTGAGCTTCTTGTCCACCAGCACCCCCAAGTCTCTCTCCTCAGGGCTACTTTCCAGCCAGTCACTGCCCAGCCTGTATTTGTGCCTGGGATTGCCTCGACCCAGATGCAGGACCCTGCACTTGCTCTTATTGAACTTCATGAGGTTGGTTTGTGCCCACCTCTCCAGCCTGTCAAGGTCCCTCTGGATGGCCTCCCTTCCCTCCAGCATGTCTGCTGCACCACACAGCTTGGTGTCATCAGCAAACTTGCTGAGGGTGCACTCAATGCCACTGTCCATGTCACCCACAAAGATGTTGAACAAGACAGGTCCCAGGACTGATCCCTGAGGGACTCCGCTTGTCACTGGCCTCCACTGGGACATGGACCCATTGACAGCCACTCTTTGGGTGCGGCCATCAAGCCAGTTCCTTATCCATCTAGTGGTCCACCCATCAAACCCATGTGTCACCAGTTTGGAGACCAGGATGTGGTGCGGGACAGTGTTGAAGGCTTTGCTCAGGTCCAGGTAAACGACATCAGTTGCTCGCCCCTCATCTATTAATTTTGTCACCTGCTCATAGAAGGCCACCAGGTTGGTCAGGCAGGATTTGCCCTTGGCAAAGCCATGCTGACTGTTCCCAATCACCTCTTCACTATTCTTTTGAGCGAGTAGTGACTCCAGGAGGATCTGCTCCATGATCTTTCCAGGCACAGAGGTGAGACTGACTGGCTTGTAGTTCCCTGGTTCCTCCTTCTTACCCTTTTTGAAGATGGGGGCAATGTTTCCCATTTTCCAGTCTGTGGGGACTTCACCAGATTGCCATGACTTTTGAAATATAATAGAGAGGGGTTTAGCAACCTCATCTGCCAGTTCTCTCAGTACCCGTGGGTGTATCTCGTCGGGTCCCTTGTCTCGCTTGATGGCAAAACCTGCATTCAGAAGAATGTCAATGATTTTGTTACCTTTCTCGAAGACTTCTTAAGATGTTTTACCCCAGACGATGATATCATCGATGAACTGGATGTGTTCTGGAGCACCACCTTTCTCCAGAGCATCGTGGATCACTGCATGACAGATGCTTGAGCTGTGGATCCAGCCCATTGGCAATCTGTTGAATGTGTACTTGATTCCTGTCCAGGTGAAAGCAAACTGAGGCCTGCATTCCTCTGCTATGGGAATAGAGAAAAACGCATTAGCAATGTCTATGGTAGCATACCATTTGGCCTCTTTGGATTCCAGCTCATACTGAAGTTCCATCATGTCTGGTACTGCTGCACTCATAGGTGGTGTCACTTCATTCAGGGCTCAGTAGTCGACCATCAGACGCCAGTCTCCATTCTGCTTCCGCACAGGCCACACTGGACTGTTGAAAGGTGAATGAGTTTTGCTGATGACTTTCTGACTCTCCAACTGACGAGTCAGATTCTGAATGGGCAACAAAGAGTCACGGTTGGTTCTGTATTGTCTGTGATGCACAGTCTGAGAAGCAACCGGCAATTTAATGTCCTGTATCTTATGTTGTCCCACAACTGCAGATTCATCAGAAAGCTCAGGTCTAGCAGACAGCTTCAATTTTTGTCCATCAATTTCTACAGAAGCTACTCCAAAAGCCCATTTGTAACCTCTAGGGTCTTTGAAACGCCCTTCTCTCAGAAAATGAATTCCCAAAATGCAAGGTGCGTCAGGTCCGGTTACAATTGTATGCTTCCTCCATTGTTTACCAGTTAAACTTATATTAACCTCTACCTTACTTAACTCTTGAGATCCACCAGTGACTCCCAGAATAGTTATAGACTCTGATCCCTGATAATTTGATGGCATTATGGTGCACTGAGCTCCTGTGTCAACCAAGGCCCTGTACTTCTGAAATTGTGAAGTGCCAGGCCACTGGATGTACACATCCCAATAGATTCTATTATCTCTGTTATCCCTCTCCTCCCCCTGGCGGGAGGCAGGGCACCCCTAGTTATGGGGAACATGCGCACATGTGCATTGCACATAGTGTGCAGGGTTATAACTTTGCATGTTACAACTGGAGCCACTGTTGGAGCTACTAGAGTTGTCCTGGGGAACTGTGGAAGCAACAGCTACCCTTCTGGTATTGCTACCTCGGGTTCTGCCACTTTGCAATTCCTTTTGTCTCCTGAAAAGATTAGAAGTTGGTTGCCCATCCCAGCGGTTCATATTCTCACCAAACTGGTCACGCAGAGTTATCCAAATAGTTCTACGCGATTGCCTTGGTGGTCTGTTTTGGTTTGATCTGTTTTGGAATGACCTCCTTGGAGGACGTCTATTCCTCACAGATGAAACTTGCATCCACCTGGAGGAAGAATTGAAATTATCCCTTTGTGCCAATTGGGATATGGAATGTCTAAATTCATCCTTTAACTCTCTTATGCAATGCTGTATATCACCAGACATAGTTTTAATGGCCGAAACCAGAGAAACACGTGTCATGCTATCCTCCAATTGTCTCATTTGATCAGTGAATTTGCCAACCGTAGGAGAAGCTCCACCATAATTTCTTGACGCAATTCTGCTTGCCAGAACGTCTGCATAATTAGAAGGAGCTAGCTTGATGATCTTTTTAGCAAGACCAATACCCACGGGAATGTCATCAGGATTCAGAGTTTCATGTTCACCATAGAGTAACTCTCTAACAGCAAATTCTCTCAAGCGCTTAATTCCCTCATCTATGGTAGTCCAGGGTTTAGGATTCCATGGAAGATCATCTCGGGAAGGGTATCTCAGGGCAACCACCATTAAAAGGCGTATCCACAGATTAACCTTACCGAGAACCCTGCCTAGATGTCTATCTATTCCATTATCCCTCGAGAGAGTTCCCAACTGAGCTGCTGACTTGTCCCCAACCATTAGAGCTGGAGCACCTGTATCATAACACCTACTAAGCCAAGCTAGAACTGGTTCCTTATCTGCCCTGGTGTAATCTTTACGTACATTTCTTAGCTCCTCCCTCAGAGATGAACACTCAGTTATGTCATCTTCTTCTTACCCCTCCTGTTGCCCTAATAATCCTCCTGCCATTTTCTCAAGGATCTCTTTACGCTGTGAACCACCTTTGCCTGCTCCTATCCTAGCTGCATCTCTATCCTTCTTTGCTTTCACTAGGTTAGCTAGATCTTTAAAACAAATCTTCTCTTCCTCCTCAGCAGGATCTTTTAGAGTAGAGGGCTCCTGACCAGGATCAGTCTCCTGCTCTTCTTCTCCATCAGCTTTGGTCTTTCCACTCCTAGTCTTTAAAACAGCCACCTTAACTGGAGCTGTGTTTGAATTTACAGCCACCTTAATAGAAGCTGACAGGTCCTGAGATAAATCAGGTGCTGGCACAGTGACTTCCGGTCCCACCGATAGGGTGGATGCAAATGACGTTGCTCCGTTAATGGCCGACGGAGAAGGAGGAGGAGAAGGAGTAGGCACCATGTTGATATCAGCCGCCACCCTTGGCAGCCTGCCAGAATCAGCAGCAAAGTCATTTAGAGCAGCCTTTCCAATTAACTTCTTAGCCCTCTTTTTAACTGACACAGATTCTCCACACTCTTCCTCACTAGATGACTCTGGGACTGACCCAGAGCTACGCCATTTCCTCTTTGATCTAGTTTTAATAACAAAACACAATCTGGATATTTTCCTCTCCCAACGCAAAGAAAACAGTAAATATGCAATCACCATCACCGGCAGCAGATTTATACACATCAGATAAATCACCTTTGGATCCCAGCCATCACCTAAACTTTATTAGAATAAACTTTATTAGAATAAACCAAACCAGGTTGGAAGAGACCTTCAAGATCATCGTGTCCAACCCATCAACCAATCCAACCCACCCAAACAGCTAACCCATG
Source organism: Melanerpes aurifrons (assembly GCA_011125475.1). Classification (NCBI taxonomy): domain Eukaryota; kingdom Metazoa; phylum Chordata; class Aves; order Piciformes; family Picidae; genus Melanerpes; species Melanerpes aurifrons. The sequence continues at coordinate 619,189 of WWNC01000170.1, forward strand.
GCACTAAGCAACCCATCAAGTCTCCTCCTGAACACCTTCAATGACGACGACTCCACCACCTCCCTGGGCAGCCCATTCCATAGCGCAATCACTCTTTCTGTATAGAACTTCTTCCTAACATCCAACCTGAACCTCCCCTGGCGCAGCCTGAGACTGTGTCCCCTTGTTCTGGTACTGGGTGCCTGGGAGAAGAGACCATCATCCACCTGTCTACAACCTCCCTTCAGGTAGTTGTAGAGAGTGATAAGGTCACCCCTGAGTCTCCTCTTCTCCAGGCTGAGCAACCCCAGCTCCCTCAGTCTTTCCTCATAGGGCTTGTGTTCCAAACCCCTCACCAACTTTGTTGCTCTTCTCTGGACTCGTTCCAGCAAGTCAACATCCTTCCTAAACTGAGGGGCCCAGAACTGGACACAGTACTCGAGGTGCGGCCTAACCAGTGCAGTATACAGGGGTAGAATGACCTCCCTGCTCCTGCTGGCCACACTGTTCTTAATGCAGGCCAGGATGCCATTGGCCCTCTTGGCTGCCTGGGCACACTGCAGGCTCATGTTCAGCCTACCATCCACCAGTACCCCCAGGTCCCTCTCTGCCTGGCTGCTCTCCAGCCACTCTGACCCCAGCCTGTAGCACTGCATGGGGTTGTTGTGGCCAATGTGCAGAACCCGGCACTTGGATGTGTTAAATCTCATGCCGTTGGATTCTGCCCATCTGTCCAGCCTGTCGAGGTCCCTCTGCCGAGCCTCTCTACCCTCCAGCAGATCAACTCTTGCCCCCAGCTTGGTGTCGTCAGCAAATTTACTGATGATGGACTCAGTGCCCTCATCCAGATCATCAATAAAGATGTTAAAGAGCACAGGGCCCAACACTGATCCTTGGGGCACACCACTAGTGACTGGCCGGCAGCTGGATGTGGCACCATTCACCACCACTCTCTGGACTCAGCCCTCCAGCCCGTTCCTAACCCATCGCAGTGTGCTCCCGTCCAAGCCATGGGCTGACAGCTTGGCCAGCAGTTTGCTATGGGGTACAGTGGCAAAGGCCTTGCTGAGGTCCAGGTAGACTACATCAACAGGCCTCCCCACATCCACCAGGCGGGTCACCTGCTCGTAGAAGGAGATCAGGTTGGTCAGGCAGGACCTGCCCTTCCTAAATCCATGCTGGCTAGACCTGATCCCTTGGCCATCCTCTAAGTGCTGTGTTATTGCTCTCAGGATGACCTGTTCCATGATCTTGCCTGGTACTGAGGTCAGGCTGACAGGCCTGTAATTCCCTGGCTCATCCAACCGGCCCTTCTTATGGATGGGCACCACGTTGGCCAGCTTCCAGTCCTCTGGGACATCTCCAGTGAGCCAGGAGTGCTGGAAAATTATGGAGAGTGGCTTGCCCAGCTCGTCTGCCAGCTTTCTTAGCACCCTAGGATGAATCCCATCTGGTCCCATGGACTTGTGGGGATCCAAGCTGCTAAGGAGAGTTCCAACCACCTCCTCATGGAACATAGGGAAACTGTGCAGCTCCCTGGCTTCTTCTGCCAGCTCTGCAGGCCAGCTGTCAGGAAGACGTTCTGTCCTTCTAGCAAAAATTGAGGCAAAGAAGGTGTTAAGTATCTCTGCCTTTTCCTCATCCTTTGTTACAATGTTCCCCTCCGTGTCCACCAAGGAGTGGAGGTTGTCCTTTCCCTTCCTCTTACTATTAATGTATTTATAGATGGACTTTTTGTTGTCCTTCACAGTAGAGGCCAGTTTAAGCTCCAAGTGTGCTTTTGCCTCCCTAATTTTCTTCCTACAAGACCTAGCAACATCCTTAAACATTCTGTGGGTTGCCTCCCTCTCTTCCATTGGTGATACACCCTCTTTTTCCCTCAGTTCCATTAAAAGTTCATGAACCATCCAGGCTGGCCGCCGTCTGCGGCTCATCTTCCGGCACATTGGCACAGCCTGTCCCTGAGCCTTCAGCAATTCTTCATTGAAGTAGGTCCAGCTCTCCTGGACCCCTTTGTTTTTAAGGGCTTTATCCCAAGGAACCCTCTGAATTAGTTCCTTGAGTAACCTGAAGTCTGCCCTCCGGAAGTCCAGAGTGGAGGTCTTCTTGCTACCCCTCTTGGCTTGACCAAAAACCGAGAATTCAATTATCTCGTGGTCACTGGACCCCAAACACCCTCCAACCAGCTCTCCTCCAGCTCTTTCCTCCAGCAGAATCTTAAAACCCTTTATCTGAATTGGGAGAGTGGTGGAGGTAACATTTCTGTATCTCGCTGGCCATAATATATCAATACATTTTCCATACCATAATCTAACTCTATACATAAAGCACTGATAAATTGTCCGCACCAAATATTTACCCAGGTAATCCAAAATCAAACCCAAACAATATCTGTAAACCAGAGCCCCAAAAATTGAAAAGAATAGTTGTTCTACAAACCACAACACCTTCATGTTTGCTAATTCAGCTAGAAAACACTAAAGCAATAAAGTAATAAATTAAGCTAATTAACTCCCCCACGTTGGGTAAGCCAAGAAAAAGAATGTCATAGCGTTGGGGGAAAGGCCAGGCCCTTCCCCCCCCACTGTGAGTAGAGGGAAAAAAATTGAAGTGAAAGAAAAAAAAAACACCTCACAGCTGAATTAGCAAAGCAGTGGGTACTGTATATTTACAAAGCAGTTTAGGGAAACGCAGGGAAATATATACAGAATTTACAGTATTTACAATATATACAGAAATATACAACAAAGTAGCACAGAAATGAGAGTTCCCCCCTCTGATGAGGGGGTTCCCCACCTCTGCTCCCCCTTCTCTCCCCCTTTCTCCAGAGAGGGACCTGAGCAAAGCCTTCAACACTGTCCCGCACCACATCCTGGTCTCCAGGCTGGTGACACATGGGTTTCATGGATGGACCACTAGATGGATAAGGAACTGGCTTGATGGCCTCACCCAAAGAGTGGTTGTCAATGGGTCCATGTCCCAGTGGAGGCCAGGGACAAGCGGAGTCCCTCAGGGATCAGTCCTGGGACCTGTCTTGTTCAACATCTTTGTGGGTGACATGGACAGTGGCATTGAGTGCACCCTCAGCAAGTTTGCTGATGACACCAAGCTGTGTGGTGCAGCAGACACACTGGAGGGAAGGGAGGCCATCCAGAGGGACCTTGACAGGCTGGAGAGGTGGGCACAAGCCAACCTCATGAAGTTCAATAAGAGCAAGTGCAGGGTCCTGCATCTGGGTCGAGGCAATCCCAGGCACAAATACAGGCTGGGCAGTGACTGGCTGGAAAGTAGCCCTGAGGAGAGAGACTTGGGGGTGCTGGTGGACAAGAAGCTCAACATGAGCTCTCAATGTGCACTTGCAGCCCGCAAGGCCAATCAGATCCTGGGCTGCATCAGGAGAAGTGTGGCTAGCAGGTCGAGGGAGGTGATCCCTCAGTCTCAGGCTGCGCCAGGGGAAGTTCAGGCTGGAGGTCAGGAGGAAGTTTTACACGGAAAGAGTGATTGCCCATTGGAATGGGCTGCCTGGGGAGGTGGTGGAGTCGCCGTCACTGGAGGTATTCAGGAGGAGACTTGATAGGGTGCTTGGTTACATGGGTTAGTTGATTAGGTGGTGTTGGGTGATAGGTTGGACGTGATGATCTTGAAGGTCTCTTCCAACCTGGTTTATTGTATTGTATTATTGTATCCTCCCCCTCTACTCAGCCCTGGTGAGGCCCCACCTGGAGTACTGTGTCCAGTTCTGGAGCCCCTATTACAAGAGGGATGTGGAGGTGCTGGAACGTGTCCAGAGAAGGGCAACAAGGATGATCAGAGGACTGGAGCACCTCTCCTATGAGGACAGACTGAAGGAGTTGGGGCTGTTCAGTCTGCAGAAGAGAAGGCTTCGAGGTGACCTAATTGTGGCCTTCCAGTATCTGAAGGGGCCTACAGGAAGGCTGGGGAAGGACTTCTCAGGATCTCAGGTAGTGATAGAACTAGGGGAATGGAATGAAGCTGGAGGTGGGGAGATTCAGGCTGGATGTGAGGAGGAGGTTCTTCACCATGAGAGTGGTGAGACCCTGGAATGGGTTGTCCAGGGAGGTGGTCGAGGCCCCGTCCCTGGGGGTGTTTAAGAGCAGGCTGGATGAGGCTCTGTCCAGCCTGATCTAGTGTGGGGTGTCCCTGCCCGTGGCGGGGGGGTTGGAACTAGATGATCCTTGTGGTCCCTTCCAACCCTGAATGAAACTATGAAACTTTGAAAAGAGAAGATTAATTAAAAACAGTTATGTGTTAATTGGAGAGTGGTTAATACAGACCTTGCAGTTTATCAGTTTCAAGGTCAAGTCTGGCCGAAAGCCCAGAAACTGCGAGCTGCAAAGGGGGAAAAGCAAGACTGAGGAAAAGTGCAGGAATGCCCAGGATTCTCTGCTGTACTCCCAGTTCAAAAGGTGCTTCCCCCCAATCTACCAATGAAATTAGTTTAGATCTGTCTTTTGTTTACAACCATCTGACCACAATATTCCCTTTCTTAAGGGGACAGCCTCAAACGGTCACACTATTCATCACTGTGAGAGATTTCAGATTGTTGTGACAATTGGTTGACATGAGGAGAATTCAGATAGAGTCACATTGCAAGTCTCTATACCATACATAGTGTGCCCAGGGGCACCCTAAAGATTTGCCTGGATGTAGGGTCAGCAGAATCATATGGAAATTAATCATATCAGCTATGTTCAGGCTTATCATTAACTTTTACCAAGTGCACTCTAAGGTGTGGGAGCCATCAATAGTTAATATGCAAAATATCAGATAACCATTAGTGAGAATGTGTGGGCATATACACTGACATATCAGATTGCTGCGGCACTAAATCTAAGACATGTTTTGCTTTCTATTGATGAGAATTTGAAGGAGGGAGAAATATTTAAGCTCAAGACAGAGCTACAATTATATGTGATGGATCTCAAAGTAGTTCAAATATTTACTTATAGTTTCATAGTTTCATAGTTTCATTCAGGGTTGGAAGGGACCACAAGGATCATCTAGTTCCAACCCCCCTGCCATGGGCAGGGAAACCCCACACTAGATCAGGCTGGACAGAGCCTCATCCAGCCTGGTCTTAAACACCCCCAGGGACGGGGCCTCGACCACCTCCCTGGACAACCCATTCCAGGGTCTCACCACTCTCATGGTGAAGAACCTCCTCCTCACATCTAGCCTGAATCTGCCCACCTCCAGCTTCATTCCATTCCCCCTAGTCCTATCACTACCTGACATCCTGAGAAGTCCTTCCCCAGCCCTCCTGTAGGCCCCCTTCAGATACTGGAAGGCCACAATTAGGTCACCTCGGAGCCTTCTCTTCTCCAGACTGAACAGCCCCAACTCCTTCAGTCTGTCCTCATAGGAGAGGTGCTCCAGCCCTCCGATCATCCTCGTGGCCCTTCTCCGGACACGTTCCAGCACCTCCACATCCCTCTTGGAATAGGGGCTCCAGAACTGGACACAGTACTCCAGGTGGGGCCTCACCAGGGCTGAGTAGAGGGGGAGGATCACCTCCCTCGACCTGCTAGCCACACTTCTCCTGATGCAGCCCAGGATCTGATTGGCCTTGTGGGCTGCAAGTGCACATTGAGAGCTCATGTTGAGCTTTTTGTCCACCAGCACCCCCAAGTCTCTCTCCTCAGGGCTACTTTCCAGCCAGTCACTGCCCAGCCTGTATTTGTGCCTGGGATTGCCTCGACCCAGATGCAGGACCCTGCACTTGCTCTTATTGAACTTCATGAGGTTGGCTTGTGCCCACCTCTCCAGCCTGTCAAGGTCCCTCTGGATGGCCTCCCTTCCTCCAGCGTGTCTGCTGCACCACACAGCTTGGTGTCATCAGCAAACTTGCTGAGGGTGCACTCAATGCCACTGTCCATGTCACCCACAAAGATGTTGAACAAGACAGGTCCCAGGACTGATCCCTGAGGGACTCCGCTTGTCACTGGCCTCCACTGGGACATGGACCCATTGACAGCCACTCTTTGGGTGCGGCCATCAAGCCAGTTCCTTATCCATCTAGTGGTCCACCCATCAAACCCACGTGTCACCAGTTTGGAGACCAGGATGTGGTGTGGGACAGTGTCGAAGGCTTTGCTCAGGTCCAGGTAAATGACATCAGTTGCTCGCCCCTCATCTATTAATTTTGTCACCTGCTCATAGAAGGCAACCAGGTTGGTCAGGCAGGATTTGCCCTTGGCAAAGCCATGCTGACTGTTCCCAATTACCTCTTCACTATTCTTTTGAGCGAGTAGTGACTCCAGGAGGATCTGCTCCATGATCTTTCCAGGCACAGAGGTGAGACTGACTGGCCTGTAGTTCCCTGGTTCCTCCTTCTTACCCTTTTTGAAGATGGGGGCAATGTTTCCCCTTTTCCAGTCTGTGGGGGCTTCACCAGATTGCCATGACTTTTGAAATATAATAGAGAGGGGTTTAGCAACCTCATCTGCCAGTTCTCTCAGTACCCGTGGGTGTATCCCGTCGGGTCCCATGGACTTGAACACTTTTAGGTTCTTCAGATGATCACGAACCTGATCTGCACTTACAACGGGCAGTTCTTCCTCCCCGTCACTGGCATTGTCTTCCATAACATCAGGAGTGTGGCTAGAGGCCCTTGCAGTGAAGACTGAGGTAAAGAAGTTATTAAGTACCTCAGCCTTTTCCTCATCACTTGTGAATAATTTGAATTAATTAGATATTAGCTTACAATTGCAATCAAAATGTGTTTTCTATAAGACTTTAGCTGTTCTAATGATTCTTTAAGTGTAAAGAAAAGCCTGCTGCTTGATTGAAACATGTCCAAAAGGCATCACAGCTGACAGGAACTTGAATTGGTCTGCTGCATTCAGTTCTGATAGTAGAGGCAACATAATCTGAAAACACATGTTAAGCAGGCAGCATTTCTATTTTGCTCCTAAGAGTAGCTGACAAGGATCTGTAGCCTAACTTAAAACAAATAAACAAATGAAACCACCACCACCAAAGTTGTCCAATTAAAACTGGATTACTTCTTCAGATGGAAACCATTTAAAAAACAGCAGGGGCAATTAACAGGTCCTGATTATTTTTTTAGGAGTACTTAGAGAATATTGCATTGCTTGCCTAGAGTTAATGTTTCTGATCTCTCTGTTCTAATTTTCTTGTTTGACCATTCTATTTAACTGTGGCAGACTGATCTACGTTTCCTGAAAGTAAGGAACCCTGACAGTGTTTTTTGCTTTTAGGCAGAAATAGATGATCTTTATTTGCCTCAAGAGCCTCCTGAACTGCTCTTTGTCTCGAGTACAAATCTCTTATTCACCTCTTAATTGTACAGTGATTTCTTATTTATCCCTGCAAAATGCTTCAGCTTCTAAAGGGAAGATTGAGACCTCTTGCCCTGATACTAGCTTTACCCCAATAATCAGATCACTCCATGGCTTAATGGTTAGAGCTTTCAACTGTGTGCAGAGGATTTTGCCTTAATCTTAAGATATCTGTGCACACTGAGGTCTCTGCTTGTGCTGGAAGAGTCTAAACTCCAGTCATAGTCAATGGAAAGACATGAGATCATGTAAGTAGCACTATATGTCTACGGGCAAATGAACTGAGCATGGAGAATGGGATATAGCTGACAAGATATATATGCTCACTGCTTTTTGAGACAGCCTTTGTCATTCCAGGAATCTTCAGGGATCACAGATGAGATGAAGGACTTAGGGGAGACCTCTATCCTTCTGGAGCTATGGCACTGAGATATACTAAACTTGTAAAATGTTACTAGATGCTGGGTACAGGCAATAAAGTCATAGCCTGAGCACTGAATTAGGCAGCTGAGTCCCAGTGTAATTCACACATGGAGAAGAGAGAACCGTAGCCAGGTTTCCCACGTCACAGTCCAGAACTCAGAACCTCAGTCCTAGGAAGAAGAATTTAATACACATCCTGCTCATCATGTCCTACGTGCTGAGAGACTCCCATCGAGAGACAGCTTTTTCTAGAACCTGTCCTTAAATATGGTCTCCCTTCATCCATTGTGTAGATCACAGTGGAATCTGAACACTGGGGCCTTTTACAGTAAGAGATAGAAAAGTAAATATTTTATTTATTTATTATTTGCTTAGGACCTTGCTTGATCTTTCTGATGTCCCAAGCACAGTCATAGAATCTACTCTAACATGGAAGATCTTGAATAGAAAATTACTTTCAGGCCCTTGTGCAGAGAAGCCCACTGCTATATTGTTATGCTTAGACTAGATATTAGGAAGAAATTCTTTACAGTAAGGGTGGCGAGACACGAACAGATTGCTCAGGGAGGCTGTGGATGTCTCCTTCCTAGAGGTGTTCAACGCCATGTTGGATGAGGCCTTGAGCAACCTGTTCCAGTGGAAGGTGCTCCTGATAGTGCCAGTGGGGTTGCAACTAGACGATATTTAAAGTCTCTTCCAAACCAAACTGTTCTAGGAATCTATGAATTGGAGCAAATGTAGTAAGTGAGACATTGTAATGGGTTGGGGCAAACCCCCTCCCCACCACAGGGCAGAAACAACGACTCAAACAAAGGGATTGCAAAAGTGATGGAAGGTTTAAATAGGAAAACAATTTAAAAAACAAACACCAATGAAAGCTTTACAGAGAACCACAAGCACCGTGACAAAGAGAGAAATCCCAGAACATGCCCAAGAACATCCCATCCCCACCTGGGGGTACACCCAAACCTCCCCAGGGCTCTTTCCTCCCCCCCAACCCAGCCTTGGGCCTGGGCAGGCCCAAGGGAGGTGGCTCACACCATTTTACCGAGGCTGCAGCTCGGGACGAAAGAGAAAGTGGAGACCCCGCATGGGCATTTTATAGGGGAGCAGGGCATTATGGGATTGATCCTCCTGGAGTCACTACTCGCTCAAAAGAATAGTGAAGAGGTAATTGGGAACAGTCAGCATGGCTTTGCCAAGGGCAAATCCTGCCTGACCAACCTGGTGGCCTTCTATGAGCAGGTGACAAAATTAATAGATGAGGGGCGAGCAACTGATGTCATTTACCTGGACCTGAGCAAAGCCTTCGACACTGTCCCACACCACATCCTGGTCTCCAAACTGGTGACACATGGGTTTGATGGGTGGACCACTAGATGGATAAGGAACTGGCTTGATGGCCGCACCCAAAGAGTGGCTGTCAATGGGTCCATGTCCCAGTGGAGGCCAGTGACAAGCGGAGTCCCTCAGGGATCAGTCCTGGGACCTGTCTTGTTCAACACCTTTGTGGGTGACATGGACAGTGGCATTGAGTGCACCCTCAGCAAGTTTGCTGATGACACCAAGCTGTGTGGTGCAGCAGACACGCTGGAGGAAGGAGGCCATCCAGAGGGACCTTGACAGGCTGGAGAGGTGGGCACAAGCCAACCTCATGAAGTTCAATAAGAGCAAGTGCAGGGTCCTGCATCTGGGTCGAGGCAATCCCAGGCACAAATCCAGGCTGGGCAGTGACTGGCTGGAAAGTAGCCCTGAGGAGAGAGACTTGGGGGTGCTGGTGGACAAGAAGCTCAACATGAGCTCTCAATGTGCACTTGCAGCCCGCAAAGCCAATCAGATCCTGGGCTGCAACTGGAGAAGTGTGGCTAGCAGGTCGAGGGAGGTGATCCTCCCCCTCTACTCAGCCCTGGCGAGGCCCCACCTGGAGTACTGTGTCCAGTTCTGGAGCCCCTATTACAAGAGGGATGTGGAGGTGCTGGAACGTGTCCAGAGAAGGGCCACGAGGATGATCAGAGGGCTGGAGCACCTCTCCTATGAGGACAGACTGAAGGAGTTGGGGCTGTTCAGTCTGCAGAAGAGAAGGCTCCGAGGTGACCTAATTGGGGCCTTCCAGTATCTGAAGGGGGCCTACAGGAGGGCTGGGAAGGACTTCTCAGGATGTCAGGTAGTGATAGGACTAGGGGGAATGGAATGAAGCTGGAGGTGGGGAGATTCAGGCTAGATGTGAGGAGGAGGTTCTTCACCATGCAAGTGGTGAGACCCTGGAATGGGTTGTCCAGGGAGGTGGTTGAGGCCCCGTCCCTGGGGGTGTTTAAGACCAGGCTGGATGAGGCTCTGTCCAGCCTGATCTAGTGTGGGGTTTCCCTGCCCATGGCAGGGGGGTTGGAACTGGATGATCCTTGTGGTCCCTTCCAACCCTGAATGAAACTATGAAACTATGAAACTATGAATACCTGCCTGTGACCACCCCCTGGGCTGGGCCCACCCGTAGGGACCTCCCAGGTGTGTTCTGTGCAGTGGCATCCGGGCCAGCACCCAGCCTAAACCACCACAGACATGATGATCTTACATGTGGAACTGAACACACTTCTAGGAATGAAAGAGAGATCAAAACTTGTTTTTTGAGTCTGTACCAGCAGTGGCACTTACTTAAGAAAAGTGAGACATTTAATGTATTCTGTGTTAATATTTCATTATTAGCAAGACCTGTTTGTAGGATCCTGGGTAACTTTTGATAGCTGAAAAATATTAATTTGCAATTAATTAATTATTTAGGACCAGATGAAGTAACAACAACTACAGGATGCAGGAAGTTTTTCTTATGCTTGTCTCAACTGCGAGGGCACAGACAGAGCCTTTACCTCTGTACTTGTGACATTGTCCCTTAGTTTTTATGGCTGGGGTTGCTTAGCCTGGAGAAGAGGAGACTCAGGGGTGACCTTATAGCTCTCTACAACTGCCTTAAGGGAGGTTGTAGACAGGCAGAGTTTGGTCTCTTCTACAGGCAACCAGCACCAGAACAAGAGGACACAGTCTCAGGCTGTGCCAGGGGAGGTTTAGGCTGGAGGTTAGGAGGAAGTTTTACACGGAGAGAGTGATTGCCCATTGGAATGGGCTGCCTGGGGAGGTGGTGGAGTCGTCGTCACTGGAGGTGTTCAGGAGGAGACTTGACAGGGTGCTTGGTTGCATGGTTTAGTTGATTAGGTGGTGTTGGATGATAGGTTGGACACGATGATCTAGAAGGGTGTGGCCGGTTGACGTTGCCCCCTTAAGAAAGGGAATATGGTGGACAGAAGTTGGTAAACGGAAGGCATAGTCTAAACTAATTTCATTAGACGAGTGGGAGGAAGCACCTTCTGAACTGGGAGATATCCTGGGCACTCCGGGAACTTCTCGGTCAGTCTTGCTTCCGCCTCTCCACGGTGCAGCAACTCTTTTCTGTGCTGGGCTTTCTGCCAAGACTTCGGCCTTGAAGACTTGATAAGAGTCCGGTATTAACTTCCTTCCAGTTAACACAAAACTGCTCTTAACTTCTTTCTTTCTCTTTCTCCCTCTTTTCCGAACTACTCTGGGGAAGGGGGGGGAAAGAAAGGGGAGAGCGGAGGTGGGGAACCCCTCGGCAAGGGGGGGTTACTCTCATTTCTGTGTGAACTTTATTGTATATCTTTGTATATATTGTAGATATTGTAAATTTGTAAATATTCCCCTGCAAAATCCTACACTGCTTTGTAAATATAGCTCCACTGCTTTGCTTATTCAGCTGGTGAGTTTTTTTTTTCCTTTCCCTTCAATTTTTCTTTCCCTTTTACCTTACGGGGGGGGGGGAAGAGGCTTCTTAGCCTTACCCCTTCCAACCCACCACATTTTTTTTTATTGGCGCCCAATGTGGGGCACGATAATTAGTTTAATTTATTACTTGATTGATTTAGTGTTTTCTAGCTGAATTAGCAAACATGAAGGTCTTGTGGTTTGTGGAGCGATTATTCTTTTCAATTTTTGGGGCTCTGGTTTACAGATATTGTTTGGGTTTGATTTTGGATTATCTGGGTAAATATTTGATGCGGACAATTTATATGTGGGTTATGTATAGAGTTAAATTATGGTATGGAAAATGTATTAATTTCCTATGGCCAGTGAGATACAGGAATGTTACCTCCACCACTCTCCCATTTGAGATAAAGGGTTTTAAGATTCCGCCTGAGGAGAGAGAAACTTTAGGTGATGCCTGGGATCCAAAGGTGATTTATTTGATGTGTATAATTCTGCTGCTGGTGATAACTAATGTGTATTCTCTGTATTCTTTACGGCGAGAGAGGAAGGTGTCCAGAGCTTGTTTTGTTATTAAAACTAGATCAAAAAGAAAACGCCGTGGCTCGAGATCAGTCCCAGAGTCATCTAGTGATGAGGAAGGTGGAGACTCTCTATCAGTTAAAAAGAAGGTGTGCCCGGTTGACGCTGTCCCCTTAAGAAAGGGAATATGGTGGACGGAAGTTGGTAAACGGAAGGAATATTCTAAACAATTTCATTGGTCAAGTGGGAGGAAGCACTATCTGGCCTGAGAGTGAAGCGGGCATTCCCAGCACTTCTCTGTCACTCTTGCTTCCGCTTCTCCAGGGTGCAGGAACTCTTCTCTGTGCTGGGCTTTCTGCCAAGGCCTCGGCCTTGAGGATAAGATAACCAGGTCTATATTAACTGCTTCCAACTAACACAAACTGCTTCTAACATTTTTTTTTTTCTCTCTTTTCTTCCTCTTTCTATCCCATTCTGGGGAAAGGGGGGAAGAGAGGGGAGAGCGGAGGTGGGGAACTCCCTCGGCCGAGGGGGGTTACTTTCATTTCTGTGTTACTCTGTTGTATATCTTTGTATATATTGTAGATATTGTAAATTTGTAAATATTCCCCTGCATATCCTTCACTGCTTTGTAAATATAGCTCCACTGCTTTGCTAATTCAGCTGGTGAGTTTTTTTTCCTTTCCCTTCAATTTTTCTTTTCCCTTTTACCTTACAGGGGGGAGGGAAGAGGCTTCTTAGCCTTACCCTTTCACCCACCACAGAAGGCTAAAAAGTCAATTGGTAAAGCAGCTCTAAATGACGTTGCTGATTCTAGCAAGCTGCTAAGGGCATCGGCTGGTATCAACATGGCACCTACTCCTTCTCCCACTCCTTCTCCTTCTTCTTCTTCTCCATCGGCCATTAACGGAGCAACGTCACTTCCGCCTAATCCCTCGGTGGGACCGGAAGTCACTGCCCCAGCAGCTGATTTATCTCAGGACCTGTCAGCTTCCATTAAGGTGGCTGTAAATTCAAACACAGCTCCAGTTAAGGTGGCTCCTTTAAAGACTAGAGGTGGAAAGGCCAAAGATGGAGAAGAAGAGGAGCTGGAGACTGATCCTGGTGAGGGGCCCTCTACTCTAAGAGATCCTGCTCAGGAGGAAGAGGTGGTTTGTTTTAAAGATATAGCTAACCTAGTGAGATCAAAGCAGGATACAGATGAAGCTAGGAAAGCAGCTGGCAAAGGTGGTTCTCAGCTTAAAGAGATCCTTAGGAGAATGACAGCAGGATTATATGAACAAAGAATTCAGGGAGACGAAGAGCAAGATGATATTTTGGAGTGTTCTTCTCCACGCGAGGAATTGTGAAATGTCCATAAAGATTTCACCCGGGCAGATAAGGAACCAGTTCTAGCTTGGCTCAGTAGGTGTTATGATACAGGTGCTCCAGCTCTAACAGTTGGAGACAAGTCAGCAGCTCAGTTAGGAACTCTCTCAAGGGACAATGGAATAGATAAACATCTAGGCAGAGCTCTCGGTAAGGTTAGTCTGTGGATACGCCTTTTAATGGCGGTTGCCCTGAGATACCCTTCCCGAGATGATCTTCCATGGAACCCTAAACCCTGGACTACCATAGATGAGGGAATTAAGCGCTTGAGAGAATTTGCTGTTAGAGAGCTACTCTATGGTGAACATGAAACTCTGAATCCTGATGACATTCCTGTGGGTATTGGTCTTGCTAAAAAGATCATCAAACTTGCTCCTTCCAATTATGCAAACATTCTGGCAAGCAGAATTGTGTCAAGAAGTTATGGTGGAGCTTCTCCTACGGTTGGCCAATTCAGTGATCAAATGAGACAATTGGAGGATAGCATGACACGTGGTTCTTTGGTTTCAGCCATTAAAACTATGTCTGGTGATATACAGAATTGCATAAGAGAGTTAAAAGATGAATTTAGAAATTCCATATCCCAATTGGCACAAAGGGATAATTTCAATTCTTCCTCCAGGTGGATACAAGTTTCATCTGTGAGGAATACACGTCCTCCAAGGAGGTAATTCCAAAACAGGTCATTCCAAAACAGACTGCCAAGGCAATCACGTAGAACTATTTGGATAACTCTGCGTGATCAGTTTGGTGAGAACATGAACCGCTGGGATGGGCAACCAACTTCTAATCTTTTCAGGAGACTGAGGGAATTGCAAAGTGGCAGAACCCGAGGTAGCAATACCAGAAGGGTAGCTGTTACTTCCACAGTTCCCCAGAACGACTCTTATGGCTCCAACAGTGGCTCCAGTTATAACATGCAAAGTTATAACCCTGCAAACTATGTGCAATGCACATGTGCGCATGTTCCCCATAACTAGGGTGCCTGCCTCCCGCCAGGGGAGGAGAGGATAACAGAGATAATAGAATCTATTGGGATGTGTACATCCAGTGGCCTGGCACTTCACAATTTCGGAAGTACAGGGCCTTGGTTGACACAGGAGCTCAGTGCACCATAATACCATCAAATTATCAGGGATCAGAGTCTATAACTATTCTGGGAGTCACTGGTGGATCTCAAGAGTTAAGTAAGGTAGAGGTTAATATAAGTTTAACTGGTAAACAATGGAGGAAGCATACAGTTGTGACCGGACCTGATGCACCTTGTATTCTGGGAATTGATTTTCTGAGAGAAGGGCGTTTCAAAGACCCTAGAGGTTACAAATGGGCTTTTGGAGTAGCTTCAATAGAAATTGATGGACAAAAATTGAAGCTGTCTGCTAGACCTGAACTTTCTGATGAATCTGCAGTTGTGGGACAACATAAGATACAGGACATTAAATTGCCGGTTGCTTCTCACACTGTGCATCACAGACAATACAGAACCAACCGTGACTCTTTGTTGCCCATTCAGAATCTGATTCGTCAGTTGGAGAGTCAGAAAGTCGTCAGCAAAACTCATTCCCCTTTCAACAGTCCAGTGTGGCCTGTGCGGAAGCAGAATGGAGACTGGCGTCTGACAGTAGACTACAGAGCCCTAAATGAAGTGACACCACCTATGAGTGCAGCAGTACCAGACATGATGGAGCTACAGTATGAGCTGGAATCCAAAGAGGCCAAATGGTATGCTACCATAGACATTCCTAATGCATTTTTCTCTATTCCCATAGCAGAGGAATGCAGGCCTCAGTTTGCTTTCACCTGGAGAGGAATCCAGTACACTTTCAACAGGCTACCAATGGGCTGGATCCACAGCTCAAGCATCTGTCATGCAGTGATCCACGATGCTCTGGAGAAAGGAGGTGCTCCAGAACACATCCAGTTCATCGATGATATCATCGTCTGGGGTAAAACTGCTGAGGAGGTCTTCGAGAAAGGTAACAAGATCATTGACATTCTTCTGAATGCAGGTTTTGCCATCAAACGAGACAAGGTGAAAGGGCCTACCACAGAGATTGAGTTTCTGGGAGTGCGGTGGCAGGATGGACGCCGACACATTCCAGTGGATGTGGTAAATAGAGTCTCTACCATGGCAAGTCCCACAAACAAGCAAGAGACCTTACGTTTCTTGGGGACAGTGGGATTTTGGAGACTGCACATTCCTGGATACAGTCAGATTGTGAAACCTCTGTATGATGTGACTCGAAAGAGAAACCATTTCCACTGGGGACCTGAACAACAAGCAGCCTTTGACCAGATAAAGCAAGAGGTGATTCAAGCAATGGGTCTGGGACCTGTCCGAGATGGTCCAGACATTAAGAACATTTTGTACACGGCTGCAAGTGACAATGGTCCAACCTGGTGCTTGTGGCAAAAAGCTCCAGGTGAGACACGTGGATGACCTCTTGGTTTCTGGAGTCGAGGTTACAGAGGTTCAGAGGCTAATTATACTCCAACAGAGAAAGAAATCTTAGCTGCCTATGAAGGAGTGAAAGCATCTTCTGAAGTGATTGGAACTGAATCACAACTTCTTCTAGCTCCCAGATTACCAGTTTTGAATTGGATGGTCAAAGGCAAAGGCTCCACACCACATCATGCCACAGACTCCACATGGTCTAAGTGGATGGCTCTGATAACACAGAGAGCTCGAATGGGAAATCTTGAAAGACCTGGTCTAGTGGAGGTGATCTCAAGTTGGCCTGAAGGTATCAACTGTGCTAAACCTCCAGAGGAGAAAGTAACTCGTGCTGAGGAAGCTCCTCCTTACAATGACCTTTCTGATGATGAAAAGAAATATGCTTTGTTCACAGACGGTTCCTGTCGTCTTGTTGGAAACAAGCGAAGGTGGAAGTCTGCAGTGTGGAGTCCAACACGCTAAGTTGCAGAGGCGAAAGATGGAGAAGGAGAATCCAGTCAGTTC
This sequence comes from Melanerpes aurifrons, assembly GCA_011125475.1. Classification (NCBI taxonomy): domain Eukaryota; kingdom Metazoa; phylum Chordata; class Aves; order Piciformes; family Picidae; genus Melanerpes; species Melanerpes aurifrons. Next base: position 635,530 of record WWNC01000170.1, read on the forward strand.
GCAGAGGTAAAAGCTGTCCTGCTAGCTCTCGACGTGGCTGAACGTGAGAGATGGCCAAAGCTTTATCTCTACACCGACTCATGGATGGTAGCCAATGCTCTGTGGGGTTGACTAAAGAACTGGAAGAGAATGGTTGGCAGAGAAAAGGAAAACCCATTTGGGCAGCCAACCTATGGCAGGACATTGCTGATCGAATCAAGAGAATTCCAGTGAAAGTGAGACACATTGATGCTCACATTCCTAAGAGCAAAGCTACTGAATAACAGCAACACAACTATCAGGCAGATCTAGCTGTGAGAGTTTCTCAAGTAGACATGGACTCTAATCTTGATCTCGACTGGAAACACCGAGGTGAGATATTCTTAGCTCGGTGGGCTCACGATTCATCAGGACATCAAGGCAGAGATGCAACATACCAATGGGCTCGTGACAGATCCATAGACATTTCCATGGATGCTATCACACAAGTCATCCATGACTGTGACATTTGTGCTGCTATTAAGCAGGCAAAACGACTTAAGCCCTTGTGGTATGGTGACAGATGGTCCAAGTAGAAGTATGGTGAAGCTTGGCAGATTGAATACATCACTCTACCACGTTCTCGTTCTGGTAAGCAATACGTGCTTACTGTGGTAGAGGCAAACACTGGATGGTTGGAAACTTATCCAGTTCCACATGCAACTGCACGCAACACCATCCTCGGTCTGGAGAGACAGATCCTGTGGAGACACGGAACTCCAGAGAGGATTGAGTCAGACAACGGAACTCATTTCAAGAACAACCTTGTAAAGAACTGGGCAAAAGAGCACGGTATTGAGTGGATATTCCACTTTCCCTACTATGCACCAGCTTCAGGGAAGATTGAACGCTACAACGGTTTGTTGAAGACCACTCTTAAAGCCATGGGAGGTGGATCTTTGAAAAACTGGGAAAAACATTTAGCACAAGCAACCTGGCTGGTAAATAGTAGAGGCTCAGTGAACCGAGCTGGACCTGCACATTCAGATTTGCTACGGAAAGTAGAAGGTGATAGAGTTCCTGTTGTTAGAGAAAAGAATCTGTTAGGTAAAACTGTTTGGGTATTTTCACCCTCAGGAGAGGCTAAACCTGTCCGAGGGGTGGTTTCAGCTGAAGGTCCGGGTCACACTTATTGGGTAATGCAAGAGAATGGTGAAATTCAGTGTATTCCACAAAGAAATTTGACTTTAGCTGAAAGAGGTTAACTTCAAACTGCTGTACAGCCACATCGCGCCCAAAAGAAGAATCAACGAGAAATCTACGGTGCACAAACCCTGAGATCCCTGAGAGCCCTGAGTCAACTAAGAGACCCTGAGAATCCCTGTTTCCCTTTTTCTTTGCTTCGTTGGTGAAGAAATGAACTGTTTTCCATTTATCTCATTTTCTGATTTTCTTGGACTTTTGAATCACCTACATCTGAGTATAGCCGGAATGGACTATGAACTTTACTCACGAACTGTAAATATCATTTTGGATTCGATGGACAGTATGAACAGCCAATGAAATTGTTTAGAAGGGGTGGACTGTGGCCGGTTGACGTTGTCCCCTTAAGAAAGGGAATATGGTGGATGGAAGTTGGTAAACGGAAGGCATAGTCTAAACTAATTTCATTAGACGAGTGGGAGGAAGCACCTTCTGAACTGGGAGATATCCTGGGCACTCCGGGAACTTCTCGGTCAGTCTTGTTTCCGCCTTTCCTTTGGGCAGCAACTCTTTTCTGTGCTGGGCTTTCTGCCAAGACTTCGGCCTTGAAGACTTGATAAGAGTCCGGTATTAACTCCCTTCCAATTAACACAAAACTGCTTTTAACTTCTTTCTTTCTCTTTCTCCCTCTTTTCCGAACTACTCTGGGGAAGGGGGGGGAAGAAAGGGGAGAGCGGAGGTGGGGAACCCCTCGGCAAGGGGAGGTTACTCTCATTTCTGTGTGACTTTATTGTATATCTTTGTATATATTGTAGATATTGTAAATTTGTAAATATTCCCCTGCAAAATCCTACACTGCTTTGTAAATATAGCTCCACTGCTTTGCTTATTCAGCTGGTGAGGTTTTTTTTTCCTTTCCCTTCAATTTTTCTTTCCCTTTTACCTTACGGGGGGGGGGGAAGAGGCTTCTTAGCCTTATCCCTTCCAACCCACCACAAAGGGTCTCTTCCAACCTGGTTTATTCTGTCTTCAGACCTGAGTTTTCTCTTGCAGCTAAAATCAATCTGTTCCTCACCTTAAAAAAAAAAAAAGTTGAAAGAATACAGTTTATTTTTTAATTATTATATTTGCAACAAAATAGCTTTATTTAGGAAAAATCAAACATCATAAATGCTCTAAACTAGATTTATCCTGATTTTTCACTTTTCTTCAAATTAAAAAAAAAAACCATCTTTTGAAATTTTGGCATAATTTACACTGTTCTTCCAAAAGTAAAATCAGGCTTTGTTGTAGGTCTGCTTGCAACTTTTTAAGATGTCTGCAGTTGTTCTTCCCTTCAGCTGCAACAAAAGATCACTTAAGTCTCCAAGGAGCACTGAAAAAGGGCCAGGGTCCTTAATGATCCTTGCTTGAAATCTTCCTTGTACACTGGATATATGCTTGTGCTTTGGCTCCCATTGATGCCTTAAGGCCACCATTCTCGCAGGAATATAGGACTATTCCTTTTTCTCTTAGGTGAGATGGTGCCTCAGAGTCACAATTTACAGTCCACAATGCCTACACTTTGGTAATGGAATGATGTATTAAAAATTCTTGTTATTACTGCAGAGTACATAACTGCATGAATGAACTCAGAAAACAGCCTTTTCATTTGACGGTGACAGATCATGCATTTTTGGTGATTTCTCAATCCCAAAATAATTGTCTATATAAAAATTTTGATGGCTATGATGATCAATAGCCATTCTATAAGCTATTCATTAAAATGCCCTGTTTAATTGTTCATGCAATTCCACCCGACATCCCTCCTCCCCCCCCAACCAAACCCCTATACAAGGATCACACCCAAACCAGGAAAGGCGGTTTAAAAATCTATAGCTCACAGTACATCTTCAGAGCAATTTCTGGATGCTATTCATGCTTCATTTAGTTCTGCATTTTGTTCTCTAAAAGCTACTAACGACCATACTCAGGATTTAACAGTTGTTTTTCCAAAAAAAGAACAATTTAAAGACAAGAAAATGTTATCATTCACAAAACCAAAGAACTCCCAGGCTGAGACTTTTAAACAGAAAGCTTTACTTTTCTTTATTAACAATATTGCTCTTGAAGCAAAGGATTCAATCTGCAGTATTTAGATTTTGACTCTAAATTGAACAAAAATCCTTGTTGTTCCCATATTAACACATCAAAATTGTAAGTTGTAACTTTGACTCTAGTCTCAAAAAGTAGGGTTTGTTCCCTTTGTTCTATATTCTTTTCTTTGCCTGTAGAGACTGTACTGACCAATAATTGACTTCCTTCAGCCTATCTGAAACATTGTTGTTTAGAAATTACTAAGCTGCATGCATTTTAGTCTAGCACACTGCACACAAAACCTGAAATATTTTCCATTACTTATAATGATCAGCGTTGCTCATCAAATGAGCAGAGTGTTGTCAGCCCTCATTCACTTGGAATGTCCTAACAAACTAAATAAAATCACTTATTTTGAAGGCTAATTACCTTGATCAAATAAATGTGTATGTAGGTATGCAAAAAACGAGTCATCTCCTTTTAATATTAACTATGTAAAGAAAATGTTTAGGATCATTATCTGCAACAAAAATATTTCTACTCCTTTAACTGTCATCATGGGCTTTTTATGGAGAAGCCTAATACAGTGCCTTCAGGGAAGTGTGTTTGTGTCTATCAAAAGACTAAACTTTCCCCCACCCCCTTTTCCTCTTCACACGTACATATAGAAGTCTCTGTGATTAGATGCTGAAATGAGTTTTCATTAAGAAGACAGCCAAAAGGTCTGAAAAAAAAAAAACACCAATAACTCTTCAGTGACTTTTTTTTCTCTTTTTTTCACAGATTAACTGATTTACTGGAAATCTGGTTCAGGGCATAAGTGAACACCCAAAGGATATGTGAGAGTTGTGGGGGAAAGATAGTAATGAAAAGCTTGATTTCAGCAATATTCTTAAACTAAACGTCGATAGTAAGAATTCTGAGCCTGATGTTATATACTGGTTTAGAGCAAGGGTTAATCTGCCTGCTGCCCCAATGCAAAAGTGAGGGCAAGAGTAAGGCACACAACTCAGGGCTAAGATAAAGAGATAAGAGTTTACTATAACATAAGATATCATAAGCACAATGCATAATTACATTAGTTAATAATCTAATTACTCTAATAATACAATGTGTAATTACCTTAGCTTAGCCTATTTGCAGAAGAAGCACAGTGAAATATACAGGGGGGGAAAAAACAGAAACAGCATAAACCAGAAAACCCAAACCCAGCAGCTACCTAACTCCCACCTCTTCTACCTCTATGCCTGCAGAAAAGAGCCAGAATCACAGAATCACCAAGGTTGGAAGAGACCTCAAAGATCATCAAGTCCAGCCCGTCACCACAGACCTCATGACTAAACCATGGCACCAAGTACCACGACCAATCCCCTCTTGAACACCTCCAGGGATGGTGACTCCAGCACCCAAGAAACCAGAACCCAGAAGCAGCAACTGAAACAGGAAGCCTCCCATGTTGCAATCTGAACTTCAAGCTCCATAATACTTTGCTCCAGATAGTACTTTCACTTTTTGAAGCTGACATGACTACAGCAGGTTCAACTCAATCCATGAGAGGTTACATATATGTTCATGCATCTGGTTGAAGCAGGACTTTGGGTTTATATTTTAGGATTGAATTTACCCCCTCACTTATTTCTTTTTTATTTTATTTTTTTTCCTGAAATACATAGCCACTCAGATATTTTCTGCAGTTTCCCTACAAATGTCAAAATATGTTTCTTGCAGTCTATGGAAAACTCACAGATATTAAAAAGTTACCCAGTTCCTAGATGATACACAAACCAAATGCTAGTGAAAATACTAGTGGTTTAGGTACCTAATTGCATCTGTTATTATGTTCCATACAGTCTGCCTTTGTGGCATATCACTTACATTTATGGTTTTCTAAGCACTGGTCTCTGTGTAGGCAAAATGAGATGATCATTTGATACTAATTCTTGCTCAGTTTAGGTAAGGTGTGCAAGCACAGATGATAATATCAAAAAGATAGTGCAGACAGCGACAGAGAATAATTCCAACAGGTTCTCCTTTGGCAAGGCAAACACTGTTTTATTTAATTTCTTTAAACTTTTTTTATTCTGTTCCCATCTACCATCTCAGCAGAGAGGATGCAGCTAATCAACTTTCCTACTCATTTTATTTCTGTGGTCTAATATTTCCCCATGACTCTGGCTAATTACAATAGCAAGGGATTCCCAGCTAGTCTCTCAGTGAAGCACAGAACTATTTAGCTGTGGTGAGAGCAGATTGGGTGCATTCAATCTATCATAGCTGTAAGTAAACCAATATGAAGGGCAAGAGATTAATAACTTAGATTTCAAAACTGAAAAAAATATATGAACACCTTGACAGTCAAAATAGTCAGGATTCCATGATTCAGCACTCACTGAGATATCAGTGAGTGATATCAGATATCCATCCCTGGAGGTGTTTAAAAAGGGCCTGGATGAGGCACTTGGTGCCATGGTTTAGTTGATTAGATGGTGTTGGGTGATAGGTTGGACTTGATGATCTCAAAGGTCTTTTCCAGTCTGGTTAATTCTGTATTCTGTATTCTGTGTTTATATCAGAAAAATGTATTTGCATCACAAATAACCGATAAATCACCAACTTATATACATGTTCTAGTGCACATTCGTGAAATAGATTCCACAAGTGGCTTAATGTTATAATTAGAACTTAATTGAACTATCTATAGACCCTTTCTATATTTACATAATGCAGGGTGCAGTTCTAACGCTTGGCCACTAGCTGGAGACTCGGCGGGACGCAGGCGGCTTCTGGCTATTGTGCCCGGTTGACGCTGTCCCCTTAAGAAAGGGAGTATGGTGGACGGAAGTTGGTAAACGGAAGGAATACTCTAAACTAATTTTCATTGGTCGAGTGGGAGGAAGCACTATCTGGCCTGAGAGTGAAGTGGGCATTCCCAGCACTTCTCTGTCACTCTTGCTTCCGCATCTCCTTCGGTGCAGCAGCTTTCTGCTTGTGCTGGGTTTTCTGCCAAGGCTCCGGCCTTGAAAAACTGATAAGGCCTGTATTAACTGCTTACAATTAACACAAACTGCTTTTAACTTTTTTCTTTCTCTTTCTCCCTCTTTTCCGAACTATTCTGGGGAAAGGGGGGAAGAGAGGGGAGAGCGGAGGTGGGGAATCCCCTCGGCCGAGGGGGGCTACTCTCATTTCTGTGTTACTCTGTTGTATATCTTTGTATATATTGTAGATATTGTAAATTTGTAAATATTCCCCTGCATATCCTTCATTGCTTTGTAAATATAGCTCCACTGCTTTGCTAATTCAGCTGGTGAGTTTTTTTTCCTTTCCCTTCAATTTTTCTTTTCCCTTTTACCTTACAGGGGGGAGGGAAGAGGCTTCTCGGCCTTACCCTTTCACCCACCACATTTTTTTTTTTATTGGCGCCCAACGTGGGGCAGATAATTAGTTTAATTTATTACTTGATTGATTTAGTGTTTTCTAGCTGAATTAGCAAACATGAAGGTCTTGTGGTTTGTGGAGCGATTGTTCTTTTCAATTTTTGGGGCTCTGGTTTACAGATATTGTTTGGGTTTGCTTTTGGATTACTTGGGTAAATATTTGGTGCGGACAATTTATATGTGGGTTATGTATAGAGTTAAATTATGGTATGGAAAATGTATTAATTTATTATGGCCAGTGAGATACAGGAATGTTACCTCCACCACTCTCCCAATTGAGATAAAGGGTTTTAAGATTCCGCCTGAGGAGAGAGTAACTTTAGGTGATGCCTGGGATCCAAAGGTGATTTATTTCATGTGTATAATCCTGCTCTCAGTGATAATTAACGTGTATCTGCTGTTCTCTCTGTGGCGAGAGAGAGGAAGGTGTCAGAGCTTGTTTGTTATTAAAACTAGATCAAAAAGAAAACGCCGTGGCTCAAGATCAGTCCCAGAGTCATCTAGTGATGAGGAAGGTGGAGACTCTCTGTCAGTTAAAAAGAAGGCTAAAAAGTTAATTGGTAAAGCAGCTCTAAATGACTTTGCTGATTCCAGCAAGCTGCCAAGGGCGGCAGCTGGTATCAACATGGCGCCTACTCCTTCTCCTACTCCTTCTCCTTCTTCTTCTTCTCCGTCGGCCATTAACGGAGCAACGTCACTTCCGCCTACTCCCTCGGTGGGACCGGAAGTCACTGCCCCAGCAGCTGATTTATCTCAGGACCTGTCAGCTTCCATTAAGGTGGCTGTAAATTCAAACACAGCTCCAGTTAAGGTGGCTCCTTTAAAGACTAGAGGTGCAAAGGCCAAAGATGGAGAAGAAGAGGAGCTGGAGACTGATCCTGGTGAGGGGCCCTCTACTCTAAGAGATCCTGCTCAGGAGGAAGAGGTGGTTTGTTTTAAAGATCTAGCTAACCTAGTGATATCAAAGCAGGACACAGATGAAGCTAGGAAAGCAGCTGGCAAAGGTGGTTCTCAGCTTAAAGAGATCCTTAGGAGAATGACAGCAGGATTATATGGACAAAAAATTCAGGGAGACGAGGAGGAAGATGATATTTTGGAGTGTTCTTCTCCACGGGAGGAATTGCGTTATGTCCGTAAAGATTTCACCAGGGCAGATAAGGAACCAGTTCTAGCTTGGCTTAGTAGGTGTTATGATACAGGTGCTCCAGCTCTAATAGTTGGAGACAAGTCAGCAGCTCAGTTAGGAACTCTCTCAAGGGACAATGGAATAGATAGACATCTAGGCAGAGCTCTCGGTAAGGTTAGTCTGTGGATACGCCTTTTAATGGCGGTTGCCCTGAGATACCCTTCCCGAGATGATCTTCCATGGAATCCTAAACGCTGGACTACCATAGATGAGGGAATTAAGCGCTTGAGAGAATTTGCTGTTAGAGAGCTACTCTATGGTGAACATGAAACTCTGAATCCTGATGACATTCCTGTGGGTATTGGTCTTGCTTAAAAGATCATCAAACTTGCTCCTTCCAATTATGCAAACATTCTGGCAAGCAGAATTGTGTCAAGAAGTTATGGTGGAGCTTCTCCCACGGTTGGCCAATTCAGTGATCAAATGAGACAATTGGAGGATAGCATGACACGTGGTTCTTTGGTTTCAGCCATTGAAACTCTGTCTGGAAAAATTGAGAATTGCATGAGAGAGTTAAAAGATGAATTTAGAAATTCCATATCCCAATTGGCACAAAGGGATAATTTCAATTCGTTCTCCAGGTGGATACAAGTTTCATCTGTGAGGAATACACGTCCTCCAAGGAGGTCATTCCAAAACAGGTCATTCCAGAACAGGTCATTCCAAAACAGACCACCAAGGCAATCACGTAGAACTATTTGGATAACTCTGCGTGATCAGTTTGGTGAGAACATGAACCGCTGGGATGGCCAGCCAACTTCTAATCTTTTCAGGAGACTGAGGGAATTGCAAAGTGGCAGAACCCAAGGTAGCAATACCAGAAGGGTAGCTGTTACTTCCACAGTTCCCAGAACGACTCTTATGGCTCCAACAGTGGCTCCAGTTATAACATGCAAAGTTATAACCCTGCAAACTATGTGCAATGCACATGTGCGCATGTTCCCCATAACTAGGGGTGCCCTGCCTCCCGCCAGGGGGAGGAGAGGGATAACAGAGATAATAGAATGGGCTTTTGGAGTAGCTTCAATAGAAATTGATGGACAAAAATTGAAGCTATCTGCCAGACCTGAACTTTCTGATGAATCTGCAGTTGTGGGACAACATAAGATACAGGACATTAAATTGCCGGTTGCTTCTCAGACTGTACATCACAGACAATACAGAACCAACCGTTACTCTTCGTTGCCCATTCAGAATCTGATTCGTCAGTTGGAGAGTCAGAAAGTCGTCAGCAAAACTCATTCACCTTTCAACAGTCCAGTGTGGCCTGTGCGGAAGCAGAATGGAGACTGGCGTCTGACGGTAGACTACCGAGCCCTGAATGAAGTGACACCACCTATGAGTGCAGCAGTACCAGACATGATGGAGCTACAGTATGAGCTGGAATCCAAAGAGGCCAAATGGTATGCTACCATAGACATTGCTAATGCATTTTTCTCTATTCCCATAGCAGAGGAATGCAGGCCTCAGTTGCTTTCACCTGGAGAGGAATCCAGTACACTTTCAACAGGCTGCCAATGGGCTGGATCCACAGCTCAAGCATCTGTCATGCAGTGATCCACGATGCTCTGGAGAAAGGCGGTCCTCCAGAACACATCCAGTTCATCGATGATATCATTGTCTGGGGTAAAACTGCTGAGGAAGTCTTCGAGAAAGGTAACAAAATCATTGACATTCTTCTGAATGCAGGTTTTGCCATCAAACGAGACAAGGTGAAAGGACCTACCACAGAAATTCAGTTTCTGGGAGTGCGATGGCAGGATGGACGCCGACACATTCCAGTGGATGTGGTAAATAGAGTCTCTACCATGGCAAGTCCCACAAACAAGCAAGAGACCCTACGTTTCTTGGGGATAGTGGGATTTTGGAGACTGCACATTCCTGGATACAGTCAGATTGTGAAACCTCTGTATGATGTGACTCAAAAGAGAAACCATTTCCACTGGGGACCTGAACAACAAGCAGCCTTTGACCAGATAAAGCAAGAGGTAATTCAAGCAATGGGTCTGGGACCTGTCCGAGATGGTCCAGACATTAAGAACATTTTGTATACGGCTGCAAGTGACAATGGTCCAACCTGGTGCTTGTGGCAAAAAGCTCCAGGTGAGACACGTGGACGACCTCTTGGTTTCTGGAGTCGAGGTTACAGAGGTTCAGAGGCTAACTACACTCCAACAGAGAAAGAAATTCTAGCTGCCTATGAAGGAGTAAAAGCATCCTCTGAAGTGATTGGAACTGAATCACAACTTCTTCTAGCTCCCAGATTACCAGTTTTGAATTGGATGTTCAAAGGCAAAGGTTCCACACCACATCATGCCACAGACTCCACATGGTCTAAGTGGATGGCTCTGATAACACAGAGAGCTCGAATGGGAAATCTTGAAAGACCTGGTCTAGTGGAGGTGATCTCAAGTTGGCCTGAAGGTATCAACTGTGCTAAACCTCCAGAGGAGAAAGTAACTCGTGCAGAGGAAGCTCCTCCTTACAATGACCTTTCTGATGATGAAAAGAAATATGCTTTGTTCACAGACGGTTCCTGTCGTCTTGTTGGAAACAAGCGAAGGTGGAAGTCTGCAGTGTGGAGTCCAACACGCCGAGTTGCAGAGGCGAAAGATGGAGAAGGAGAATCCAGTCAGTTCGCAGAGGTAAAAGCTGTCCAGCTAGCTCTCGACGTAGCTGAACGTGAGAGATGGCCAAAGCTTTATCTCTACACCGACTCATGGATGGTAGCCAATGCTCTATGGGGTTGGCTAAAGAACTGGAAAAGAGTGGTTGGCAGAGAAAAGGAAAACCCATTTGGGCAGCCAACCTGTGGCAGGACATTGCTGATCGAATCGAGAGAATTCCAGTGAAAGTGAGACACATCGATGCTCACATTCCTAAGAGCAAAGCTACTGAGGAACAGCAACACAACCATCAGGCAGATCTAGCTGCAAGAGTTTCTCAAGTAGACATGGACTCTAATCTTGATCTTGACTGGAAACACCGAGGTGAGATATTCTTAGCTCGGTGGGCTCACGATTCATCAGGACATCAAGGCAGAGATGCAACATACCAATGGGCTCGTGACAGATCCATAGACATTTCCATGGATGCTATCACGCAAGTCATCCATGACTGTGACATTTGTGCTGCTATTAAGCAGGCAAAACGACTTAAGCCCTTGTGGTATGGTGACAGCTATACACAGCAATATTATAATCTTTCTATGCGTCAGCACTTACTCTGCTAGACGCGGATACTTTGAACTGAGTGCTAATGGATGGAAAGCATGTGGACGATATTCTGTAGCTGTTGTTTGTAGCAAGGTGGGGATCCTTGCAGACGGTTGCCGCTGGACTGGTTCCTAGTCGAGTTGGATGGCGGCGTTGGGTTACTGTCTTCTCTCTTCACAACAGTGGAGAGGGAATAATGGAACCTGGGTTTAGCACGGAAGCAGGTTCGCTTCAGGACTCGGTCGATTCCCTCCAGACAACAGGGATCGGTCCTGGTCAGGGTCGGCCCGTGGGGTCGGCCTTCAGAGTCGGCTTGCACAATGGGCGGGGCGATGGAGGAGGAAGTTTTACACAGAGAGAGTGATTGCCCATTGGAATGGACTGCCCGGGGAGGTGGTGGAGTCACCAACACTGGAGGTGTTCAGGAGGAGACTTGACAGGGTGCTTGGTTGCATGGGTTAGTTGATTAGGTGGTGTTGGATGATAGGTTGGACGCGATGATCTTGAAGGTCTCTTCCAACCTGGTCTATTCTATTCTATTCTATTCTATTCTATTCTATTCTATTCTATTCTATTCTATTCTATTCTATTCTAAATTGTGTCAAGGACATAGGCGATGAAGTTCATACCTTTAGGACACACTATGGCAGTTCCATTTGCTAGTGTTGATAAATTGTACTAAAGAAATTATTTCAATGCTTTACAAAAAAATCTATTTCCTATAGGAAGAAGTGCAATTAGCTGATTCCTAACCACATTTCTTTACCTACTCTGAGGATCTGCCCTATAGTGTTTCTGAGGAGCACATTGCAGTAACTCACTCCATTGCTGCAGCACTTGCCTGTTGCCACTTCTCTGTCCTTTTCTTCCATTCCTTGCAAACTCCCCCTCACTTCTTTCCTCCCCCTCTCACTTCCTATTCAAAATAATCAAGATCTCAAGAAGATGTGCTTTCAGAGGACCAATTAAACACAGCAGGGCACCAGCTGAGATGAAGAGCTCCAGTGAGTGAATTTAAATCAAGCCACAGTTTCTGAGAGATTATCTCTGTATCATCACTGGTAGCAAGGGCTTTAGGTGGATCTGTACATCATCAGGGAAGCTAAGCCTTACTTGGTATAATGTGTGGCAGAAGTGGGAGTAAAAATAAAAATAATTAAAAAAAAAAGTTTAAATTATTGCTTGTGAATCACAAAGGTGGCTGTAAAATTTTGTATTGAGCTCTCCAGGTGACAGGCAAAGGAGGAGCAAAAAAGAAAGAGGCACAGTTGGGTAAATCACAATATTAGCATACATTTATATAGCATGTGATTGCTATAGCTCAGGATTGCAGAGGATTTAAAAAATAATTCATTTTTATGTAGGGCAGTTACTTTTCAGTAGAGGCTTTACCACCTCATGCTTGTACTCTCTGCTTGACAAAGACATTTTTCAGATACCACTCCACTAAAGCAGACACTCTTAAAAGGGAGGAATCAGAGCAACCCAATGGATTTTAGACTGGCCACAATTTCAAAGATAACTTAGGTTTTCAGTCCCTGCTGTGGAACACCTACCTCAGCCCCACTTTTTCATTCCTCCACTGCAAAGTCCTTGACCTTCTGCAGTGTGAACCAGCCTTGGCCCACCCGGCAGATGGCAAGGGCTGTGCAACCATGTGTGCTGTGATGCTGCCGGCTGCATTTCCTCTGACCCTGTGCCTGATTCCCTGCTGTCACGTGGATGCTGGCCAAAGAGCCTATTCTCATCTGCCCATGGTGCTTGGGGTGAAAATACCAGCTGTGTGGCAGCACAAAGCAGTGCTGTAGGGTAGTTTAAGGTAGGAAGTAAATAATTCATCCAGCTGCCTCTGCAGCATGAAGCTAGGAAATAAAAGGTCGACTTTTTTTCCAGACAGCACCGGGTCAGCTAGCCAGGTGAAAGCCTGTCAAGGTTGTTTGTAGCATTGAAAGCAGCATGAATTTTTGCTTTTATCTTCTGTGCAAGGAAGCTAAGAGATAGGACAAACATGGGACTCACTGAGTTAGCAACTCAGTTTGGAGTTGGCTTGTCTCCGTTTCGTGGTGACGGAGGTATTGTGTGTTGCATATCTTGGATTGCCTATATAGTAAATAATTTGCTATGTGCTGCAGCTGACACAATGGCATTCTCAGAAAAACAAGAGAAAAAGAAATCGGAGAAGTCTCTTTACTGGTCTCCTGTGATGTTTGCAGGAGTAACGACATGGGAGTATATTTCTAGAGTGTGGAATGTCTCAGAATTTCATGTGTATCTGCCACCAAGAGGCTCTGCCTAGCAGGAGAGGAGTCACAGCCACAGCAAAGCACTTATCAAAAAGTCCTAACAACAGATCATGTGTCCCTATTAGTGCCCTACCTAGCAGCAACAAAAGGATTTTAAGGTTCAGTCTCTTTTCACAACTCTGTCTTTAATAAAAGATTAAACAAGTTTAATTAAGTGCCAGTGGAATTTGAATGAGTTGCAGTGCCCAAGCTTGACTTCTCCCTTTTGGAAGCAGGGTTTAAGACAGGCTTATAAAGCCTGAAGAAAGGCAGCTGTGACTAATTCTTGGCTGCAGCTGAGGGGAAGAGAGAGAAGGGAGGCATAAAGGGCAAAAAGAGTTATCTGGAACATTCACATTGACCTAGCCTCTGTCTGCTTAGCCTCTTGAGACTAGACAAAGTAACTGCATGGCTCTTTCTAACTAAGTCTATAGAGAACTCCAGGTACATGGCCTAATAGTTATATGAACTAGTAATATAAAATTAAATAGTATGATTTAATTCTGTAAATGATTTGGGGACACAATTTACAAGAAAGACACAACACAAAGGAAAATTGTATTGCATGGTATAATTATTTATGATTTTTTGGTACATTAATATGGTATAAAATTTGTATTAATAGGTGCCCTTTTATGAAGAAATTTACAGCCACAATATGTCAGCTTTTTGATGGTACATAAAGTTAAATGTGGTCATTGTTTTTTCAAAAATCTGTATGGATGGTTTGGTGTGAAGCAGTGAATTGCTTAAACTTGAGAGCTTTTATGCTATATGCTTTTTTTTATTAGCCACTTTAGAATAGAATAGAATAGAATAGAATAGAATAGACCAGGTTGGAAGAGACCTTCAAGATCATCGCGTCCAACCTATCATCCAACACCACCTAATCAACTAACCCATGTAACCAAGCACCCTGTCAAGTCTCCTCCTGAACACCTCCAGTGACGGCGACTCCACCACCTCCCCGAGCAGTCCATTCCAATGGACTGAGGGGCCCAGAACTGGACACAGTATTCGAGGTGTGGCCTAACCAGTGCAGTGTACAGGGGCAGAATGTCCTCCCTGCTCCTGCTGGCCACACTGTTCTTAATGCAGGCCAGGATGCCATTGGCCCTCCTGGCCACCTGGGCACACTGCAGGCTCATGTTCAGCCTACCATCAACCAGCACCCCCAGGTCCCTCTCTGCCTGGCTGCTCTCCAGCCACTCTGACCCCAGCCTGTAGCACTGCATGGGGTTGTTGTGGCCGATGTGCAGAACTTGGCACTTGGATGTGTTAAATCTCATGCCGTTGGATTCTGCCCATCTGTCCAGCCTGTCGAGGTCTCTCTGCAAAGCCTCTCTACCCTCTAGCAGATCAACTCCTGTCCCCAGCTTGGTGTCATCAGCAAATTTACTGATGATAGACTCAATGCCCTCATCCAGATCATCAATAAAGATGTTAAAGAGGATGGGGCCCAGCACTGATCCCTGGGGGACTCCACTAGTGACTGGCCACCAGCTGGATGTGACACCATTCACCACCACTCTCTGGGCTCGGCCATCCAGCCAGTTCCTAACCCAGCTCAGAGTGCTGCTGTCTAAGCCATGGGCTGACAGCTTGGCCAGCAGTTTGCTATGGGGGACGGTGTCAAAGGCCTTGCTGAAGTCCAGGTAAACTACATCCACAGGCCTCCCCACATCCACCAGGCGGGTCACCTGATCATAGAAGGAGATCAGGTTGGTCAGGCAGGACCTGCCCTTCCTAAATCCATGTTGGCTGAGCCTGATCCCTTGGCCATCCTATAAGTGCTGTGTTATTGCACTCAGGATGACCTGTTCCATGATCTTGCCTGGCACTGAGGTCAGGCTGACAGGCCTATAATTCCCTGGCTCATCCAACCGGCCCTTCTTGTGGATGGGCACCACGTTGGCCAGCTTCCAGTCCTCTGGGACATCTCTAGTGAGCCAGGACTGCTGAAAAATGATGGAGAGCGGCTTGGCCAGCTCCTCTGCCAGCTCTCTCAGCACCCTAGGATGGATCCCATCTACACCCTCTTTTTTTCCCTTAGCTCTATTAAAAGTTCATAAACCATCCAGGCTGGCCGTCTGCCCCGGCGGCTCATCTTCCAGCACATTGGCACAGCCTGTCCCTGAGCCTTCAACAATTCTTCCTTGAAGTAGGACCAGCTCTCCTGGACCCCTTTGTTTTTAAGGGCTTTATCCCAAGGAACCCTCTGAATTAGTTCCTTGAGTAGCCTGAAGTCCGCCCTCCGGAAATCCAGAGTGGAGGTCTTCTTGTTACCCCTCTTAGCTTGACCAAATAATGAGAATTCAATTATCTTGTGGTCACTGGCCCCTAAGCACCCTCTGACCATCACATCCCCCACCAACCCTTCCCTATTGGTGAAGAGGAGATCAAGCATAGCCTTGCTCCTGGTAGGCTCTCGCAGCACCTGGGATAAGAAGCTGTCCTCCATGCATTCTAAGAACCTCCTAGATTGCCTCTTCTCTGCTATGTTAAGATCCCAGCAGATATCGGGCAAATTGAAGTCGCCCATGAGAACAAGGTCAGGCGATCTTGAGACAGCCATAAGCTGCCTATAGTATGCTTCATCAACATCCACCTCCTGGTTGGGCGGTCTTTGTTCATGATCAGCTTTTCTGTAGCATCACTATAAAAATATGGGATCTGTCTACGGGCCAACATGGCATCTGTACCTTTTCACTTCCATCAGCTGAAGAATGTGTAGCCTAGAGACACAATTAATGCTATACTGGCCTCTTCCCCACATTACAGGTCTCTTATGCATAGGTTTATATGCCATATGTGAAGGGCCAAATTAGTCTCATTTGGGTCACACTTCCCTTGATTGTTTTAAGAACTAACTCCACAACAGTGACCATTTGAAGAGATGTAATTTTCCATGGCTGAACTGATATTTACCTGCAGAGGGATTTTTCCATAAAACTTTCTATGTGAGATATTGGAACATAAAACCTGCCAAGATATATGTGACCGTTTGAGGCTGTGCCTTTAAAAAAAGAGACAGTGCTGAGACACTCTGGCTGAATGTTTTGGAATATTAACGAAAACAATCAGATATTCTAAACTAATTTCATTGGTAGATTGGTAGAATGCAGTTTTAACTTTAGGTGCAGTTGGAACTTTCCTCAGTTCGCTCCTTTCCTTCTCCCTTTCCATCTCGTCTGCTTCTGGGCTTCCTGCCAGAGTAACCCTGAACAGATAAGGCCTACTAACACTCTGCTTTATTAATCTTCTACCTTTTTTTTCCTCTCTTTCTAACCCTCTTTGGGGAAAAAGGGGAGAGAAGGGGGTACAGGGGGAGAACCCTCCTCCGGAGGAGGGAATTTTGTTCCTGTATTATTGTTTTTTTTACTTTGCTGTATATTTCTGTATATATGTTGTAAATACTGTACATTGTGTTCATATCCTGCATTCTCCAAATTGCTTGTAAAATATAGCATTTTTTCC
Source organism: Melanerpes aurifrons (assembly GCA_011125475.1). Lineage (NCBI taxonomy): Eukaryota > Metazoa > Chordata > Aves > Piciformes > Picidae > Melanerpes > Melanerpes aurifrons. Next base: position 652,361 of record WWNC01000170.1, read on the forward strand.
TTTTGCTTCTCCGGCTAGCTAGCTGTGGTTTTCCTTCCTCTTTGTGGGGGAGAGAAGGCTAGGCCCTTCTCTCCAAACCACCACCTTTCTTTTTCGCTTCCCAACGTGCGGCAGATAATTAGCTTGATTTATTGCTTGCTTGACTCGGAGAAGCAGACATGAAGGTGCTTTGGATTTTTAAGCAATTGCTATTCTCAGTGTGTTCAGTTCTGATCTACAAGTATTGTCTAGGCCTCCTTATCGATCACCCAGATAAATATTTAATGCAGAAGTTATATTTGTGGTTTGTGTATAAAATTCCGCTTCTATATGATCCCTGTCTGGGATCCTTTTGGCTTACCAGATACAGGAATGTGACCTCTAGCACTCTCCCGATTGAGATAAGGCAGTTTAAGATTCCAGTAGGTGAAAGAGTAGTTTTAAGTGATGGCTGGGATCCAAAGGTGATTTATTTGATGTGTGTGAATCTGCTGACAATGATAGTGATTGCATATTTGCTATTTTCCTTGCATCAGGAGAAAAAGGTGTCTAGGGCATGTTTCATTATGAAGCATAGATCAAAGAGGAGGAGGCGTGCCTCTGGGTCAGCCCCAGAGACGTCCATTGATGAGGAGAATGGAGAATCTGTGTCAGTTGAAGATAAAGCTAAAAAGTCTATTGGAAAGGCTGCTTTGAATGGTTCTGTTGCTGATTCTGGCAAGCAGCCAGGGGCGGCGGCAGCTCCCAACATGGTGGCTCCACTGGCTGCAGCCACCATTAATGAGGCAAAGTAATTTCCGCCCTCCTTCTTGGCAGGACCGGAAGCCCCCTCCACAGCAGCTAATCTTTCTCAAAACCTGTCAGCTTCTGTTAAGGTGGCTGTAAATTCAAACACAGCTCCAATTAAGCAAGTAGCAGTTATAAAGACTAGAAGTGGAAAGGCCAAAGATGATCCAGGAGCTAATGGGGGAGAAAAGCAGGAGACTGATCCTAGTGAGGGGCCTTCTACTAGAAAAGATCCTGCTGAGGAAGAAGAGAAGGTTTGTTTTTAAGATCCAGCTGAATTATTGAGATCAACACAGGATAGAGATGCAGCTAGGACAGCACCTAAGGGTGCTTCTCAGCTTAGAGAGATCCTTAGGAGAGTGACAGCAGGATTATGGGGACAACATGTTCAGGAAGATGTGATAGATGGAGAAGAAGATGACCTTTCTGGATGTTCTTCACCTCGGAAAGAATTGAGAAATGTCTGTAAAGATTACACCAGAGCAGATAAAGAGCCAGTTCTAGCTTGTTTTAGTAGATGTTATGATACATGTGCTCCAGCTCTAATGGTTGGAGACAAGTCGGCAGCTCAGTTAGGAACACTCTTGAGGGATAATGGAACACATATTACACTCCAACAGAAAAAGAGATTCTAGCTGCCTATGAAGGAGTAAAAGCAGCTTCTGAAGTATTTGGAACTGAATCACAACTTCTCTTAGTTCCCAGATTACCAGTTTTGAATTGGATGTTCAAAGGCAAAGGCTCCACACCACATCATGCCACAGACATAACCTGGTCTAAGTGGATGACTCTGATAACACAGAGAAATCGAATGGGAAATCTTGAAAGACCGGGTCTAGTGGAGGTGATCTCAAGATGGCCTGAAGGTACCAACTGTGCTAAACCTCCAGAGGAGAAAGTAACTCGTGCTGAGGAAGCTCCTCCTTACAATGACCTTTCTGATGATGAAAAGAAATATGCTTTGTTCACAGACGGTTCCTGTCGTCTTGTTGGAAACAAGCGAAGGTGGAAGTCTGCAGTGTGGAGTCCAACACGCCGAGTTGCAGAGGTGAAGGATGGAGAAGGAGAATCCAGTCAGTTCGCAGAGGTAAAAGCTGTCCAGCTAGCTCTTGACGTGACTGAACGTGAGAGATGGCCAAAGCTTTATCTCTACACCGACACATGGATGGTAGCCAATGCTCTATGGGGTTGACTAAAGAACTGGAAGAAGAATGGTTGGCAGAGGAAAGGAAAACCCATTTGGGCAGCCAACCTGTGGCAGGACATTGCTGATCGAATTGAGAGAATTCCAGTGAAAGTGAGACACACTGATGCTCACATTCCTAAGAGCAAAGCTACTGAGGAACAGCAACACAACCATCAGGCAGATCTAGCTGCAAGAGTTTCTCAAGTAGACATGGACTCTAATCTTGATCTCGACTGGAAACACCGAGGTGAAATATTCTTAGCTCGATGGGCTCATGATTCATCAGGACATCAAGGCAGAGATGCAACATACCAATGGGCTCGTGACAGATCCATAGACATTTCCATGGATGCTATCACACAAGTCATCCATGACTGTGACATTTGTGCTGCTATTAAGCAGGCAAAACGACTTAAGCCCTTGTGGTATGGTGACAGATGGTCCAAGTAGAAGTATGGTGAAGCTTGGCAGATTGACTACATCACTCTACCACGTTCTCGTTCTGGTAAGCAATACGTGCTTACTATGGTAGAGGCAAACACTGGATGGTTGGAAACTTATCCAGTTCCACATGCAACTGCACGCAACATCAATCTCGTTCTGGAGAGACAAATCCTGTGGAGACACGGAACTCCAGAGAGGATTGAGTCAGACAACGGAAATCATTTCAAAAACAACCTTGTAAAGAACTGGGCAAAAGAGCACGGTATTGAGTGGATATTCCATATTCCCTACTATGCACCAGCTTCAGGGAAGATTGAACTCTACAACGGTTTGTTGAAGACCACTCTTAAAGCCATGGGGGGTGGATCTTTGAAAAACTGGGAAAAACATTTAGCACAAGCAACCTGGCTGGTAAATAGTAGAGGCTCAGTGAACCGAGCTGGACCTGCACATTCAGATCTGCTACAGAAAGTCGAAGGTGATAGAGTTCCTGTTGTTAGAGAAAAGAATCCGTTAGGTAAAACTGTTTGGGTATTTTCACCCTCAGGAGAGGCTAAACCTGTCCGAGGGGTGGTTTCAGGTGAAGGTCCGGGTCACACTTATTGGGTAATGCAAGAGAATGGTGAAATTCAGTGTATTCCACAAAGAAATTTAACTTTAGCTGAAAGAGGTTAATTTCAAACTGTTGTGCAGCTACATCGCGCCCAAAAGAAGAATCAACAAGGAATCTACGGTGCACGAACCCTGAGATCCCTGAGAGCCCTGAGTCAACTAAGAGGCCCTGAGAATCCCTGTTTTCCTTTTCTTCATTTCGACGGCGGAGAGATAAACTGTTTTCCATTTTTCTCATTTTCTGATTTTCTTGGACTTCTGAATCATCTACATCTCTGCCTTGATGTCCTGACGAATCGTGAGCCCACCGAGCTAAGAATATCTCACCTCAGTGTTTCCAGTCGAGATCAAGATTAGAGTCCATGTCTACTTGAGAAACTCTTGCAGCTAGATCTGCCTGATGGTTGTGTTGCTGTTCCTCAGTAGCTTTGCTCTTAGGAATGTGAGCATCAATGTGTCTCACTTTCACTGGAATTCTCTCGATTCGATCAGCAATGTCCTGCCACAGGTTGGCTGCCCAAATGGGTTTTCCTTTTCTCTGCCAACCACTCTTTTTCCAGTTCTTTAGCCAACCCCATAGAGCATTGGCTACCATCCATGAGTCGGTGTAGAGATAAAGCTTTGGCCATCTCTCATGTTCAGCTACGTCGAGAGCTAGCTGGACAGCTTTTACCTCTGCGAACTGACTGGATTCTCCTTCTCCATCTTTCGCCTCTGCAACTCGGCGTGTTGGACTCCACACTGCAGACTTCCACCTTCGCTTGTTTCCAACAAGACGACAGGAACCGTCTGTGAACAAAGCATATTTCTTCTCATCATCAGAAAGGTCATTGTAAGGAGGAGCTTCCTCAGCACGAGTTACTTTCTCCTCTGGAGGTTTAGCACAGTTGATACCTTCAGGCCAACTTGAGATCACCTCCACTAGACCAGGTCTTTCAAGATTTCCCATTCGAGCTCTCTGTGTTATCAGAGCCATCCACTTAGACCAGGTTGAGTCTGTGGCATGATGTGGTGTGGAACCTTTGCCTTTGAACATCCAATTCAAAACTGGTAATCTGGGAGCTAAGAGAAGTTGTGATTCAGTTCCAATCACTTCAGAAGATGCTTTTACTCCTTCATAGGCAGCTAGAATTTCTTTCTCTGTTGGAGTATAATTAGCCTCTGAACCTCTGTAACCTCGACTCCAGAAACCAAGAGGTCGTCCACGTGTCTCACCTGGAGCTTTTTGCCACAAGCACCAGGTTGGACCATTGTCACTTGCAGCCGTGTACAAAATGTTCTTAATGTCTGGACCATCTCGGACAGGTCCCAGACCCATTGCTTGAATTACCTCTTGCTTTATCTGGTCAAAGGCTGCTTGTTGTTCAGGTCCCCAGTGGAAATGGTTTGTCTTTCGAGTCACATCATACAGAGGTTTCACAATCTGACTGTATCCAGGAATGTGCAGTCTCCAAAATCCCACTATCCCCAAGAAACGTAGGGTCTCTTGCTTGTCTGTGGGACTTGCCATGGTAGAGACTCTATTTACCACATCCACTGGAATGTGTCGGCGTCCATCCTGCCATCGCACTCCCAGAAACTGAATCTCTGTGGTAGGTCCTTTCACCTTGTCTCTTTTGATGGCAAAACCTGCATTCAGAAGAATGTCAATGATTTTGTTACCTTTCTCGAAGACTTCCTCAGCAGTTTTACCCCAGACAATGATATCATCGATGAACTGGATGTGTTCTGGAGCACCGCCTTTCTCCAGAGCATCGTGGATTACTGCATGACAGATGCTTGAGCTGTGGATCCAGCCCATTGGCAGCCTGTTGAAAGTGTACTGGATTCCTCTCCAGGTGAAAGCAAACTGAGGCCTGCATTCCTCTGCTATGGGAATAGAGAAAAATGCATAAGCAATGTCTATGGTAGCATACCATTTGGCCTCTTTGGATTCCAGCTCATACTGTAGCTCCATCATGTCTGGTACTGCTGCACTCATAGGTGGTGTCACTTCATTCAGGGCTCGGTAGTCTACTGTCAGACGCCAGTCTCCATTCTGCTTCCGCACAGGCCACACTGGACTGTTGAAAGGGGAATGAGTTTTGCTGACGACTTTCTGACTCTCCAACTGACGAATCAGATTCTGAATGGGCAACAAAGAGTCACGGTTGGTTCTGTATTGTCTGTGATGCACAGTCTGAGAAGCAACCGGCAATTTAATGTCCTGTATTTTATGTTGTCCCACAACTGCAGATTCATCAGAAAGTTCAGGTCTGGCAGATAGCTTCAATTTTTGTCCATCAATTTCTATTGAAGCTACTCCAAAAGCCCATTTGTAACCTCTAGGGTCCTTGAAACGCCCTTCTCTTAGAAAATCAATTCCCAAAATACAAGGTGCATCAGGTCCGGTCACAATTGTATGCTTCCTCCATTGTTTACCAGTTAAACTTATATTAACCTCTACCTTACTTAACTCTTGAGATCCACCAGTGACTCCCAGAATAGTTATAGACTCTGATCCCTGATAATTTGATGGTATTATGGTGCACTGAGCTCCTGTGTCAACCAAGGCCCTGTACTTCCGAAATTGTGAAGTGCCAGGCCACTGGATGTACACATCCCAATAGATTCTATTATCTCTGTTATCCCTCTCCTCCCCCTGGCGGGAGGCAGGGCACCCCTAGTTATGGGGAACATGCGCACATGTGCATTGCACATAGTTTGCAGGGTTATAACTTTGCATGTTATAACTGGAGCAACTGTTGGAGCCATAAGAGTCGTTCTGGGGAACTGTGGAAGTAACAGCTACCCTTCTGGTATTGCTACCTTGGGTTCTGCCACTTTGCAATTCCCTCAGTCTCCTGAAAAGATTAGAAGTTGGTTGGCCATCCCAGCGGTTCATGTTCTCACCAAACTGATCACGCAGAGTTATCCAAATAGTTCTACGTGATTGCCTTGGCGGTCTGTTTTGGAACGACCTGTTCTGGAATGACCTGTTTTGGAATGACCTCCTTGGAGGACGTGTATTCCTCACAGATGAAACTTGTACCCACCTGGAGGAAGAATTGAAATTATCCCTTTGTGCCAATTGGGATATGGAATTTCTAAATTCATCTTTTAACTCTCTTATGCAATTCTGTATATTACCAGACATAGTTTTAATGGCTGAAACCAAAGAACCACGTGTCATGCTATCCTCCAATTGTCTCATTTGATCGCTAAATTGGCCAACCGTGGGAGAAGCTCCACCATAACTTCTTGACACAATTCTGCTTGCCAGAATGTTTGCATAATTGGAAGGAGCAAGTTTGATGATCTTTTAAGCAAGACCAATACCCACAGGAATGTCATCAGGATTCAGAGTTTCATGTTCACCATAGAGTAGCTCTCTAACAGCACGTGGCTTTAACAGCACCCCAGCGAGTGGCTGAAGACAGAGGAGTCAGCTTGAGCAGCGCAGCTCTGGGAGTTTGGCTTTTGGCTTTGATTCCCTTGCTTTTCAGGCGGTAAGGGGCTGGTGGCTCGGGACTTCCCCGAAGGGAGGAGGAGGGGCAGGGGGCTCAGATTGCCTACCTGCCGGAGGGCAGTGACGTAGCTGGGGGAGGGGTTGCCACGGAGACCGCGCGCAAACCAAACAGACCCCAGCGCGTGGCTGAAGACAGAGGGGGCAGCTTGAGCAGCGCAGCTCTGGGAGTTTGGCTTTTGGCTTTGATTCCCTTGCTTTTCAGGCGGTAAGGGGCTGGTGGCTCGGGACTTCCCCGAAGGGAGGAGGAGGGGCAGGGGGCTCAGATTGCCTACCTGCCGGAGGGCAGTGACGTAGCTGGGGGAGGGGTTGCCGCGGAGACGCGCGCGAAACCAAACAGACCCCAGCGCGTGGCTGAAGACAGAGGAGGCAGCTTGAGCAGCGCAGCTCTGGGAGTTTGGCTTTTGGCTTTGATTCCCTTGCTTTTCAGGCGGTAAGGGGCTGGTGGCTCGGGACTTCCCCGAAAGGAGGAGGAGGGGCAGGGGGCTCAGATTGCCTACCTGCCGGAGGGCAGTGACGTAGCTGGGGGAGGGGTTGCCGCGGAGACCGCGCGCAAACCAAACAGACCCCAGCGCGTGGCTGAAGACAGAGGAGGCAGCTTGAGCAGCGCAGCTCTGGGAGTTTGGCTTTTGGCTTTGATTCCCTTGCTTTTCAGGCGGTAAGGGGCTGGTGGCTCGGGACTTCCCCGAAGGGAGGAGGAGGGGCAGGGGGCTCAGATTGCCTACCTGCCGGAGGGCAGTGACGTAGCTGGGGGAGGGGTTGCTGCGGACACCGCGCGCAAACCAAACAGACCCCAGCGCGTGGCTGAAGAGAGAGGAGGCAGCTTGAGCAGCGCAGCTCGGCTTCTCACCGACAGGGGAAAAAAAAAAAAAAAAAAGCCGTGTGGAGAGGGTGGTTACTGCAAGATGGTCACCACTAGAGCAAAGGCTAACAGAAGGACAGTGGGCACCCAAACAGAGACCACTCACAAGCATGCAGATGTTCAGGTAGGTGGCTGCAGTGAGTGCTGGAGCCTGGCACTCGATATGGAGGCTGGAGGAGCAGCTGTTTCAGGTGTGAGCAGGTCAGTGATCTGATGAGCATGGTGGTCAAACTAAAAGAAGAGGTGGAAAGGCTAAGAGCTAGAAGAGATGGTGAGCAGAAAATTGATGATTCCCATAACGTAATCTCTTCTAAACCAGAACAGGGGGTAACACTTAGGGGAACAGGGAGTTTGATACCTCCCCAGAAGCAAGATTCTCAACCTCCCTGTAGTAACCCACATGAGCAGGGCCAATGGGAACAGGTCTCTGCCCGACGGAAGAAGTGCAAACACAGGAAGTCTGCTCCTGTGAGCAGCACACTGCCTCCAGTGCAGTTACAGAACAGGTATGAGGCTCTGCAGGAGGAACAGGTCATTGGTAAGGCTGAGGACTCAAGAAGGTCAGAAGCTGTACCAATGACAGGTTTCCTCAGGCCAGCCATCAAAACTTACCCAGAAAAGAAACCTCGCAGGGTCATCGTCATAGGAGACTCCCTACTGAGGGGAACAGAGGGCCCAATATGCAGACCAGACCAATTTCATAGAGCGGTCAGCTGCCTCCCTGGTGCCCAAGTAAAAGACGTTGTAGACAGAATTCCCAACCTCGTGAGTCCTTCAGACTACTACCCACTGCTGGTCTTTCAGGTGGGCAGTGACGATGTAACAATGAGAGGCTCACAATCTATTAAAAAAGACTTCAGAACTTTAGGGCAAATGCTAAAGGCATCAGGGGCTCAAGTCGTGTTCTCAGCCATCCCTCTAACGTCAGCAATGGATGAGGACACACTGAGGAAGGGCCGACAGATCAATTCATGGCTCAGGGGCTGGTGCCATCGACAGGGCTTTGGGTTCCACAATCATGGATTGGTTTTCAAGGCACCTGAGCTGAAAACAACTCATGGGACACACTTGTCCCAGAGGGGGATAAGAATCCTGGGGCAGGAATTGGCAGGGCTCATTGATAGGGCTTTAAACTAGATTTGAAGGGGGAAGGGGTTAATAGTCTCCTGCTGGCTCCTGCTGGTGACAAACAGAGGGGCAGCTCACCAGCAGTAGAGAGAAGGAGAGATGGTAAGGGCTCTCAACTTGCTGCCCTGAGGCAAGCCACGAATGATCCAACAGGACATTCTGTGGAAACCGAGGGGATTTGGCACAAGAGGAGGACAGGGCCAGCCCAGCTGAAGTGCTTCTATGCGAATGCGCGCAGCTTGGGCAACAAACAGGATGAGTTAAGGGCCACTGTGCTGCTGGGATGCCACGGCATAGTAGCTGTTACTGAAACTTGGTGGGATGAATCCCATGACTGGAATGTAGGCATAGATGGATATAAACTCTTTAGGAAGGATAGGCAGGGAAGGAGAGGAGGAGGTGTTGCCCTCTATGTCAGTAACCAGTTGGAATCAGAGGAGCTCCAACTGGGGAGGGATGATGAGCTGCTTGAGAGCGTATGGGTTAAAATTAAAGGCAGGACAGGGGAAGGAGATATTACTGTGGGGGTCTCCTACAGGCCACCTGATCAGCAGATCCAAGCAGATGAGGCCCTCCATAGGCAAATAGAAGCGGCTTCCAGGTCACAAGCCCTGGTCCTCATGGGTGATTTCAACCACCCGGACATCTGCTGGAGGGACAACACAGCAAGGCACCAGCAATCCAGGATGTTCCTGGACTGCATAGAACACAACTTCCTCCTCCAAATGGTAGAGGAACCAACAAGAAATGGTGCTATGCTGGACCTTGTTCTCACCAACAGGGAAGGGCTGGTAAGCAATGTGAGGCTCAGAGACGGCCTTGGCTGCAGTGACCATGAAGCAGTTGAATTTAACATCCTCAGGGCAATCAGGAGGAAGTATTCCAAGCTCACGACCCTAGACTTTAGGCGTGCAGATTTTGATCGCTTCAGGGATCTGCTAGCCAAAGTGTCGTGGGACAAAGCCCTGGAGGAAGAGGGACCCAGGACAGCTGGTCAATATTCAAGGACCACCTCCTGTGTGTCCAGGAGCTCTGTATACCAACAAAGAGAAAAGCAGGTAAGAATGCTAGGAGGCCTGCCTGGATGGGCAAGGAGCTACTGGACACACTATTACTTAAAAGGAAACTCTACAGGAAGTGGAGAGAAGGACAGGTAGAACAGGGGGAATATAAGGAAGCTGCCCGAGCAGCGAGAGTCCTGGTTAGGAAAGCCAAAGCAGAGTTTGAATTGAATCTAGCCAGGGAGATTAGAGGGAACACTAAGAACTTTTACAGGTATATTAATGGGAAGAAGAAGACTAGGGAAGGTGTGGGCCCCCTCAGAAAGGAAAATGGTGACATGGTCACAAGTGACGAGGAAAAGGCTGAGGTACTTAATAACTTCTTTACCTCAGTCTTCACTGCAAGGGCCTCTAGCCACACTCCTGATGTTATGGAAGTCAAAGCCAGGGATGGGGAGGAAGAACTGCCCATTGTAAGTGCAGATCAGGTTCGTGATCATCTGAAGAACCTGAAAGTGTTCAAGTCCATGGGACCCGACGGGATACACCCACGGGTACTGAGAGAACTGGCAGATGAGGTTGCTAAACCCCTCTCTATTATATTTCAAAAGTCATGGCAATCTGGTGAAGTCCCCACGGACTGGAAAAGGGGAATCATTGCCCCCATCTTCAAAAAGGGTAAGAAGGAGGAACCAGGGAACTACAGGCCAGTCAGTCTCACCTCTGTGCCTGGAAAGATCATGGAGCAGATCCTCCTGGAGTCACTACTCGCTCAAAAGAATAGTGAAGAGGTGATTGGGAACAGTCAGCATGGCTTTGCCAAGGGCAAATCCTGCCTGACCAACCTGGTGGCCTTCTATGAGCAGGTGACAACATTAATCGATGAGGGCGAGCAACTGATGTCATTTACCTGGACCTGAGCAAAGCCTTCGACACTGTCCCGCACCACATCCTGGTCTCCAAACTGGTGACACATGGGTTTGATGGGTGGACCACTAGATGGATAAGGAACTGGCTTGATGGCCGCACCCAAAGAGTGGCTGTCAATGGGTCCATGTCCCAGTGGAGGCCAGTGACAAGCGGAGTCCCTCAGGGATCAGTCCTGGGACCTGTCTTGTTCAACATCTTTGTGGGTGACATGGACAGTGGCATTGAGTGCACCCTCAGCAAGTTTGCTGATGACACCAAGCTGTGTGGTGCAGCGGACACGCTGGAGGAAGGAGGCCATCCAGAGGGACCTTGACAGGCTGGAGAGGTGGGCACAAGCCAACCTCATGAAGTTCAATAAGAGCAAGTGCAGGGTCCTGCATCTGGGTCGAGGCAATCCCAGGCACAAATACAGGCTGGGCAGTGACTGGCTGGAAAGTAGCCCTGAGGAGAGAGACTTGGGGGTACTGTTGGACAAAAAGCTCAACATGAGCTCTCAATGTGCACTTGCAGCCCGCAAGGCCAATCAGATCCTGGGCTGCATCAGGAGAAGTGTGGCTAGCAGGTCGAGGGAGGTGATCCTCCCCCTCTACTCAGCCCTGGTGAGACCCCATCTGGAGTACTGTGTCCAGTTCTGGAGTCCCTATTACAAGAGGGATGTGGAGGTGCTGGAACGTGTCAGAGAAGGGCCACAAGGATGATCAGAGGGCTGGAGCACCTCTCCTATGAGAGCAGACTGAAGGAGTTGGGGCTGTTCAGTCTGCAGAAGAGAAGGCTCCGAGGTGACCTAATTGTGGCCTTCCAGTATCTGAAGGGGGCCTACAGGAAGGCTGGGGAAGGACTTCTCAGGATCTCAGGTAGTGATAGGACTAGGGGGAATGGACTGAAGCTGGAGGTGGGGAGATTCAGGCTGGATGTGAGGAGGAGGTTCTTCACCATGAGAGTGGTGAGACCCTGGAATGGGTTGTCCAGGGAGGTGGTGGAGGCCCCGTCCCTGGGGGTGTTTAAGAGCAGGCTGGATGAGGCTCTGTCCAGCCTGATCTAGTGTGGGGTTTCCCTGCCCATGGCAGGGGGGTTGGAACTAGATGATCCTTGTGGTCCCTTCCAACCCTGAATGAAACTATGAAACTATGAAACTATGAAATTCTCTCAAGCGCTTAATTCCCTCATCTATGGTAGTCCAGGGTTTGGGATTCCATGGAAGATCATCTCGGGAAGGGTATCTCAGGGCAACCGCCATTAAAAGGTGTATCCACAGATTAACCTTACCGAGAACCCTGCCTAGATGTCTATCTATTCCATTATCCCTTGAGAGAGTTCCTAACTGAGCTGCTGACTTGTCTCCAACTGTTAGAGCCAGAGCACCTGTATCATAACATCTACTAAGCCAAGCTAGAACTGGCTCCTTATCTGCCCTGGTGAAATCTTTACGGACATAACGCAATTCCTCACGGGGAGAAGAAAACTCTGAAATATCATCTTCCTCCTCGTCTCCCTGGACTTTTTGTCCATATAATCCTGCTGTCATTCTCCTAAGGATCTCTTTAAGCTGAGAACCACCTTTGCCAGCTGCTTTCCTAACTTCATCTGTATCCTGCTTTGATCTCACTAGGTTAGCTAGATCTTTAAAACAAACCACCTCTTCCTCCTCAGCAGGATCTTTTAGAGTAGAGGGACCCTCACCAGGATCAGTCTCCACCTCTTCTTCTCCATCTTTGGCCTTTCCACTTCTAGTCTTTAAAGTAGCCACCTTAACTGGAGCTGTGTTTGAATTTACAGCCACCTTAATGGAAGCTGACAGATCCTGAGATAAATCAGCTGCTGGGGCAGTGACTTCCGGTCCCACCGAGGGAGTAGGCGGAAGTGACGTTGCTCCGTTAATGGCCGACGGAGAAGAAGAAGGAGGAGAAGGAGTAGGAGAAGGAGTAGGAGCCATGTTGATACCAGCTGACGCCCTTGGCAGCTTGCTGGAATCAGCAAAGTCATTTAGAGCTGCTTTACCAATTGACTTTTTAGCCTTCTTTTTAACTGACACAGAATCTGGACATTCCTCATCACTAGATGACTCTGGGAATTATCCAGAGCCACGGCGTATTCTTTTTGATCTAGTTTTAATAACAAAACAAGTTCTGGACACCTTTCTCTCTCGCCACAAAGAAATCAGGAGATACACATTAATTATCAGTAAGAGCAGGATTATACACATGAAATAAATCACCTTTGTTTCCCAGGCATCACCTAAAGTTACTCTCTCCTCCAGCGGAATCTTAAAACCCTTTATCTCAATTGGGAGAGTGGTGGAGGTAACATTCCTGTATCTCACTGGCCATAATAAATTAATACATTTTCCATACTATAATTTAACTCTATACATAACCCACATATAAATTGTCCGCACCAAATATTTACCCAGGTAATCCAAAATCAAACCCAAGCAATATCTGTAAACCAGAGCCCCCAAAATTGAAAAGAATAATTGCTCCACAAACCACAACACCTTCATGTTTGCTAATTCAGCTGGAAAACACTAAATCAATCAAGTAATAAATTAAACTAATTATCCGCTGCACGTTGGGTACGCCAAGAAAAAAAAATGCGGTGGGTTGGAAGGGTAAGGCCAAGAAGCCTCTTCCCTCCCCCCTGTAAAGTAAAGGGAATAGAAAAATTTAAGGGAAAGGAAAAAAAAAACTCACAAACTGAATTAGCAAAGCAGTGGTGCTTTATATTTACAAATCAATGTAGGATTTGCAGGGGAATATATACAAATTTATAATATTTACAATATATACAAAGATATACAATAAAGTAACAAAGAAATGAGGGTTCCCCCCTCTGTTGAGGGGGTTTCCCACCTCCGCTCTCCCCTCTCTCCCCCTTTCCCCAGAGTGGGATAGAAAGAGAAAGAAAAGAGAGGAAAAAAAAGTTAAAAGCAGTTTTGTGTTAATTGGAAGCAGTTAATACAGGCCTTATCAGGTTTGTCAGTTTGAAGGCCGGAGCCTTGGCAGAAAGCCCAGCACAGAAAGCTGCTGCCTGAAGAAGAGGCGGAAGCAAGACTGAAGATAAAGTGCCGGAGTGCCCAGGATAACTTCTCCTGCACTCCCAGTTCAGAAGGTGCTTCCTCCCACTTCACCAATGAAATTAGTTTAGATTATTCTTTCCGTTTACCAACTTTATTAGAATAAACCTTTATTAGAATAAACCAAACCAGGTTGGAGGAGACCTTCAAGATCATCGTGTCCAACCCATCAACCAATCCAACCCACCCAAACAGCTAACCCATGGCACTAAGCAACCCATCAAGTCTCCTCCTGAACACCTTCAATGACGGCGACTCCACCACCTCCTGGGCAGCCCATTCCAATGGGCAATCACTCTCTCTGTATAGAAGTTTTCCTAACATCCAACCTGAACCTCCTGGCGCAGCCTGAGACTGTGTCCTCTTGTTCTGGTACTGGGTGCCTGGGAGAAGAGACCATCATCCACCTGTCTACAACCTCCATTCAGGTAGTTGTAGAGAGTGATAAGGTCACCCTGAGTCTCCTCTTCTCCAGGCTGAGCAACCCCAGCTCCCTCAGTCTTTCCTCATAGGGCTTGTGTTCCAAACCCCTCACCAACTTTGTTGCTCTTTTCTGGACTCGTTCCAGCAAGTCAACATCCTTCCTAAACTGAGGGGCCCAGAACTGGACACAGTACTCGAGGTGCGGCCTAACCAGTGCAGTATACAGGGGCAGTATGACCTCCCTACTCCTGCTGGCCACACTGTTCCTGATGCAGGCCAGGATGCCATTGGCCCTCTTGGCTGCCTGGGCACACTGCAGGCTCATGTTCAGCCTACCATCGACCAGTACCCCCAGGTCCCTCTCTGCCTGGCTGCTCTCCAGCCACTCTGACCCCAGCCTGTAGCACTGCATGGGGTTGTTGTGGCCAATGTGCAGAACCCGGCACTTGGATGTGTTAAATCTCATGCCATTGGATTCTGCCCATTTGTCCAGCCTGTCGAGGTCCCTCTGCAGAGCCTCTCTACCCTCCAGTAGATCAACTCTTGCCCCCAGCTTGGTGTCATCAGCAAATTTACTGATGATGGACTCAATGCCCTCATCCAGATCATCAATAAAGATGTTAAAGAGCACAGGGCCCAACACTGATCCTTGGGGCACACCACTAGTGACTGGCCGCCAGCTGGATGTGGCACCATTCACCACCACTCTCTGGGCTCGGCCATCCAGCCCGTTCCTAACCCATCGCAGTGTGCTCCCGTCCAAGCCATGGGCTGACAGCTTGGCCAGCAGTTTGCTATGGGGTACAGTGTCAAAGGCCTTGCTGAGGTCCAGGTAGACTACATCAACAGGCCTCCCCACATCTACCAGGCGTGTCACCTGATCATAGAAGGAGATCAGGTTGGTCAGGCAGGACCTGCCCTTCCTAAATCCATGTTGGCTAGGCCTGATCCCTTGGCCATCCTCTAAGTGTTGTGTTATTGCACTCAGGATGACCTGTTCCATGATCTTGCCTGGTACTGAGGTCAGACTGACAGGCCTGTAATTCCCTGGCTCATCCAACCGGCCCTTCTTATGGATGGGCACCACGTTGGCCAGCTTCCAGTCCTCTGGGACCTCGCCAGTGAGCCAGGACTGCTGGAAAATTATGGAGAGTGGCTTGGCCAGCTCGTCTGCCAGCTCTCTCAGCACCCTAGGATGAATCCCATCTGGTCCCATGGACTTGTGGGGATCCAAGCTGCTAAGGAGAGTTCCAACCACCTCCTCATGGAACATAGGGAAACTGTGCAGTTCCCTGGTTCCTTCTGCCAGCTCTGCAGGCCAGCTGTCAGGAAGACGTTCTGTCCTTCTAGCAAAAATTGAGGCAAAGAAGGTGTTAAGTATCTCTGCCTTTTCCTCATCCTTTGTTACAATGTTCCCCTCCGTGTCCACCAAGGAGTGGAGGTTGTCCTTTCCCTTCCTCTTACTATTAATGTATTTATAGAAGGACTTTTTGTTGTCCTTCACAGTAGAGGCCAGTTTAAGCTCCAAGTGTGCTTTTGCCTCCCTAATTTTCTTCCTACAAGACCTAGCAACATCCTTAAACATTCTGTGGGTTGCCTCCCTCTCTTCCATTGGTGATACACCCTCTTTTTTTCCCTCAGTTCCATTAAAAGTTCATGAACCATCCAGGCTGGCCGTCTGCCCCGGCGGCTCATCTTCCGGCACATTGGCACAGCCTGTCCCTGAGCCTTCAGCAATTCTTCATTGAAGTAGGTCCAGCTCTCCTGGACCCCTTTGTTTTTAAGGGCTTTATCCCAAGGAACTCTCTGAATTAGTTCCTTGAGTAACCCGAAGTCTGCCCTCCGGAAGTCCAGAGTGGAGGTCTTCTTGCTGCACCTCTTGGCTTGACCAAAAACCGAAAATTCAATTATCTCGTGGTCACTGGACCCCAAACACCCTCCGACCACCACATTGCCCACCAGTCCTTCCCTGTTGGTGAAGAGGAGGTCAAGCATAGCCTTGCCCCTGGTAGGCTCTCGCAGCACCTGGGATAAGAAGCTGTCCTCCATACATTCTAAGAACCTTCTTGACTGTCTCCTCTCTGCTGTGTTGAGTTCCCAGCAGATGTCAGGCAGGTTGAAGTCGCCCATGAGAACAAGGTCCGGAGATCTTGAGACAGCCTTAAGCTGCCTATAGAATGCTTCATCAACATCTTCCTCCTGGTTGGGTGGTCTATAACAGACTCCAACCAGGGTGTCTGCCCTGCTGGTCTTCCCTCTAATTCTTATCCACAAGCATTCAACCCGATCGTCCCTAATCTCCATCTCAATGGCATCTAGTGCCTTCCTGATGTACAGGGCCACCCCTCCAGCCCTTCTTCCTTGCCTGTCTCTCCTGAAGAGCTTGTAGCCGTCAATTGCAGCGCTCCAGTCATGTGAGTCATCCCACCACGTCTCTGTGATGGCAACTACATCATAATTTTCCTGCTGCATCAAGGCTTCCAGCTCCTCCTGTTTGTTACCCATGCTTCGTGCATTAGTGTACATGCACTTCAGCTGGGCTGCTGGTTTCACCTCCGACTCTAGCTTGTCGCCCCCAGACTCTTGTCTGAGAGGACTATTTTCAGCCCCTTCCCCCTTCGAAACTAGTTTAAAGCCCTGTCGATGAGACCCACCAATGCCCTACCCAGGATCTTTTTACCTTTGGGGGACAGTCCGTTCTCATATACAGTGACCTTTCCCCTTCTCTGGGACAGATGTACTCCATCTGTTGCCAGCTGGCCTGGTGCAGTAGAAAGTTTCCCAATATCAAAAAAACCAAAATTCTTTTGACTGCACCAGCCTCTAAGCCACTTGTTAACTATAGCTGCTGACCTGTTCCTTATGGTATTCCCTCCTGCAACTAAGGGTATTGATGAAAAAATTATTTGTGCCCCTGACCCCTCAACCAGGTCTCCCAGAGCCCTGAAGTCATCTTTGATAGCCCTGGGAGTTCTGATTGCAACATCATCATTGCCTAACTGCATAACTAGTAAAGGGTAGTAGTCAGAGGGTTGCACCAGTTTAGGCAGCCTACTGGTAACATCGTTAATTTGGGTTCCTGGCAGACAACAGAGTTCCCTATGAGATGGGTCAGGCCGACATATAGGGCCCTCCATTCCTCTCAGAAGGAATCACCAATAACAATTACCCTCCTCTTTTTTTTTTAGGGAACAGGTCCTGATGCCAGCAGAAGACTGTTTTACCTTCGTCTGCTTTGCCTTAGGCTGTTTAACCTTATGCTGCTTAGCCTTAGGGAGAACCCCAGAAGGTGTGTCCTCCGGCATCAGGACCACCTCACCCTCAATCTCCAGTGCTCCATATCTGTTTTCCAAGAGCAGCGGGGAAGGTGGGAGGCAAGGAGGTTTAACTTTGTGTCTTTTGAGAAGAACCTGCGTCCATTCCCCTCTGCTTTTTGAATAACCAGCCTCTGCTGGGGGAGCCTGCAGAGCCTGCTTGCTCTGATTTACCTCTTTCCTCTTCTGATTCACCTCTTTCCTCCTTTGGCCCATCTCCTTCCTCCTCTGATTCATCTCTTTCCTACATTTCCTTACACTTCTAAGGCTAGCAAACTTATCCTTCAGTCTGGCCACCATATTAAGCAGATAGTCAACCTGCTCACACCTTATACAAGAGTTGCCCCCACTACCCTGCATCTCAAGTGCCAGGCTCCAGCATTCTCTACAGCCAGATACCTGGACAGCTACCTGCTTCTGTTCTACCTCGATCTGGGTCGACACTGATTTTTTTAGGGAGATTTTGCTGCGAGTTACAACCATGGCTGTCCCTGGCCACAGGACCTACTGCCAATTTAAAAAAAAAAAAAAAAAAAAAAAAAAAATGGGTAGCGCGTGAGTGTACAAGAGAATACGGGCTGCCCGACGAAAAGAGCCCCCCGAGCCGCAGCAGAGCCTTTTAAATTCAGCCGCTCCCGCCGCTGGGATCACGAGTCTGACCACGTGAAAGACTGGCTGCTCCTTCCCCGCGGCAAAACTCGGCAGCGATGGCGATTCCCGCAGCCCGAAAAGGAGAGCAGCGGCTGGTCCCCGGCGGTTGCTGGTCTGGGTGCTGTCCCGAGGGAGCTGCCCGACGAAAAGAGCCCCCCGAGACGCAGCAGAGCCTTTTAAATTCAGCCGCTCCCGCCGCTGGGATCACGAGTCTGACCACGTGAAAGAGCGGCTGCTCCTTCCCCGCGGCAAAACTCGGCAGCGATGGCGATTCCCGCAGCCCGAAAAGGAGAGCAGCGGCTGGTCCCCGGCAGTTGCTGGTCTGGGTGCTGTCCCGAGGGAGCTGCCCGACGAAAAGAGCCCCGAGCCGCAGCAGAGCCTTTTAAATTCAGCCGCTCCGCCGCTGGGATCACGAGTCTGACCACGTGAAAGAGCGGCTGCTCCTTCCCCGCGGCAAAACTCGGCAGCGATGGCGATTCCCGCAGCCCGAAAAGGAGAGCAGCGGCTGGTCCCCGGCGGTTGCTGGTCTGGGTGCTGTCCCGAGAGAGCTGCCCGACGAAAAGAGCCCCCCGAGCCGCAGCAGAGCCTTTTAAATTCAGCCGCTCCCGCCGCTGGGATCACGAGTCTGACCACGTGAAAGAGCGGCTGCTCCTTCCCCGCGGCAAAACTCGGAAGTGATGGCGATTTCAACCACCCGGACATCTGCTGGAGGGACAACACAGCAAGGCACCAGCAATCCAGGATGTTCCTGGACTGCACAGAAGACAACTTCCTCCTCCAAATGGTAGAGGAACCAACAAGAAATGGTGCTATGCTGGACCTTGTTCTCACCAACAGGGAAGGGCTGGTAAGCAATGTGAGGCTCAGAGACGGCCTTGGCTGCAGTGACCATGAAGCAGTTGAATTTAACATTCTCAGGGCAATCAGAAGGAAGTATTCCAAGCTCACGACCCTAGACTTTAGGCGTGCAGATTTTGATCGCTTCAGGGATCTGCTAGCCAAAGTGTCGTGGGACAAAGCCCTGGAGGGAAGAGGGACCCAGGACAGCTGGTCAGTATTCAAGGACCACCTCCTCTGTGTCCAGGAGCTCTGTATACCAACAAAGAGAAAAGCAGGTAAGAATGCTGGGAGGCCTGCCTGGATGAGCAAGGAGCTACTGGACACACTATTACTTAAAAGGAAACTCTACAGGAAGTGGGGAGAAGGACAGGTAGAACAGGGGGAATATAAGGAAGCTGCCTGAGCAGCAAGAGACCTGATTAGGAAAGCCAAAGCAGAGTTTGAATTGAATCTAGCCAGGGAGATTAGAGGGAACACTAAGAACTTTTATAGGTATATTAATGGGAAGAAGACGACTAGGGAAGGTGTGGGTCCCCTCAGAAAGGAAAATGGTGACATGGTCACAAGTGATGAGGAAAAGGCTGAGGTACTTAATAACTTCTTTACCTCAGTCTTCACTGCAAGGGCCTCTAGCCACACTCCTGATGTTATGGAAGACAATGCCAGTGACGGGGAGGAAGAACTGTCCATGGTAAGTGAAGATCAGGTTCGTGATCACCTGAAGAACCTAAAAGTGTTCAAGTCCATGGGACCCGACAGGATACACCCACGGGTACTGAGAGAACTGGCAGATGAGGTTGCTAAGCCCCTCTCTATTATATTTCAAAAGTCATGGCAGTCTGGTGAAGTCCCCACAGACTGGAAAAGGGGAAACATTGCCCCCATCTTCAAAAAGGGTAAGAAGGAGGAACCAGGGAACTACAGGCCAGTCAGTCTCACCTCTGTGCCTGGAAAGATCATGGAGCAGATCCTCCTGGAGTCACTACTCGCTCAAAAGAATAGTGAAGAGGTGATTTGGAACAGTCAGCATGGCTTTGCCAAGGGCAAATCCTGCCTGACCAACCTGGTGGCCTTCTATGAGCAGGTGACAAAATTAATAAATGAGGGGCGAGCAACTGATGTCATTTACCTGGACCTGAGCAAAGCCTTCGACACTGTCCCGCACCACATCCTGGTCTCCAAACTGGTAACACATGGGTTTGATGGGTGGACCACTAGATGGATAAGGAACTGGCTTGATGGCCGCACCCAAAGAGTGGCTGTCAATGGGTCCATGTCCCAGTGGAGGCCAGTGACAAGCGGAGTCCCTCAGGGATCAGTCCTGGGACCTGTCTTGTTCAACATCTTTGTGGGTGACATGGACAGTGGCATTGAGTGCACCCTCAGCAAGTTTGCTGATGACACCAAGCTGTGTGGTGCAGTAGACACGCTGGAGGGAAGGGAGGCCATGCAGAGGGACCTTGACAGGCTGGAGAGGTGGGCACAAGCCAACCTCATGAAGTTCAATAAGAGAAAGTGCAGGGTCCTGCATCTGGGTCGAGGCAATCCCAGGCACAAATCCAGGCTGGGCAGTGACTGGCTGGAAAGTAGCCCTGAGGAGAGAGACTTGGGGGTGCTGGTGGACAAAAAGCTCAACATGAGCTCTCAATGTGCACTTGCAGCCCGCAAAGCCAATCAGATCCTGGGCTGCATCAGGAGAAGTGTGGCTAGCAGGTCGAGGGAGGTGATCCTCCCCATCTACTCAGCTCTGGTGAGACCCCACCTGGAGTACTGCGTCCAGTTCTGGAGCCCCTATTACAAGAGGGATGTGGAGGTGCTGGAACGTGTCCAGAGAAGGGCCACGAGGATGATCAGAGGGCTGGAGCACCTCTCCTATGAGGACAGACTGAAGGAGTTGGGGCTGTTCAGTCTGCAGAAGAGAAGGCTCCCAGGTGACCTAATTGTGGCCTTCCAGTATCTGAAGGGGGCCTACAGGAAGGCTGGGGAGGGACTGCTCAGGATCTCAGGTAGTGATAGGACTAGGGGGAATGGAATGAAGCTGGAGGTGGGGAGATTCAGTCTAGATTTGAGGAGGAGGTTCTTCACCATGAGAGTGGTGAAACCCTGGAATGGGTTGTCCAGGGAGGTGGTCGAGGCCCCGTCCCTGGAGGTGTTTAAGACCACACTGGATGAGGCTCTGTCCAGCCTGATCTAGTGTGGGGTTTCCCTGCCCATGGCAGGGGCGTTCGAACTAGATGATCCTTGTGGTCCATTCCAACCCTGAATGATGCTATGATACTATTCTATTCTATTCTATTCTATTCTATTCTATTCTATTCTATTGCTTTTCAACCCTTTTGGTGGAGAAATCTTTCCTAATATCCAATTTAAACCTCTCCTGGCACAACCTGAGGCCAGTTCCTGTAGTCCTACATGTTTTAACTCTGGAAAAAAGGCCAATACCCACTGTGCTGGGTTGAGGCAGCCCCCTTCCCCACCCCTGGCAACAATAAACACTCAGGCAAATGGATTGCAAAAGTGATGGAAAGTCTAAATAGAAAGCAGTGAACTTTTACAGAAAACCAAAAGCACAGTGACAAAGAAAAATCCCAAAACAGACCCAGAGAGATCCCATCCCCACCTGAGGGTACACCCAAGACCCCCAGGGCTCCTTCTTCCCCCTCCCACTGCTAGGCTAGTCTCAGCTGGCCAGGTCTGAAACTGCCCATCCCCCCATGGACTTGGTCCTAGCCAGGCCCAAAGCCAGGAGGCATCTCCCCCAGTTACCGGCTGACGGAGGAGGAAGAGAAGAGGAAGTGCTAGACTCCACACTGCATCTTATAGTGGTTCAAAGAATTGTGGTGGGAAATACTACATAATTTCCTGTGTCCACCCCTCTGGGCTGGACTTCTGGACACAGGAAGTAAACATTGCAGGGGAGCACCCAACTCAAACTGCAACGCCCACCTAGCTCCAATACCCTCTCAGGTAGTTTTAGAGATTGAGAAGATCTCCCCTCACTCTCCTTTTCACCAGGCTGAAAACCCATGGTTCCCTCAGCCACTTCTCATAAGGCTTGTGCGCTGGACCCTGCACCAGCTTAAGTGATCTTCTTTGGACACAGCCTGGCACCTCAATGTCTTTCTTGCAGAGAAGGGCCCAAAACTGAGCACTATATTTGAGATGCAGCCTCACTAGTGCCAAGTACAGGGGTCAATTGCTTCCCTAGTCATGCTGATCACACTATAGCTGATGCAAGCCAGCTATTTACAACTCCTATTTCTTCTGGTTGCTATGAAAAAATTACTATAAAAGAAGAATAATGCGAAAGCCACTGCCATGTGTCAAAATCCCATAATTTGCTTAAGTACTACAAAGCACTACACACTAGTGGAGCATGGGACTAGGTCTGGGGGCACTAAATGAAAGCCTCATAAGACGCAATGACAAATCTGTTTTGAAGTGGAACCAGGAGAATGGTAGGAAATAAGAAACATTAAAAGGAAGAGTAAAAACATGAAGCTTATTCCTTTTAGGTCTGTTGTCTAGAACAGATCTCGTAATGTTAGAGAGAAGATGACAAAAAAATTTCTGTCCAAAATTCAAAGGAAGATACAAGAACATTTTTGTAGTTGTTATGCAACATTCATGTCCTTAGCCATTAAAATTAAAAGACTTTGTCTCTAGAGGGAGCAAGGCCAAACAACCAAATCACTGCCTCATGCTCTTGTTTTTTTCCACGATCAGTTCAATCATGTATTTATTCACCAAAGCCATTAGAACTGTAACTGCAATCAGAAAGAGGAAATGGTCTCCATCTATCATCCTGTTTCTAACAAGAAGAGGTAACAGACCTTTTTAGTTACACTGCATTAATGCTCATTACTGCCCTAATGAAGATTTGTGTTGCTTTTCCAAGAACCTTGTAGCTAATCTTGAATTTCCTCCTAGCTTTCAAAGAAACACCAATTTTCACGACTTCAGCCCATCAGAGCAACCAAAGAGGTGTTAGTCTAATTAGGAAATTAGCATGAAAAACATGAACTAACATCCTTTTTTTTTTTTCTTTTTTTTTTTATTACTATGGTTAAATTCTGTGTGTTTGGCTGACACTGACTGACTCAGTGCCTCTGTCCAGATGTTTCTCCTTGCAGCTGTGTGGCAATGCCAGCGACGAGCAGTGTGAGCAATCTGGCAGTGCAGGCCTAGAGCCTGACATGGTGGTAGGCCATAAATGCAGAATCAGCTAGCAGTGTAGCAAAACAGTGCTGTGCCTGCAGCATGTAACTAAAACAAGACACTGGTAGCTATAAACATGGACAGTTATCTTGGGACAACAGGACATACACCTGCATCAACAACCTCGTTGTGTCATTAGTAGTTGGACCAATAATCTGTAATAGAACAATGTGTGGTCACTCATAGGGAACCAATGGAGCTATGCCAACAGGGCACTCCGAGTTTATATAAGTTGTAGCAGTTGCCTTGCTAGGCACTTCTTCTTCTGCCTTTCCTGTCTCCTGTTTCTTCTACCCTTTACAGTGCTATACTTGCACTACAGGCCTGCTCCATAGGCCTGCACCTCAGGCCTGCACCATCGGCCTGCAACACTGGAACAATAAAGGAACAATACTCGATCACATTGGTCAGCCGTATTGATTCCTATCTCCGTCGTCTACACAGCTGCATCTATATTGCTTAGCACTTGGCTAGTATTAAACTACCTGCTAAACTATCATTACTCAAGTATATGTGATTGTGCTGTAGTATAACTAAAATGGTCAGCGTGCATCCTGCCTAATGCAGATTTTTCCATAACTGGGATCAGTATTGTTTGTAGTCCCTTCATTGCTACAGTGATCTGCTTGGGCTGCAGTGGGAAATCTCAAATGCTCTGGGCTGAAGATTTCTTGAGGTGTTGCACTATGAAAACCCCAGCTGAACACCTCACAGCGAATACTGGTTGGGAACCATCTCTCCTTTGGTCAGTGTTTGCTTTGTTTATCCTGTCCCAGGGAGATTAAGTTCCAAAGGAGAGCTGGATGCAGGGCCTGTTGCAAGTCCCAGGTGGGAAGGCATGTCACAAAACCTGCTTTTCTGGTGCTCACTACTGTCTTGGGGCTGGACACAGCTAACAAGCCGACAAGTGACTGAACTCTCACTTACTGATGTGTGTTTTAGCACACACATCCTCTGTAAACTGTGGATTCAGGTTTCCACTCTTGTACCAAATTTCTGATGGCACATGAATGATGAATCAAATAAGGTAGCGGTGGTCTGATCATTAACACCACTGTTAATTCATGCTGATGAATTGGTTTCTGTTTCTCAAAATAGACACCACATGTGAGACCACATACCAGTGAGATGGGATACAGCTCCAGTTTCGAGGGTGGCATCTGTAGCCAGCCATGGGATGGAATAAAATTGTTTGCCTTGCAATCTTAGCCTATCAGCACACATATAACCCTTTGTATGATTCAGAAAATGCAAAGTACAATAGCATCATACACTGGTTTCAAATGTTCCACTGGAACATCTCTTCCAACCTTGGTGATACTGTGATACTGTGAAGACCTGTAAAAGGTAGTAGAAAACTTAAATGTCCCACAAGTCTTTGTAGAATTTTGAAATTGTATTCATAGTTTCATAGTTTCATTCAGGGTTGGAAGGGACCACAAGGATCGTCTAGTTCCAACCCCCCTGCCATGGGCAGGGAAACCCCACACTAGATCAGGCTGGACAGAGCCTCATCCAGCCTGCTCTTAAACACCCCCAGGGACGGGGCCTCGACCACCTCCCTGGACAACCCATTCCAGGGTCTCACCACTCTCATGGTGAAGAACCTCCTCCTCACATCCAGCCTGAATCTCCCCACCTCCAGCTTCAGTCCATTCCCCCTAGTCCTATCACTACCTGAGATCCTGAGAAGTCCTTCCCCAGCCTTCCTGTAGGCCCCCTTCAGATACTGAAAGGCCACAATTAGGTCACCTCGGAGACTTCTCTTCTGCAGACTGAACAGCCCCAACTCCTTCAGTCTGTCCTCATAGGAGAGGTGCTCCAGCCCTCTGATCATCCTCGTGGCCCTTCTCTGGACACGTTCCAGCACCTCCACGTCCCTCTTGTAATAGGGGCTCCAGAACTGGACGCAGTACTCCAGGTGGGGTCTCACCAGGGCTGAGTAGAGGGGGAGGATCACCTCCCTCGACCTGCTAGCCACACTTCTCCTGATGCAGCCCAGGATCTGATTGGCTTTGCGGGCTGCAAGTGCACATTGAGAGCTCATGTTGAGCTTCTTGTCCTCCAGCACCCCCAAGTCTCTCTCCTCAGGGCTACTTTCCAGCCAGTCACTGCCCAGCCTGGATTTGTGCCTGGGATTGCCTCGACCCAGATGCAGGACCCTGCACTTGCTCTTATTGAACTTCATGAGGTTGGCTTGTGCCCACCTCTCCAGCCTGTCAAGGTCCCTCTGCATGGCCTCCCTTCCCTCCAGCGTGTCTGCTGCACCACACAGCTTGGTGTCATCAGCAAACTTGCTGAGGGTGCACTCAATGCCACTGTCCATGTCACCCACAAAGGTGTTGAACAAGACAGGTCCCAGGACTGATCCCTGAGGGACTCCGCTTGTCACTGGCCTCCACTGGGACATGGACCCATTGACAGCCACTCTTTGGGTGCAGCCATCAAGCCAGTTCCTTATCCATCTAGTGGTCCACCCATCAAACCCATGTGTCACCAGTTTGGAGACCAGGATGTGGTGCGGGACAGTGTCGAAGGCTTTGCTCAGGTCCAGGTAAATGACATCAGTTGCTCGCCCCTCATTTATTAATTTTGTCACCTGCTCATAGAAGGCAACCAGGTTGGTCAGGCAGGATTTGCCCTTGGCAAAGCCATGCTGACTGTTCCCAATTACCTCTTCACTATTCTTTTGAGCGAGTAGTGACTCCAGGAGGATCTGCTCCATGATCTTTCCAGGCACAGAGGTGAGACTGACTGGCCTGTAGTTCCCTGGTTCCTCCTTCTTACCCTTTTTGAAGATGGGGGCAATGTTTCCCCTTTTCCAGTCTGTGGGGACTTCACCAGATTGCCATGACTTTTGAAATATAATAGAGAGGGGTTTAGCAACCTCATCTGCCAGTTCTCTCAGTACCCGTGGGTGTATCCCGTCGGGTCCCATGGACTTGAACACTTTCAGGTTCTTCAGATGATCACGAATCTGATCTGCACTTACAATGGGCAGTTCTTCCTCCCCGTCCCTGGCCTTGACTTCCATAACATCAGCAGTGTGGCTAGAGGCCCTTGCAGTGAAGACTGAGGTAAAGAAGTTAAGTACCTCAGCCTTTTCCTCATCACTTGTGACCATGTCACCATTTTCCTTTCTGGGGTCCACACCTTCCGTAGTCTTCTTCTTCCCATTAATATACCTGTAAAAGTTCTTAGTGTTCCCTGTAATCTCCCTGGCTAGATTCAATTCAAACTCTGCTTTGGCTTTCCTAACCAGGACTCTTGCTGCTCGGGCAGCTTACTTATATTCCCCCTGTTCTACCTGTCCTTCTCTCCACTTCCTGTAGAGTTTCCTTTTAAGTAATAGTGTGTCCAGTAGCTCCTTGCCCATCCAGGCAGGCCTCCTAGCATTCTTACCTGCTTTTCTCTTTGTTGGTATACAGAGCTCCTGGACACAGAGGAGGTGGTCCTTGAATACTGACCAGCTGTCCTGGGTCCCTCTTCCCTCCAGGGCTTTGTCCCACGACACTTTGGCTAGCAGATCCCTGAAGCGATCAAAATCTGCACGCCTAAAGTCTAGGGTCGTGAGCTTGGAATACTTCCTTCTGATTGCCCTGAGAATGTTAAATTCAACTGCTTCATGGTCACTGCAGCCAAGGCCGTCTCTGAGCCTCACATTGCTTACCAGCCCTTCCCTGTTGGTGAGAACAAGGTCCAGCATAGCGCCATTTCTTGTTGGTTCCTCTACCATTTGGAGGAGGAAGTTGTGTTCTATGCAGTCCAGGAACATCCTGGATTGCTGGTGCCTTGCTGTGTTGTCCCTCCAGCAGATGTCCGGGTGGTTGAAATCACCCATGAGGACCAGGGCTTGTGACCTGGAAGCCGCTTCTATTTGCCTATGGAGGGCCTCATCTGCTTGGATCTGCTGGTCAGGTGGCCTGTAGGAGACCCCCACAGTAATATCTCCTTCCCCTGTCCTGCCTTTAATTTTAACCCACACACTCTCAACTAGCTCATCATCCCTCCCCAGTTGGAGCTCCACTGATTCCAATTGGCTATTGACATAGAGGGCAACACCTCCTCCTCTCCTTCCCTACCTATCCTTCCTAAAGAGTTTATACCCATCTATCCCTACATTCCAGTCATGGGATTCATCCCACCAAGTTTCAGTAACAGCCACTATGTCGTGGCATCCCAGCAGCACAGTGGCCCTTAACTCATCCTGTTTGTTGCCCAAGCTGCGCGCATTCGCATAGAAGCACTTCAGCTGGGCTGGCCCTGTCCTCCTCTTGTGCCAAATCCCTCGGTTTCCACAGAATGTCCTGGTGGATCATTCGTGGCTTGCCTCGGGGCAGCAAGTTGAGAGCCCTTACCATCTCTCCTTCTCTCTACTGCTGGTGAGCTGCCCCTCTGTTTGTCACCAGCCAGCAGGAGACTATTAACCCCTTCCCCTTCAAATCTAGTTTAAAGCCCTATCAATGAGCCCTGCCAATTCCTGCCCCAGGATTCTTATCCCCCTCTGGGACAAGTGTGTCCCATGAGTTGTTTTCAGCTCAGGTGCCTTGAAAACCAATCCATGATTGTGGAACCCAAAGCCCTGTCGATGGCACCAGCCCCTGAGCCATGAATTGATCTGTCGGCCCTTCCTCAGTGTGTCCTCATCCATTGCTGACTTTAGAGGGATGGCTGAGAACACGACTTGTGCCCCTGATCCCTTTAGCATTTGCCCTAAAGTTCTGAAGTCTTTTTTAATAGATTGTGAGCCTCTCATTGTTACATCATCACTGCCCACCTGAAAGACCAGCAGTGGGTAGTAGTCTGAAGGACTCACGAGGTTGGGAATTTTATCTACAACATCTTTAACTTGGGCACCAGGGAGGCAGCTGACCGCTCTATGAAATTGGTCTGGTCTGCATATTGGGCCCTCTGTTCCCCTCAGTAGGGAGTCTCCTATGACGATGACCCTGCGAGGTTTCTTTTCTGGGTAAGTTTTGACGGCTGGCCTGAGGCAACCTGTCATTGGTGCAGCTTCTGACCTTCTTGAGTCCTCAGCCTTACCAATGACCTGTTCCTCCTGCAGAGCCTCATACCTGTTCTGTAACTGCACTGGAGGCAGCGTGCTGCTCACAGGAGCAGACTTCCTTTGTTTGCACTTCTTCCGTCGGGCAGAGACCTGTTCCCATTGGCCCTGCTCATGTGGGTTACTACAGGGAGGTTGAGAATCTTGCTTCTGGGAAGGTATCAAACTCCCTGTTCCCCTAAGCGTTACCCCCTGTTCTGGTTTAGAAGAGATTACATTATGGGAATCGTCAATTTTCCGCTCACCATCTCTTCTAGCTCTTAGCCTTTCCACCTCTTCTTTTAGTTCTACCACCATGCTCATCAGATCACTGACCTGCTCACACCTGAAACAGCTACTCCCTCCAGCCTCCATACTGAGTGCCAGGCTCCAGCACTCACCGCAGCCACCTACCTGAACATCTGCATGCTTGTGGGTGGTCTCTGTTTGGGTGCCCACTGTCCTTCTGCTAGACTTTGCTCTAGTGGTGACCATCTTGCAGTAACCACTCTCTCCACACGGCTTTCCCCCATCAGTGAGAAGGCTGAGCTGCGCTCCTCAAGCTGCCTCCTCTCTCTTCAGCCACGCGCTGGGTTCTGTTTGGTTTGCGCACGGTCTCCGTGGCAACCCCTCCCCCAGCTACGTCACTGCCCTCCGGGAAGAGGCAATCTGAGCCCCCTGCCCTTCCTCCTCTCTTCGGGAAGTCCCGAGCCACCAGCCCCTTACCGCCTGAAAAGCAAGGGAATCAAAGCCAAAAGCCAAACTCCCAGAGCTGCGCTCCTCAAGCTGCCTCCTCTCTCTTCAGCCACGTGCTGGGTTCTCACGCCACAATGATCTTCTTGATGATTGATTTTGGTTTGTTCCATTGTTCATTAGGAACTTCAATTGTTCCATCCTTGATGAGGTATTCAAAGTATTTAATTACATGTGGTGGATTAGGAGTATGATTGTCAATGCTGATTTGCACTCCTACTGTTTGAAGAAAACTGCTAACACTGAAATACACATGTGCATGTGCAGCTCTTCTAGCAGGAACAGGAAAATTTGCTTCTGTGGTACCTATGACTCCATTCACTTCATCAAGGAAGTGATCAATATTGTCTGGATAAATAAAGTTGTCCAGTTGAGAAGGAAGAGGTGTTGAGGATTTAACTGTTTAGCAGATAGTGCTAGTTTTTGCAAAGCTGAAGGAGTTGTCAAAAAATCCTCTTAAAACATCAAGAGAGTTATTAGGCCAAATCACATGAACGTTAGTGCTGTTCCTTTTATTCCAAGGATCAAGCATACATTCTATGTATTTAATAGCAGATTTTAACTCTGGGATAAAATTTTCTGGCAAATCATACACAGAACACAGGATCCATGTAAAGTTGGGGATCAATGCAGTAAATATCATACAATAATTCACAAGGTACAGCATTAAAGCACCAGCAATACAAGATATAAAATTACCTGGCTCTGAGCTATGCAAAGAGGTGTGTGTAGTCTTAAACACTGCATAGCCTGGCTGGCAAAACAAGAGAGTTTGTTCAAACTGAACACCTGTTTAAATATCTTGCTCTATTTAGTCAGCCTCCAATGTCTGAGAGTCCCAACACATAAAGAGTTACTTTCCTAAGCTTCATACTAAACATGTGCTGGACCACATTCATCCTTAGTCATTACTTGACATTTGGACACAAAGAAAAGAATAGGATAAACCAGGTTGGAAGAGACCTTCAAGATCATCACATCCAACCTATCACCCAACACCGCCTAATCAACTAACCCATGCAACCAAGCACCCTGTCAAGTCTCCTCCTGAACACCTCCAGTGACGGAGACTCAACCACCTCCCCGGGCAGTCCATTCCAATGGGCAATCACTTTCTCTGTGTAAAACTTCCTCCTGACCTCCAGCCTGAACCTCCCCTGGTGCAGCCTGAGACTGTGTCCTCTTGTTATGGTGCTGACTGCCTGGGAGAAGAGACCAACCTCTGCCTGTTTACAACCCCCCTTCAGGTAGTTGTAGACAGCAATAAGGTCACCCCTGAGTCTCCTCTTCTCCAGGCTAAGCAACCCCACCTCCCTCAGCCTCTCTTCATAGGTCTTGTGTTCCAAGCCCCTCACCAACTTTGCTGCCCTTCTCTGGACTCGTTCCAGCAAGTCAACATCCTTCCTAAACTGAGGGGCCCAGAACTGGACACAGTACTCGAGGTGTGGCCTAACCAGTGCAGTGTACAGGGGCAGAATGACCTCCCTGCTCCTGCTGGCCACACTGTTCTTGATGCAGGCCAGGATGCCATTGGCCCTCCTGGCCACCTGGGCACACTGCAGGCTCATGTTCAGCCTACCATCAACCAGCACCCCCAGGTCCCTCTCTACCTGGCTGCTCTCCAGCCACTCTGACCCCAACCTGTAGCTCTGCATGGGGTTGTTGTGGCCGATGTGCAGAACCCAGCACTTGGATGTGTTAAATCTCATGCTGTTGGATTCTGCCCATCTGTCCAGCCTGTCGAGGTCTCTCTGCAAAGCCTCTCCACCCTCTAGCAGATCAACTCCTGCCCCCAGCTTGGTGTCATCAGCAAATTTACTGATGATAGACTCAATGCCCTCATCCAGATCATCAATAAAGATGTTAAAGAGGATGGGGCCCAGCACTGATCCCTGGGGGACTCCACTACTGACTAGCTGCCAGCTGGATGTGGCACCATTCACCACCACTACTAAAGAAAGGAAGTACCTTAGTGGACTTAGGAGCATTTCAATGCATCCTAAGGAAAGACCAACTTGAGTGTTGTTTAAAGAACTTTAATTTTGTTGGCAGGGCTACTGGAAACTACGAAAGCCCTTTACTCTTGGAAACAAGTTTGCTGAACCACTTCCTTTGCATATCTTGTTCTGCAGAAGTAACAGAATATTCCATTGCTGCATATTTTAATAATGCCAAGGGAAAAGGTGTATGTATAGTTAGTATGTAGTGTATGCATAGTTAAGGAAAGCAGCTTTCTGTCCAGGCTAATGATATCCATTCCCATGGTTTATGTGTAGCTGCGCTGGACTAATTCCTCCTTTACAGAATCAAATAATAATAATAAGATATAATAATAATAATAATAAGATATATAATAAGATACAATATAATAAGATATACATTATTAATATTATATATAAACTATAATATATAATAAGATATAATTATAATATATAATAATAATAATAACAATAATGCAAAAAAAAACCAAACAGGTTATAAGAGACCTTCAAGGTCATCGAGTCAAGATCATCAACCAATCCAACCCACCTAAACAACTAAACCATGTCACCAAGCACCCCATCAAGTCTCCTTCTGAACACCTCCAATGATGGTGACTCCACCACCTCCCCAGGCAGCCCATTCCAATGGGCAATCACTCTCTCTGTAGAGAACTTCTTCCTAACATCCAACCTAAACCTCCCCTGGCTCAGCCTGAGACTGTGTCCTCTTGTTCTGATACTGGCTGCCTGGGAGAAGAGACCAACCTCGGCCTGGCTACAACCTCCCTTCAGGTAGTTGCAGAGAGCAATAAGGTCACCCCTGAGTCTCCTCCTCTCCAGGCTAAGCAACCCCAGCTCCCTCAGTCTCTCCTCATAGGGCTTGTGTTCCAAGCCCCTCACCAACTTTGTTGCCCTTCTCTGGACTCGTTCCAGCAAGTCAACATCCTTCCTAAACTGAGGGGCCCAGAACTGGACACAGTACTCGAGGTGTGGCCTAACCAGTGCAGTGTACAGGGGCAGAATGACCTCCCTGCTCCTGCTGGCTACACTGTTCTTGATGCAGGCCAGGATGCCATTGGCCCTCCTGGCCGCCTGGGCACACTGCAGGCTCATGTTCAGCCTACCATCAACCAGCACCCCCAGGTCCCTCTCTACCTGGCTGCTCTCCAGCCACTCTGACCCCAGCCTGTAGCACTGCATGGGGTTGTTGTGGCCAATGTGCAGAACCCGACACTTGGATGAGTTAAATCTCATGCCGTTGGATTCTGCCCATCTGTCCAGCCTGTCGAGGTCTCTCTGCAAAGCCTCTCTATCCTCCAGCAGATCAACTCCTGTCCCCAGCTTGGTGTCGTCAGCAAATTTACTGATGATGGACTCAAT
The DNA here is from genome assembly GCA_011125475.1 of Melanerpes aurifrons. NCBI lineage: Eukaryota > Metazoa > Chordata > Aves > Piciformes > Picidae > Melanerpes > Melanerpes aurifrons. The sequence goes on from WWNC01000170.1 coordinate 684,472, forward strand.
GCCCTCATCCAGATCATCAATAAAGATGTTAAAGAGGATGGGGCCCAGCACTGATCCCTGGGGGACTCCACTACTGACTAGCCACCAGCTGGATGTGGCATCATCCATGTTAGAGGTTGGAAGGGATTTCCAGAGAACGAGTCCAACCCCTTTGCCAAAGCAGGATCACCTATGGCAGGCCACACAGGAACACATTCAGGTGGCTTTTGAAAGTCTCTAGAGAAGGAGACGCCACAACTTCTCTGGGCAGTCTGTCATCCTCATGTCTCCTTCTGTTAAGGTGGAACCTCCTGTGTTCTAGCTTGTACCTGTTGTTCCTTGTCCACTCACTAGCCACCACTGAAAAGAGACTGGCACCTTCATCTTGATACCCATTCCTCAGATATTTATAGACATTAATATGATCCCATCTCAGCCTTCTCTTCTCAAGACTAAACAGCCCCACATCTCTCAGTCTTTTTTCATAGGAATGAGATTCTTTCATTTTTCTCCATCATCTGGAATGGATATCTATCCTAAAGAGAAGTGCTTCTGCTCTCTGGAAGAGTGCCCTTTTTTATTGGTAGTTACTTCTTAGGTGTTTGGTTTAGTTTGAGATATGCAACCAGTAAAAATTAAAGTGGGTTCTGGGAATTTGATCATGTTTCTATTTTACATCTGTTTTAATCAACAGAGCTCCATTGCTTTGATTCATGCTGGTGAGAATGAGAGAAGAATGAGTCTTTCAGTCTCCATTTTTTTACTATGCAGGAAAATTAACAGTATTATAAAGAGAAAGAGTTTAAGAGCACTGTGGAGTATGCCTACATGGAGATACAAATCACTGACTTGGATTCCATATGACAGTCAATTCTGTGCCCAGTAGTAGGAATTTGAAGATGTGGTGGGTGGAAGGGTAAAGCCAAGAAGCCTCCTCCCTTCCCCCTCGTAAGGTAAAAGGGAAAAGAAAAATTTGAAGGGAAAGGAAAAAAACTCACCAGCTGAATTAGCAAAGCAGTGGAGCTATATTTACAAAGCAGTGTAGGGTTTGCAGGGGAATATTTACAAATTTACAATATCTACAATATATACAAAGATATAGAACAGAGTAACACAGAAATGAGAGTAACCCCCCTCGGCCGAGGGGATTCCCCACCTCCGCTCTCCCCTCTCTTCCCCCCTTTCCCCAGTATAGTTCGGAAAAGAGGGAGAAAGAGAAAGAAAGAAGTTAAAAGCAGTTTGTGTTAATTGGAAGGGAGTTAATACCGGACTCCTATCAAGTCTTCAAGGCCGAAGTCTTGGCAGAAAGCCCAGCAGAGAAAAGAGCTGCTGCACGGAGAAAAGGCGGAAGCAAGACTGACCGAGAAGTTCCCGGAGTGCCCAGGATATCTCCCAGTTCAGAAGGTGCTTCCTCCCACTCGTCTAATGAAATTAGTTTAGACTATTCCTTCTGCTTACCAACTTCCGTCCACCATATTCCCTTTCTTAAGGGGACACCGTCAACCGGCCACAGTCCACCCCTTCTAAACAATTTCATTGGCTGTTCACACTCTCCATCCAATCCAAAATGATATTTGCAGTTCGTGAGTAAAGTTCATAGTCCATTCCGGCTATGCTCAGATGTAGGTGATTCAAAAGTCCAAGAAAAACAGAAAATGAGAAAAATGGAAAACAGTTCATTTCTTCACCGACGAAGCGAAGAAAAGGGAAACAGGGATTCTCAGGGTCTCTTAGTTGACTCAGGGCTCTCAGAGATCTCAGGGTTCGTACACCGTAGATTCCTCGTTGATTCTTCTTTTGGGCGCGATATAGCTGTACAGTAGTTCGAAGTTAACCTCTTTCAGCTAAAGTTAAATTTCTTTGTGGTATACACTGAATTTCAACATTCTCTTGCATTACCCAATAAGTGTGACCCGGACCTTCAGCTGAAACCACCCCTCGGACAGGTTTAGCCTCTCCTGAGGGTGAAAATACCCAAACAGTTTTACCTAACAGATTCTTTTCTCTAACAACAGGAACTCTATCACCTTCTACTTTCCGTAGCAAATCTGAATGTGCAGGTCCAGCTCGGTTCACTGAACCTCTACTATTTACCAGCCAGGTTGCTTGTGCTAAATGTTTTCCCAGTTTTCAAAGATCCACCCCCCATGGCTTTAAGAGTGGTCTTCAACAAACCGTTGTAGAGTTCAATCTTCCCTGAAGCTGGTGCATAGTAGGGAATGTGGAATATCCACTCAATACCGTACTCTTTTGCCCAGTTCTTTACAAGGTTGTTCTTGAAATGAGTTCCGTTGTCTGACTCAATCCTCTCTGGAGTTCCGTGTCTCCACAGGATCTGTCTCTCCAGACCGAGAATGGTGTTGCGTGCAGTTGCATGTGGAACTGGATAAGTTTCCAACCATCCAGTGTTTGCCTCTACCATAGTAAGCACGTATTGCTTACCAGAATGAGAACGTGGTAGAGTAATGTAGTCAATCTGCCAAGCTTCACCATACTTGTACTTGGCCCATCTGTCACCATACCACAAGGGCTTAAGTCGTTTTGCCTGCTTAATAGCAGCACAAATGTCACAGTCATGGATGACTTGTGTGAGAGCATCCATGGAAATGTCTATGGATCTGTCACGAGCCCATTGGTATGTTGCATCTCTGCCTTGATGTCCTGACGAATCGTGAGCCCACCGAGCTAAGAATATTTCACCTCGGTGTTTCCAGTCGAGATCAAGATTAGAGTCCATGTCTACTTGAGAAACTCTTGCAGCTAGATCTGCCTGATGGTTGTGTTGCTGTTCCTCAGTAGCTTTGCTCTTAGGAATGTGAGCATCGATGTGTCTCACTTTCACTGGAATTCTCTCGATTCGATCAGCAATGTCCTGCCACAGGTTGGCTGCCCAAATGGGTTTTCCTTTTCTCTGCCAACCACTCTTCTTCCAGTTCTTTAGCCAACCCCATAGAGCATTGGCTACCATCCATGAGTCGGTGTAGAGATAAAGCTTTGGCCATCTCTCACGTTCAGCTACGTCGAGAGCTAGCTGGACAGCTTTTACCTCTGCGAACTGACTGGATTCTCCTACTCCATCTTTCGCCTCTGCAACTCGACGTGTTGGACTCCACACTGCAGACTTCCACCTTCGCTTGTTTCCAAGAAGATGACAGGAACCGTCTGTGAACAAAGCATATTTCTTTTCATCATCAGAAAGGTCATTGTAAGGAGGAGCTTCCTCTGCACGAGTTACTTTCTCCTCTGGAGGTTTAGCACAGTTGATACCTTCAGGCCAACTTGAGATCACCTCCACTAGACCAGGTCTTTCAAGATTTCCCATTCGAGCTCTCTGTGTTATCAGAGCCATCCACTTAGACCATGTTGAGTCTGTGGCATGATGTGGTGTGGAGCCTTTGCCTTTGACCATCCAATTCAAAACTGGTAATCTGGGAGCTAAGAGAAGTTGTGATTCAGTTCCAATCACTTCAGAAGATGCTTTCACTCCTTCATAGGCAGCTAAGATTTCGTTCTCTGTTGGAGTGTAATTAGCCTCTGAACCTCTGTAACCTCGACTCCAGAAACCAAGAGGTCGTCCACGTGTCTCACCTGGAGCTTTTTGCCACAAGCACCAGGTTGGACCATTGTCACTTGCAGCCTTGTACAAAATGTTTTTAATGTCTGGACCATCTCGGACAGGTCCCAGACCCATTGCTTGAATTACCTCTTGCTTTATCTGGTCAAAGGCTGCCTGTTGTTCAGGTCCCCAGTGGAAATGGTTTCTCTTTCGAGTCGCATCATACAGAGGTTTCACAATCTGACTGTACCCAGGAATGTGCAGTCTCCAAAATCCCACTATCCCCAAGAAATGTAGGGTCTCTTGCTTGTTTGTGGGACTTGCCATGGTTGAGACTCTATTTACCACATCCACTGGAATGTGTCGGCGTCCATCCTGCCATCGCACTCCCAGAAACTGAATCTCTGTGATAGGTCCTTTCACCTTGTCTCGTTTGATGGCAAAACCTGCATTCAGAAGAATGTCAATGATTTTGTTACCTTTCTCAAAGACTTCCTCAGCAATTTTACCCCAGACGATGATATCATCGATGAACTGGATGTGTTCTGGAGCACAGCCTTTCTCCAGAGCATCGTGGATCACTGCATGTCAGATGCTTGAGCTGTGGATCCAGCCCATTGGCAGTCTGTTGAAGGTGTACTGGATTCCTCTCCAGGTGAAAGCAAACTGAGGCCTGCATTCCTCTGCTATGGGAATAGAGAAAAATGCATTAGCAATGTCTATGGTAGCATACCATTTGGCCTCTTTGGAGTCCAGCTCATACTGTAGCTCCATCATGTCTGGCACTGCTGCACTCATAGGTGGTGTCACTTCATTTAGGGCTCGGTAGTCTACCATCAGACGCCAGTCTCCATTCTGCTTCCGCACAGGTCACACTGGACTGTTGAAAGGTGAATGAGTTTTGCTGACGACTTTCTAACTCTCCAACTGACGAATCAGATTCTGAATGGGCAACAAAGAGTCACCGTTGGTTCTGTATTGTCTGTGATGTACAGTCTGAGAAGCAACTGGCAATTTAATGTCCTGTATCTTATGTTGTCCCACAACTGCAGATTCATCAGAAAGTTCAGGTCTGGCAGTCAGCTTCAATTTTTGTCCATCAATTTCTATTGAAGCTACTCCAAAAGCCCATTTGTAACCTCTAGGGTCTTTGAAACGCCCTTCTCTCAGAAAATCAATTCCCAGAATACAAGGTGCATCAGGTCCGGTCACAACTGTATGCTTCTTCCATTGTTTACCAGTTAAACTTATATTAACCTCTACCTTACTTAACTCTTGAGATCCACCAGTGACTCCCAGAATAGTTATAGACTCTGATCCCTGATAATTTGATGGTATTATGGTGCACTGAGCTCCTGTGTCAACCAAGGCCCTGTACTTCGAAATTGTGAAGTGCCAGGCCACTGGATGTACACATCCCAATAGATTCTATTATCTCTGTTATCCCTCTCCTCCCCCTGGCGGGAGGCAGGGCACTCCTAGTTATGGGGAACATGCGCACATGTGCATTGCACATAGTTTGCAGGGTTATAACTTTGCATGTTATAACCGGAGCCACTGTTGGAGCCATAAGAGTCGTTCTGGGGAACTGTGGAAGTAACAGCTACCCTTCTGGTATTGCTACCTCGGGTTCTGCCACTTTGCAATTCCCTCAGTCTCCTGAAAAGATTAGAAGTTGGTTGGCCATCCCAGCGGTTCATGTTCTCACCAAACTGATCACGCAGAGTTATCCAAATAGTTCTACGTGATTGCCTTGGCAGTCTGTTTTGGAATGACCTGTTTTGGAATGACCTGTTTTGGAATTACCTCCTTGGAGGACGTGTATTCCTCACAGATGAAACTTGTATCCACCTGGAGGAAGAATTGAAATTATCCCTTTGTGCCAATTGGGTTATGGAATTTCTAAATTCATCTTTTAATTCTCTTATGCAATTCTGTATATCTCCAGACATAGTTTTAATGGCTGAAACCAAAGAACCACGTGTCATGCTATCCTCCAATTGTCTCATTTGATCACTGAATTGGCCAACCGTAGGAGAAGCTCCACCATAACCTCTTGACACAATTCTGCTTGCCAGAATGTTTGCATAATTGGAAGGAGCAAGTTTGATGAGCTTTTTAGCAAGACCAATACCCACAGGAATGTCATCAGGATTCAGAGTTTCATGTTCACCATAGAGTAGCTCTCTAACAGCAAATTCTCTCAAGCGCTTAATTCCCTCATCTATGGTAGTCCAGGGTTTAGGATTCCATGGAAGATCATCTCGGGAAGGGTATCTCAGGGCAACCGCCATTAAAAGGCGTATCTACAGATTAACCTTACCGAGAGCTCGGCCTAGATGTCTATCTATTCCATTATCCCTTGAGAGAGTTCCTAACTGAGCTGCTGACTTGTCTCCAACTGTTAGAGCTGGAGCACCTGTATCATAACACCTACTAAGCCAAGCTAGAACTGGTTCCTTATCTGCCCGGGTGAAATCTTTACGGACATTTCACAATTCCTCACGGGGAGAAGAACATTCCAAAATATCATCTTGCTCTTCATCTCCCTGAATTCTCTGCCCATATAATCCTGCTGTCATTCTCCTAAGGATCTCTTTAAGCTGAGAACCACCTTTGCCAGCTGCTTTCCTAACTTCATCTGTATCCTGCTTTGATCTCACTAGGTTAGCTAGATCTTTAAAACAAACCACCTCTTCCTCCTGAGCAGGATCTCTTAGAGTAGAGGGCCCCTCACCAGGATCAGTCTCCAGCTCCTCTTCTTCTCCATCTTTGGCCTTTGCACCTCTAGTCTTTAAAGGAGCCACCTTAACTGGAGCTGTGTTTGAATTTACAGCCACCTTAATGGAAGCTGACAGGTCCTGAGATAAATCAGCTGCTGGGGCAGTGACTTCCGGTCCCACCGAGTGATTGGGCGGAAGTGACGTTGCTCCGTTAATGGCCGACGGAGAAGAAGAAGAAGAAGAAGGAGTGGGAGAAGGAGTAGGCGCCATGTTGATACCAGCTGACGCCTTTGGCAGCTTGCTAGAATCAGCAAAGTCATTTAGAGCTGCTTTACCAATTAACTTTTTAGCCTTCTTTTTAACTGACAGAGAGTCTCCACCTTCCTCATCACTAGATGACTCTGGAACTGATCTCGAACCACGGCGTTTTCTTTTTGATCTAGTTTTAATAACAAAACAAGCTCTGGACACCTTTCTTTCTCGCCGCAACGAAATCAGGAGATACACAATAATTATCACCAGCAGCAGAATTATAGACATGAAATAAATCACCTTTGGATCCCAGGCATCACCTAAAGTTACTCTCTCCTCAGGCGGAATCTTAAAACCCTTTATCTCAATTTTGAGAGTGGTGGAGGTAACATTCCTGTATCTCACTGGCCATAAGAAATTAATACATTTTCCATACCATAATTTAACTCTATACATAACCCACATATAAATTGTCCGCACCAAATATTTACCCAGGTAATCCAAAATCAAACCCAAACAATATCTGTAAACCAGAGCCCCAAAAATTGAAAAGAATAATCGCTCCACAAACCACAAGACCTTCATGTTTGCTAATTCAGCTGGAAAACACTAAATCAATCAAGTAATAAATTAAACTAATTATCTGCCGCACGTTGGGTACGCCAATAAAAAAAAATGTGGTGGGTGGAAGGGTCAAGCCAAGAAACCTCCTCCCTTCCCCCTCGTAAGGTAAAAGGGAAAAGAAAAATTTGAAGGGAAAGGAAAAAAAACTCACCAGCTGAATTAGCAAAGCAGTGGAGCTATATTTACAAAGCAGTGTAGGGTTTGCAGGGGAATATTTACAAATTTACAATATCTACAATATATACAAAGATATACAACAGAGTAACACAGAAATGAGAGTAACCCCCCTCGGCCGAGGGGATTCCCCACCTCCGCTCTCCCCTCTCTTCCCCCCTTTCCCCAGAATAGTTCGGAAAAGAGGGAGAAAGAGAAAGAAAGAAGTTAAAAGCAGTTTGTGTTAATTGGAAGGGAGTTAATACCGGACTCCTATCAAGTCTTCAAGGCCGAAGTCTTGGCAGAAAGCCCAGCAGAGAAAAGAACTGCTGCACAGAGAAAAGGCAGAAGCAAGACTGACCGAGAAGTTCCCGGAGTGCCCAGGATATCTCCCAGTTCAGAAGGTGCTTCCTCCCACTCGTCTAATGAAATTAGTTTAGACTATTCCTTCTGTTTACCAAC